>JAJSOF020000015.1:152947805-153577805 GCA_025594305.2 Periplaneta americana
ACAGGTTTGGAAGTTTCAGATTTTGTAACTGGTTCTTCTAAATCTAGTTGAATGTTAATTGGTTCGAAGGTTAGAGGGTTTTCTCTGCTTAAAATTATTGTAATTATTTACTTTGATATTTCTACATGTTATTAAAATCTTCTCATATTTGTATGTGTATATATTTAGATTCTAAAATAATTCTTATTTAAGTTTGTATTTTCATGTATAGGGGAGAGTTGGGTAGTATCGGACATCGGGTAATATCGGACAGTGAGTTTCTTTCATCTACAGCCAGATGATAGTACCTGAATGACATGGTTACGTTTCTGTGATGTCGCATGCAGTTACGTAACCACGTCATTCAGGTACTACCATCTGTGGTATATGAAAGAAACGCATTGTCCGATATTACCCGATGTCCGATACTACCCCACTCTCCCCTAAGTTTAAATACATTTCTCTCTTCTTCTTTACTGTATCCTTTGATATCAACATCGAGCATGAGCAAAGCGATCGCCTTATCAGTAACGTATTGAGTGGTGTTCCTGTAGTGGGCGGAGCCAACTAGCTTTCCAAATTAGAAGATTTCATAACAGAAGTTTCCAACGGAGGGACTCCACTAGGCCTATATACGAAAAGATTTAAATATATTTTCGTTGAATTAAAAAAATTATAGCATAAGGGAAAAATGGAAAAATAATCTCTTGAGAATAGATAGGCCTAACAACCACATTCCACTACAAACATACACATATCAACCTCTTAGCTACTGAGATCTAATAAGATCTGCGTGAAGATGACACGAAACATGAGGCTGGAACAGGAGAGGTCTCGAGTAGCAATGTGTCCGATTGTAGGTTCTGTCGATTATGATTCACATCCTGGTCACGAAATGTAGATTTATAGGGACTGAATCATTTTCCTAGTCTCGTATTTGTCGATTACAGTAACAGAGGGAAAGTGGAGCTATGAGCTCGCATATCAAACAGTGAGAGGCGCTTTTCCCTGGATGGATAACATAAATCAGAGTTAACAGTACTAACTTATTAATCAGCGACATTAATGGTCTGCAAACGGTGTCTCAGAAATGTCACGCCACTGCTACATAGTTTTAAACTTTTATTGTTCTCATTATGAACGTAATTAATGTTTGGCGTAATCTTTTGTCGTAAGAATACAGGCACATTAGACCTTTCAGATATCGTAAATACATGTAATTAAGAATTGATTTTATTAAAGCCCACTGTATTATATACCAATCGTTGTGACAATTATAGAACGAATGGCATCTGGATACGATATACGTTCTTATCAAGTAACCGAGAAGGTTGTTTCGGTTTTTAAGTATTCGGTAATGCCTGCAATAACCCAGCAAACGGCAAATCCACTTAAACTTACTGCATAGAGCATTGGTTCCCAAAGTGTCTACGTGCAAGAGCAGTTTCTAGTCCGTGTCCCTTCCCTCGATGGGGGCCAATAGAATAGGATCAGCAGAACAGAATTTACCGAATTTCTACATACTTACACCTTCTACACAACTGACGAATTGTTTGTTTGTAAATTGAATTAATCTAATTGCTGTGTATTGTACAATTTTGTACAACTCAACTAAAATATGACTGTAAATTGAATTAATCTACTTGCTGTGTATTGTACAATTTTATACAACTCAACTAAAATATGCCTGTAAATTGAATTAATCTACTTGCTGTGTATTGTACAATTTTGTACAACTCAACTAAAATATGCCTGTAAATTGAATTAATCTACTTGCTGTGTATTGTACAATTTTATACAACTCAACTAAAATATGCCTGTAAATTGAATTAATCTACTTACTATATAATTGTATATTTTTGTATAGCAGAACTGATGAATTGTATATGCTGTAAATCTAACATTCATCTTTTTGCAATGTATTGCATATTGTTGTATAGGCTACAAGTCTAGTGATGAATTGTTTATGCTTGTAAATTGAAGTAATTTGCATGATATGTATTATCTATTTTTGTATATGTCAACTTATTGAATTGTTCATGCTTTTAAACTGAATTAATTTACTTGTTATGTATCATATTTTTTATAGCTCAACTGGCGAATAATTTGGTTAGATTCGTAAACTGAATCATTTGATTGCTATATACTGTATCTTTTTTGTAGAATCATTGACGTAGCTCAGTCGGCAGACTCGCTAGTCTGCTGATCCGGAGCTACACTCGGGCTTGGGTTAGATTCCCGTTTGGGCTGATTACATGGTTGAGTTTTTTTGAGGTTTTCCTTAACCATAAGGTAAATACCAGGTAATCTATTGTGAATCCTCGGTTTCACTTCATCTCGCCAAAAAATTGTATATCTCTTGACTTGTTCCACATTTTAAAGCTTCAATGCTGATGTAAAATCTATGGAATACAATAAATGGATGATAAAATGTCTAGCTTTCATTAATAAGGTATTCTTGTCGTACTTTAATTTTATTGTAATTGTAATTGTAAATTTAATATTAATTGTAATCTTATTGTTCATGTTATAGTTGTAATCCCCTGGTAGAGGGCAGAGAAGCCTGACGGCCTTATCTCTACCAGGTTAAATAAATAAATCTATCTAAAAATCTATCTATCTAAATGAAATGAAAAATGGAAAAAGGAGGGTTTCATTGTAAGTTAGAGAAAACTTCGAAAAAACCCAACCAGTTAACCAACACAGGCGGGATTCGAACGCAAACGCGAATCTTGAATCTTGCTTGCAACCCTTATACGCAGGGGCAGGTATTTAGGGGAGGTCGGGGCATATATAACAAATACAAGTGAAAAAAAAAAATCCGAAAGAACTCAGAATATGAAATTCGCTATAAAACAACGCAATAGTAATAATTCTCGAATGTGTTCATATTTCACTATTTGAACTATATTTCACGATTTTTCACGATTGTTTTATCATAATCACTTAATTCGTAAAGATTAGTAATAATGTATTGTACAGGGACATCATTTTATTTTTACTAACATTTCTAATATTAACCTGGCTATACCTTTGGATTAAGGTTGACAACTGGAAACATCGATTGCTACCCCCTTTCCACGACTGGAGCTCAATGATACTGGTCTAAAATACAAACAAATCACTTTGCTAGTATAGGAGGGAAGAAAAGCAGTTCATCCATTTACGTAAAGTAGAAAATATCGCAATTTTGAGTTTGATAATTTTCATTAGGTTTTTCGTTAATCAAGATACAGTACTATATATATATTTTATATATATCAATATATATATATATATATATATATATATATATATATATATATCAAGATACAGTACTGTATTAACAATAAGTGTTTTTACTCACGAACTGAACTGTCCATTCGGACGTATTCATTATGCAGTGTATGTTATACTGTCTACAGCACATTAGCGTACAATATAGAGAATGTAGTTAAATTGAAACATAATCATAATATGAATATTTAAACACATATTTGAAAATGGTGGCCTTTCATTCCTATACAGGCTTCAGTTCTTTTTTGCATATTATCGCACTATAGACTATTGTATCTAATTCCAATTACCGATAGCAGTTTCGTCCTTCGTACTAGCTTTTTTAAATAGGTTATTTTACGACGGTTTATCAACATCTTAGGTTATTTAGCGTATGATTGAGATGAACGTGATAATGCCGGTGAAATGAGTCCGGAGTCCAGCACCGAAAATTACCCAGTATTTGCTCATATTGGGTTTAGGGATAACTCCGAAAAAAACCTCAACCAGGTAACTTGTCCCGACCGGGAAACGAACCCGGGCCACCTGGTTTCGCGGCCAGACGCGGCCAGACGCACTGGTGTGGTTCTTACTAGTAATTCATGTTGAAACAATTCTATACCTATTTATAAAAGAGTACCTTATGTGCTGTAAGTTCAATCTTCACTTCTGCCCGATCCGAAAAGATAAAATTACTCACACATGGTATCTACTGGCCGTGCAAGTGGTTTTGTAGCATGGTTGTAGAAAGTAGGGAAATCACTTGACAGTTAATTAATTAACGATGCCCTTTTTTTTAGTTATTTCAAACCGTTGTATAATATTACGTAGACGCCCAATTCCTAACAGAAATTAAATTTTTCAGAAAAGACCTAAGACAACCCAGCCACTAGCCTTTACAGAGGGACGGGCAGAAGCGGGTGGGAAACCGGGATGCGACATAGGCAAATGGACGACAGTACCTGTGCGAGAATATGATTCAATATTGAAAGGAAACATATTTCTGGAACGTACTATACTCACTAACTTAGTACTGTTTGTGTTTACTATGACCGTAAAGCTACTTTGGCTGTATACGCTTGGTTCTGTGTGGAGAACGGTTGGAAGTTTACTAGTAGAGAGGGGTGGGAGTGAAGTACATTCAAAAACTCAGGTACAATAAAAATTGAAGTAAAAATGAAATGACGTCCCTGTATATCCAATATGTCGTGATTTTCACGATCTCCATAAATACCCGGCCCTGCCTACACCTCACCGGTAACCTCTGCATCAACTGTAGATCTGCTTGTGCTACAACCCCTGGCAGTGAAGCTCGATGTGTTCCATCCTCAACGCCGTCATTTGCTTTATGAAGACGTTTCTTCCACTGAGCACATATCGTAATCCTCCGCATCTCTTTCACCGTGTGTGACCGCGCCAGGTGCTCTGTGCTGTGTGGTCTTATGAAGAACGCACAACAAATCGATAGGAGGTCACACAGCACTTGTATAATTAGCAGACCCCTGTAATCGCTACACTGTCATCACTCTTGTGCCAACAGATTTCCCAGGCAGATGTCTTGGACTGCCGGAACTGGAGACTGATTCTACATAAAACTTTAAAGGTCATGCGATCGGCTTGTTTTCCGGAAAAAGGAAACAAGATTGCTATCCACGTGTGTGTGACTTGACAGATTTTATATGGGTGAGTGGATCGGCACGCACATAATGAATCTCGAGGACATCTGAAGGCTTTAATATTACAATTTCTTAATTCTCATGAGAAATTAATAAATTGATCTGAAAGAAAAAAAAAGAGGGAAAGAAAGATGCGGTAAGTTATGCGAGAAACAGGAGGGAAAACAAAAGAAATGGAATAAGAGGAGAAGGAAGAGACAGGGTAGGAAAACAGGACAAAGAGGGGAAAAAGAAGAATAAAATAAGGAGAAGGAGTATAAAGTGAAAAAGGAATAGGAGGAGAAAGTGAACAAGTAGGAGAAGAGGAAGCATTAGAAAGTGAAAAATGGAGAAAAAAATCATAAAAGGAGAAGAAGAAAAATAAGAAAATGATAGAAGGGACATAATGACTAATGAAAGAAGGAAAAGAGGAAAAAGAGGAAAAGATGAAAGATAATAAGGGTAGAAAGAAGCAGAAAGTAAGAGAGGAATAATGACAAGAAAGCGAAAGGTGAGAGGAAGGAGCAGACGGCGAAAGAGAAAGGGAAGGAGCAGAAAGCGAAAAAGGAGGAAGAAGAAGAAAGAATGAGAAGAAAACGAAAGAGGAGAGGAAGAATGAGCAGAAAGCGAAAGAGGAGAGGAAGAATGAGAAGAAAGCGAAAGAGGAGAGGAAGAATGAGAAGAAAACGAAAGAGGAGAGGAAGAATGAGAAGAAAGCGAAAGAAAGAGAGAAAGAATGAGAAGAAAACGAAAGAGGAGAGGAAGAATGAGAAGAAAGCGAAAGAGGAGAGAAAGAATGAGAAGAAAGCGAAAGAGGAGAGGAAGAATGAGAAGAAAGCGAAAGAGGAGAGGAAGAATGAGAAAAAAGCGAAAGAGGAGAGAAAGAATGAGAAGAAAGCGAAAGAGGAGAGAAAGAATGAGAAGAAAGCGAAAGAGGAGAGGAAGAATGAGAAGAAAACGAAAGAGGAGAGGAAGAATGAGAAGAAAGCGAAAGAGGAGAGAAAGAATGAGAAGAAAACGAAAGAGAGGAGAAAGAATGAAGAAAAACGAAAGAGGAGAGGAAGAATGAGAAGAAAGCGAAAGAGGAGAGGAAGAATGAGAAGAAAACGAAAGAGGAGAGGAAGAATGAGAATAAAGCGAAAGATGGGGGGAAAATTGAGCAGAAAGTGAAAGGGGAGAGGAAGAATGAGAAGAAAGCGAAAGATGAGAGGAAGAATGAGAATAAAGCGAAAGAGGAGAGGAAGAATGAGAAGAAAGCGAAAGATGGGGCAAAATTGAGAAGAAAGTGAAAGAGGAGGGAAAATTGAGCAGAAAGTGAAAGGGGAGAGGAAGAAGAAGAAGCAGAAAGCGAAAGAAGAGATGAAGGAGCAGAAAGCGAAAGAGGAGGGAAAATTGAGCAGAAAGTGAAAGGGGAAGGAAAAGGAACATAAATTGAAAGAAAGGGGAAAGAAGCTGAAAGCGAAGGAGAAAGGAGAAGGAGTAGAAAGGGAACGGAGAAAGGAAAAGGAGTAGAAAGCGAACGGAGAAAAGAAAAGGATCTCAAATCCAATGTAAGGACTAAGGGAGAAGGAAGAGGGGAGAGAACGGTGCAGAAAGTGAGGAAAAGAGTGAAAGGGAGCAGTAGGCGAAAATGAAGAGGAAAGGGAGCAGAAAGTAAAAGAAGGGAATTAAAAATAAAATAGTGAGAGATGGAGGAGAGAAGAATAGTGACTAAGGGAGTGAGAAAATGATAAATGAGCAGCAGAAGGAGCGGAAATAAGCTGCAGGTTGAAGAAAATGGAGGTGGGGAAAAAAGTGAAATACGGGGAGCAACATGAGATGGTGAAAAATGATCTATATACAAGGTAGAGAGCACGAATATGCATGAAGATAGTATAATAGTTTATCCGCGTTGGTTTGATAATGAATACTTATCCATCGTCATATCACCATGGTAATGGCATTCATTACCGCACTGAAAGCTATATGTAAATGATTACCGCACTGAGTGCGATAATGACATTATTTACCGCACTGTTTGCTGTAATCATTTACATATCGAACTTAGTCAACGATCGTATCATGAACGATTAAACGCATTATTAAATAAACGCGAATAAAATATTGTATGCAACTAGTGGGATGAGCATAATTACAACTCGTATGTAACTCGGCTTATGCCTCGTTCTTGCAAAACACATTTGAGCCGTAATGATGCTCATATCCCACTAGTTGCATAAATAACTATTAACACTTTTCCTTACTGTATTCACTTATGCCCGGTTGCTTCAATCTTGTTTAAAATGCTTTAATAGTTAACCGTGGTAATATCGTTACCAATAAAAACATTCGAGATTTATATAAGGGTATAAAGGAATTTAAGAACGGATATCAGCCAAGGGTAAACGTGATCAAGGATGAGAATGGTCACTTGCTTGCAGACTCTCCATCAATCCTAAACAGATGGAAAAACTATTTTGCGCAACTACTAAATGTACATAGGCCAAATAGAAATGATCGGGACGAAATTGAAATACAAACTGCTGAGCCATTTATACCCGAACCCACGCTTTCAGAAGTCGAAATTGCGATAGAAAATCTGAAAAAGTACAAGTCTCCAGATCGATCAAATTCCAGCAGAATTAATACAAGAGGGCGGAAGCGCATTAAAAATTTATAAACTTGTACTTGCTATTTGGGAAAAGGAAATTGTACCAGAACAATGGAAGGAGTCCATAATTGTACCTATTTTTAAAAGGGGGACAAAACCAACTATGAACTTTCGAGGAATATCACTTTTGTTGACGTCGTACAAAATTTTGTCAATATTCTTTTGAGAAGATTAACTCCGTACGTAGATGAAATTATTGGGGATCATCAGAGCGGTTTTCGGCGTAATAGATCGACTATTGATCAGATTTTTGTATTCGACAGATAATGGAGAAAAAATGGGAGTATAAGGGTACAGTACATCAGTTATTCATAGATTTCAAAAAATATGACTCGGTTAAGAGGAAGTATTATGTGATATTCTTATTGAATTTGGTATTCCCAAGAAACTAGTTCGATTAATCAAAATGTGTCTCAGTGAAACATACAGCATCCGTATAGGTCAGTTTCTATCTGATGCTTTTCCAATTCATGCGGGCTAAAGCAGGAGATGCACTATCACCTTTACTTTTTAACTTCGCGCTAGAATATGCCATTAGGAAAGTTCAGGATAACAGGCAGGGTTTGGAATTGAACGGGTTACATCAGCTTCTTGTCTATGCGGATGACGTGAATATATTAGGAGTAAATACACAAACGATTAGGGAAAACACGGAAATTTTATTTGAAGCAAGTAGAGCGATCGGTTTGGAAGTAAATCCCGAAAAGACAAAGTATATGATTATGTCTCGTGACCAGAATATTGTACGAAATGGAAATATAAAAATTGGAGATTTATCCTTCGAAGAGGTGGAAAAATTCAAATATCTTGGAGCAACAGTAACAAATATAAATTACACTCGGAGGAAATTAAACGCAGAATAAATATGGAAATGCGTGTTATTATTCGGTTGAGAAGCTCTTATCATCCAGTCTGCTGTCCAAAAATCTGAAAGTTAGAATTTATAAAACAGTTATATTACGTTCTTCTGTATGGTTGTGAAACTTGGACTCTCACTCTGAAACGCATTTCAGGGTGTTTGAAATAAGGTGCTTAGGAAAATATTTGGGGCTAAGCGGGATGAAGTTACAGGAGAATGGAGAAAGTTACACAACACAGAACTGCACGCATGGTATTCTTCACCTGACATAATTAGGAACATTAAATCCAGACGTTTGAGATGGGCAGGGCATGTAGCACGTATGGGCGAATCCAGAAATGCATATAGAGTGTTAGTTGGGAGACCGGAGGAAAAAGACCTTTAGGGAGGCCGAGACGTAGATGGGAGGATAATATTAAAATGGATTTGACAGGTGGGGTATGATGATAGAGACTGGATTAATCTTGCTCAGGATAGGGACCGCTGGCTGGCTTATGTGAGGGCGGCAATGAACCTTCGGGTTCCTTAAAGGCCATTTGTAAGTAAGTAAGTAAGTAATATCGTTACCACGTTTAAGGAGGATATCGGTTGCACAATTACTTATCAAGATTTCTTTACCGTAGTTACTTGACGGGCGGTTATCTTGCTATTATTCGTATTCGCAGCAATTGAAACGTAGTATTCTGGTGGCAGTGATTGAATGCGTTATTCTGTCGTCTGCCGAATTTGTGTAAACAATAAACGCCCATTCGCAATGAAAATTAAACATAACCTAAGCGTTAACTTAAGAATGTAAACGTTACGGTAAAACCACATCATTCATGATGGGGACATAAACATAACCGCAAAGATACTTGGTAACCATGGAAACATAACAACGACCCCATTTCCTCATATTCTGTCGTATACTTCAGCGCTCCACGATTGTGTTCTGTTTGCATATCATGTACTAAGCATAGCATGAAAGTTTGGAGTTCTCAAACTTCCATGTTAAAGTCTAACGGCAATGTTAATGTGAGTGTTTATTTTAGGTTATGTTTAATTTTCATTGTGAATGGGCCTTAAGCCTCAGCTCTTCCGTTTTGTTACAATTTCGTTAAATTTAGCCTCTATTATGGAAGGAAATCGAGTAAGAGCACCAAACGTCAGTAAATATGAAGTGGAAATGCTCATCGATCTTGTAGATAAATATACACATTTAATAGAAAATAAGACGGACGTCGTTTCACTAAAAGTAAAGGACGCAACTTAGCGAAAAATTACAGAAGAATTCCGTCATCTTCCTTGTAATTTATTAATTTATATTTATTTGTATGTAAGTATGTATTTATTTTCCTGTAGGATTGTAGAACTGATGTTATAACTTTACAGTTAGAGGATAGGCCTACTTCGTCACTACACAGGTACAATTAGAATAATGCATATTGTAGGCCTACAAGTAGTCGAAATCACAGCTATATGCCTACCTACTTTTTAGTCATGTATTTAAGTGCTGGGTTTGGATAAATTTCAGAACACGGATACCTTCCTTTCCCTTTACTCCAAAATTCCAACGTTGTTCACACAAACTAAATTATTGGCACTGAAAAGTGCCTTTTCGTGGGTATGATGATGTGCATTCGACAAACATAGATAATTGTTGCTTCAATTGTTGTCAGTGAGGTATCCGTATACTGAAATTACTATGTAGACTTACTAGGCCTATGACAAGCGAAATAGTGGAAAAGGCGTGTTTTTTTCCTTTCTTCTTGTGCTACCATCTGTTGTTTTGGTTAACAATGATCAATTACGCATTTTCTGAAATTCTTTGAGCTGTTTTCTCTAATGACACCGGTATAAATATCGTAAAACTCATAGTGACAATTATAGTAGTTCATAACACCGGAATGCTTCTGTGGACACACTGTATTATGTGGCACACAGTTGCTTTGTCAACATTATTAACGTCGGCGATCACTTGAAGGAAGGATTCTATTGCATAAAACCAAAGAGCGGTTGGAACGCGATTTCTCGGGGAAATAGGTCTATTTCTCTGTGTAGAAAACTCAAGTCTTTCACCTACTAATTCTAACAGCGAAGTCACAGTATCTTTTCGTAATCGAAATCTTTTTTTGAAATGCAAGAATCATCTAAATCTTGAAAGGGATCGCCCCTATCTCTCTGTTTTCTATCTTCTTATTCCAGATATTGCAAATACACAAGATGAGGTGCTAAATCCATATCGACGATTATTCTGATCACAGCTTCTGGATGCACATGCATGCAATCGGCAATAGAGGTATCTAGGAGGACGTGATATATATCTCGCATTCTGTATGCACAAAAATTAAAAAGTCATCTGGTGACCCTATTTAAAACGCTTTTATGCTCGACCATGCCGAAATGTAGTAATTATACACCTGGTAGCAGACCTTCAATGCATGTCATTAAAGTACACCTACTCATTAAAGGTCAGGTCTTTCAGCCAATGACGACTCAGGTTACAACTGTTCAGCCAATGACAGGTCAACTTCCTACCGTTATAAAACCGCAAGTATCGATTATTCTCGGATATGCAATCGAAAGGGAATTAGCGAAAAGTCACGGATGCTGGAAATCCAATACTGTCGCAGAAGGTTATGTTCTGTTACTATAATAATTAGCGTTAATTGTAAATAATATTCAAATAAATTCAATTTGTCATCTCGTTTTTCAATGTCTAATTTAATTTCAATGCTATCTCTGTAGGTTCTTATGGCCTAGCAAGGTCAATGTGGGCATCTGTTCCTCGGAAAAAATCAATACTTTCGCGTCTGCGCATATCTCACAACATACGGAACATTGCTCCAGGTCAGATACAATAAAATTAATATCAAGTTAGAAATATGGTCGAGCATAAAAAGTCGTATGAAACTCGCCTATAATGGTAATCAAGAAGCTCGTATGAAAATTATGAAATTCGCTTGCGCTCGTTTCATAAATATCCATACTCACTTCTTAATTACCTTCATTATAGGCTCGTTGCATAATGTACTACTACAATGCTGCTGTTAGCTTCTTAAACGCTCGCCAACGACCGGTAAACTTTTAAACCTGGTTAAATGTCCAGTAACCCTTAAACGAGCTTGGTGTAACAGAAATTCTACTTAATCATGGTAAGTTACTAATTTTACGGCGGTAATGTCGTAACCGAGATTGAAGCAACCCGCCATTAGTCTTTTTGCGTTTTAAGCACTTATCATAACGGTACCTTTCACATAATTTCCCACATAGTGCACACACACAACTTTCACTTGGATTATGGAAATATATTTTTTTTTTAGAATTTATGGTGGTAGCCATGTACTGCTAGTCGAGTGATCGCGCTTCTTAATTCCTGATTGGGCGCAGTCCAGTTTCTATTAACCACGAGAAAGAGAAAGAAGATCAAGGTTAAGAAGGGGAAAAACAAAACATGTCAGTAGATTCATAGCATCCCTGTAATGGTGTGAACCGTTTATGCTTTTAGTTGGATGATGGTATGATATTTAGAAATGGAGTATGAAAGTGGCGGAGAAGAAGGAAAGTGAGTAAGAATCAGAGGAAAGAGAAAGGACGAGGCGAAAATGGTGCATGATGAGGATGAAAAAGGAAGATTAAAAATCATCATCAACAGTCTTGGATTAGGCCTCCTGGCCTGTTCCGCTTCCAGAAGAAAGTTGGTCTTTCCATCTCTTCCTTGGTCTTCCGATGTCTCGTTTTCCATGAGGTGTATAGTCCAATAGTCTCTTGGGTGACCTATTGTTGGGCATTCTTAATACATCTCATACCAGTTGCTGCGGTAAGATTCTATAGTATCCGTAATGACGGTGATATTCAATTCTGCTCGGATGTCAGCGTTCCTTTTATGGTCGTAAAGAGTATATCCTGCAAGAGGTCTTAGCAATCGCATTTCAGCAGCTTCTATTCTTCGAAGTTGTCCTTTCGTTAATGACCGTGTCTCTGATCCATATAATAATGCCGGGACTGCCGTTAACTTTATACTGGGTTGGATAAAAAGTAATGGCAACAGTTCGATATTTCTGACATGGCTTTATTCACAGGGGTACAACATTTACATTACCTTCTATATAGTCGCCCCCCTTATTACCTTTTGCCAAATGTTTGGAAGGCGTCGTACACCATCAGCGCGTCCATCTTTGTTGATGTTCCGAATTGACCGCCCTAAAGCACGGATAAGTTCATCTCTGGTATTGTACCGGGTCCCTCGCAGTGGTTCTTTCACTTTGGTGAAAAGATCGTAATCGCATGGATCATATCGGGTGAGTACGGTGGATGTTCCAGTAGTCCGCGTTTTCCGTCTGCCTTGGAGGTACAGCGTGGTGCAATATTCCCCATCAATGTCATACGCCACAATGAACATCACCTTCACAGCACTTTGTGTAGGGCGTACTTTCTTTTGACGAGGAGAACCTGGATGCTTCCATTCATTTGATTGGCGTTTCAAGTTTGGTTCATAGGAGCGAGTCCAGGTTACGTCCATAGCGACGATTCGTCCAAGAAAGTCCTCACTTTCCCTTTGGTACCGGTGCAACAAGGCCTTCCCGGAACGCTTTAATCCATCGTGCAACTGTGCGATATGGCAACGCTGCATCGCCACATGCTTCACGCAGTCCCTGAAAACATTCTTGTGCACTACGACCTCGTGCCATTTCAATTTTGATCCAGGAACGTTGCTCTAGTTTTGTAAGGATGGTCTTAGGCGCTCGCACTATCCCTATGAAAGTGAACGTTCTACACACTGCAGTAGATTGATGGAGTACTGTCGCCGCTGGCTGCACTAACTCATCTAACAGTCCTTGTTCATGTGCACACAGCTGGCAGCTCTCGAACGCACCATCGTCACGTGACAGCAGTGTTGCCATTACTTTTTATCCAACCTATGTAGAATTTCAAAATTCTTTCTGGTCGAACTTTCTTTAATAGAGTTGAAATTTGACTAGTTTAATATCTACGTCCCTGGAGTTTATATAAGAAAGATTGCAGCCAAGATAGTTGAATGTGTTGACTTGTTCTATACAATTATTATTGATTGCAATTTTGGATCTTACATGGTTCTTTCCTTGGAAGGTCATGATTCTGGTTTTATTTATAGAGATTTCCAAATTATGATTTTTTGCTATCTTGTATAGTGTGTGTATTGCTCTTTGTAAATTATCTGCAGAATTTGCTAAAATTATCTGATCATCTGCGTAAAGTAATGTGTTAAGTGGGAAGTTGTCAATGATAAAATTTGTTAGCAATTCGTCTTCCCAATTTTTGGTAATGTTATTTATATAAATATTAAATAAGGTGGGTGACATTGAGCAGCCTTGCTTTAGTCCCTGATTTATTGTTCTAGCTTCCTTGCTTAAAGTGTTATTTACTTTTAATGTGATTTTTGTATTTTTTTTTTTTTTACATATTCTTGATTGTGTAAATTAAATGTTGGGTTATTCCCATTTCAACTAAAACGTCCCAAAGTTTTGTTCTGTCAACTGTATCGAATGCCGTATGATAATCAATGAATGCCAGTGCGTTGTTATATTAAATTCTCTATGTTTTTCAATAATTTGTGCTAATGTGAAGACGCCGTCTATGCAAGATCGATTTTCTCTAAATCCACTTTGTTCTTCTCTGATTAATTTCTCTGTGATTGTATTTAATCTGTTTGTAATTATTGTTGCATATACAGGGACATCATTTTATTTTTACTAACATTTCTAATATTAACCTGGCTATACCTTTGAATCAACGATTAAGAACAGGAAAAACCGTTTCCTACCCCCTTCCACTACTGGAGTTCGATGATACTGGCATAATATACAAACAAATCACTTTACTAGGTATAGGAGGGAAGGAAAGTAGTTCATCCATTTACGTAAACTAGGAAATATCGCGATTTTGAGTTTGATAATTTTCATTAGGTTTTTCTTTAATCAAAATACAGTACAGGATTAACAATGAGTGTTTTTACTCACGAACTGAGCTTTCCATGCGGACGTATTTATTATGCAGTGTATGTTATACTGTCCACTAGAGCACAATATAGAGAATGAAGTTAAATTGAAAATAATCATAATATGGATATTTAAACACATTTTTGAAAATGGTGGCCGTTCATTTCGATACAGGCTTCAGTTCTAATGTGCATATTAACGCACTATAGACTATTGTACGTAATTCCAATTACCAGGTTCGTACTTCGTATTAGTAACTCATGTTGAAATAATTCTGTGCCTACTCTACTTCTGCCCGATCCGAAAAGATAAAATTACTCAGACATGCTATCCACTGTCCGTCCAAGTGGTTACGTCGCAGCGTCGAAGAAAGGGAGGAAATCATGTGACAGCTAATTTCTTAACGAGGCCCTTTTATTTAAGTTATTTTAAACAATTGTATGGGTATACTATTACGTAGACGTCCAATTCCTAACAGAAATTAATGTTCTCAGAAAAGAGCTAAGACAGCCCAGCCACTAGCATTTACAGAGAGGCGAATAGAAACAGGTGGAGGAAATCGGGATGCGATGTAAGCAAATGGAAAACTATATAATATTGAAAGTTCTTTCGTCACTGGAAAACACGAACATATTTTTGGAACGTACTGTTTACTATGACCATAAGGCTACTATGACTGTATATGCGGTCTTGGATCTGTGTGGAGGACTGTTGAACTTCATTAGTAGAAGGTGGGAGACCGCCATTAAAAAAACTCAGGTACAATAAAAATTGAAGTAAAAATGAAATGATGTCCCTCTATATTTTGTGTCCTGAATTTAGAAGACTGATGCCTCTGTAATTATTGCAGTCTTTGCGGTTTCCTTTTTTTTTTTTTGGAATGGTAGGCCTACTATCATTGATTCCGTCCACTCATCTGGTATTTGTCAGATGTACAGCATATGTTAAGAAAATTAATAATAAAATAATGAAACGAAGAGACAGTACTCTTTGGTGACGTTACAGTCCCCCGACCGTATTATTTTTAATAACAAATATCAAAATATGATTAATTATTATTCAGTCAATATGGCTTAAGCATTGCATTACATATGAAATAAAACATTTGAGAAAATATATTGATGTGTTACATTCTATTTAATCTTGATATAAACGTTTTCGCCTCTAATGGGGCATCTTCAGGTACAAATATAAGTATCATCTAAAATCAATTACAATACAAGCTTACATTTAGAATAAAGTATGACATGTTGACTATGTTATCTAATCAACATTTGACAGGACAATTAATGTTGATTAGATAACATAGTCACCATGTCATACTCTATTCTAGTCAAGAGTTTTAAATGTAAGCTTGTATTGTAATTGATTTTAGATGATACTATCCACTTGTACCTGAAGATGCCCGTCGAAGAGGCGAAAATGTTTGTATCAAGATTAAATTTAGGATGTAACAATCAATTATTTTCTCGTATGTTTTTATTTCATATGTAATGCAATGCTAAACCATATTGACTGAATAATAATTAATAGAGCGGTAACGGAGCACATGACAACAGAATGGCATCATCAGCAAGGGTTCCGACGTTACTCGGCAGTTCCCAGCCAAGGGACGCAGGTACACGATGTGTTGACGTACAGACGACACAATAGAAATGACACAGTTCCCTAACGTTTCTGCAATTAATTTTCAAGATACTTTAATAAGATATCAAAATTGCAAAACTAATTAACCATTTCATCCTAAACAGATAATATATACTTTACATGTATGATTTCACAGAACCGCAAACAAAATCACTGTTTATTTGTAACGGTTCTTGATAGTCTATTCGCAAAAGAACTTGAACTATTGTTTTTTGTCTTTTTCTTTTCCTTACAATGAGTGTGAGTTATTAATGCACATGTTATACGTTATCACTTTTCTTCTAAATATTGTTACAGTGCACAACAAATGACATTTGTAAGTTATTAAAGAAAACGATTACCTCTCTATCTGATAGCATGGCCTTATATGTGGACAAGACTTCTTCTGTAATCTGTTGAAACAACTTTGGGCATTTCCTGTGCAACATTTTTTAAACTTCTGTTAGTTCTTCAAAGGAATTTATCTCCAGAAATACTGTCACTAATCTTGCAAAGTTTATAATATCCAGCATTTTTTCAACATATTTGTTATTTCCGTCAGATATTATTTTAGCAATTTTATCGTCTACTTGAGTCACTTTCTTCCAGATATTTCGCAATAGGAAAAATGATCAACCAGTTTTGTACCAGACTTTTCTAAAGCTGTTATGCAATCACGAATAAACCGTAATTCGATTCAATGTATTCCAATTGTTATTTTATGCTTGAATCAACCAACAGACTTTGGGCTAGTGGTATTGCAAATGCATCTTTCACATCAAATGATTGAATAACATTCTGGACCTGGTCGAAATATTTACGGTAATAAATGCAGGCCTTCAATCAGGAACCCCATCGAGTAAGTATAGGGGAAGGAGGAAGACATACACCAGGACATATCTTCTTGAATGCTTAACAAAACGCATCACACATTTCTTCATGGAACACGGATGAAGAACTATGACCCTGCTCACATTTTTCGCCTTTTTTTTCAACTTCATGAGGGCACGTTTCTGTACATCCCTATTTACATGTCTTAGAATATTACATGCTCTATTTACTGAAACTGATATTTTACACAATTTGCAGAATAGTTTATCTTCGCTGCAACAAAAAAATGTCACCATATTCGGAAATAAGTCTCTTAAACTTCGCCGAACGAATTTTCTCCCCCTCAGGCATCGTAATACTGGAACCGAACTGTTCTCATGTTCCTTCAGTATTGACGTTTGCTTTACTAAGCTGTACCTACTGCTTGCAGCCATCCTGTGTACCGCAGAGTCAGACCTCTGCGGGTACACAAGGTGAATTTACAACCCTTGCCCTGTTGCCGTTGTGTCGAAAAACTGCTCCCTTTGCACTGCTCTAATAATTAATCATATTTTGATATTTGTTATTAACACGAGGCTTCGCTGAATATTTTCCAACATGAATCGTATTATTTTTGTTGTTACAGTATCAGAAAGGTAAAAACCTATTCAGATACTTCTCATTGTGCTAGGTTTTATTTCTGTTTCTTTTTCAATTAAACCTACTTAACGTATCCATAGTTGGTTTACAGTATAATATTAGGAGTAGGGATGTTTTACCCTGTTCAAGGAAGGAGGAAGGTCGCGGCTGCATACCAGAACACCACAGTCAGGTGTGTGATCCATTACATTAACCGTTGAGCGCTACAGGCATGTTGAAAATGCACTCCAAGCACCGAAGCAAACAATTTTGGCCACCCGAGGTCAGGCATTGTGAGGTATGCAAAGTTCATTCTACATTCTCAGGTAACTTGTTTGTGCGGGAGGTTGAAAATGCAACTACCTGGCTAACGTGTGACCAGTTATTATTATTATTATTATTATTATTATTATTATTATTATTATTATTATTATTATTATTACTAGCCGTACCCGTGCGCTCCGCTGCACCCGTTAGAAATAAATATAAAGTAATTACATAATTAAAATAGGACATTTGATCCAGGGAACATTCGTGTTTGATAGAAGGATAAATCATTTAATATGTTACTTAATTTAAATTGCATCCAGTTAATTAAAATGCGATCATTTTGGTCCAGAGACACTCATTTGGTGCAATGACAATTCCTTTAACATGTTTCTAATTTTTATTACATGCAACCATAGTTTAATGAACATAGACATCATTTAGATTTACTTGTTATAGGTTTCCATTGAATTATGGTAATAACTTAATTTTAACCCTTCTTTCTACGTATTCAGTAAATGGCGTTTGGCCCACTATGGCTCTGAACCCTTCAAATAACTTAAATTATATTATATAATATTGCATTACATATATTATATTATATTATATTACATTATATCAGAAGTTATTGTAATAACATTATAGCATTATGTCCATCTAGAGAAACTACACTTTCCAATGGTGAAATAATAATTAATTATACAAATCGGTTAATTTAGATTCCGATATTACTTCATACAAACACAAACATTCTCTGTAGACTATCTTTCATAGCTTTCGATTGTTGCTGTCCAAGGCCCCTTATAGACGAAGTCATTTGTTTTTTATTTCATTATACGGCCTTAGATGACAATTATTTTAATTTTAAAACTCATTTATCTCATTAAATATCAGTCCTATCAAAATTTTTCCCGGAATAAAACTTATCGGAAATCATTTTTAAAGAAACTTTTGTTATGTAACATTTTTCACAAAAATCAATAATAAGCGAGATATTTCGGTTTATTTAATTCAGGTCCCCTTATAACCCCCTTTTAAATAAAGCATTTTGAATGCTATATACCCTAAAATCTAAGTTACAACGAACTTAATTTATATTCCAATTTTCATCGAAATCCGTTCAGCCATTATCGCGTGAAAAGGTAACAAACATCCAGACGGAAAGACAGGCAGACAGACAGACATGCAAATAAAAATTTCAAAAAAAGCGATTTTCGGTTTCAGGATGATTAATTATACATGTTAACATCAGTTATTTTTGGAAAAGCGAAAATCACCAAAAAAATTTCGTCTACAGATTTATTATTAGTGTATATTATTATTATTATTATTATTATTATTATTATTATTATTATTATTATTATTATTATTATTATTATTATTACTACTACTACTACTATTGAAAAACATAACATTCTAGTCCCAGAACAGTTTGGATTTAGGAAAATTAAATCCACGGAAAATGTAACATTTAGTTTAAAATTCTGGAGAGAATTAATAAAACATTCCAAGTTGGAGGGATTTTCTGTTACTTATCCAAAGCGTCTGACTGTATAAATCATAAAATGCTCCTACGTAATTAGATTCTAATGCAATTAAAGGCTTGCACACCAATCACATCTCATGGATAGGAAACAGAAAGTCGAAATCAGTACCACTATGAAATCTGTCTCGACATGGGGAACTATTCATAATGGAACACCACAAGGATTAATATTAGGCTCCATAATTTTTCCAGTGTTCTTAAAAGATCTTGTCCCCCCTGATAAAAGATGTAGGTCATCCCATATTATTTCCAGATGACACAAGTATAGTAATTACAGCCAATAACTCCAACACATTCCAATCTTCAACAGAGACAATTCTCCTCAAAATATGTGATTAGTTCTCAGCCTGTAAATTAGTATTAAATTGTAACAGAACTAAATTATTCCAATTTAAATCCTGTCTAAATTCAATTAATCGCAATAATTAATAATAATAGATCTCTAATAGAAAGAACAACCGAAGTTCTTGGCTTACAAATCGATAATGTGTTAAATGGCTCATGTTGTATGTAAGAAAAAGTGTGATACCATATTAGTGTAAAGGTTACACTTTTCTCAATGTTTTTTTTTTTTTTCAATGTTTAACACCCTCTTATTTGGAAACTATTGAGAGTAGGATCGTGATTTTTGTCCATATCGATAGAAAATCTAATAAGGAATCATTATTTATCCCTCTGGCGTATTTCAATAGCGGTTTTCGTGTAAATTTAATTTAAAAACTACTAATTTTAAGCCACTGAACAACCCGACCAGATTGCAAAGTTGTAGCAAGGGAGGGAGATGGAAAGTAGTTAACCTAGCGAGACAGATCTGAGTTTGCTGACTTCTTACATCTGTATTGCGAGAAGAAAGAGCAGTGTGTTAGCGGCGATGTTACCATAGTGATGCAACTTACAACTTAATTTTCTAATTAACCGTGCCTTTAAACACAAAACGTAATATACTGTAGGTTTTATATTCATTTAAGTGTACCATAACATACCAATATCTGATATCTGATATTTACCCGCATAATATCAGGTAAATACAAGATCTCATCATAACAATTTACTCATTATACCCTACCACAAGACATCTTTATATTCTTCATCTTATACAGTTTCAGTTGCTAGAAATTGGAACTCGCTTCCGAGTGATATAAGGGGTTGTTGGACAATAACTTAATTTAGGTCAAAATTACATAAATTCTTTCTTAACAAATTAATTGCTGATTAATATTTATTACATATAATGAAACTAACATCTGTCCATTCTTATTATTATCATTAATTTCTCTAAATAGATTTACAAAACCTCTAATGGCAATTACATTAATATTCTCATTATAGAAATATATTTTAGATTTATATATATTTTTTCTCCCTGTAACATAGTTCTAGTAAACTTATATTAAATTAATTTTCATAATTTTAATAGGTATCTCAAATCTCAAATTAATTATAATTGATTGAATTAAATTAGCTCATAAATTAAGTTACTACTTTACCTTATAGATTTATCTAAATTTAAATAAATATGTAGTCTACTAGTCGTTAAAACTTAACTGAAGAATATTGCTGGAGAACCTTTTAAGTGTAGTGTAAATATTCGTAATTTAAATATGTATTGTACTGATTAAGGCTGGTTGAGTGGAAGAGAAGGCCTTACGGCCTTAACTCTGCCAGCGAAAATAAAACATTATTACTTACTGGCTTTTCAAGAACCCGGGGGTTCATTGCCGCCCTCACATAAGCCCGCCATCGGTCCCTCTCCTAAGCAAGATTAATCCATTCTCTATCATCATATCTCACCTCCCTCAAATCCATTTTTCTATTATCTTCCCATCTACGTCTCGGCCTCCCTAGAGGTCTTTTTCCCTCCGGCCTCCCAACTAATACTCTGTATGCATTTCTGGATTCTCCCATACGTGCTACATGCCCTGCCCATCTCAAACGTCTGCCTTGATCACGTTTACCCTTGCCTGATATCCATTCTTGAATTCCTTTATGCCCTTACATAAATCTCTAATGTTTTTCTTATTTGAAGGATTCGTAACAAGCTGTTTTTTTACGGTGATGGGTTGTTAGCCCTTCGCCCAACCCCCAAGCTGGAGTACCACCCCTCATCGGCTGTCCGCGACTGCTTATTCAATATATTCACAGCTACCCTCCATATCTGGAGGCCGTCTCCTCGATCCGCAACCTGAGGACGCGCCATGCCGTGGTGATGGGGACCCACAATACATGGAATAAAACATTATTATTATTATTATTATTATTATTATTATTATTATTATTAACTCCCATTTCAATCTGCAGGATTATTTCACTTCCACTCTTTATAGTTTTTCAGCACCCTGTATGTTTCTCAGTAAACAGGAAACGGTTCTTTGTCGTTGTCATGTGCCTGTATATAGCTTTTCAGCACCCTGTATGTTTCTCAGTAAATAGTTTTTGTCGTTGTCATGTGCCTGTATATAGCTTTTCAGCACCCTGTATGTTTCTCAGTAAATAGGAAACGATTCTTTGTCGTTGTCATGTGCCTGTATATAGCTTTTCAGCACCCTGTATGTTTCTCAGTAAACAGGAAACGGTTCTTTGTCGTTGTGATGTGCCTGTATATAGCTTTTCAGCACCCTGTATGTTTCTCAGTAAATAGGAAACGGCTCTTTGTCGTTGTCATGTGCCTGTATATAGCTTTTCAGCACCCTGTATGTTTCTCAGTAAACAGGAAACGGCTCTTTGTCGTTGTCATGTGCCTGTATATAGCTTTTCAGCACCCTGTATGTTTCTCAGTAAACAGGAAACGGTTCTTTGTCGTTGTCATGTGCCTGTATATAGCTTTTCAGCACCCTGTATGTTTCTCAGTAAATAGGAAACGGCTCTTTGTCGTTGTCATGTGCCTGTATATAGCTTTTCAGCACCCTGTATGTTTCTTAAACAGGAAACGGCTCTTTGTCGTTCTCATGTGCCTGTATATAGCTTTTCAGCACCCTGTATGTTTCTCAGTAAACAGGAAACGGTTCCTTGTCGTTGCCATGTGCCTGTATATAGCTTTTCAGCACCTTGTTGTTTCTTAAACAGGAAACGGCTCTTTGTCGTTGTCATGTGCCTGTATATAGCTTTTCAGCACCCTGTATGTTTCTCAGTAAATAGGAAACGGCTCTTTGTCGTTGTCATGTGCCTGTATATAGCTTTTCAGCATCCTGTATGTTTCTCAGTAAATAGGAAACGGTTCTTTGTCGTTGTCATGTGCCTGTATATAGCTTTTCAGCACCCTGTATGTTTCTCAGTAAATAGGAAACGGCTCTTTGTCGTTGTCATGTGCCTGTATATAGCTTTTCAGCACCCTGTTTTTCTCAGTAAACAGGAAACGGCTCTTTGTCGTTGTCATGTGCCTGTATATAGCTTTTCAGCATCCTGTATGTTTCTCAGTAAATAGGAAACGGTTCTTTGTCGTTGTCATGTGCCTGTATATAGCTTTTCAGCATCCTGTATGTTTCTCAGTAAATAGGAAGCGGTTCTTTCTCGTCGCCATATGCCTGTATGCACGAATAGTGGGTCGTGGATTGACGGCACTCCACCGGAGGTTGGATATCTGGTTTCAAGGCTCCGTGTCCACTTGTTAAGATGCAATTAAAGGGCTTTCAGCCTCTTACGTACTTCTTTCTTCTTCTTAATGGCGTTGAGGAGCGGTTTGTTTTCCTATTATTCTTCAGAGTACCTTTATATGTGTTTGCTAACTCTCTGTATCTTCCGCACACAAGGTAAGCACTTAATTGCAGCGTAAATTATAATTACAATTATAATAACAATAATCACTACGTTGAGACTATTGCTCTTTGGCTCTCTTTTGTCACTGTCCAAGATTCAGTCATGCTGGAGAATCGACACTACCACCATTTCATTCAACGCTAAAATTTTTCTTAGAGTGCTTTCTTTAAAATTTCTTAACTGTTTTTATTTAAGTTTGTTTATACATTCTTCAACATCTCATCATATTGCGTGTATAATTAAATTTACATCTTTTAAATTGTATTGTGTTTATACAGGGACATCATTTTATTTTTACTTCAATTTTTATTGTACCTGAGTTTTTGAATGTACTTCACTCCCACCCCTTCTACTAACGAAGTTCAACCGTCCTCCACACAGATCCAAGACCGCATATACAGTCATAGTAGTCTTACGCTCATAGTAAACGGTACGTTCCAAAAATATGTTCGCGTTTTCCAGTGACGAAAGAGCTTTCAATATTGAATCATTTTCGCACAGGTACTGTCGTCCATTTGCCTACGTCGTATCCCGGTTCCCCCCCCCCCCCCAAGCTTTTACTCGCCAGCTAGTGGCTGGGCTGTCTTAGCTCTTTTCTGAGAACATTAATTTCTGTTAGGAATTGAACGTCTACGTAATATTATACAACTGTTTAAAATAACTGAAATAAAAGAGCTTCGTTAAGTCACGTGATTTCCCTCCTTTCTACGACCCTACGACATAACCACTTGGACGGACAGTAGATAGTATGTCTGAGTAATTTTATCTTTTCGGATCGAACAGAAGTGAAGATTGAATTTACAGTACGTTGGGTACTCTTTTATAGAATAGGTACAGAATTATTTCAACGTGATATACTAGTACGAAGGACGAAACTGGCAAATGTAATTAGATGCAATAGTCTATAGTGCGATAATATGCACAAAAGAACAGAAGCCTATATCGAAATGAACGGCCACCATTTAAAAAAAGTGTTTAAATATCCTTATTAGGATTATTTTTCAATTTAACTCTATATTGTACGCTAATGTGTTGTAGACTGTATAATATACACTGCATAATGAATACGTTCGCATGGCTAACTCAGTTCGTGAGTGAAAACACTTATTCTTAATACAGTACTGTATTAAGATTAAACAAAAACCTAATGAAAATTATCGAACTCAAAATCGCAATATTTCCTAGTTTACGTAAATGGATGAACTACAGTCGTGGAAGGGGGTAGCAATCTGTGTTTCCGGTTCTGTAAAGGTATAGCCAGGTTACTTACTTACTTACTTACAAATGGCTTTTAAGGAACCCGAAGGTTCATTGCCGCCCTCACATAAGCCCGCCAGCGGTCCCTATCCTGTGCAAGATTAATCCAGTCTCTATCATCATACCCCACCTCCCTCAAATCCATTTTAATATTATCCTCCCATCTACGTCTCGGCCTCCCTAAAGGTCTTTTTCCCTCCGGTCTCCCAACTAACACTCTATATGCATTTCTGGATTCGCCCATACGTGCTACATGCCCTGCCCATCTCAAACGTCTGGATTTAATGTTCCTAATTATGTCAGGTGAAGAATACAATGCGTGCAGTTCTGTGTTGTGTAACTTTCTCCATTCTCCTGTAACTTCATCCCGCTTAGCCCCAAATATTTTCCTTAGCACCTTATTCTCAAACACCCTGAACCTATGTTCCTCTCTCAGAGTGAGAGTCCAAGTTTCACAACCATACAGAAGAACCGGTAATATAACTGTTTTATAAATTCTAACTTTCAGATTTTTCGACAGCAGACTGGATGATAAGAGCTTCTCAACCGAATAATAACACGCATTTCCCATATATAGCCAGGTTAATATTAAAAATGTTAGTAAAAATAAAATGATGTCCCTGTATATATATAATACGATGTAGGTAAATCAAATATCTCATCCAATATGCCGTATAAGTATTTTATTATTCATTTCATTATTAATTTATTTAATTACAATTATTTTATTTATTTATTTATTTTTTCGAGACGTAGCCGGAGATCGAATCCGTCCCGTTCTGAATGGAAGACCAGCACGCTAACTTTAAACCACAGACACGACCTCTTCGTGTCTTAATCCGAGGCTTCTTCGATAACGTAACATCGTTTTGCATAGGCCTATATTTAGGTACATCTGCTCCTTCCTTTGCTTGCGAAGACAATGGTGAAATAATAATCAGGGAATTTGCTGAGGTGAGGAATAGCAGGCAGATTAATTTATTTGGAGTCCTGTCAATTAGGAACTGACACACATCTATTTTTCGCCGGAAACAAATTCTGCTGAGCATTTATGTCATCTCTTGGAAATCTATTACTCTCCGCGGGCATTGAACACACGCACATCGGACGTAATTTAAGGGTTGATAGGAAAAACAACCCATGCCAGTTTTAGCCGAAAATGAGATATTGGTACTAATGGAAAGCTAAAATCATGTGGCGTCTGTTTATGCTTAAAATACAAGCAATATATTTAAAAAGCATTGGGGTATTTAAGTTTCCTATCCTTTTACATAACGAGATATAATGTTTTTTCGCTCCCCTGAAAAAAGTGTTTTTTTTTTTTACATGGGTTGTTTTTCCTATCAACCCTTCAATTGTTAGCACGGTAGCTGCTGAAGTAGCGAGTGCAGGAGAAATTCTAGTTTGATCTGAAACACGTTTGACGATATGAATAAATTCACGTCTTTTTATTGCCTCTTATTGAAACGTGTTTAATATTTAAAATTATTTTCAGAGTTCAATAAATATCCAGCTCGCTGGACTGGCGTTGCACATCATTTCGTTAATATGGGGGGGTAGCTGCGTTGGAAATCATTATCATAGAATAAATGGCAATGAGCCCGGCCACTATGATAATAAAAAGATAATGAAATTCAACAAGGAATGAAGGGTGATGAAATTTCAACCTGAAACGGACTCAGTTTTGCGCAGGTATAGTTCCTGTACTCTTTTATTTTTTCAGTCGGTTACATAGCATCGCTATGAAGTCATTCCACGTCAAATCTCGGAAATGGTCGAATTTTTTTTTTCATGAATTCCAGACATCAAATAAGGATAGCAACTTCGTAGTTATCTAACGTTTGTGGAATTGGTAATAACGATACCGAGAA
Organism: Periplaneta americana; assembly: GCA_025594305.2. Taxonomy (NCBI): domain Eukaryota; kingdom Metazoa; phylum Arthropoda; class Insecta; order Blattodea; family Blattidae; genus Periplaneta; species Periplaneta americana. The sequence continues at coordinate 152,973,930 of JAJSOF020000015.1, forward strand.
TAATTGTTCTGGAAAACTTCGGAACAAACCCAAGCATGTATTTACAAATTTAGAGGTTCATTGCCGCCCTCACATAAGCCCGCCATCGGTCCTTATCCTGAGCAAGATTAATCCAGCCCCTACCATTACATCCCACCTCCCTCAAATCCATTATAATATTATCCTACCATCTACGTCTTGGCCTCTCAAAGGTCTTTTCCATCAGGTCTTCCAACTAACACTCTATATGCATTTTTGGATTCATTCATACGTGCTACATGCCCTGTATATCTCAAACGTCTGGATTTAATGTTCCTAATTATGTCAGGTGAAGAATACAATGCGTGCAGTTCTGCGTTGTGTAACTTTCTCCATTTTCCTGTAACTTCATCCCTCTTAGTCACAAATATTTTCCTAAGCAACTTATTCCCAAACACCCTTAACCTGTGTTCCTCTCTCAAAGTGAGAGTCCAAGTTTCATAATCATACAGAAAAACCGGTAATGTAACTGTTTTATAAATTCTAACTTTCAGCTTTTTTAAAGTAGCCTAGAAGACAGAAGCTTCCCACCGAATAATAACAGGCATTTCCATATTTATTCTGCGTTTAATTTCAAAATGTAACTGTTTTATAAATTCTAACTTTCAGCTTTTTTTTTTTTTTTAAAGTAGCCTAGAAGACAGAAGCTTCCCACCGAATAATAACATTTGAAAATTCTGCTTATTTAAAGTAGCCTTTCCCATGAGAATTTCCGGTAATGTAACTGTTTTATAAATTCTAACTTTCAGCTTTTTTAAAGTAGCCTAGAAGACAGAAGCTTCCCACCGAATAATAACAGGCATTTCCCATATTTATTCTGCGTTTAATTTCCGGTAATGTAACTGTTTTAAATTTCCCATAACATTTTTTTCTAAAAAGTAGCCTAAAAAGCTTCCCACCGAATAATAACAGGCATTTCCCATATTTATTCTGCGTTTAATTTCCGGTAATGTAACTGTTTTATAAATTCTAACTTTCAGCTTTTTTAAAGTAGCCTAGAAGACAGAAGCTTCCCACCGAATAATAACAGGCATTTCCCATATTTATTGTGCGTTTAATTTCCGGTAATGTAACTGTTTTATAAATTCTAACTTTCAGCTTTTTTTTAAAGTAGCCTAGAAGACAGAAGCTTCCCACCGAATAATAACACGCATTTCCCATATTTATTCTGCGTTTAATTTCCGGTAATGTAACTGTTTTATAAATTCTAACTTTCAGCTTTTTTAAAGTAGCCTAGAAGACAGAAGCTTCCCACCGAATAATAACAGGCATTTCCCATATTTATTCTGCGTTTAATTTCCGGTAATGTAACTGTTTTATAAATTCTAACTTTCAGCTTTTTTTAAAGTAGCCTAGAAAACAGAAGGATCCCAGCGAATAATAACAGGCATTTCCCATATTTATTCTGCGTTTAATTTCCGGTAATGTAACTGTTTTATAAATTTTAACTTTCAGCTTTTTTTTTAAAGTAGCCTAGAAGACATGAAGCTTCCCACCTTGGAATAATAACACGATTTCCCATATTTATTATGCGTTTAATTTCCGGTAATGTCACTGTTTTATAAATTCTAACTTTCACCTTTTTTAAAGTAGCCTAGAAACAGAAGCTTATAATAACAGGCATTTCCCATATTTATTGTGCCAAATTTCCGGTAATGTAACTGTTTTATAAATTCTAACTTTCAGCTTTTTTAAAGTAGCCTAAACAGAAGCTTCCCACCGAATAATAACACGCATTTCATATTTATTCTGCGTTTAATTTCCGGTAATGTCATTTTTATAAATTCTAACTTTCAGCTTTTTTAAAGTAGCCCAGAAGACAGAAGCTTCCCACCGAATAATAACAGGCATTTCCCATATTTATTCTGCGTTTAATTTCCGGTAATGTAACTGTTTTATAAATTCTAACTTTCAGCTTTTTTTAAAGTAGCCTAGAAGACAGAAGCTTCCCACCGAATAATAACAGGCATTTCCCATATTTATTCTGCGTTTAATTTCCGGTAATGTAACTGTTTTATAAATTCTAACTTTCAGCTTTTTTAAAGTAGCCTAGAAGACAGAAGCTTCCCACCGAATAATAACAGGCATTTCCCATATTTATTCTGCGTTTAATTTCCGGTAATGTAACTGTTTTATAAATTCTAACTTTCAGCTTTTTTTAAAGTAGTCTAGAAGACAGCTTCCACCGAATAATAACACGCATTTCCCATATTTATTCTGCGTTTAATTTCCAAATGTAACTGTTTTATAAATTCTAACTTTCAGCTTTTTTTAAAGTAGCCTAGAAGACAGAAGCTTCCCACCGAATAATAACAGGCATTTCCCATATTTATTCTGCGTTTAATTTCCGGTAATGTAACTGTTTTATAAATTCTAACTTTCAGCTTTTTCAAGTAGCCTAGAAGACAGAAGCTTCCCACCGAATAATAACACGCATTTCCCATATTTATTCTGCGTTTAATTTCCGGTAATGTCACTGTTTTATAAATTCTAACTTTCAGCTTTTTTAAAGTAGCCTAGAAGACAGAAGCTTCCCACCGAATAATAACAGGCATTTCCCATATTTATTCTGCGTTTAATTTCCGGTAATGTAACTGTTTTATAAATTCTAACTTTCAGCTTTTTTAAAGTAGCCTAGAAGACAGAAGCTTCCCACCGAATAATAACACGCATTTCTCATATTTATTCTGCGTTTAATTTCATTAATGTCACTGTTTTATAAATTCTAACTTTCAGCTTTTTTAAAGTAGTCTAGAAGACAGAAGCTTCCCACCGAATAATAACAGGCATTTCCCATATTTATTGTGCGTTTAATTTCCGGTAATGTAACTGTTTTATAAATTCTAACTTTCAGCTTTTTTAAAGTAGCCTAGAAGACAGAAGCTTCCACCGAATAATAACACGCATTTCCCATATTTATTCTGCGTTTAATTTCCGTAATGTCACTGTTTTATAAATTCTAACTTTCAGCTTTTTTAAAGTAGCCTAGAAGACAGAAGCTTCCACCGAATAATAACAGGCATTTCCCATATTTATTGTGCGTTTAATTTCCGGTAATGTAAATAAATTCTAACTTTCAGCTTTTTTTAAAGTAGCCTAGAAGACAGAAGCTTCCCATAATAACACGCATTTCCCATATTTATTCTGCGTTTAATTTCCGGTAATGTCACTGTTTTATAAATTCTAACTTTCAGCTTTTTTAAAGTAGCCTAGAAGACAGAAGCTTCCCACCGTATAATAACAGGCATTTCCCATATTTATTGTGCGTTTAATTTCCGGTAATGTAACTGTTTTATAAATTCTAACTTTCAGCTTTTTTAAAGTAGCCTAGAAGACAGAAGCTTCCCACCGAATAATAACAGGCATTTCCCATATTTATTCTGCGTTTAATTTCCGGTAATGTAACTGTTTTATAAATTCTAACTTTCAGCTTTTTTAAAGTAGCCTAGAAGAAAGCTTCCCACCGAATAATAACAGGCATTTCCCATATTTATTGTGCGTTTAATTTCCGGTAATGTAACTGTTTTATAAATTCTAACTTTCAGCTTTTTTTAAAGTAGCCTAGAAGACAGAAGCTTCCCACCGAATAATACCATTTCCCATATTTATTCTGCGTTTAATTTCCGGTAATTGTTTTATAAATTCTAACTTTCAGCTTTTTTAAAGTAGCCTAGAAGCCATCTTCCCACCGAATAATAACAGGCATTTCTCATATTTATTCTGCGTTTAATTTCCGGTAATGTCACTGTTTTATAAATTCTAACTTTCAGCTTTTTTAAAGTAGTCTAGAAGACAAACTTCCCACCGAATAATAACAGGTATTTCCCTATTTATTCTGCGTTTAATTTCCGGTAATGTAACTGTTTTATAAATTCTAACTTTCAGCTTTTTTTAAAGTAGCCTAGAAGACAGAAGCTTCCCACCGAATAATAACAGGCATTTCCCATATTTATTCTGCGTTTAATTTCCGGTAATGTCACTGTTTTATAAATTCTAACAAAGCTTTTTTAAAGTAGTCTAAAGACAAAGCTTCCCACCGAATAAAACAGGCATTTCCCATATTTATTCTGCGTTTAATTTCCGGTAATGTAACTGTTTTATAAATTCTAACTTTCAGCTTTTTTAAAGTAGTCTAGAAGACAGAAGCTTTCCACCGAATAATAACAGGCATTTCCCAATTTATTCTGCGTTTAATTTCCGGTAATATAACTGTTTTATAAATTCTAACTTTCAGCTTTTTTTAAAGTAGCCTAGAAGACAGAAGCTTCCCACCGAATAATAACACGCATTTCCCATATTTATTCTGCGTTTAATTTCCTCTCTAGTATTATTCATAGACTATTTGTCACTGTTGTAAAAATTATTGTAGTAGAGTATGCGATACTGTTGCCTGGCATGTGCTAAATCGCACTTAATAGATACAAAAAAATAATAATTTCTTTTGCTCACAGATTTAAGTATGTATAGGCCTATGTATGTTTCTATGCCTAAAGTTTTATCTTTCTTCGTCACTCACCTCTATCCATCCAGTCCAATTCTTCCAGTTCTCTTTCTTTCATTTCTATTTTGACCTGAAGCATTCATGGGTTTCGAGTCCTACCTATATTTTTTGTCCGTTGTATTCATCATCCCAACACATTTCTGAGGAGTTGGTATGGATATGTGAGAAGAATAGTGATGAAGATGATGATGAATAATAATAATAATAATAATAATAATAATAATAATAATAATCCATGACATAATAGCCTTAATAGAGCCAAAATCTACCACTCGACTGTTGCTTTCACATACACTTCAGCAGAGGTGTACGATCATCTGATCAATACTGAGTAATGTGTAATCACTACGGAGCGGATGTTGATGAAAAGTCATCTTCTTATTTTTCACATTAGGACGATGCCTATTAATACTATAAATCCTTTCTATGTTAATATCAACGTAAAAAAAATAATTTCTTATAAGTTATTGCATTTTTTATTTTTTTTTTAACTGACAGGTCATTTTTATATTTTTTTTTCGGAACTTTTTGGTCATTTTCAATACTTTGAAGAACCTTTAGATCATTTGGAATGCATTTTACTGTCTTCTTTACCGATAGGTCTGTTAAATCATTTTCTAAGGAAATAGGTCAGTAGTAATTACCTACTGAATAAGTGAATAACAGTGAAGTTTGGTTTTTATAGTTTGGAACAGACTCTGAAGTCCATCCCTCATTCCACTGAAGACTTCACTTCACATAACGGAAGTAATATAAAATGCTTGACGGCAGCTTAGTTTAAGTGAGGACTTTCACCGACCACCCCTGATTGACACACATTGTAAACCCTCATTAAAATCTATAGTTTTCCCTTAAAACCTTCATTTTGTTGCAGGTTCTTTTCCTTTATCTTAGCCAAATTCCAGGAAGTTGCCTCCTCTCTCCTAGATTTGCAGGGCAGTCACTGAAACAAGGTGACTAATTTTTAAGAAGTTGTGGTGCGAGTACTGTGAATAATATTTAAATGCCACTTTCTTTTAATTTCATGTCAATTTTTTCATTAGTTTAAGGGCATTTTAATGATCATTTTAAGTAGATTTTTAGGTCATCAACATCCGCCCCCAGTCATCACCGCCTTGATCAACCCCGCCGCCGAACCCCTTGCTTGTTCAACTCATTCTTTTCATTCTTTTTTCTACCTCAAATATTGTAATATTCATTACGCTTTAAAGTTTTAAGTGACTTTTGAATGACCTTATACATCGATAATAAAAATAGCTTTAAAATTGAACCCTGAGCTATACCGTATTTGATAACGCTTGATTTTGAAATATTTTTATTACTAATTTTGCAGAAATTATCTCCAGCGTGTGCTTGTCTAAAAAAATCATTATCTTCGACCACATTTGAACACGCGAACCGCAGGTCCTTGACAAGGATTACCACCAGATCACGGACGAGAAAGATGACGTAGACGATGATAAGAATGATGATGATGACTTGAAAGGTTGAACTGACTGAATGAAGTTCAGTCTGCTGCATCGAACCCAAGCGTAACTAATTCTGTGTCACGGTGTTTCAGCTGAATAAACTGATCGTGCAAGCCATCCGGTTTATTCTTGTAAGACAAAGACTGCAATTAAAGTCTGAACAAAATGCTACGAGTCATTGTTGAGATATCCGCACGTCTTTCTTCTGAAGCGCCTGTTGAACTAATCAATTGCAGCATCATGTTTACCCATACTTCAGCTCTCAAAGGGAACTGAATACCCATCCTATGGATTAGTAGGCCAGAGAATGCGTTTCACAGTTACTACGCTGACACTCGCAACGTTGTCGGTTAGACAGACATTAATATGCTTATCTGAAACTGACGTAGCTCAATCGGTTGAGGTGCTTGCCCACTGATCCAGAGTTGCTCTCGGGAGGGGTTAGATTAAATTATTATGGTATCATAGGTACATAATTACTCTTATTCTCTCCATATTTATTTGAAAGTAAACAGTGTGTTTTCGTTAATAATAATAAATCTAATGTAATGAATGTTCAATTTGGAGTTCCACAAGGACCAGTACTCGGGCTAATTTTGTTTTATTGTAAGAAGAAGGAAAGGAAGGACAAGCTCATTTTTCAACTATAAAATAATTGCAAAGATATGTTAAAATTTTAACACATCCTTGCATGTGTTATACCTGTCAAAACTTTGTAATGGATAGTGTACTGAAAGTTCTATAATTTGTATTGTGAACGACTTTGTTCCGCCATCTAAGTTTTCGTAACTGCACTAGGCATCTTACCCCAATACTTGGGAAGATATAAGGTGAACTACTATGTTCTTCCCAAAGGACTTCGAGTGGACTGGATTGAATGCGTTGCGTGCAAGAAGTGGCTTCACGATTCTTGCACAAAGTAACAAAATATGTGTAAATGACTGTGTTGCTAAGTAGTGATCAACGATTGGGATAGTGTACATGAGCTTTAGATTAAGTCATTTTTATTATAACAAGTTCAGGTGTTTGCATGATATGTATTATCAATTTCTGTATATCACAACTGGTTGAATTGTTTATGCCTTAAATTTAATTAAATAGTTTTGTATTATAATATAGCTCAACTTATGAATGATCGTTTGCGTTTGTAAATTTAATAATCTGATTGGCTATGTATTGTATACTTTTAGTAGAGCCATCGATGTAGCTCAGTCGGCAGACTCGCTGGGCTGCTGATCCGGAGCTGCGTTCGGGCTTGGGTTGGATCCCCCTTTGGACTTTGGTTTCTTCGGAGGTTTTCCCCAGCCGTGGGACTGAAGCCGGATGGTCTATGGCGAGTCCTTGGCATCAACCCCTTTGATTTGATTACCCCCTTTGATTTGATTACCTGGTTGGGTTTTTCCGAGGTTTCCCCCACCGAAAAGGCAAATGCCGGGTAATATTTTGGCGAATCCTCGGACCTCATCTCATCTCACTACATCTCGCCAAAATGTAAAAAAAATGTAAAAAAAATGTAAAAAAAAATTGTACAAAATTGTAAAAATTGTAGAAAATTACTAAATTGTAGAACTATAAAAATTTGTAAAAATTGTAATTGTAATATTGTAAAATGTTGACATGTTCCACATCTTAAAGTTCATTGCTCATGTAAGATCTATGGAATAAAATGAATGAATGAATGAATGAATGAAATTCATATATCAGTAAATGTGTCAATTGCATTTGCCATCTTACCCCCTCCCCCCAGCGGGGAAAGATGCCTGAAGTGCAGGTAATAAGAAAACCTGGTCCATAAACAAGGTAATTAATGTTTTCTGTTTTATTCAAAAAAATATAGTTTCAAAATACCTCTCAGACGTTGATTGGGTTATTTTACGACGCTATATCAACATCTAGGTTATTTAGCGTCTGAATGAGATGAAGGTGATAATGCCGGTGAAATGAGTCCGGGGTCCAACACCGAAAGTTACCCAGCATTTGCTCGTATTGGGTAGAGGGAAAACCCCGGAAAAAACCTCAACCAGATAACTTGCCCCGACCGGGATTCGAACCCGGGCCACCTGGTTTCGCGGCCAGACGCGCTAACCGTTACTCCACAGGTGTGGACTCAGACGTTGATATCTTGTACATCACATATTCTTTATATGAGATCTCGCCACCCTCATTTGATTCAATCGTAATAAAAGCCTTCAGTTGCTTGAAAGTGAAACACTGACTTATATAGTACAAGTTAAACAATGGTTTGAAGCTAATTGTTTAGTCTTAAATGAAAATGAAACAGAATCACTAACATATTTTAGTTTACAACCTCGCTCAACGAGTCGTTCGTGCTTGGAATTGTGGTTGACATAAAGTTGCTGTAACTTGGGATTAACATATTGAGCATTTAAACAAAAAATTATCCAGGATTTCATTTATTTTAAAAAGTTTAAAATTGATTTTACCATTAAAATATACGCCTCTTTTAACAGCATTTTAAAATATGGTACAGTAACTTCTCTCTCATCCGGACAGTAGGGTAGGTAATTATTATTGGCTACTCACAGTACAGTACGTGCCTTCTTCCTCCCCGCCATGTTCTTTTTCCTCCTCCTATTTGCAACCCCGTCTTGCTTTCAGTAAATCACAGGGTGTGTGTGTGTGTGTGGAAGAAGTTCACTATGCTTTCTAAGACATTTACTGATAAACGCTCGAAGTTTAGTTATTTTTTAAAAGCGGCTGGATGAAGGGGAAACTATTTCCGGTGTCCCAAGAAGTACAATTCATGACTGGAAGCGTAATCGGGCTGCACTGGAAGAATATTGTGCATCCACGAGCTCTAATGACAAGCGCCGTACATTGAAGCAGCCTAGTGTTTTCAAATACGATAAGGAACTGTTTCTATGGTTTCAAGAACAAAGAAGGAAAGGTACTCCAATATCTGGTCCGATTCTGAAAGAGAAAGCGCTTGATATGCTTAAGAAATATGGAGGCGATAATTTCTCTGCTAGTGATGGGTGGTTGTCAATGTGGAGGGAAAAGTAAGGTGTTCGTCCACTTGCAATTTGTGGAGAGAGGATGTCAGCTGATACCGTTGCAGCTGAAGAATTTCTACATTCCGAGATTTGGTGAGTAAACTAAAATTATCTCTCCAGCAGATATACAATTGTGACGAAACCGGTTTATATATCAAATGTTTACCGAAAAGAACTTCAGAATCTACATCATACAAAACTGCGTCTGGTTTTAAAATCCAAAAAGAATGTGTGACTGTATTAGCTTGCTACAATGCATCAGGGGCAAATAAGCTTCCCTTGATGTTAATTGGAATAAATTTAAAAATATACTGATTGTAACTATTGTAATAGGTGATTTAATTACCATATATTCAAATGTTCACAAATATTTTCTTATCATATTTACTCATATCAATTATGCAGACGGTGGAGGGATAGTTAACTAATTTCCGTACCGTCTTGCAGTAAGGCGTGGCATATGAAATCACGTGAATGCCGGACGACAAAACGGACGGGCGACATAGCAACGGATCACAGAGAATTTACTGTATCTTATTATGGAGCAACAGCACTCATGTCATCGAGATTTTTTTAATTACAACAAACGGCCATCAGAATTATAACCAATTCTCATTATCATGACCATTGTCGTCCTTTATTTATTAACCAGAAGACCTTAATTTACCAGTTTATATACTTTGTATTAGGGGAGAGTCGGGTAGTATCGGACATCGGGTAGTATCGGACAGTGCGTTTTTTTCATCTACCACCATATGGTAGTACCTCAATGACATGGTTACGTTTCTCTATGCGACATCACAGAAACGTAACCATGTCAATCAGGTACTATCATCGTGTGGTAGATGAAAGAAACTCACTGTCCGATATTACCTGATGTCCGATACTACCCGACTCTCCCCTATTAATATATGTGAAACAAAATTAAAAAAAAAAAAACTATACTTTTAGGAATGATTGTCGTGATTGTAATACAGTGACATCAAAAACGTTTGTGCGGGATCGTGCGTATTTGCTTGGTTTCCGCACAAAACCAATCCGCGGAAAGTCTAAAATTCCACATTCAGTATTCCCAACCGAACACACATAACAATTTCCCTCTTCTTACCGCTTAAGTGACATATTGATTTTACTGCTTTAGGCTTTTAACATATTATTTTAGAGACGTTCAATATAGTAATAGTTATAAATTGGAAACTTACCACTGCAATTTCACCTAAATTGCACTGTTAATTATTGTTTTTAAATATTTGCAGAAATTAAGTAAACTCTACAACTCCACTAAAGTTACTGCATTCGTGATGCAAGTAACATTAAGGAAGCCGTGAAAAAATCAACAAGATTCCAGACTCATCATAGACTGGGGAAAAAAGGCAGACGTATATCACGGCCTGCTGGAGTATAGTAAACACAGAAAACATTTTAAAGCAACAATGTTGAAGATAGATATTTTTGTTTTGCAAATTTGCCGCAATTGAACAGAAACCAAGATGGAGATTTCATTGCAACTAATTAGAAATTCCTCTTTCAGGTATGTAATAAACGATCTTCGCACAAAATAATGTACGATACACGAGCGGTATGTTTTCTTTCAATTCTCGGAAATTAAAAAAGCTTAACTACGCTTTTTCAAACTTTTCCTCGAACATGAAAACTTCAACATACCGCTCTTGTAACGCATATTACTATTTCCTTGCATTTTTATTGTATCTTGTTTTTTTTTTTTTTTACTATACCATGCAGGCTTTGCTTTTAGTTGCCATGGTAATATTTTATAATGCATAAATATAATCAGGACATAGTTAAAAATGCAAGGAAAAAATGTTTGATGCCACTTTACTGGCAATGAAGTATGTTTCATCAACCAGAAGTCGAATAATAAAAACAAGCAACAATTTTGAAATAATGGCAATAAAAGTGTCTTACAAAATGGCCATACATTTACGAGTATTTACTTCAAGCAATGGTGAATTTAGAAACGTTATATCTAGTTGGATCATTAGTAGGCCTAAGTCTTTTTATGATGGAGAAGTGTTTTAAACTTAAACTTTTAATTATAATTGACAAAGTCTATTCCACTATTTCAGTGTCTAAAGACTGTTATAAAAAATAAATAAATAAATAAATAAATAAATAAATAGATAAATAAATAAATAAATAAATAAATAGGTAAGTTGAAACTAAATACGTAAATAACTAAATAATTATTTAATTAAATAAATAAGTAAATAAATAAATAATGAAATAAATCAATAAATAAATAACTAAATGAATTAATAATTAAAGAAATAGATAAAGACATAAAAATAAATAAATGAAAACGTACATTAGGAAATAAATAATTAAATGAATAAAGACGTAAATAAAAATAAATAAACGAATTAATAAATAATTAAATAAATAATTACGTAAATAACTAAATACATAAATAACTAATTAACTAATTAAATAAATTAAATAAATAATGAAATAAATGAGTAAATAAATAACTGAATGAATTAATAATTAAATAAGTAGATAAATACAAAAATAAAAATAAATTAATTAAAACACACATAAATAAGTAAAAATTGAATGAGTAAACAGGTAAATAACTAAATAAGTAAATAAACAAATTAATAAATAAGTAAATAGATAAATAAATTAAATAAATAAATAAATATGTGCATAAATTAATAAAGAAGTAAATAATAAAAAAAGATTAAATAAGTAAATAATTAGTATAATTTTATTTATTTAAGTTCATGAATAAACTAAATCAATTAATTAATTAATAAGTATATGCGTATAAATAAAATTGCAAATAAGAAATCAAGTAAAGAAAAATAGCATAGATAAAAAAATATATATAGAATTCTTTATTTTTCTATATATACTTTTAACACTTATATGTCACTGATTAAATTTCAAACTTCTTTACTGTGTTAATATTTACGATTTACCTTGCTTGACTAGATTCGAAGTCTTTTGCTTCATTATCCAAAGACAATGAAGCACAAGACTTCTAAACCAGTCAAGCAAAGTAAATCCTAAATATTAACACAGTAAAGAAGTTGGAAATTTAATCAGTAAAATTAAGAAATAAAAAAATTACTGGAAAAGAATCCCAACACCATGCAATTCAAATACGAGTAGATCATCCAGCCGAGAAAATAAACGTTTTACGTAGTTACAGGGATCCTACGAATTCCCTGTTATTTTTATGGTTTTTTTCATAGATCGGTTAACAGCCAATACAATGACGGTGAAGATTCTTTACAATTCTGCTGAAAGTGTGTTAACATCTCTAATTACACTTCATAGACAAAAGTGGAGGATTCAGTAAACTGCCAGACCAGCTTCAATGTTACAGCAGCCGTAGAATTTAATCCTTATTTTTCTAATTTTCAGCAGAATTTCGAATGAGATGGACATTTTCTGGTCTCGGCTATATTCGCAGTAAATAGAGGGGCTGTATTTTAAGCATTGCCCAAAGCGCGGAAAATGTAAAGCACGTCCAAGTATCAAAGAGCTGCATAAAATACACAATTTGTGTCTGCAAAGTCCCTCCGGAATTTTGAAAGCGAACGGTCCTGAAGGGACTTGTACGTGAACTCATGGAAAAATCATCATAAATCTGCAAATAGTTTACCTGCAGATGCACAAAATTTGCAGCCATAATTTGATGGTCATTTTTGTACCGTTATGTTAGACCACTAAGGAATATTTTAAGGTGTGAGATATAAACCAAATGCTGAACCACTACTACTAGTAATAGTAGTAGCAGTAGCAGCAGCAGCAGTTATAATTTTATTTACTTATTTATTTATTTACTTATTAACTTATTTATTTATCCATTCATTTATTCATTCATTCATTTATTCCTTCATTCATTTATTTATTTATTCATTAATTTGTTTATTCACTCATTTATTTATTTATCCATGCATTTATTTATTCATTCATTTATTAATTAATTAATTAATTAATTTATTTATTTATTTATTTATTTATTCATTTATTCATTCGCTTATTTATGTATTTATTCATTCATTTATATATTTATTTTTTTATTTAATAATTTATTTATTTAATTGTTTATTTATTTATTCATTAATTAATTTATTCATTTATTTATTTATTCATTCATTATTCATTCATTTATTTATTTATTCATTCATTTATTTATTCATTAATTTATTTATTCATTCATTTATTCCTTCATTCATTTATTTATTTATTAAATAATTTATTTATTCACTCATTTATTTATTTATCCATGCATTTATTTATTTATTCATATATTCATTCATTAATTAATTAATTAATTAATTTATTTATTTATTTATTTATTCATTCGCTTATTTATGTATTTATTCATTCATTTATATATTTATTATTTATTTATTTTTTATTTAATAATTTATTTATTTAATTGTTTATTTATTTATTCATTAATTAATTTATTCATTTATTTATTTATTCATTCATATATTCATTCATTTATTTATTTATTCATTTATTTATTCATCCATTAATTTATTCATTCATTCATTTATTCCTTCATTCATTTATTTATTTATTCATTAATTTATTTTGTTTATTTATTTATTTATCCAATTATTTATTTATTCATTTAATTATTCATTTATTTATTAATTTATTTATTTATTTATTTGTTTATTCATTCGTTATTTTGTTTTATTCATTCATTTATGTATTTATTATTTATTTATTTTTTATTTAATAATTTATTTATTTAATTGTTTATTTATTTATTCATTAATTAATTTATTTATTTATTTATTTATTCATTTATTTCATTCATTTATTTATTTATTCATTTATTTATTCATCTATTAATTTATTTATTTTCATTTATTCCTTCATTCATTTATTTATTTATTCATTAATTTATTTATTCACTCATTTATTTATTTATCCATTTTATTTATTCATTCATATATTCATTCATTTATTTATTAATTAATTAATTTATTTATTTATTCATTTATTCATTCGCTTATTTATGTATTTATTCATTCATTTATATATTTATTATTTATTTATTATTTAATAATTTATTTATTTAATTGTTTATTTATTTATTCATTAATTTTATTTTTATTTATTTATTCATTTATTTATTCATTTATTTATTTATTCATTCATTCATTTATTATTTATTAATTAATTAATTTATTTATTTATTCATTTATTTATTTATTTATTATATATTTGTTTATTTTTATTTATTATTTATTTATTTTATTATTTATTTAATTATTTATTTATTCATTTATTCATTTTTTATTTATTTATTTATTTATTTATTATTTATTTATTTATCTATTTATTTATTTTATTTAATTATTTATTTATTTTTATTTAATTAATTATTTATTTATTTAATTATCTATTTATTTAATTATCTATTTATTTATTTATTTGTTTGTTTGTTTATTTATTTATTTATTCTTACGCACTTATCAGTAGGGACCGTATTATGTCTCAGGACATACGGAGATAAATTTAGTTGTTCACAGCCATATTGACGTGACGTCATGTTTTCGCGCGCCACACAGGTACTATTAGGGAAAATTAGCGCCTTGTTTGTGATATAGTTGACATTCTATTCAGTATTCAGAATTACACGTAGTCTCCGCAAACTGTTCACAATGCATTCTGGTCATAAATAATGATACGATTAACTTTTCTATAATTTAAATTATTTATTAATTTATTTAATTGATTTATTTTTACTGGAAGAGTTAAGGTCTTGGACATCTCTTCCACTCAAACAGTATAAAAATACATAGAAGATATTATATATAACATCATTATAAAAAACAATGGAATAATAATAATAATCGTAAAAATAGTAAGATCAAAGTGTAGAAGTGTTTAGATACATGTAATTCTAAGAGTTAAACTATTACAATTTAGTGTCAAATGAGATAATTTGGACCAAAGGAATTATTAACATAACGAAGGAAAATTGATATATTAAAAACTAAAATTATTATTATTCTACAAATGTAATATTTGAAGAAAGATCATATTCTACTGATGAAAATCAGTTTTTTTGACAATCGGCTTTTGAATGTAGTCAGTATATGACACCTCCTTTACACCATGAAATGGTATAGGGTGTTTGAAATGAGACATATCCGATACAGATAAATAATAATAAACCATACTACAACTTTATGCCCACAAAATTTTATTATTGCTCAAAATAATCTTAATTAAAATCTAAACACATAGTAAATCTTTTCTAAAACAATTTCAGTTCCATTTATTTCAGTATTATGATTAAAACACCATAAAAACTTTTCCACAAGAATCACCAAGTGCTTAATGGAGGTTACTTTGAGCACTTAATGCCATAATGTGAAGTAAATATCTTGTCATTTATTGATTTCTGTATTCATTTTGTAATCTTGCCTACTAATGTATACTTCAATAAAAACACCCTGTAACTGCTCAACAATTTATTTAAAAAAATGTTTTAATAAAAGTTGCTTCCGTTATTGAGGGAAACAGAAATATCTTAAAAAATTCCATGGTTTCATGTAAAAATCTAAAGGGGCCCCGGGGAAATATTGCCCATGTCACAGTTTGGAAGATACATTCCCCCAATAAAATTTAGAAGACAAAGTATTCGGTTTTATCTATTCATTTAAGAAGTTTTAACTTGTAACACTTTATGTGGGCCAACCTGTATATATCATATGTGTATTTTTTTAAGTTTCAGTTTAAGTTTCACTGTTGCTACTTCTCGTCACTGGAATTCTCTGCCGCCTGAAGTCAAGGGCTGCCGAACTTTAATTTCCTTTAAATGTAAATTAGAAAAATATAATATGATGAGTTGCCAGACCTAACGCGTTGCAAATATTTAATGGAATGTGTTCCACTGTATTTATTTTTTATTTTCATTTTATTTTTTTTCTTATTTTTATTGTGTAATCATGAAATCGTGTTTATTTATCACTTAACGCCAATATGTATCCCACTTTGTTATTTTTTTTATTATTAATCAATTTTTTTGGTGTACATTTTATTCAATTGTAGATTTCTGGTTTAATTATGTAAATCCTACTTAATTGTAATCTAATACTAATATGTATACTAATGTGTTTATTTTTATTTTTACTATGTATTTTTTTATTGAATTATCGGCTTCTGTTTTTATGTGATTCATATTTGATTCAACAACATTAATATGTATTTCACTATGTTTATTTTTATTTCATGAGGTAAATTTTTATGTAACTACCTCTTTTGATCTAATCATGTACCTAAATTGTATCAGTATGTAATTACTTAATTCCGAAACAGTTTTATGTACAACTATGTAAGCAAGTTTTAATCCTGGTTGAGTGTAAGAGAAGGCCTTACGACCTTAACTCTGCCAGGTTAAATAAAGCCATTATTATTATTATTATTATTATTATTATTATTATTATTATTATTATTATTATAAGTGAAAAATTAGGACACCTGGGACGTTTTCAAAATTATTCAATTTTTTAATTTGCAATAAATCCCGAACTATGAATGCAGATCACTACAAATTTGGTGGGTATCTTTGTTCTAACCATCCTAAATTAACACTAAAAATAGGATGAAAATTAATTACAAAATAAAAAAATACTCTTGTGCGAGATCGTGCGTATTTTTGGTATCCGCACAAAACCAATCCACGGAAAGTCTAAAATTCCACATTCAGTATTCCCAACCTAACACATAACAATTTCCCTCTTCTTACCGTTTAAGTGACATATTGATTTTACTGCTTTAGGCTTTAACGTATTATTTTTAGAGACGTTCAATATAGTAATGTATGTATGTATTTATTTACACTGCAAGTGGGTAAACACGGTGGCAGTGGTATATACAATTTAACAATACACAGTTAAAATGATAAGCTATACACAATAAAATTTACAATACATAATACAATTTACAACACATATACAATTTTATACACAATACAATAAGAATACAATACAATTTAACACAATAATAATGAAACATAAAATAAAACACCTAATTTTACAATACAACCTACATAATTATGTATAGGCCCTACAAAGTTTCAATAGTCTTTCACTTTACTTCATCTCATTCCCTGATGCAAGACGCATTTCAACACTTTAGCACACATTTCACTGACACTCTGTAACACATTTCACTGACACTAAGAACACATTTCATTGACATCACTGATCGGAACTCACTGCACTGTAAAACCATAACTTCACTGACTCACCTCGGATAAAAGTTCAAATAAGTCAAATAATTGCATTCTTATGACGAACTACATTTAAACTAAACATTTCTAGTCTAAGGTCTTCTTACACGCTATTTTTAAATAATTTACAATTCAAACCAAGGAAGTAAACTCATTTAAATACATGTCAAAAAATTATAAATTGATATTTTTGTTTTGCAATTTCACCTAAATTGCACTGTTAATTAGTGTTTTTAAATATTTGCAAAAATTAAGTAAACTCTACAACTCCACTAAAGTTACTGCATTCAGATGCAAGTAACATTAAAAGCCGTGAAAAATCAACAAGATTCCAGACTCATCATAGACTGGGGGAAAAAAGACAGACGTATATCACGGTCTGCTGGAGTATAGTAAACACAGAAAACATTTTAAAGCAACAATGTTGAAGATAGATATTTTTGTTTTGCAAATTTGCCGTCATTGAACAGAAACCAAGATGGAGATTTCATTGCAACTAATTAGAAATTCCTCTTTCAGGTATGTAATAAACGATCTTCGCACAACTACGTTTCGCTTTTTCAAACTTTTCCTCGAACATGAAAACTTCAACATACCGCTCTTGTAACGCATATTACTATTGTGCGAGATCGTGCGTATTTGCTTGTTTTCCGCACAGAATCAATACGCGGTAAGTGTGAAATACCACATTCAGTATTCCCAACGTAACACACATAACAATTTCCCTCTTCTTACCTCTTAATCGCGACATTCATTTTACTGCTTTAGGCTTTTAACATATTATTTTTAGAGACGTTTAACATAGTAATAATTATAAATTGAAACTTACCACTGCAATTTCACCTAAATTGCAATGTTAATTATTATTTTTAAATATTTGCAAAAATTAAGTAAAGTCTACTACTCCACGAAACTTATTGCATTCCTGATACAAGTAACATTAAGGAAGCCGTGAAAAAATCAACAAGATTCCAGATGCCGATGTTATTACTGCAATATGTTATATAAATAATATTGTTAAAATATTAAAATGAAAAATAAATCATTACATAACCTTACCGTTTGTTTTAAGTTCGCATTTATAGACTGGGGGGGGGGGGAAGAAAGACGTATAACACGGCCTGCTGGAGTATAGTAAACACAGAAAACATTTTATAGCAACAATGTTGAAGAAAGATATTTTGGTTTTCCGAAGTTGGCGTCATTAAACAGAAAGTAACATGAAGATTTCATTGCAACTAATTAGAAATTCGTCTTTCAGGTATGTAATAAACGATATTCGCACAAAATAATGTACGATACACGAGCGGTATGTTTGTTTTCATGTTCTCGGAAATTAAAAAAGCTCAACTATGTTTCGCTTTTTCGATCTTTTCCTCGACCATGAAAACGTCAACATACCGCTCTTGTAACGTATATTACTATTTCAGCTAACTAGGGCCCCTCCTTAACTAACTTTTCACAGGAAAATTAACAGAATTTCGTACGAGATAGATAGGTAAGATGAACGCTGGTGAAACACACTGTAACAATTGCAACATGGATTTCCATCATTTGATTTCGTGGAAAATAAGCGGTGGCCGAGTTCGAAGAAAAGCATTTTAAGTAGAGTAACGTAGGATGTCGATAATGGCAGTGAGTGTGCAGACGAGGGCCGGAAGATGTGCAAACACTGAGAACTGAGCCGCCGCCATGTAAATATGTACCCTACTAAGTGTTTATTATAGCCTTCACAAGATGAGAACCGCTTATAATACTGCCGGCCGGCCGGGCGGGCGGCGGATTTACAGAGGATCGTCTCCGCGGTGACAATATCCATCACCACAGCAACAAGAGTCCGAGTAAACAAAAGAAAACGTGCACCCAAATACATTTACCTACAAACAATATCTTTCCGCTTTCTTTCTGCTAAGACGGAGTTTTATGAGCAAGTTACTGCGCTGTTACTTCTGAATTGGGTATCATAAAGCTGTTCGTAATTATCTTTGTGAAACACAGAAGCACGCGGTGTTGTATTAAGAGATTTTGGATAACAGGCATTTGTATTTAAGGAACAGGAAATGCTGAAAGAAAAATTTGTTTTTAATAAAAGTTAAATAAGTTCATATGAATGGTTGAAGGCAATAAAAATATTTTACATAAACTTACGAGTAAAGGAACAACAAGGATTAGGAATTTATATAGATACCTAGTTTTCGCAAACCAAGGATGTAATAATAATAATAATAATTTAATTATTTATTTATTTATTTATTTAGAATAATAATGGCTTTATTTAACAACAGAGTTAAGGCCAATTAAGTTTACACTCAAAAGGATTAAAACTTGAACAAATGATAGTTGAACATAAAATGGCAATCGGAATTAAGAAAATACAATCCATAAATAATACATTTTGTTGTAAAATTAAAAAATAAATTTATTTGCAAAACAAAGTTATTAAAACTAGTTCAGTGAGATAATTAAAATCACCACCTAAATTTAAACATTTGTATCTGTTCAAATGAATTAATGAAACCATATACTGCCGCCAGTTCATTAAGAGCCAGGTGTCATATCTTTTCAACTATTGTAAAAATGCGTAAAGTGAAAAGGTGAAAATCGCTAGGAGCAAGGTCTGGATAATAGGGCGGATGATCAAAGATTTCCCAACCGAATTGATCCAGCAATTAAAGTTGAAGCAGCAGTGTGCAATCGGGCGTTGTCGTGAAGAAGCAGAACTTCTCGAAAGCATTCCTCGCCTCTTGTTTTGGATGGCTCCCGTAGTTTTAAAAAATTTATGAAATAACGATTTGCATTGATCGTAGTGCCTTTGGCATGAAATTCCCAAAATAACACCTTTGATTCCAAAAGACAGTAAATAATTTTTGTGTTGAAGAGTCTGTTTGAATTTTCTCGTTTCTGGGTGATGAAATGATGCCACAATGAAATATTGGCGCTTGGTCTCTGGAGTTATAATCGAAATTTGGCCTCATCAAGTCATAAGAACAAGAAATAAATTTCCATCTTTGATATTCTCAAGAATGTCGATGCTGAGGCCATTCTCTGAGTTTTGTGAAGTCATGGAGTTCCATGGAACCCATCGATGCATATTCAGATTTTGTCTAGCCAAGATGTTGCGAAAATTAATAAACAAAGAACGAGAAATGTCAGGAAAGGCAATATGCATTCTTCGAGTGATGTGCGCCTGTCTTGCAAGATTCTGTCGTTCACTTTAGTCTTCAGGTCTTCTGTGATGAGTGATGACGTCCAAGATTGAATTTCATCGTGGACATTTGTTCGCCCATTGTTGAACATTTAACCATTTTGGAGACATTTCTTTCATTCATTAAGTATCACCAAAGTTTTGGATTGATTAATTTTCATTCCATTTTCAAATTTCAGACATTCAAAAATCGAATTAATGTCATTTTCGAAGGAATTATGACAATCACCGTCGTTCATTTTAATAATAAAAATGCATAATGGCGACTTGTAATAATAATGGCATTATTTAACACATGTTAAGGTCGTAAGGCCTTGACTTTCAAACAAGGAAGGGGAGTAAAACTTGCGGCGGGTATGCGCGAACGGTCGTTATTTCCTGGATCCTCCTTACATACTGATACAATTTAGGTACATAATTAGATCAAAAGAGGCAGTTACATAAAAATTTACCTCATAAAATAAAAATAAACATAGTGGAATACATATTAATGTTGTTAGAATCAAATACGAATCACATAAAAACAGAAGCCGATAATTAAAAAAAAATGTACACAGTAAAAATAAAAATAAAGACATTAGTATACATATTAGTATTAGATTACATTTAAGTAGGATTTACATAATTAAACCAGAAACCGACAATTGTATAAAATGTACAAAAAAATAGATTAATAATAAAACAACAACACAGTGGGATACATATTGGCGTTAAGTGATAAATACGATTTAGATAATAAAAATAAGAAACAAACACAAATAAAAATAAAAATTAATACAGTGGAACACATTCCATTAAATATTTTCAACGCGTTAAGTCTGGCAACTCATCATAAGATATTTTTCTAATTTACATTTAAAGGAAATTAAAGTTCGGCAGCCCTTGACTTCAGGCGGCAGAGAATTCCAGTGACGAGAAGTAGCAACAGTGAAAGATGAAGAATAGAGAGATGATGTGTGGAGTGGTATTTCTAGCGTGTTATCATATTGTGATCGAGTATTTAAGTTATGATACCGAGAAAGACTGTGGAATCGGACAGATAAGTAAGAGGGAGTAGAGGTGTGCAAAATTCGGTATAAGAGAGAAAGGGAATGTGACTTTCTCCTCTCATTTAACCTGACCCACAATAATTTATCGAAAGAAGGCGAAATGTGGTCGTAGTAGCTGACATTACAAATGAAACGAACACACGCATTATGAACACGTTGCAGTTTCTGGGATAAATCCACCCTGAGATCACTGAATAAAGCGTCACAATAATCGAAATGAGGCATAATAAGAGTCTATACAAGCGTCTGCTTAATTTAGCTGGATAGTTGTTCACCTGATAAAAAGAAACATTTTTATAATGTATTTCATTCCCATGCAGGTCAAAATATCGTAAGTTTAAGCTCATGAAATAACCCTAAATTTTGTGTACAACCAAAAATTTTGTTTTTATCACGAATTTGTTCGAAATTAGTATTTTTCAAAATACGTTTTTATTTTCTTTTACGAAATTTTAATTTAAAGTTCCAAAAATATTGGTATTTATGTACAAAATTTTGAATTCAATATTGAAACAGCATTTTTGTCGAATCTCTGAAAAAGAACTAAGGAAGAAATTAATGAAATGCTTCGTGTGGAGTGTGGAAGTACCCATATCGGTCTGAAACATGGACATTACGACGAAGTGACGAGAAACAACTAGAAGTATTTGAAATGTGCATACATGTATACATAGTGTTCTACTCAGGTAGGTCTTTCACTGCAAACTCAGCATTCTTCAATTTTTTCTATTTTCTGCCCTCTTCTTTATTTCCGCATATGATTCATATGTCTTAATGTCGTCTATCATCTGATATCTTCTACCTTGAACTCTTTCCCGTTCACCATTCATTCCAGTGCATCCTTCAGTAGGCACTTTCTTCTCAGCCAGTAATCCAGCCAATTCCTTTTTCTTCACCTGATCAGTTTCAGCATCATTCTTTCTTCATCCACTCTTTCCACTACGGCTTCGTTTCTTATTTTGTCTGTCCATTTCATACGCTCAATTCTTCTCCATATCCACATTTCCCTTTACTTCTACGTAATGTCCATGTTTCTGCCCATATATAATGCCACACTCCATACAAAGCACTTCACTAGAATCTTCCTTAGTTCTTATTCCAGAGGTCCGCAGAAGATGCTCTATTTTCTGTTAACAGTTTCTTTGCCGTTGCTATCCTCTGCTGTACGTTTCACTAAGACACATTTTAATTAATCCATCTAGTTTCTTGGGAATGCCAAATTCAATGAGGATATCATATAAAACTTCTCTCTTAACCGAGTAATATGTCTTTTTGAAATCTATGAATAACTGATGCACTGTGCCCTTATACTCCAATTTTTCTCCAATATCTGTCGAATACAAAAAATCTGATCAGTAGTATTATTAGTATATTACATTATTATTAACATTATTTTGTTGGTGTTATTACTTGTACTTAATATTTAATATTTATTATTAATGATATCTAATTGTGACGTGAATATGTTAGCAGAAAATCCACAAACGATTAGGAAAACACGGGAATTTTACTGGAAGTAAGTAAAGAGATAGGTTTGGAAGTAAATCCCGAAAAGACAAAGTATATGATTATGACTCGTGACGGGAATATTGTACGAAATGGAAATATAAAAATTGGAAATTTATCTTTTGAAGAGGTGGAGAAGTTCAAATACCTGGGAGCAACAGTAACAAATATAAATGATACTCGGGAGGAAATTAAACACAGAATAAATATGGGAAATGCCTGTTATTATTCGGTTGAGAAGATTTTATCATCCAGTCTGCTGTCAAAAAATCTGAAAGTTAGAATTTATAAAACAGTTATATTACCGGTTGTTCTTGATGGTTGTGAAACTTGGATTCTCACTTTGAGAGAGGAACATAGGTTAAGGGTGTTTGAGAATAAGGTGCTTAGGAAAATATTTGGGGGTAAGAGGGATGAAGTTACAGGAGAATGGAGAAAGTTACACAACACAGAACTGCACGCATTGTATTCTTCACCTGACATAATTAGAAACATTAAATCCAGACGTTTGAGATGGGCAGGGCATGTAGCACGTATGGGCGAATCCAGAAATGCATATAGAGTGTTTAATATTTATTAAAATGAGATCTGTAGTTATACTGTTACTATTATTTATACATTAAAGGCTTAACATTACTATCAATAATATTTATATACCGTCAATTATTTTTTCATATAAGTATATATATATATATATAAGGTCCTATTTTAAATAACCAATTATTGATAAATAGATTTAACAAGAATATATTTTTATATAAATAATATATATATATATTAATAATTTAGATTTATATTAATATAAATCATATATATATATATATATATATATATATATATATATATATATATATACCTCTATTTTTCAACAATAATGCTGTATATTCATAGATAATCTGTATTATATATAAATTAATTATTATAATATAAATAAACCTATTTTCTAGTAAAATAGGTTATTTTATTTAAATAATTAATTATATGTATAACCTTATATTAACAAAAATCGAGTTACCAGCAATTAATAGAATATTAATTATAAACTATGAATATAGGACCAATAAAGAAAACATTCTCTTAAAAATAAAGTGCCTGAGGTCGGAGGAAAAAGACCTTTGTGGAGGCCGAGACGTAGATGGAAAGATAGTATTAAAATGGATTTGAGGGAGGTG
The DNA here is from genome assembly GCA_025594305.2 of Periplaneta americana. NCBI lineage: Eukaryota > Metazoa > Arthropoda > Insecta > Blattodea > Blattidae > Periplaneta > Periplaneta americana. Next base: position 152,998,100 of record JAJSOF020000015.1, read on the forward strand.
GGATATGATGTTAAAGAATGGATTAATCTTGCTCAGGATAGGGACCGATGGCGGGCTTATGTGAGGGCGGCAATGAATCTCCGGGTTCCTTAAAAGCCAGTAAGTAAGTAAGTAAGATATATAATTGTTATTTAAGTCCTATTTTTAAGTCTATTGAACTGCGCTCGAGCGTTTGCTAAACTAAAAATTTGAATGAATTTTGGACTTTGAACTTCTTTCTTAATTAGTGCTCATATTTAGCAGTATTTTAAGTTAATGATTTTTGGCTTTTCGAACCTCCGATACTGCGCTTTCTCCGCAGTCAACATGTGGAAAGCCTCCCCCCAATAGCCACAGTTTCCTCTTTCCGTCCGGAAGACAATTAATTGCTTGTAGTGGTCGTGGAAGTTTGATCAGTTAGTTGTGATTATCTTATGTTACCACATATTAACACAGGAACCTATCAGTAACATTAATATTACCCGCATGTTCACCGTCTCTGTCTGTGGACCTTACACACTCAGACTATTGAACACGTGACTGCTAATCCATACAGTTAAGGCCTCTAGCACATAGCAAGGACTTCATATGTTGGACTACTTGAACTAAAAAGAGATTAAGATGAACAGAGTTCGCAGAGCTGCTTGGGAACGCAGAATTGGTCGGTTTGTTTACCTTTCGTTAATATGCTAATTAGAAGCTCTGTTGGGATCTATAAAGCCATGTAGGATCTACTCCAACGCAAGTAAAATGATTCTTTCTCTTCCTTCTCAAATTTTGTTCATCACTTTCCTATCCTCATGAGGAAATGTCTAGGATTTTTGTACCTATTTATTAAAATATTTTTATGCTCGACCATGCCGAAATGTAGTAATTATCAGTGACGTAGCGTCAGTGTAAGCTAAAAAGCTTAGCTTCCCAGTTAATAATAATTTCATAATAAACCGGCAGTTTATGGAGAAAATTATTTATTAATTTTAATACAATTTATATTTACGCGTTAAATATTGTGATGCGGCAGCTCAGGATGATTTGTGATGCAGCAGTAAACAAGAAGCCTGCACACACCAGCTTCCAAGCAAACTGGTTTCTTCTGTGTAATCCACCCCGCAGATTTTCCATCCCTTTCTAACTAAACTACCCTAGTCGCAAGGCTCGCAAGAAGCTAGCTTTAACATTTAAAATAAGTAGTTTCCGAGTTATCCCTTTTCGTCAGTTGTGTTCAGTTGAAGTGTTAGTGTGCATTGTGGCTGATATAATAAATAATGAGCGAAATAACAGTTCCTGACACTAATTTACTTGAATTTTTTTAGGACAATTGTATTATCGAAACTGACTTACGAACAAAAGTGTGATTTAAAAACAAATGACCGACTCCCTTGCTGTCAATGAAGGACACAACCAAAAGACAGACGCATACTTACGTAATGATACTAATATTGTGATTTCTCTAAGTATGACAGGGAGTGAGCTAATGTTATACGTATACGTGTCTATTTGTTAGAGATATGTGTAAACCGTGAAATCATATTTTACTACGTATCATTTGGGGTTATACCTTATTGGTGTTACTTACGATGTTCCAACCAATCTTCGACTGCTGACTTGACATTGACTACTATTTATTTTAAGACTATTTTTGTAATACGTTTTCTCATATTGCATGAAAGACAACTTGAGTTAGCTTCCCCTGCTCAAAATTTCATGCTACGCCACTGGTAATTATATACCTGGTAGCAGCCCTTTAATGGACCTCATTAAAGTATACCTATTCATTAAAGTTCAGGTGTTCCACCAATGAGAAAATACCATTGTAGCAATATGAAAGCTCAAGTATCGATTATTCTCGGATATGCATACGAAAGACAACAATAAATCAATAAATCACCTATATTTGAAATAAAGTCAGTTCTGTTACTATAATAATTAGCGTTAATTGTAAATAATATTGAAATAAATTCAATTTGTCATCTCGTTTTTCAATTTCTAATTCAATTTCAAGGTTATTATCAAGATTAATGTTTATTTTACTCTCTATATTATATCAAGGCCAATGTCGACATTTATTTCTCGGAAAAATCAATACTTTCGCGTCTGCGCACATCTCACAATTTACGAGGTATTGCGCAAAGTCAGTTCCGCTCCCCAGTCAGATAAGAATAACATGAATACTTATGAATAATTTCAAGTTAGGAATGTGGTCGAGCATAAAACGTCGTATGAAACTTGACTATAATGGTAATTAAGACGCTCGTATGAAAATGATGAAAGTCTTAATTACTACCATTATAGGCTCGTTGCATAATGTACTATTACAGTAGTATTTTACTGGGAAATGGCATATCTTCGGAAATCACAATTTTCGAGCTACGACACTATTTTACTGGGAGTGAAGAGGTTTCTGATGGTAGGCCTATGTTTTTATGTTGGTAGAAGTTGAGTGGCGTAAGTAATTACAGCAGCAAAAAAGTTCCATTTTCTGCATTATTTTGAAGAACGTAAACATATGAAAGTCGACATAGTATGAAATAAAATAATCTTATACAAAGGTGTCACACATTATTTCAGTTTGTAGGCGGAATATAGACGTTTCGAGTCAGAAGTTTTAAGGGGTTAGGTACAGCTTACAGCAGTAAAATTTTGGAAATATTCAACATTTTTTCCTCCATTACTGTATCTTGTACAATAATGAAAATTGGTATGTGTAAAACACTGTTCTTCTGCTATATGAAAAAAATATATATATCTATTTTTACGATTAAAAAAATTTACATTTTTTTTTTTTTCAGAATTCAGTTCACTGTGCAGTGATGAAGCGTTTCCCACATAACTAAAAAACTATCTAACATTCTGTAATGAAATTTTTTGTGTGTATTTATGCATATCATATCTACAGTATGATGCAAGATCACTTCTATACCTTTGATAGATTGTCTGATAAAAAATAAATTAATTTAAAAAAATGATCATATATCAGTAATTTCTTTCAACACAAAATAAAAAAAAATATTATTTATTAAGGAATGTAGTTGAAAGAGCATGGTATTTTAACATGAGTTTCAGCAATAAAATAAAAGAAAGAGAACATGAAAAATTTAACAAGTTTATGAGTTATGAGGGAAAAGTTTCATCACTGCACAGTGAACTACCACCATTTTGAATTTTGAAAAAAATATATATACAAATAATTTTTTTTTAATCGTAAAAATATTTTTTTCATTAAGCAGAAGGACAGTGTTTTACACATACCAATTTTTATTATTGTACAAGATACAGTAATGGAGGAAAACAATGTTGAATATTTCCAAAAATTTTACTGCTGTAAACTGTAACTGACCCCTTAAATTACAATGACCAAAACAACTGTAGACGCAACGTCTGCAACATGCTGATACTCTGTTAATACGGCACAAGAAGAAGAAATATAGGCGAATACTGGAACAGACGTGGAACTGGAAACGAGAGTATGGTTCAATAGAGAGAAATTGGAAGAATAATAAGAAAAATTGCATTGTTTTCGGCTACGTTTGAAGCCGCGAACCTCTAAATTAATGGCAAGAAGCACAGCAACCATCCGAGCACCGAGGTTGGTAAGATGTGGTCCATATCTGCCCTAATAAAATACTACCACAAAAATAATAACTATCATGACCATGGTTACAGTACAAGAAGACACATTATATCGAGTCCTTTGTTTGAACCCAAATGCAATTCCGAAACAGGACTAAGGCACGCCTCAAATTTCGGCCCAAGATTGTATAATAACTTCATTTAAAACATTAAAAATTAGCAACTTCCAATAATAAATTATTTAAAAAGCAAACACTTCAACTGATTTTAAATACGTACTGATTAGTATTCTAGCAATGTATATTATATACACTATATACATAGTTTATATTTTTCATTTTTTTATTTCTCTCTTACATGAAATTTATATATATAATATCTATAGCTATATATATATATATATATATATATATATATATATATATATAATTTGAACTGGTAATGGAAATTACGGGAAAACGGCTGAACGGATTTTAATAAATGGCCCTCATTTTGAAGCTTGGACCCCAAAGTCTTTCGGAAAAATAGTAGTTTTCAGTGAAATGTCAATTTTCCTACATAATTTTCCTATTTTCCAAAATCCATCTGTCGTCAGTTTTCAGAACTAGCTAATTCCATTCAGGAGAAGCGAAGCGAGCATCAAGTCGGCCGTGTTGCATTTCAGAATAAAACAAAACACACTACAGTAAACAATATTACACGAAGGCCATAATCTGCAAGAATGCTGACATATTTAGAGCTCAAATTAAATTGGTTATTAAAAACTTAACTTACTAAAAATAATTTACAGGTTCCATTCTGTGGTGTGTAATTTTCTGGGTACAGCTGTGTATTGGATGTTAAAACTACAAAACTTGGGGTGGTTTGATGACATTATTACCATTAGAAATGAAATATTGTTTTAGTTAATGTCATGATGTGACTATTTATCATTAATTATACATATTAATCATATATTGATGATATGAAAGTGAAACGTTTTGGGGTTACATAAGTAGATGTAGAGAATAACTTAAATTAGATTTTGATTTCCGTATTTTACTGAGTGGCGGCTATATAATATATGTTATTGAAATCTATAAAACTTATATAATATAATAATATTATTAAAAATGAAATATTTTTATAGTTATTAATCAAGTGGGGTTGGGTCTTTTCATTTATTTAATGGCGGTGTGGTGTAGATATTTACATGCGTGGTTCTCTTCAGTATTGGCTCGAGAGAGAGTATCTTTTATTGTTATGGAAGCAAATAACTTTCCGAATGTCTGGTATTCTTCATTGAAAATAAATCTGAAAAATGTTTATTTGAACGTCTAATGAACTTAGTTTACAGTATTTGCTGCACAAGCCACTAGTATATATATAATTTGAACTGGTAATGGAAATTACGGGAAAACGGCTGAACGGATTTTAATGAGTGACCCTTAATTTTCATGTCTGGCATCCAAAGTTTTTCAGAAAAGTAGTAGTTTTCAGTGAAATGTCAATTTTCCTACATAATTTTCCTATTTTCCAAAATCCATCTGTTGTCAGTTTTGAGAACTAATTTTATGGAATCACGGCCGACTTGATTGAATTTCAGAACAAAACACACACAACAATAAACAATAGGCTATTACACGAAGGCCATGACCTGCAGGATTGCCGACATATTTAGAGCTCAATTCAATTTGTTATTAAAAACTGATTCTGCAGTGTATAATAATTTTCTGAGTACAGCTGTGTATTGATATTCAAATCTACGAAACTTGAGGTGGTTTGATGACATTATTACCATTAGAAATTAAATATTATTATAGTTAATATCATGATGCATCTATTTTTTCATTAATTGTACATAATATTGATGCTATATTGATGACATGAAAGTGAAACGTTTTGTGGTTATGTAAGTAAATATAGAGAATATCTTAATTTAGATCTTCATTACTATTTCTAACTACAAAACTTAAGTAAGATAATAATATTGTTATTAAAAATCAAATATGTTTATACTTATTAACCCAGTGGGGTTGGGTCTTTTCATATACTTAATGGCGGTGTAGTGTAGATATTGATATATGTCATTGTCTTCAGTATTTGCTCGAGAGAGCGCAAGAATTACAGTTCCTAAGGAAAGATCAAAAGGTATTACTTACTGATAAAATAAGAGGCCTAGAAAATTTTGTAGTCTCCAGATAATTTCAGCAAGATCTCTTAGTAGGATAAAATGATTTTACGCTCTACATTTCAAGTTCTACATGCAGCAGCTACACGAAAATGGTATTGTTCGAAAGCTTAGCAAACCTGTCATTTTTTTAACTTTTGCCTACAATCCACAATGACCTGAAATAGCTACTGCTATCATCCTGACATTGATACTTGCGTTTTGGCGTTGAAACTCAAAAACTGAAGTTGGATAGGTTCAAGAAAAAGTATTTGGCCTAAAAAATCCATTCAGAGGGAGTATGTTTCATTATTATGAAAGCAAATAACTATCAAAAAGACAAGTATTCTTCATTGAAAATAAATCTGACAAATTTTTATTTGAACGTCTAACGAACTTAGTTTGCAGCAGTATTTGCTGCACAAGCCACTAGTATATATATATATATATATATATATATATATATATATATATATATATATATATATATATATATATTCTATGTTATGAATCTTTCAAAATTCAATAAATAAAACAGAACTAAAATATCATTTATGTATTGTAATATATTACTCCATTATATTATTGCATAATATTTTGTATTTATTTTAAAATGGTATTATTTAATACTTTTTCATTTCATGCTATTATTGTTAAAAGCGGCCATCGGCACTTGTACTTTCTAGTTAACAGGATCTTCTATGTTTTACCTGATATAATTTCATTGTATTTCTTGTATTATTATTCTGATATTCATCACTTTTTATTGCTTACATATATTTGATTATTTAAATTAAACTATAAAATAATTATTTTTGTATAGGCTTAAACTTCTAATATTACTTTTTCATTATTCAATGTAAACTCCACTCCCGACCACAAGCTTTTGCTTCATCGGGAGTGCCAACGAAAAGTGTACCATTATTATTATTATTATTATTATTATTATTATTATTATTATTATTATTGTTCAAATAAAATTATTATTATTATTATTATTATTGTTATTATTATTATTGTTCAAATAAAATTATTATTATTATTATTATTATTGTTCAAATAAAATTATTATTATTATTATTATTATTATTATTGTTCAAATAAAATTATTATTATTATTATTATTATTATTATTATTATTGTTCAAATAAAATTATTATTATTATTATTATTATTATTATTATTATTATTATTATTGTTATTATTATTATTGTTCAAATAAAATTATTATTATTATTATTATTATTATTATTGTTATTATTATTATTGTTCAAATAAAATTATTATTATTATTATTATTATTATTGTTCAAATAAAATTATTATTATTATTATTATTATTATTGTTATTATTATTATTGTTCAAATAAAATTATTATTATTATTATTATTATTATTATTATTATTATTATTATTATTATTATTATTGTTATTATTATTATTGTTCAAATAAAATTATTATTATTATTATTATTGTTATTATTATTATTATTGTTCAAATAAAATTATTATTATTATTATTATTATTATTATTATTATTATTATTATTATTATTATTATTATTATTATAAAAAGTATTTCAGTTTGGTACTACACTACGTTGCGCTTGCCGGTAGTCGATTGCCGCTCTCCCAGTCCTACATACGCCCACGCGCAGAGGATTCTTCCAGCTACTCGAGTGTTTGTTTAACCGGGTCTCTGTCTGTTTGACGACTTCTTCAGTGGAGCCGCGCAGGTAGGCGAGTCAGCGGCCCCCAGGCTGGCACGCAAGATGCGCGCGGAGTTCCATCTCGGAGTCCCGTACATCGTAGCGACATGTCGCTATAATCTACTATACTCGTATCTTAGGATTCTCCTCCATGCATATACGAAGAATTTGAACAATTGAGTCATTCCACGTCAAATCGCACGAAATTATACAAATTTCGACCTTCATATTTCTGATTGCGTTTATATTTTTTTTTACCAACTCTATGGGTCTAATAAACCAACAAGTGTATTTTTATTTCCTCCTAAGTCCATATGTTTTTAAAATATTACATGTTAAAATTCGTTAAAAATGTCGCACAATGCAACATTTAAAGCGTCATATTTCTGACGATATTGATGTTAAAATTAAAAAAAAAATGCATTTAAAAGCTTAAAGTACTGTATTTTATTAAATATTTACTAACTAATTTTAATATAATTATTACAAATATTTTTTTTTTTATAATTCAATTCTTAAAACATATATATCAATGTGAAATAGCCCTATTAAAAATCTGAAAAAATGCCTGCTAGGTGCACTGAAGTATTCTTAATAATTTCAGAAAAAATCAGAATGGGATCTCCAATAGTTTAATGGAAATTTAATTACTTACGACACAATGTGTAGCGGTCGGCGCAGCAACAGTGGACGGAAAGCGTTAAAGCCCGCTGGATGATTGACGTGAACGTTGCAACATTACATCCAGTACGGATCAAGTCACTCGAGGAAACGCTGCTAATTTACTTATTATGATATCTTCAAATATTTGTACATTATGCTTTTTAAATGTTTCCTTTCATTCACACTTTAAATTTTCATTCGCCTGCCTTCTTTCTTGAAAGAAAATTGTTTTACTAAATCTTCAGTTTTTGTCAACGGAATGAAAGAATATAATTTTAATGTACCAGTTATTGGTTTTAGATTATGGTATCTGGCCTGCAAATTTTCAGTGTGGTTTTTGTGCTTATTCAATGGACAAAATATAAATGACACGTTAGAAATGTTTTCTGTGACCAATCAAACAGTTTTTTTTTTTTTTTTTTTTTTTTTTGGTGTTGTTACAGGATCTTGTATAGGCTAACTCTCGTGGCAAGTCTTTTAACAGTATCTCCAATGCCATCACATGGACATTTACCATGCGACGTCGCAAAGAATTGTCATTCAGCACTAATTCCATAATCGTCTTCATGTAAGCAATTATTAATTTTTTTTTTTTTGTATTGTGAACTTGATCCATTGGAAAAATAGATGATTTTTTTCATATCGTTGAATTCTTGCTTTAAGAAATTGATTGTTTCGGATTGAAAAAAGTGAAAGGGATCGGTGTCATGTTTCACGGTTTCTGAGATGACAATACTTTTGTAACGAATTTCTGTATCTCCTTTGTAATATATTACGAAAGGATTTATTTATTTATTTATTTAAATATACAGAATAAAGAATATAATTACATACAAGAGAAATAGAAATAAAATAATACAATCAATATAAAAAAGGAGATACAGTAGTATTAACAAAATTTGAGATCGAATGAGCAGCGCTCGTGTTCGGTCGCAGTTCAGATATAATATTAATAGGCCTATAAGAGAATACAAAATAAAATAAAATAAAATAGGAAGTAAAATTAAAATTGTACTGTATTGTGGCTTGGCATATGTTCCAATGCACACCTTGTATTGAATCTTGTATTACAAATGAATAATTTTCAGAAAAGTCTGCAATAACTATGTAATTTTCAGGTTGTACATTCCTTTGCATTCCGTCAAAAATAAAATATGGCTGACTTTTGAAGGGATGACGATGCATCTTCTACATGAAAAACTTTACATGCTAGGGAGCCTTTTACTTTTTGAAACTTTTCACGGGTGTATCGTTTCTGTTGTAGCTTTCTTTTCTTGATAGGGGATTCTATTGACATCAAACTCTTGTTTAATTCCTCAATATTAGTGATTTCTAGCACTGTATCCATAGAACTGCTAGAAAAAGAACTGGGATAATCACTTTCTCTGTCCGCACTTTCATTTGATTCATGTTTATTAATATCACAAGAACTACCGGCTTCACATATAATTTCACATGACCTATCCGGAAATTGATTGATTTTTACGGAACGAATCACATATTTGCACACTCAAAGACTCCTTTAAATTGAGCTTTATCAATAAGTCGCGACTTACGCGTCTTAGTGTACTTTTCTTTTTAAAAGCGTGATTAGGAAGGTAAATGGATTTAAACACTTGTTATATATTACGCGATCTTTACCATCACTCATTTTGTATAGAAGACACGTCACTGCGTGAAATTCAAACCCAAACTGATTATTTTTCTCTCATGCCATCTGTTTACTGCCATAAAGTTTACTGCCTTACCCAGCCTTGCTATCATCAAACACTTGGCTATATTACAGTATAAACATATAGCACTGTGAAGGGCTTCCCCTCTTAGCTGAGCTGACAATAATAAAATAATTTTAGATAAAATTTTACTGTTCCTTAAGGTATTAATTATTTGATGATTAGTATGGTGACATCAGATGCAACGGGGAATTTCCACGGGCAGCCTTCTAGCCTATGGCTGCAAGCAGTTCATTAGCTGGGCATCGCGAGCGCGTGCATGCCTCCGGAAAATAAATTGTTACAAATGTATGGGTGCCGATCCCATATTTATAACTGCAGTAGTTTACAGATAATACATCAGCGAACAAGTCTATATTTGTTTCAGATTTTTAACTTCGCTATTTAATATAGTAATTTTGCTTTGAAAAAGAAATTATAAAAAAAATAGGCCAAATTTTAAATTTATTTGTGATAGGCCTAAAGTAATAAAAAATGTTGTATTTAGTCTTTCAAATGCGCCAAACCGCAAATTTCAATTATACTAGTGGCTTGTGTAGCAAATGCTGCAAACTAAGTTCATTAGACGTTCAAATAAACATTTTTCAGATTTATTTTCAATGAAGAATACTAGACATTCTGAAAGTTATTTGCTTCCATAACAGTTAAAGATACTCTCTCTCGAGCCAATACTGAAGAGAACCACGCATATAAATATCTACACCACACCGCCATTAAATATATGAAAAAGACCCAATCCCGCTTGATTAATAATTATAAAAATATTTGATTTTTAATAATATTATTATTTTACGTAATTTTTATAGCTTTCAGTAACATATACTATATACGGTACACTATATAGCCACCACTCAGTAAAATATAGAAATCAAAATCTAATTTAAGTTATTCTCTACATCTACTTGTATAACCCCCAAACGTTTCACTTTCATATCATCAATATACCATTAATATGTATAATTAATGAAAAATAGTCACATCATGGCATTAACTATAATAATATTTCATTTCTAATGGTAATAATGTCATCAAACCACCTCAAGTTTTGTAGTTTTTAATATCCAATACACAGCTGTACCCAGAAAATTACCAATTTAACCAATTTAATTTGAGCTCTAAATATCTCAGCATTCTTGCAGATCATGGTCTTCGTGTAATATTGTTTACTATAGTATGTGTTTTGTTTTATTCTGTAATGTAACACGGCCGACTTGATGGTCGCTTCGCTTCTCCTTTACAAAAAAGTGAAGGGTATATCAAGTCGGCCGTGAATGCTATTAGCTAGTTCTCAAAACTGACGACAGATGGATTTTGGAAAATAGGAAAATTATGTTTAAAAATTGACATTTCACTGAAAACTACTACTTTTCCGAAAAACTTTGAGTTCCAAGCTTCAAAATGAGGGGTCATTTATTAAAATCCGTCCAGCCGTTTTCCCGTAATTTCCATTACCAGTTCAAATTATATATATAGATGTAGACACAGAGTTCCAAGTGAATTTATGTAACAGTGCGCGCATAATTTGAGTAACTTCAAATAGTCATAACTACACAAATAATTAATAATTGTGAAAATAAAACAATATGGGTCTCCTTATTTGATGTGTGGAATTCATGAAAAAAAATTCGACCATTTCCGAGAAGGTAGTGTTTTATGGCTGTGCGATTTGACGTGGAATGACTCAATTAAGGCATTGCTCATTATTGCCTTTATTTTTTTTTAAATTCAAAGACTGGATTTGTGGGGAGTTTTTCGTTAACCCTTAAATTCGCAAAGTATCCTATAGGATACAATAGGTTAATAGGCTATATGCTATAATTTTAATAGAACAAAAGAAAAAAATTGGTAGGAAATAGTTATTTATGGTACTTGTGAGGTAAGTGCATCTTTATTGCACGAGTGGAAAGATCACGCTCACAAGTACCATACGTAATTTTATCCATGACCATAACGAAAAATTGTGTTTTATAAAAGAAAATATGTTGAAAATAAGTCCTCATGTAATCACATACCATGGCATGGATTTTAGAATCAATACGTGTACTAGGTAGGTCATGATGTAGGAGGCCATGATTAGTAAAGAATGGTATCTAAGGCGTTGGATGAATAACAAATTATAATTATATAATTTTAATTTATATTTTTTCACTTTAAACGTGTATTTTCGTCTTTTTGAAGTTTCAGGGATTATTTAGAAGTGTTCACGGAACTAATGTGATTAAAATAATTTCACATTTTACTTCTGTAAACTTAAGAGGAATATTAAAACTTAATTAATCATCGTGTCTGTTTAGCTCAGTTGGCTAACGCGTGTTGTTTTAAAATCCTATAAACCCAACTTCGTAGGTTCAAGTCTCCTCGCATCCCAAAAGGTAAAATTATTACAAATTTTAAAAAGATGCATATTAGATATGGTTGTAATGTACAAATTACGACGTAGCAGATAGAGAAAAGAGAAGGAGATTGAGTGTATGTATATTTAAGAAATGGTAATAAAGAAGTAGAGGTAGTGACATCTAGTAACTAATATATTAAGTTCTTGAGTAATAGTTCAATGGAAATGTATACGTGTGTACCCGGGTACTAGGAAAATACTAATGAACTGTGAGATAAAGTTCAAACTGTGAGGTAAAGTCTTTATCTCACTAGTGAAATAAAGTAATGTTGAATAATAGCCTACTTTACACACGCAAAAGTATTTAGTAAAGGCATGTTTTTCGTTATGGTCATGGATAAATTAAAATTTCACAATACTATAATATTATACAACATATAAATTATGGACATTGACATAGTTGTTTTCTTTACAGTCCGACACGGTTTAATAAACTAGTATGAGAAATGAAGTTTTGCCAATTTAAGAGTTAATTGCAATGATAGATAATTTGTATAAACAAAAGCCGCCCTAAATAAGGGTTCGATAGATCGGCCTACTAATCAATTCATAAAGAATTATAAGTAAACAAAACAATTTTGTGACACTTGGAAAGAAAAAGAAAAAAACATTAAGATAAGAAAACGTAGGAAATCATTTACAATAAAAATTTTGTTGGGTACAAATGATTACTAATAATAGCTAAGGATGATTTTAACACGTGAGATCCTATGGCATCAATCGTTGCTTATATTAAAGAGCGTTCTTTTGTGAATAATTTCTTATAATTTTATACGTTACTCGTATTTGTATTCAACAAAATATGTTTATTCAAATTGTGGCGCCATAATGACTAACAATATTATACTGGGCTTTCATTTTAAAACTTCCTATTATACATAGTTATTTATGAGACAAGTTCATAAAAGTCCTCCTTTTGGAACGAGTGTAAAGTTTCGCCTCGTTTCACAAACTTTACACTGGTGCCAAAAACATAACTTTACGAACGTCTGCCATACAATGTTTTTTCTACGATAGCACAAATTTACATTAAATAAACATTTCAAGTTGGAGAGTTTATAAGATCACAATGTCTTGGCCGTCTTAACTTAGAATCATAATCATTTGTAGAAACAAAAGCCGCCCTAAATAAGGGTTCGATAGATCGGCCTACTAATCAATTCATAAAGAATAATAAGTAAACAAAACAATTTTGTGACACTTGGAAAGAAAAAGAAAAAACATTAAGATAAGAAAACGTAGGAAATTATTTACAATTAAGTGTCCATGGAATGGTAGCCTGTTTTATTCATGTTCACTTTTTCATGGCGTCTGAACTGCCATATAACCAACAAAGCAATTGAATGACAAATCTTCTTACAGTCAGTACTACATGTAATTTCAGAATAATAATGTCTAAAATGTAGACATAAATGTTAAATTTATTTGTTTGTGTTTCGTGTAATTTTTAAGTAATTAAAGATCGAGGTAATACATTAATTTCGTACTGAATGAAGTTTGTACTTTCAATATTACATTTTCTTTGGCAGTGCGTAAAATGAATAGCAGTGCCTAAAGTGATTACTTTTTTACGCACTATTATTTTAAAGGCTCACTTTATACACTGATAATGATAAAGTCCACACCTGTGGAGTAACGGTCAGCGCGTCTGGCTGCGAAACCAGGTGGCCCGGGTTCGAATCCCGGTCGGGGCAAGTTACCTGGTTGAGGTTTTTTCTGGGGTTTTCCCTCAACCCAATACGAGCAAATGCTGGGTAACTTTCGGTGCTGGACCCCGGACTCATTTCACCGGCATTATCACCTTCATATCATTCAGACGCTAAATAACCTAGATGTTGATACAGCGTCGTAAAATAACCCAATAAAATAAAATTATACACTGATAACAGTGGTAAGATGAACTTTACCCATGTCGTAGAAAATAAATATTTATTTGAATTAAATTTAATTTAAACACGCGATCAAATTTACGTCGTACACGAGTGAAATATTCAAATTTTGCCAGCCACAAAACACATTGCATTTGTTCGATTGTTACCGTCTTTTGTTTCCATCAGTCCCTCAAACTTGTAGACGAAAATGTTCAGAGTTTTATTTTCATCTGGCACCAATATTACATTTCTATCTCTATTCATTAAAAAGTAGGCCTATAATCCTCTGAAACCCCACCATGACTTTTAGGACACAGTGTATATTAGTATGATTGTAAAATTTCCTTATCTTAAAATCATGAATGTTCAAAAATTTAAATACAAAATAAAACTATTTACGATAATTCAATGATTGAATACTTTACTTCTTAATAAATAGGCCTATTATTAGGTATCAATTTTAATAATCTTATAATGTATATTATTATTAAATATTTGTATACTTAGGATTATTTTCCTTCTTCTTTCTTTAGTTTACCTTCTTTTTTTTTTAGTAACATATATTTATTTATTTTTATTTATTATTACAAAATTATTACAATCAGGAAACTACAAAAAATACATTTTAAATATAATAGTGTGACGCCCACGTGAGATTCGATCTCACGACCGACGGAGGAGAGGCTAAGTCGGCCTTGTTTTGGGAGGGTTGCGCGCTCATCTGCCTCCTGGGGCATGGCTACGCGCGGTGAAGGAGGGGAGCAGCATCGTTGCGAGAAAGTACGAGTTCTGGATGGTTCGCGATATTTCGACGCGTGTGTCCATTCTCGAATCATCTCGCACGTGAGATCGAATCTCACAATAGAAACAAAAATACTTAAAAAAAAAACTATTACATACATCAAACAAAAATTAACATGTTAAATATTTAAACAAAACAGAAATATAAATTAAAGAATTTACCCCGTGGTTGGGAGTTCAAAAACGCACTGTAGATGAGAAGAAAGAAGAAGAAGACAGAATAAACAATGTAATTGTATTGCAATAGTATAATGTTTGTTGTTTATCAAATTTGAAAATGCAATCTTTTTATTATATTATTGTCTTATGTTGCTGAACCCCCCCCCCGAACACGAGCTTGCTCTTTCAGGGGTGTGCTAGAAATATGTTTTCAAATTTACTTACATAATATATAAATTTCTGTAAACTATTAGGCTATGTATCTATATTAATCTAATCTAGTAATAAATAATAATTATTATTATCTCTCCAATATGACGTACGTTTTTAGCGTTTATATTTAGCTACATTTTTACGATATGAATAGTTGTTTCATGTGAATTGGCGTTCGGAAATGTTTCATTGTATGTGTGCCTATCAGACGAGATGACGAGGTCGATTGGAGATGAGTAAGAATATGAATAATTTCGAGGGAAAAATTGTTCCGGAGCCGGGTATCGAACCCGGGACCTTTGGTTTAACGTACCAACGCTCTACCACTGAGCTACCCGGGAACTCTAACCGACACCGATCCAATTTTTCCCTCTATATCCACAGACCTCAAAGTGGGCTGACAACCGTCAAGCAACCAACTTCGAGTGCACACTAACTCCGTGTGACTTAAATTGTGGTTTTCTGTTAACGAACAGTGACGTGTATTATGCAAATCAAGATTTCAGGTATAACTCCCTGTAAAGTTGATTTGAATAATTTCGAGGAAAAATTGTTCCGGAGCCGGGTATCGAACCCGGGACCTTTGGTTTAACGTACCAACGCTCTACCACTGAGCTACCCGGGAACTCTAACCGACACCGATCCAATTTTTCCTCTATATCCACAGATCTCAAAGTGGGCTGACAACCGCCAAGCAACCAACTTCGAGTGCACACTAACTCCGTGTGACTTAAATTGTGGTTTTCTGTTAACGAACAGTGACGTGTATTATGCAAATTAAGATTTCAGGTATAACTCCCTGTAAAGTTGATTTGAATAATTTCGAGGAAAAATTGTTCCGGAGCCGGGTATCGAACCCGGGACCTTTGGTTTAACGTACCAACGCTCTACCACTGAGCTACCCGGGAACTCTAACCGACACCGATCCAATTTTTCCTCTATATCCACAGATCTCAAAGTGGGCTGACAACCGCCAAGCAACCAACTTCGAGTGCACACTAACTCCGTGTGACTTAAATTGTGGTTTTCTGTTAACGAACAGTGACGTGTATTATGCAAATTAAGATTTCAGGTATAACTCCCTGTAAAGTTGATTTGAATAATTTCGAGGAAAAATTGTTCCGGAGCCGGTATCGAACCCGGGACCTTTGGTTTAACGTACCAACGCTCTACCACTGAGCTACCCGGGAACTCTAACCGACACCGATCCAATTTTTCCCTCTATATCCACAGATCTCAAAGTGGGCTGACAACCGTCAAGCAACCAACTTCGAGTGCACACTAACTCCGTGTGACTTAAATTGTGGTTTTCTGTTAACGAACAGTGACGTGTATTATGCAAATTAAGATTTCAGGTATAACTCCCTGTAAAGTTGATTTGAATAATTTCGAGGGAAAAATTGTTCCGGAGCCGGGTATCGAACCCGGGACCTTTGGTTTAACGTACCAACGCTCTACCACTGAGCTACTTTGGGAACTCTAACCGACACCGATCCAATTTTTCCTTCTATATCCACAGACCTCAAAGTGGGCTGACAACCGTCAAGCAACCAACTTCGAGTGCACACTAACTCCGTGTGACTTAAATTGTGGTTTTCTGTTAACGAACAGTGACGTGTATTATGCAAATCAAGATTTCAGGTATAACCCCTGTAAAGTTGATTTGAATAATTTCATGGGAAAAATTGTTCCGGAGCCGGGTATCGAACCCGGGACCTTTGGTTTAACGTACCAACGCTCTCACCACTGAGCTACCCGGGATCGGTTAGAGTTCCCGGGTAGCTCAGTGGTAAAGCGTTGGTTGTTAAACCAAAGGTCCCGGGTTCGATACCCGGCTCCGGAACAATTTTTCCCTTGAAATTATTCAAATCAACTTTACAGGGAGTTATACCTGAAATCTTGATTTGCGAGTAAGAATATGGTTATTTAACGCAGACTGGAATGTGACGGGTAACGCGAGGAAACAGTTGCGGAATGCACATGCATAATGAGCAAATTTATGTCACTTTTGTGACACTGTTTATTTTCTTTTGGAACTGTTTAACATTTTACATCTTGATTACACAACTTTTAACACTGTATCACTTCGGAATACAGTGGCGGTTCCTCGGGGGAGGGAAGGGAGGAACGTCCTCCTCACATTTTTCTTCTTCTGAAAGTAAATACCAAATAAAATATGTACCTTAAAATTCGAGGAAGATTCGATAATTTTTAAGTTCACAGCTATAAAAAAAACTCGGTTGATCGAGTTTTAAACGACGCGCGCTCATGTGCTGCTAGAAAACTGTGAGAAAGATGCGAGATTGTTTGTGTGGAGGAAAGTCAATCCGTTCCTCCTCTACTGCAGTTAACACACATAGACAACAGCGCACTAGCGGCCAGAGAAAGAAGCAGAGTTTTAAAGCAAGTAAATGAACGGAGAGGGAGGAGATCCTCCTCTGAATCAGTCATGGGCTGGAAATAGAAACCGACTGGTCGTGCAGCAAGCTCGCTACCGCTGCCACCTAACGATGTTGCATTCAACCAGACTAACACATCTTGGAGGAGGCACAATAAAAACAGTTTTAACGCAAAGTTATAAGACACTGTATAATTTTTTTTTAAATTATAGATCAAAATATATTATTCATTGCACTTTATATGTATAGGGTACTATTCATGATTTTAACTTTCGAGGATATTTGAAAGTTAAAGTCGGGTTTGTATAAAACAAAGAGGAAGTAGTTCTACGTTAGTATCGTAGATCATTTTGGCCACTGAAATTCACTTCCATTCATTGTCTACTAGACAGGACAACATCCAAGTTGTCAGTTTTGTACAAATATATTTGAAATTGAAAGTACTCCAAACTACATTATTTTAACATAAAAAAATTATTCGGCCAAGGGCAGCTTTGAAAAATAATGGTAGTATGACTTTACAAGAACTGACATTCTTCAAAAGCATGTGATACTGAACATGTAAAATGTACATGTGGCAACACAGATCACGTGGGTGGGTGCAGTGTTCTCTCTTTCGTAACAGATTATTTTGCATTCCCACTTCCGTAAAACGGTCCCGGTTACGTGTTAGTAGCTGGTCTCTTCCAACACGTGTGATGCTGTAGTGTACGCGAAAATGCTGCCGAGGTTGTGAATTTCCTTGTAACGGTTAATTTGTGCAATTATTCAACAATGAATGGAAGTGAAAACATATTATATTTTGGACAATTATTTAGGAAACTCAGTTTACAAGAACAGATTATTGCTATACAAAAGGGAACCCAACCCGAACACTATCTGGTCTTACATGTATGCATGTAGGCTAATTTGTAGCATGTTTCATTTAAGAAGGTGTCATTTTGTGCTGTTAACTTCTTTCCTCCTCTTAAGAAATATGCGGGAGCCGCCACTGTCGGAATATGTATGATAAGAACTTTCTTGTGTTAAATATTATTAGCGTACCTTGTTAACATGTTTCGACCTATTTTCGGTCATCTTCGGAACTGGTCGTTGTTGGTCTTGGCGCCTCTTGTTTCCTGTGTGGGTGCGTTCGTAGTGTAGAGTCAAAGAGTGTATGTGTTTTGAAATTGAATTGTGTGTTGAGAATATCGTTGGGGTGCGTTTTCATGTGTCTGTATATTTCATATTGTTCTAGTGTGTTGAGTTTCTGGCTTTTTGGTTGGATGTGGATGTGGATGTGGTTGGTTGTTGGATGAGGAAACAAGAGGCGCCAAGACCAACAACGACCAGTTCCGAAGATGACCGAAAATAGGTCGAAACATGTTAACAAGGTACGTTAATAGTATTTAACACAAGAAAGTTCTTATCATACATGTTTAACATTTTTGGTTTTCGGTTGTGATTCAATTTTTCGAGTTAAAACTTATTTCTATTTGATTTTTATTGCCCTCGTTGTGGATTTTTCTGGACCTTGCCTATATTTAGCATGCCGTTCAGCCTGAAGTAAGGAATTTGATAAATTTTTCTTTGACTATTACACTCTTACTACGTCATACTACTTTTGACCAATAAAACGGTACGAAAGGACGTATTTCAACCAATCATGGCTGCGTATCGCACAATTTTATCGCGTCCCTAGCATTTGTTTAATTTTATCGCGTCCCTAGCATTTGTTTAATTTTATCGCGTCCCTAGCATTAGTTTAATTTTATCGCGTCCCTAGCATTTGTTTCTTTGTTTGCCAACATTTGAAACTGCGCTGGTCTGGACGTAAAAAAAAATATATATATATAATTACAAACCACTCTAGTCGATGCACAGAAGTTTCAAATATGACTCGCATTGGCATTCAAGAACAAGAATTAATAAAAATCACTGATCATACCTATGCATCTTCTGAAATCCGATTTACAAATAAATGAAGAGCACCATTCGGAAATCCTGAATAAGTTGAATACACCATGTAGGCCTAAATCAACGAGTTCCACTTCTATTACGCACACGTCCAATATAACATCAATTGAACCACCAACCACATTCAAATTTGAAAATTGTACATTTAATAATTATTCCTTTTAAAATTATTCATTCTGAAATCCTGAATAAGTTGAATACACCATGTAGGCCTAAATCAACGAGTTCCACTTCTATTACGCACACGTCCAATATAACATCAATTGAACCACCAACCACATTCAAATTTGTAAATTGTACATTCAATAATTATTCCTTTTAAAATTATTCATGTTTATTTTTTATGTCATCGTCGTTAATTAAAACTTTTCTAACACTTGTGTATATTAGTTAGGCTATGTTATAGCTTCTGCTCTGAGAGGATAAAAAGAACTTCTGCTATATGATATTATGGATAGTCACGTATCAGAGATTGTTTAATATTAAGATTTATTGAATAGTAATCATTACAGTGTCTGTATAAAGACACTACTGCCATCTAGCATGCATCTAGCGTAATATTTGTAATGTTGAGATGGTACAATAATACATTTGAAGACAGTTGTATTTTCGTAAGTCAATTAATATTTTATTGTATTGAAGTACTTCGTTACTTCTAATCTTTATATACTTTCTTCTAATCGTGTAATAGTCAATTAAATCCCACTCGAGTTTTGATTTTCTCTAGATAAATCAAAACGTCTAGTGAGATTACTGTTGATAAAAACTTTACTGTTGATAGTAGTGCCTGTAATTTTATGACAGGTTACGACGGAATCTTAATTTAGACCGTTAATCAAGTATTGAAACGTCTATATATAATTTAGTAGTATGATATTGGCTGTAATTATCTTATCTGTCCGTTATCTAATACAGAGCTTTGAAAACGGGTCATTTGAAAACAACAATTCACTATTTTACTGCGGCTCTTTTATAAGTCTATTGTTTTCTTCATAGGAGCCTTGTTGCAGATATTCATCGATACAACCATTATCGTACAAGTATTCTTATCTCCATCTTTACATGGAGTCTGAACAATCGTTGACATGTATTTTGATATAACAATTTCTCCAAGCGGTGTAATGGGTCACGTAGGATTATTATACAGTGCTTAGAAAAAAGTTTTGCATAGTGCAAATATTCATATTATTTTATATTATGCTCTGTCAGTAATATTATAGATTTATTAATTTGTCCTACAGAATAATAGCCTATCTGTAATATTGACAATTGATATTTGAGGAGAAAAATTCGCTCCGGCGCCGGCGATCGAACCCGGGTCCTTGGTTCTAAGTACCGAGCGCTCTGACTACTGAGCTACGCCGAATTCAATCCACAGCACCGGACCAAACCCTACTCCTTCAATATTTCCTTTGTGGCCTGACTCCAAGTTAGGCATGTATGTTGACGTGTATGTCCAATGTCAACTGCCATTATACTAGGAGCGCACTCAGTTGAGTGACTTGTTTGGCAGGGATTCCGCGGTTAAGTGCACAAGTAATCAGTACGGCCATTTGCACTGCAGCTATGAGAATATTATAGATTTATTAATTTGTCCTCCAGAATAATATCTGTAATATTGACAATTAATATTTGAGGAGCAAATTGAAGAAGACATATTTTAATATTATTTTCTTTTGTAATAAATAAAGTGCATTAAAATTGGATTTAAATGAGCTACCCCATCCTATAATTCCATACATAATTACCGATTGAAATAAAGTTAAATATATTGTGCGTAATAAACCTATTGACAATTCCTCAATAAAACAAAATAATATATTATTTCACGTAATTTATTACAAAGGTAATTAATGTGTTGGTTCCATTTTAAATGATTATCGAAAATTATGCCTAAATACTTAACTTCAGAGGACTCTTTAATAATCGGACATTTACACTGTATAATACAACAATCAGAATTATGTAATTTAATACTTAATATAGATGTAGGATAATGAGAATGGAATAATTATGGTTTTATTTTCGTTGATAAAAATATAATTTATGTCAAACAATTTTTTTTAAATGAGGGAGAGGTGAAGAGTGTTGGTGGAATGACAGAGGAAACGGGTGTATCCCGAGAAAACCCCTGTACAACGTCTGCTTTGCGCACCAAAAATTCCATCACGACCTGGCCGGGGATCGAAACCGGGCCGCTTGGATGGAAAACTAGTGTGCTAGATCTTTAGCCAAAGACGTGGAAATTAATTTAATCTATTTATTAGTTTTTCTTGCAACCCGCTGTTAATGTAATAACGATATCATACTATAGGTTTATCGGAATATTTCATAATAAAATTATTCCTGTTACATGTGCAGAAAGCAACTGCGCCCTATCCTATCCCATAGGATAAACTCTTAGGTTTGCTTCGGCGAATATTCCACCTAATTAGTTACATGAATAGAGAGACTGATAACCTATGACCTCTCACTGAGTGTTAGAGAGGGAATAAGATTCACTGTTGCCTTTTAATTGTAGCGAGTTTTGTAATGGATCTCTGGGACCCATAACTGAATTTACTGTCAATATTCGCATCATATACTCTGTACTCGATTTGATTCGCAACTGTTCAAAAGCTGTAATGTGATATTTGAGACAGGTAAATTGACAACCACGTTTGAAACCACCAAACAAATTATTTAACCGCTTAAATAGAATATAACATAACATAATATAGCAATTGGACGCGGTGAATCAACCATTTCTACGCTTAGTACAGTATATTTTATTTCTGGTACGGATATATACAGTATATTGGGATTTTTATTTACGAATTTAAATTGTAATGAAATGTGTAGTTTTATAGGAAATACTCTAGCGAATAATTGAATCGGTGAGTGGAAAAGTGGTAACATTCCAAAAGCATGCTTTCGA
This sequence comes from Periplaneta americana, assembly GCA_025594305.2. Taxonomy (NCBI): domain Eukaryota; kingdom Metazoa; phylum Arthropoda; class Insecta; order Blattodea; family Blattidae; genus Periplaneta; species Periplaneta americana. The sequence goes on from JAJSOF020000015.1 coordinate 153,020,612, forward strand.
GAGAATAAAAGAAAACTGTTTTGTGAGTTTATTTTTAATTTAATCAAAAAACTTATAATGGGTCACATTTACTACTAGTTACAAGCATCTCAGCCTTTATATTTGTTTGTTAACCACTTCCCTGATTAACTCGAGTTAACTCGGGTTGCTAACTTGTGTCAAAATTTATTAACCCGAGTTAACTCGTTTGAGTCCCATTTTCGCTGCTATGGATTATATCCCGAATTTATAAGTTTCCATTCTTTCATTAACCTTTTCCTCACTAGATCGCTGCAGAAGTTAGTGATATTGCTATATCTGGTGGTGTTTTTTTTTTCTACTTCTTCCTTGCGAGTGGAACTCTATGCTCATATAGCATTCACACACAGTAGTGAGTAGATGCTAGTTAGTTTTGGCGGTTTCTCTTTGTCTTTAGTGTTTTTTGTGCTGTTTTGTGTAAAGATGGATCAAGTTAGTGATTCCGAAACTTTTGATCAGGAATATATTCCTGTAGAAGATTAGGATATGAAACATCAGTATCAGAAGACGAAGTTATAGACCAACAAACAAATCAGATCAGTTGATGTCGCGTCTTTTCGACAGTGGTTTGAATAGAAGACATCTGGCACCATTTCTTCTGCACCTCCGAGGCCCCCATTCCCTGAAATTTTAACATTGTTTCTGATAACGATAATTCTCAACGTTTTAAATTACTCTTTAATAATGACCTCATCAACATTATATTCGAGGAGACGATTCGGCATGCTAATAAGTATTCGCAGAATTCTGAAAATAATTCGTGGCGGCCTACTACAGACTCTGAAATACGTGTACTTTTGGGCATAGTGATACTGCAGAACATTATTCACAAACCTGAAGAACAGATGTACTGGTACAAATATTCAATGACTGCTACACCATTCTTCCCAAAACGCTCTCATATAGGAGAGCAGATACTACTGTCCGGAATGCAATGTGCCACTGTGCGTAATACCCTGCTTTCGAGTCTATCACACGACAAGCAACATTTAACGCCTTGATAACAGCACTGGTATTGTACCTCATAAATTAATCCATAAAAAAACATAAGTTGGTAAATAGTTCAGGAGAAACTCAAAGTGGGACAACTACCAGAGCTGGAATCAAGGTGCACGAGATAACTCGGGATAATAATTCAGGTATGAATGTATGCCTATTTCATAGTGTTTCTTAGGTATGTAAGAAAATTAGTCATGTACAGTGATTCTGTAATATTAAATGACCTCTTTACGAAAATAAAAAAATACGACACTTTTTTTTTCACAAAACTGGTAAAATATATAGTAAGGGAAGAGGTTAATATATAAATTTGTTTTTTAGATTTGATTGTTTAAAGTTTGCGAATGTTACTCTTTTTCCAGTCAAATGAAATTTTGCTTAAAATAAACAGAAATATTTTGAACAATTACTAAGTTTTCTTTATAGCGTAACTGTCGAAAAATTGTACAAATACTTTTTTCCAATGTGGAAAAAGAAACAATCATAAAAACGGTGTTACAATGTTGTTTTTTTGGTCTCGACTAACACACCTTTGTAGGTTACAAACTCTTCTCCCCTACTCCTAGATATTTTCTCCATTTCTTTTGTATGTGTATTCTTGTTCACCTTTCCTTTCTTTCTTCTTGGCTCATTATCTTTCTCTTCTGACATTGTTGTTTTTTACTCGAAGACACTAACTTCAAAAACTATTTTCCAAATCTTGCAGACAGAATAACGACGATCAAAGAGTTCCACCTGTGGAGTAACGGCTAGCGCGTCTGGCCGGAAAACCAGGTGGCCCGGGTTCGATTCCCGGTTGGGACGAGTTACCTAGTTGAGGTTTTTCCGGGGTTTTCCCTCAACCCAATATGAGCAAATGCTGGTTAACTTTCGGTGTTGGATCCCGGACTCATTTCACCGGCATTATCACCTTCATCTCATTCAGACGGTAAATAACCTAGATGTTGATAAAGCGTCCTAAAATTATCTACTAAAAATGATCAAACATAACCTGCAACACCTGTAATAACAAAGCACTAACACAGTTAAGAAACTAAATGATTATTACAGTGCTTGTCAGCGCTAGAAGCATACTATATGAGAACTAACACAATAGTGCTCCACTATTGAGTGGAATAAAAGTAACATTCCTGGAATGTTACCGTTCTTCTACTCAACTGCAAAACACGGCATTAGGCTGATAGGAAAATTACTCTATTTCTGCTCAATAGGTAGGACTATAATAGGTATATGAACAACTTTGCTACCTCAGTTTATTTTCGCATTTTTTGGAATGTTAAGGCTGGTTCACAAACCGGGAACGAGAACCAGAATGAAAACGAGAAGCAGAGGACGTGAATATGAAAATTTTTGATTCACAATAAACCGAGAACGTAGACGACTATGCATATCGTCGACCTGGTTGGCGAGTTGGTATAGCGCTGGCCTTCTATGCCCAAGGTTGCGGGTTCGATCCCGGGCCAGGTTGATGGCATTTAAGTGTGCTTAAATGCGACAGGCTCATGTAAGTAGATTTACTGGCATGTAAAAGAACTCCTGAGGGACAAAATTCCGGCACATCCGGCGACGCTGATATAACCTCTGCAGTTGCGAGCGTCGTTAAATAAAACATTTATTATTATTACTATGCATATCGATATGCATGTCAATAACGATATGTAAAGTCGATATTACGCATTCTGATGTTATTTCTGTACAATTGACCAATGGCGTTCTCTCATGAGTACAAGGCAGCCAACATAAACACAGGTTAACCAACTTCGAAATTTCAACTGAAACATTTCATTAGGTACGGTACTACAGGGACATCATTTTATTTTTACTTCAATTTTTATTGTACCTGAGTTTTTGAATGTACTTCACTCCCACCCCTTCTACTAACGAAGTTCCAACTCCACACAGAACCAAGACCGCAGATAGTAAGCAGTACTGAGTTACTGAGTATAGTTCGTTCCAGAAATATGTTCGCGTTTTCCAGTGACGAAAGAGCTTTCAATATTGAATCATATTTTCGCACAGGTACTGTCCGTTTGCCTACGTCGCATCCCGATTTCCCCACCTGCTTCTGCTCGCCCCTCTGTAATAGCTGGGCTGTTTAGCTCTTTTCTGAAAACATTAATTTCTCTTAGGAATTGCAAGTTTACGTAATATTATACAGCTGTTTAATTTAACTTAAATAAAAGGGCCTCGTTAAGTAATTAACTGTCACGTGATTTCCTCCCTTTCTACAATCCTGCGGCATAACCACTTGGACGGACAGTAATAGCATGTCTGAGTAATTTTATATTTTCGGTCGGGCAGAAGTGAAGATTGAATTCACAGTACGTAGAGTAGGTACAGAATTATTTCAACATGAGTTACTAGTACGAAGGACGAAACTGGCAATTGGAATTAGATGCAATAGTCTATAGTGCGATAATATGCACAAAAGAACTGAAGCCTGTATCGAAATGAACGGCCACCATTTTCAAAATTATGTTTAAATATTCATATTATGATTATTTTTCAATTTAACTTCTTTCTCTATATTGTACGCTAATGTGCTGTAGACAGTATAATATACACTGCATAATGAATACGTTCGCATGGATAACTCACTTCGTGATTAAAAACACTTATTCTTAATACAGTACTGTACTTTGATTAAAGAAAAACCTAATGAAAATTATCAAACTCAAAATCGCGATATTTCCTAGTTTACGTAAATGGGTGAACTACTTTTCTTCCTTCCTATACCTAGTAGAGTGATTTGTGTTTTACGCCAGTATCATCGAACTCCAGTCTTGGAGAGGGGTGCAAGCGGTGTTTCCGGTTCTCTAAAGGTATAGGCAGGTTAATATTAAAAATGTTAGTAAAAATAAAATGATGTCCCTGTATAAATATGCCCATGCATCTTTATTATCACAACCTATTTTAAGTCTACCATAACGTAAAATAATTAGAGAAGAAACATTTGTAATAGAACAAAAATGAACACAACAGTAGTTATTGAATTGAAGCATGAATATGTAGTGTGTAATACAACCAATACAGTAATAAAATATGATTCACTTACGATCGGTGTTCAAAGATGCAGCTATTGAAAGCCACGTATTCTCCTTCATTTCCTCATCTTTATACGAGGCACGCCGCTTATCGTAAACGTGAGGATTTTCCTCAACACTCAATATTAGAATCTCATCAAATAAAACTTGCTCCATGATGCACAGCACAGAACAAAATAATGCATAGGTTATGTCACGGTCTTCTTGCTACAAAATATACGACGACAAAATAGCTTTTAGATGGCAATAGAATGAATCTAGTGGGTTGCATCTTCCCTGTTAGGAAATGCGTGAAACATAAAATGGAAACTTAACTACGTGCCATGTTCATAGCAATCATTTTTATTAATCCTTTTGTTTTATTGTTGTCGTTGTTAGTAATAATTTATTAATTTTTTTAGAACCTTTGGTTTTGCTTAGAAGTTTAGTGGACAGGGGTTCAGTTCACGGTAAGAAAGCGAAGATTGATCTTTCTTTATTGGTGGGGTATGGCGATTAAAAAAATCTTAGGTAATAGTTGATGAAGAACAAGAAGAAAATCGAATACAAGGTCCATCGATTGATTTCAGAGTAATTTGATGTCGAAGACGTGGAATTCAGTTCTGAATTCAAAGAAATGCCTTCAACTCAGGCGTGACTGTCAGTTCCAAAACATTTACTGGCCCATTTAAGTCGACTGGTTGCTCAGGAACGAAATAAAAAAAAAAAGTTCACTACTGCTCTTAATATTTTGAGGTGAAGTTTTATTTAATCTTTCACGCTTCACAGAATATTCCATTACTTTCCCGGCATGCCGTCCTAACTTTTTTTCCTGGACTTGTGAGTCCCAAATGACTTTAGCAGCGGGATACCTGTCATGACGTCACACGTGACATGTCTCGAACTGGAATAAAAGGGCTTCACAACTATCAACGTGATGGGAGCTACATCACAGGTCGGAGCTCTGTACACACAGGGGCGTGTGCTTGGATGCCTTCCTGTTCATGCCTTTGAAGTCGGCACTGCAGAAACACTCGGAATTACGTCTTTGTGGACGTAAAAGCGCTTAAAACGTTTAAAGCTCTTTTCAATACAGTGCTCGCCGCTTATTGTGGTCAACTGATCATTCTCGAACATAGGTAACGCAGTAATATCAACAGATTGATGACAATAACAGAAAAAACAGAGTATTATCACAGTATAATATATACAGTGATTTTAGAGAAATTTTATGAATTTAACTTACCGTTACACCAGTTGTATATTGATTTTAAACAAGCATTTGATACAATAAATAGGAACAATATATTTGATGCAATGGCATCGATCTTGGAATCCCTAGAAAGTTAATTGACCTTAACCAAGATGACCTTAATGAATACACAAAATAAAGTTAAAATACAGAATAAATTATCAGAAAAGTTCATAACTCATAATGGAATTAGACAGGGTGACTTTATCAACACTCTTATTTAATATTGGTCTAATAAAATTATTAAAAATGATTAGGGACATTAATCCAGGGGGAACCATATTTAATAGAATTTTCAATACTTTTTTTGCTGATGAAAATTACATTATTTGCGGAATGTGTCATCCTTAGATGATTCCTATTTCGATTAAATATTGAGACAAATTCTTCAAATTTAAATATTAACAGAACAAAGATTCAAAGTAATTTTAACAGTAACCACGAGAGAAATATTGTAAAAACTGTTGTCTTAAATAGGTTACTTTTACTGTCAAGGTTCCGATTTCTCGTCTAATAGTCACCCAGGATAACAACTATCAACTACATCATGGATAAAATAGCCATATGGATATTATAGCCTAGAGCATTAGATAAAACTTATAAGAACCAGATATATCTCCAAAAAAATGAGAGGATTTATAAAACAATTTTAAACCTACAGTGACTTTGAATTAAACCTGGACTCTACCTGAACGAGCAATAACCATCTTAAATAATTTCACAGAAAGGTAAATTTTAAGAAAAATTTATGACCCTAGATTATGATAAGGAGAGTGGAGAATTAGGGAGATTCTGAACTACAAAAACTATATAAAGATTTTTAACTTTGTCACTGAATATGCCATTAGAAAGCTGGATAACAGGCAGGGTTTGGAATGGAACAATTAATATTCCTAAAAGATTACTAGATGACGTGAATATGTTAAGAAAATACACAAACCAAAAAACTACGAAATTTTATTGTTCAGGATGATCTAGTTAAAGCAGGAATCGAGATGGAACGGAAGCCCTAGAGACAAGATTGGATGATTATTCTTAAGAGCAGAAACTATTGTATGAAATGATGATGATGATAATATATACAGTCATGAAGCTTGGGATTGTGATTTTTTGCCAACGAAATGTCTCGCGATAAAAATTGCAAGCCGCTTGGAGCAACAGTAACAAATATAAATGACACTGCCATCGTGATTAAACAGGCCGAATAAATATGAAATGTGACTCGCTATTCCGATCACGAAGCTCTTATCATCCAGTTCAACCAAAAATCTGAAAGTTGGAATGCATAAAAAGTTATATTACTCTTAAATGTATGTAATTGCATTAATAAAATTTAAAAGGAATGATTAGGGGACACTTCAGACATAATTTTGAGAATAAGGTGCTAATATTTTTGGAAAATATTTGTTCGCTATGGGATAAGTTTTATTTCATTAAAATGGAGAAATTCTTGTACAGATTTACTGCACGATTCAATAATTTTCAGTTGCACCGCACCTGACATAATTGAAATTATAGGTTTGAGACTGTACCAGGCCCCTTTCTGTCTAATTTTAGTGGTCCCCAATGTCCTGCCACTACATATGTATGTTATGTCATATGGATATTATAGGTTAGACTAATTTAAATTATATTCCTATATTCGTAATTATACATTATAATTAAACATAATGTCATTTGACACCCGGATTCTACTTGTCTGATTTTAATGCTTAAATTGAACACTGAATTATTGTATTTATGGCTACCTAAGAGACGAAGTAACACAATGAACACTAATTTCACAGGAGTGGTATGGTAAATTTTTGTCTACAATTAAGGACGGTAAGATATGCTAAATTAAAATCACAATATAAATTTGTTTTATTGAACCTCAAAATAGCTTCCATTCTAAACTCAAAATGTCGATGCTAACAGATTATGTTAACACGTAAAATTCTCTTCACATTAAAATAACACAGTTTTGTAATTATTTCTGCAACATATTATGCAACAAGAAGTAAACGGAACTTATGGACACATTACACTAAATAAAACTTAGCTATGATACAATAAAGTTATAATATAATATTTCACTGATCTCCATACACTGAAATAGAAAACCCGAACAAACATTACGGCCTGGTCTAGATCGAAAAGGCATTGACTATGCCGTATTTCGCTTTGTTGTGAAAAGTTGTGTAAACTGTGAAATGTTCGTTATCGGTTGTAATAACTATAAATGGCTAAAATACAATAATTTGAATAATAATATGTGACAAGGAGACGTTTGGTACTATAAATATTGTAAGAAAAAGAGGTCAGAGTTATCCTTCTTCCGAAAGATCCAGGAAGGTGAGTTTATAAAATATAGTGTATACTTTATGAAAATAATATGGTATATAAACCTTATGTATTTCACATTTCAATAGTGGAAGGAAGGTGTTAAATTTTTCAAAAGAATACGATATCGAAAGTACAATACATTTTATCGTCTGCTGGGGAAAGGGTTTGTGATGAGGCGATAGTAGCGATCCTGGTGGTGAGAAACTATCTGTGTTTGCATTTTTAGTAAGTATTGAGATTCGTGACTGTATATAGTAGACTGTGGTATTAAGTCGTCCCGTAAGTAATCTCTGTTTTTTAGGTTTGATGTTCTGTAAAAGTTACTGGTATACGTCAATTTTGCTGACTGAAAAGGAACAGCTCATCTTCATTCACTTGAGGGTGCTGAATCCATAAATCATATCCATTTTTCACCATCACGTCAGGTTTTTTCTTAAATGGCAACTTCATACAGGGACATCATTTTATTGTTACTAACATTTCTAATATTAACCTGGCTATACCTTTGGATTAACGGTTGAGAACCGGAAAAACTGTTTGCTACACCCTTCCACGATTGGAGTTCGATGATACTGCCGTAAAATACAAACAAATCACTTTACTAGGTATAGGAGGGAAGAAAGTAGTTCATCCATTTACGTGAAGTAGGAAATATCGCGATTTTGAGTTTGATAATTTTCATTAGGATTTTGTTTAATCAAAATACAATACTGTATTAACAATAAGTGTTTTTACTCACAAACTGAGCTATTCATTCGGACGTATTCATTATGCATTGTATATTATACTGTCTGTAGTACATTATCGTACAATATAGAGAATAAAGTTAAATTGAAAAATAATCATAATATGGATATTTAAACAAATTTTTGAAAATGGTGGCCGTTCATTTCGATACAGGTTCGATACAGGTTTCAGTTCTTTTGTGCATATTATCGTACTATAGACTATTGTACCTAATTCCAATTACAAGTTTTGTCCTTCGTACTAGTAACTCATGTTGAAATAATTTTGTACCTACTGTATAAAAGAGTACCTTACGTACTGTAAATTTAATCTCCACTTCTGCCCGATCTGAAAAGATAAAATTACTTAGATATGTTATCTACTGTCCGTCCAAGTGGTTATGTCGCAGGGTCGTAGAAAGGGAGGAAATCCGTGACAGTTAATTACGTAACGAGGCCCTTTTATTTAAGTTATTTTAAACAGTTTTATAATATTAAGTAGAAGTCCAATTACTTCCTAACAGAAATTAATGTTTTCAGAAAAGAGCTAAGACAGCCCAGCCACTAGTCTTTACGGAGGGGCAGTAGAAGCGGGTGGGGGAAATCGGGATGCGACGTAGGCAAACGGACGACCGTACCTGTGCGAAAATACAATTCAATATTGAAAGCTCTTTCATCACTGAAAAACGCGAACATATTTCTGGAACGTACTATACTCACTAACTCATTACTGTTTACTATGGCCGTAAGGCGACTTTGATTGCACACGCGACCTTTGTTCTGTGTGCACGACGATTTGAAGTTCACTAGTAGAGGATGTGGGAGTGAAGTACATTAAAAAACTCGGGTAGGCCTACAATAAAAATTAAAGTAAAAATAAAATGATGTTTTTTTAATTGGGTTATTTTACGACGCTGTATCAACATCTAGGTTATTTAGCGTCTGAATGATATGAATGTGATAATGCCGGTAAAATGAGTCCGGGGTTCAGCACCGAAAGTTACCCAGCATTTGCTCGTATTGGGTTGAGGGAAAACCCCGGAAAAAACCTCAACCAGGTAACTTGCCCCGACCGGGATTCGAACCCGGGCCACCTGGTTTTGCAGCCAGACGCGCTGACCGAATAAAATGATGTCCCTGTATATTTTCCCTGTTGTGGATTCCTGTGAGAATGGCCGACGTTCATTGAAAATTTGAAAACGACTCAAAAGTGTCCTATTTCTATCTCATTTCTTTGCTGAGAAATAGTGTTTCAAAGAGTGTATACATAAATTTGATACACTCTGTATATTAGGTTACGGATAGCTAAATTAATATACCGTAGGGACCTAAAAAATAAGTAAATAAAAATAAGCTTTTCCCCGTCGCAAATGCAGCAGTTCGTGTCGGTGTGTATCCCGCTCGCAGCGCGTGAATTATTAATAGGTCTGTCCAATACATAAACGGCTATATTATTCCCACTCGGAAAACTATCGTTGTTTATTATTTACCTAGCCATCATGCAGCATATCACGTATATGATATGAAACGTCATTCGCTAGAACAACTTGCGTTTTAGAACAGAATGAAATAAAGGTAAAAAAAGGGATAGGAAATCCTCCAGAGGCTCTTAACCTCCTCATCTGCTCCACCAGAAGTAGGAGGGGGGAAAAAAAGAAGAGAAACGTGTCAAAAATTTACGGAACTGAACGCAAAAGAACGGACGTTTTGAAAGCTCCTAATGGAATGTAGCACCCTCTTCCCCTTTCATAGAGTAACACACGTTGGATGCATGCAACGGGAGGGACAAAGACAGACAGAAAAAGCGACTGAAACTGGTGTAAATAAGTGATAAACCTCCGCTCGTGTTGGGCGGACCTATCACACCAGAACAGTTGAAGACCACAACCCCCGACTGTCACGTGTTTTATTTATTCGGTCTTCTGTCTCTTTCATGGCCTGCGTAAACATCGAAATATTTAGGATTCGCAAATGCCTCGTGTTTTTTCTCCCCCCCCCCCAACAATAAAATTATTCGTAAATTATAAAAGACGGCATATTGCTTCTAAAATTATAGTTTAGGTACTAAACACACCAGTTGCTAGAGCCGTTAAATGTGCAATGTTGTGGTTTTATTTCTGTATTTTGTTACATCATCAGTAATGACAATTTTGAAGCTTGCGTCATACTATGTTAAATTTGTATAATGAAGATATAAAATAAAGTTATTTGCAATCTGTCCTTTGTCGAAGTATTCCCTTAGTCCTGAGGCAAAAGTCGGGATATTAGAATTGTGTAATGCTGAGTCAATACATCAACTTGTCAGCATTCCATAATGTTATACAACAATATTATATATATATATATATATATATATATATATATATATATATATATATATATAATTACATCACCCTTCTCCATTAATCCTGAAATAATAAAAATACTTAAGTTGTCCTTTCATTTGGTTGAAACAAATCCTTATTATACAAAATTAAAGTTTCCAAATTTTTTTTTTTTGTATAGAGATTGGTCGTGAAAAGTAAGTATGATTTTTAAATTTTCATTAGGCCTACTTGGTTAGTTAAAAATAAAATTTCACTTTTCTCATTGTACTTTTTAATTATATTTATACATGCGTATCTATATCTATTAAAGAGGAATATGTGCAGCAAAAGGAAATGGAAAATAATAGTGATGAATGTAATGTAGTTTTAAGAATAATTTTTTTTAAGACATGACCATTTAAATTGTTCTTCAAATTTTATTTACGGCACATAATACCATCTTTCGTGGCATAAATTGTTTTACTTTTTTTACAGAGTTTGTTTTATTCTGATCCACAATTTTTAAATGCTCTCCACTGACAATTTGTTCAATTTATTGAAAAGAATTAATATTAGTGCTTTGCGTTCAAAGTTGGTAAGACTGAAGTACGGCCATCTTGGATTTCTTAGTACGTCACTATATGTTGTGCCGAGTATAGATACGGAGGTCTTTAGAAGCAGTAAAATAGATAGGGATTATTGCTGACCAGAAAGTAAGTTCAAATCTCAATGTAGCAATTATATAAAAAAAACATCAAACTAATTGAACATAGAAGATGGGTGGATGAAGAAGAATGGGTAGGTAAATGAGTAGATTTGTGGATGGATGAATGGATGGACGTATGGATGGATGGATAGATAGAAATGGGTGAGTGGATGGATGGAGATGGATGGATGGATGGAGATGGATGGATAGATAGAAATGAATGGGTTGATGGACGGATGGAGATTGGTGGATGGATAGATAGAAATGCATTGATGGATGGATCGGTGGATGGAAATAGATGGATAGATAGAAATGGATGGGTTGATGGACAGATGGAGATTGGTGGATGGATAGATAGAAATGAATGGATGGATGGAGATGGATGAATAGATAGGTGGATAAGTAAATAGATAGATCGGTAGATGAGTAAATTTATTGAAGGATTGGTGAATGAACAAATGAAGATGGATTGATGCACGGATGGATGGATATGGATGGATGGAAAATGGATGAGTGAGGGAAGGCAGGTAATTAGATGGGTGGACGGATGGATAGATAGGTGGGTGGGTGGATGATCCAAAGCCAAGAGAAAATATTGCACTTGATCACACCGATAACCGACTGAGGTCACTGTAGTGAAATCTTGCTGACAAGCATGTAGCAGGAATTTAGACTGACCTACTGTACTCACTGAGAAATACCGATTCAGCTATTGCAGTGTGCTGGCTATATGTCAGCAACTGCTAACCTGGATGCAGTACGGTATGATGACACGAAATAATTTATTAATAGGCATAAGTGAACCTATAATTAAACATAAATATGGAAGTTATAGAATAAATTTAGATGTTTAAAGTAAAAAAAAAAAGAAGAAAAAATTAATTTTAAAAATGTTCATGGTAGAAAATTTTCAAAAGGAGCAGATAAATAAGTTTTAAAGGTTTAATAGTTATCACGATTGTTTTAAACATGCACTAAAACTAGACGTAAGTGCAAATTTAAACAAACAATTACTGAGATTTGCGATAAATTAATTCGTTTAAGAAATTGTATATTTATTATTTATAAATACTTTTGTGCGAGATCGTGCGTATTTGCTTGTTTTCCGCACAGAACCAATACGCGGTAAGTGTGAAATACCACATTCAGTATTCCCAACCTAACACACATAAGAATTTCCTCTTCTTATCGCTTAAGCGCGACATTCATTTTACTGCTTTAGGCTTTTAACATATTATTTTTAAAGACGTTTAACATAGTAATAATTATAAATTGGAAACTTACCACTGCAATTTCACCTAAATTGCAGTGTTAATTATTGTTTTTAAATATTTGCAAAAATTAAGTAAAGTCTACTACTCCACGAAACTTATTGCATTCCTGATTCAAGTAACATTAAGGAAGCCGTGAAAAAATCAACAAGATTCCAGATGCGGATGTTATTACTGCAATATGTTATATAAATAATATTGTTAAAATATTAAAATGAAAAATAAATCATTACATAACCTTACCGTTTGTTTTAAGTTCACATTTATAGACTGGGGGAAAAAAAAGACAGACATATATCACGGCCTGCTGGAGTATAGTAAACACAGAAAACATTTTATAGCAACAATGTTGAAGAAAGATATTTTGGTTTTCCGAAGTTGCCGTCATTAAACAGAAACCAACATGGAGATTTCATTGCAACTAATTAGAAATTCGTCTTTCAGGTATGTAATAAACGATCTTCGCACAAAATAATGTACGATACACGAGCGGTATGTTTGTTTACATGTTCTCGGAAATTAAAAAAGCTCAACTACTTTCGCTTTTTTAATCTTTTCCTCGACCATGAAAACGTCAACATACCGCTCTTGTAACGTATATTACTATTGTATATAGATCATTTTTTTAAATAATTAAGTTTGTACTTTCGTGAGCTAATATCAATAAATCTATCACTATCACTATAGTGAAATGGAGAAGTAACAGAAGCCGTAACGTTTAATTTGATATTTTGACAAGCAGTGTCCGGGCTCTGTGACTTGCAGCCTATGCACTAAATTTCCATATGGAGTCAGTGTAACTCTTCCTGTCTTATATTCTACGTATTTTTTTCTCCATGGTCTCGCAAACTTGATCATCCAACCAACCAACGAACGGAGTTAATTTAGGGTCCCAAGAGTATCGAAGATACAGCCAGCTACGTACCTACGCCTAACCTCGTGAAATGCGGGCGATATTGTTGGAAATATGTCACGCCAGACCCTCTTTTTCTGGGAGTTAATTTTCTCAGTTCGAATGGCAGAACAATACTCTCAAATTAGCCTCCACATGAGATATAAATTATGTATTCCATCTATGAAGAAAGCGTTGTGAATAAATGAGAATACGTTTAACATGGGATACATTAAAAAGTCATTAGGTCTAAATTTCTCTTGAAAAGTCGAACACTGCTTGGTATTGTAAAAGGAAAGTTAAGTTGGCTTAGAATAAAAGCTTACGATTTTCATCCGTGTGTTAAAAGATTGAGCCGACTTAACTACCTTGGTGGTTCAGTTGAATTCAAGTTCAAATACCAGCGATGGCAAAGTTGTATTTTTGCTGATCAAAGCCTGGGTTCTAAGTGTTGATTTCGGGGTTCTCCCATTGTTCCCTCGTCCTGCCTCCAACGCCCTGCACAATTGCCCCTTTATCATCCTCTCCTTCTGAAAAAGTAGGTCACCAATAATTGAGTTTTGTTATTTTTATCGTATTTGATTTTTGGTTATTCACACAGGGTGTCTGATACAGGCTTTGGAAACCTGGAAAACCTGAAATTATGCTAAAATTTGCTTTTGACCTGGGAAACCTGGAAAAAGAAAAAAAAAAAACCTTTCTGAGCTCCAAAAGGTAAAACAAAAAGCCTGATTATTGCTTGCTGTTTTGTTTATGTGGATACATGTTATTGTGGTTTTCTTTTGTTTAGTCGTTGTCGCCAACTTTTCCCCGTAAATTGATAATCATGAATACATTAAGATGCAACTACACGGTTAAACTTTTCTTTCAACTTTAAAGCAATGAATGCAAGATTGATATTTAATATTAATTAATATATTTTCGCAGTGAAGACGACGTTCAAAACGGCGCACCATGTAGACACAAAATCTTCATGCATCTTAATTGAACGTACCTTTTAAACTTGATTCTTTCAATATTCTTCCCAGATTGCACGCATACGCGATTGGAATATTGAACTGTGTAGATGCAGCTTTAGTTCCGTTTCACACTACAGCGAGAATGCGTTTGTCGAGCTATAAAAAATGCTTTCTTGTAGCACTGATTGTAACGGTCGAAGTAAGGCACAGCTGACATTGGGCCTGCTCCCACAGGTAACTTAACCTATAATTGTAGCCTATAAAATTTGTATTTTGTGAATGAAATGAAACAATTAATAGAAAGTCAGATGTTCAAATTTATATAACATCATCATATCAAACCCAAAGACCTTGCATAGTAATAATAAGGTCTTTGATCAAACTGCCTTCCGTATGGCGTAATAAAATTCGTGAATTAATTAGGCCTATCTATTCAGAGATGGCTTCACTGTGTAGCAACATGTCTCGCTGTGAATACATAAGCATTGGTATATATAGTAACTGTCCCATTGTTACTGTTAAATTAAATTATGATTTCAGCAGATAATGAAAAAGTATTTATGTTATAATAATAAGAGAAAAATGTAGTACATGTAATTAACACTGTTAAACCTGTATTTCGCTTTTCGCAATTGGCATTACTGAATAATAACATCGAATTTCTTTATTGCAGTAATCGATATTCATCTACGAGTAGGCTATTTCAACTTTACAATATCTAAATAGGTTAAGTATTCGTTAATATACAATTATTAACATTTTGTGATCGAATTTTAGCGATATATTTTTACATTTTTATTTTATTCACGAAATAGTCCTAATAATAATGTCACGAGAGGCCTGAGATTTCTCGCTTCGCTCGTGGATTTATCGGCATATCTCAGACCTCTCGTGACATTACTAATGATAAATATAAATTTTCATTCATGCAACAATAAGCTTGAAACGAAACATTTCACACAACAATGGCCATGCGACAATAAGCTTGAAACAACAACAATGACCATGGAAATGGTATCTCTCATCCCGCTTAGCTCCAAATATTTTCTAAGACCTTATTCTCAAAACACCCTGTGAAGTCGAAATCTTGGAGAGTTTTTATATTGATTGAGCTTTATCTCAAGGAATTATAATATACGGTTGGGAAATTATAAGCTATTATTTCTGTATACTCTGAGTGTGGACACGGTGTATATTTGGCTAAGTAATTCGCTAAGTTCATCTGTAGATATCCTGCGTATAGCAGTCTTAGATACGATGTGAACGAAACTGAATGAACCTGTGAAGTAAATATTAAAGTTTTGATAAATTACTGCCTTTATATACCTAGATGTAGTCCTTGTTAACATGCTCTAGGACAAAATACGTGTGCAGACGATATTGTACTGATAGATAGATAGATAGACAGACAGACAGACAGACAGACAGAACTTTATTGTCGATGGCATAATGTATGCATAGACATGGTCAAATATATACAATTACAATTTAATGTAAAATAAGTCAAATATAAAAAAAAAAACATTATTCATTTCAAGGGCCCATGCGTGCATCCTCAAGACTGTAGGGACACAATTTTATTACTTTCGTTTTTATATAATTCCGGCGACTTGCTTGCAGACTCTCCATCAATCCTAAACAGATGGAAAAACAATTTTGCGCAATTACTAAATGTACATAGGCCAAATAGAAATGATCGGGACGAAATTGAAATACAAACTGCTGAGCCATTTATAATAAGCGAACCCACATTTTCTGAAGTCGAAATTTGATAGAAAATGTGAAAAGTTTTTAAGTCTCCAGGTATCGATCAAATTCAGCAGAATTAATACAAGATGGTGGAAGTGCATTATATAGCGAAATTTATAAACTTGTACTTGCTATTTGGGAAAAAGAAATTGTACCAGAACAATGGAAGGAGTCTATAATTGTACCTATTTTTAAAAAGGGGTCAAAACCAACTGTGGTAACTTTCGAGGAATATCACTTTTGTTGACGTCGTACAAAAGTTTGTCCAATATTCTTTTGATAAGATTAACTCCGTACGTAGATGAAATTATTGGGGATCATCAGTGCGGTTTTCGGCAATAATAGATCGACTATTGATCAGATTTTTGTATTCGACAGATAATGGAGAAAAAATGGGAGTATAAGGGTACAGTACATCAGTTATTCATAGATTTCAAAAAGGCATATGACTCGGTTAAGAGGGAAGTATTATATGATATTCTTATTGAATTTGGTATTCCCAAGAAACTAGTTCGATTAATTAAAATGTGTCTCAGTGAAACATATGCAGAGTCCGTGTAGGTCAGTTTCTATCTGATGCTTTTCCAATTCACTGGATGGACTAAAGCAGGGAGATGCACTATCACCTTTACTTTTTAACTTCGCTCTAGAATATGCCATTAGGAAAGTTCAGGATAACAGGCAGGGTTTGGAATTGAACGGGTTACATCAGCTTTTTGTCTATGCGGATGACGTGAATATGTTAGAGAAAATACACAAACCATTAGGGAAAACACGGAAATTTTACTTGAAGCAAGTAGAGCGATCGGTTTGGAAGTAAATCCCGAAAAGACAAAGTAGATATGATTATGTCTCGTGACCAGAATATTGTACGAAATGGAAATATAAAAGTTGGAGATTTATCCTTCGAAGAGGTGGAAAAATTCAAATATCTTGGAGCAACAGTAAGAAATATAAATGACACTCGGGAGGAAATTAAACGCAGAATAAATATGGGAAATGCGTGTTATTATTCGGTTGAGAAGCTCTTATCATCCAGTCTGCTGTCCAAAAATCTGAAAGTTAGAATTTATAAAACAGTTATATTACCGGTTCTTCTGTATGGTTGTGAAACTTGGACTCTCACTTTGAGAGAGGAACATAGGTTCAGGGTGTTTGAGAATAAGGTGCTTAGGAAAATATTTGGGGCTAAGCGGGATGAAGTTACAGGAGAATGGAGAAAGTTACACAACACAGAACTGCACGCATTGTATTCTACACCTGACATAATTAGGAACATTAAATCCAGACGTTTGAGATGGGCAGTGCATGTAGCACGTATGGGCGAATCCAGAAATGCATATAGAGTGTTAGTTGGGAGACCGGAGGGAAAAAGACCTTTAGGGAGGCCCAGACATAGATGGGAGGATAATATTAAAATGGATTTGAGGGAGATGGGGTGTGGTGATAGAGACTGGATTAATCTTGCACAGGATAGGGACCGCTGGCGGGCTTATGTGAGGGCGGCAATGAACCTTCGGGTTCCTTAAAAGCCATTTGTAAGTAAGTTTATATAATTCCTAAATTTCAGAGAATTTTTTGTATATTTGATGTCATCAGGCAAACTGTTGTATATTTTGATACCAAAGACCGTATATGTACTACTAGTGTTTGTAAGGTGGTGAGCTGGAATAGTTAATCTATTTTTGTTACGAGTGTCGTAGGTATGGAAATCACAATTTTGATGAAAATCAGACAGATTTTTATAAATTAGTAGTAAAACATTAAAAATGTATAAACTATAAACAGTAAGAATATTATATTGTAAAAAATGTTCCCTACGAGAGGTCCTACTGTCAACACCCGCTATGCATCTGACAATACGCTTTTGAGCAATAAATATATCATTCAGCATGGCTCCAGATCCCCAAAAACAAATACCATGTGAAAGCCTTGACTCGACTTGCAAGTGAAGCATGTCTTGGCGCCCATAACGTGTCTTGTGTTACAGAGCTTACATGGGCTACTGTACTTCAGAATGGTTGAAATTATTTGAGTTACACCAGCGCAAACACAGTCCAATCTACCTCGTACTTGTTTTTTCTTACGTCGACGCTCGGTTTGCTACATTACTACCATCTGGATATGGCAGTGCTATTGTATTCATGGATTGGGCCAGTTTTGGTACTGAGGGGAAAAAAATTCTAGCTCTTTTCCAGTGAATAGACTTACGAAAATGCTTCCTACCCCGGAAAAAAGAGAGAATTAAAAGTTAATGCCTTATATTACAGACTCCATCGCTGAAAATCCTCCCCTGTTCTCCAGGTATTAACTTTACCTATGCTTTAATGCATTTATATACCAAACATTTTTTAACCATTGGATTTAATTTTCAAGTGCCACAAACAACCTGCGCTGTGGTATTAGAGCCGCGAGAGAGACCCCTGTTGAGTTTCAAATGGCTGTATGTTCGAAAAACAAAAGAAAAGCGTAGGTATTATAAGGGATGAATCCATGGAAACACCGAGTAGTCGGTAAACCGAATCTAAGTGCTCTAAAAGCCGATTAGAGGCATTTTGCGTGTATAGCATTTACACCGCGCAAAATAACCATCATATATATATACGTGCTAGGGCTGTATACTGAAATGCTTATTGTTGGGAAGAATTATATTTAGCGGGATATTCTTCTTGGTTCTAGAATATAAAAAATTAATTAAACGTGGGAGAACTAAGAGAAAAGACAAGCGGAGTTGCTTGCTTCAGACTACGAAATTCTTTCAATTAACGACTACAGAGTTACTGCTGAGATTTTTCCTTTGTATTGCATATGTAATTATTAGAATTATGGTGGGCGAGGATTGGCTATAATTCTACAAAAGAAATCTACGTGGAGACAGAGTCTTCATTTTTTTTAATAATGTCTTGTTAAAATTATGTTACTTAAGATTATATGGTGACTGTATTATCTTTTATATAGGGTGATTAACGAGGATTTACCGTCCATTACGGAGCTTATTTCAAAGACATACTGAGCAAAAAATGTCATATAAACATGGGTCCTCAATATTTAGAGAGTTACGTTTCGTTATTGGAACGCATTGCTGTGAACCCGTGATCTTGGTCAGCGTGCAGTCAGCAGCCAGCGCGAGCGCTGCGGAAATCAAAGGTAGCCGTATGCAGTTACGTAGCGCGACGAGCGCCGTTCACAAGCGTGCGGGCCAAGTGTACTCAAGCGGACGGCGACATTTTTTAAAATGTGTTGTCATCTCTCCAAGACTGTACATTAGGATGCAAAATTGAACTGCAAATAATTAAGTCGGTGGAAGTGGTGTGATTTGTAATTATTGTTGAGATAAATGCGTAAGAATAATGTAATTTTCTAGTTAAAAATAGAAAAAGATGTCTGTACGAAGCAACTAAGGAGTTCACAGCACATTTTTAGCTTCACAATACTTTTTTTTTTTTTTTTTGCAATTCATTTTTGATTTTCAGAGAAGTCTATATTGTATTTTAAAAGTATTTATTTCAGTCACTGACTTCACAGCATATGTTTAAGGTACTACACCTTTACATTACATATTTAAAAGACGTATGAACGTTTTCGTTGGTCTACGCCAACATCATCAGATACGAAGTACATTTCAGCAATATCAATGCTCTCTATATAATATCTACAAATACAAAACATATTTAGTGGCATGCAAAATATTAAAAACCAACATTGATGTGATACACATTGACATTCTATATGACTGCCTTGATTGTCACTTACTTAATCTATACATGTATTTTAAGTAAGTGACAATCAAGGCAGTCATATAGAATGTGTATCACAGCAATGTTGGTTTTTAATATGTCTCATTTTGCATGCCATTAAGTATGTTTTGTATTTGTAGATATTATGTAGAGAGCACTGATATTGCTGAAATGTACTTCGTATCTGATGATGTTGGCGTAGACCAACGAAAACGTTCATACGTCTTTTAAATATGTAATGTAAAGGTGTAGTACCTTAAACATATGCTGTGAAGTCAGTGACTGAAATAAATACTTTTAAAATTCACAGTACTTGCCAAATAAAGAAATGATACTTCTGAATGGTTTATTCTCTATTTGTATTATTCTTTTACCTTCAAACCAAAGAAGAAACATATTTTACAAATAATTTTAAATTATTTTAACTCTGAAAATATTGAGAATGAGAACTACGTTTATATGACTTTTTTGCTCAAAATGTCTTCAGAAATAAGCTCCGTAAAGGACGGTAAATCCTCGTGAATCACCCTGTAGAAAGAAAATGTAATACCATCCTCTTTCGTCCTTCAGAATTAAGTACTGTTGCTTGTTGTCCCAACAGCTGATTCTTAATAACCTATAATCGACTATCACTGATTTATTGCTCGTAATTAGGTTGTTACTAGAGACCAGCAGGAAGAAAATTTTGCCAAAATATGAAATTTATCTTGGTAAAGTAATTAAATTATTAAATCTATATATATATATATATATATATATATATATATATATATATATAATTTGAACTGCTAATGGAAATTACGGGAAAACGGCTGAACGGATTTTAATGAGTGACCCTCATTTTCATGCCTGGCATCCAAAGTTTTTCAGAAAAATAGTAGTTTTCAGTGAAATGTCAATTTTCCTACATAATTTTCCTATTTTCCAAAATCCATCTGTTGTCAGTTTTGAGAACTAATTTTATTCAATCACGGCCGGCTTGATTGAATTTCAGAACAAAACACACACTACAATAAACAATAGGCTATTACACGAAGGCCATGACCTGCAGGATTGCCGACATATTTAGAGCTCAATTCAATTTGTTATTAAAAACTGATTCTGCAGTGTATATTTTTCTGAGTACAGCCGTGTATTGGATATTCAAATCTACGAAACTTGAGGTGGTTTGATGACATTATTACCATTAGAAATTAAATATTATTATAGTTAATATCATGATGCGTCTATTTTTCATTAATTGTACATAATATTGATGCTATATTGATGACATGAAAGTGAAACGTTTTGTGGTTATGTAAGTAAATGTAGAGAATATCTTAATTTAGATCTTCATTTCTATAATTTACTGAGTGGCTGCTCTATATAACTACAAAACTTAAGATAATAATATTGTTATTAAAAATCAAATATTTTTATACTTATTAACCCAGTGTGGTTGGGTCTTTTTTCATATACTTAATGGCGGTGTAGTGTAGATATTGATATATGTCATTGTCTTCAGTATTGGCTCGAGAGAGCGCAAAAATTACAGTTCCTAAGGAAAGATCAAAAGGTATTACTTACTGATAAAATAAGAGGCCTAGAAAATTTTGTAGTCTCCAGATCATTTCAGCAGGATCTCTTAGTAGGATAAAATGATTTTACGCTCTACATTTCAAGTTCTACATGCAGCAGCTATACGAAAATGCTATTGTTCGAAAGCTTAGCAAATCTGACATTTTTAACTTTTTTAACTTTCGCCTACAATCCATAATGACCTGAAATAGCTACTGCTATCGTCCTGACATTGATACTTGCGTTGAAACTCAAAAACTTAAGTTGGATAGGTTTAAGAAAAAGTATTTGGCCTAAAAATCCATCCAGAGGGAGTACGTTTCATTATTATGGAAGCAAATAACTATCAAAAAGACAAGTATTCTTCATTAAAAATAAATCAGAAAAATTTTTATTTGGACGTCTAACGAACTTAGTTTGCAGCAGTATTTGCTTTCTATGGCAGCACAAGCCACTAGTAATTTATAGAAAAATGCAGTAACATTAAGGGACAGAATTCGTAGCCAAGATCTTAGGAATAAATGGAAGAAATCACGCAAAGTGAAGTGGGTTGACATTAGAACCTCACTCACTCACTCACTCACTCACTCACTCACTCACCACTCACTCACCACTCACTCACTCACTCACTCACCACCACTCACTCACTCACTCACTCACTCACATCTATCTATCTGAATGCAAATCGTACTGATGAAGCTCAGAATGTTGAATCAGATGTTGATTGTTGTAGTGAACCAGACTCTGAATCAGTTCATTATGCTTAAGAATATTTTAAAACTTTTTCATTATGAGAGTATTTTGAATTTTTCCTAGTAAACTGTCAGTTTTTTTTTATAATCTTTGACCTTAAACTATTTCATTAACCAGGGGTGACTTTTGGGGTAGTGCCAGTGTGCCATGGCACCACCAATGAAAGAAACTAAAAATAATATCCTAGAAAGCAGTTGTAATAGTTTATTTCTACACATTTTATTCGTATTTCATCTGAACGAGCGCGCGCACAGACCGGTACGCACTCTTGCAGCGTTTCTCCGAACGTTGAGCCAGTTCGGCGTGGCACTGTCTGCGTCCATATAACACTGTACAAAAGGCTACTTATTCTAGTTGATATGCGTTTCTTATGGCAGACACTGAGCCGAATTCAATTTGACTCAGTAGTTAACATTCCGCCCGCTAGAATGCAGTAATGCAGAAATTTCGCTAGATGGCAGGGTTGTTGGAGACGTTAGTCAGGGAACCATGAAGTGCAGACTTGCACGAAAACACAAGTTACAGTTCCGCGCCAAATATTAATGTAATGTTGCCAATTCAAAACTAATGCACACAACTTGGATTGGAATGTGTAAATTATTATCCATTTAACTATACTGAATGCAGAGATGGTTCTTTTTAGAAAGATCTTTTTTTTTTCATATTATATAACACTGTTTGTTAATGTTGTGTAATATTTGTTTTATTTCGCAGCAACTAAATATCGCTACACTGTTGCTTGTATTGATGCTTTTGTTAACGATACATGAGATCTGTGCAGGACATGAACATGTGTTCTTCAGGCTGTTGCCTTGGATTCATCGGCCTGTTAAATAAAGTGCAAACGTGTTCATTTATTTTCTATATCATTGTTTATCTCGTGTGTTTTTGCCAGTAATTTTACTAGTTATAAAAGTTATTTGTATTTGACTAACAATACTGTGAAAGTTTTGCATTATCTGTAAATTTCGTTATTAGTTTCGGAAATGTTATTGTAACTGTTACTAGCTGCATTATTAACTGCACACCTGTAAAATAGCTGGTTTAATTAGTGTTTTATTTAACATAATGTAAACGTGAGCTGTGATTATTATCACTTTCACTAGGGTGATTTGCGTACAACCTATTTTCATTTTTGGCACCAGCACCAGAATGCCTCACCGGCCGCCACTGTCATTAACAATGTATTATTTTTTATATTTTGAAGTCCTGATAAGAAGTGGATAAGACACGTTTTGAAACTGTAGGACTCATTCACAGTCTACTATATACAGTCGCGAAGCTCAATATGTAGTAAAAATGCAAACATGGGTAGTTGCCCACTACTAGGATCGCTAGTATCGCCTCATCATCACAGATCTCTCCTAGCAGATGATAAAATATGTTACACTTTCGTTGTCGTGTTCTTTTGGAAAAATTAGCACCTTCCTTCCATTATTGAAATTTTAAATGGATGAAGTTCATTTATTATTTTAATGAAGTATATTAAATTCCACCATAAACTCGAAGATACCTGCAAGAAATAGGTTAATATTATTTTTGTTTGTGCAAAACGAACTGAAATTTACTATAATCGCTTCACTCATTCAAGATTATAGCGATAATGAACTATAATATTATAAATATTAATTTGCATTTCCCTTTATAACAATAATATAATAACAATAATAATGGATATATGAATTAATGGAGTAACTTACGTGTACCGGTACTTGTAGTAGTTAACAAAGTGGGATGAGGTTAAGCAATAATAATCACACCAGAATTGGAAATAAAACGTGATCAATAAATTTGATTGTAAAGTAACAAATAAAAATAACAACAAAATTAACAGCTATAATTAAAAACATATCCTTTGAAAAAAAAGTAAGCCTAAGTTGTCTGAAAATGTACAATTATTCAAGGAATCAGCTGATACAGACGTAGAATTAGTGCAAAGCTTTTGTTTCTCAGCTGCAGGTAATAACAGAACAGGTTATTTGAAACGTCAAATAAAGTTGGAACTGCATTCCAGATTAATTTATTTTTGTTTTCATTCATAAATTGTGTGTTTTCGAAATGAAGCGAGCAAAACTTTATATTATTATTAAGATATGCTTCATTCTTTGTCATTAGATCTTCCCTCCTGCTGTTTATTAACCACTTTTTGCATCTAGAAGTAAAATAAGAAATAGATGTTAGGATTTTTCACGAGCATCAATGCGAAATACGCAACGACCTAGCACTCGATGGAAATACGACTCAGTCCACTCTAAATCCAAAGTCGACCGTGGACAGTCTATTGTTTCTAGTTGCTAACCCCTTGGAGCGCTTTATCGCGAGATTTGCAAAAAAACACCTCAAGCTTCGCGACTGTATATAGTAGACTGTGACTCATTCCTAAGTAATCAACAGTTGAAGGTATCTTGGCGCAGCATCTTAAACTTCTATCTAACTTAACGCTGTGTTTGCACAAAGACCCTTCCGCATAGAAGTATTTACGTAAAATTGTGATTTTCAAAGCGATCAAATGTCACCGCAATTGTTGCGTAGATCATGATCGACTCTTTCTTTTCATATATCTCAGTTATAGTTTTTCATTGGTTGAAACACGAATCTCCTTGTCTTCACCTAATAGTTTTGCCTCAAAAGCAATGAATTGGTAATTTGATGACGTGAGTGTAGCGAACGTTCCTTTGTCTTGATGTAGCCCAGCAGGATTACTGAACGTTCGGAAAGCTGAACGAGCGGAGGGAGCCTGGCCGCTGTTCCTTGTTTGCCTCTGTAGGCGGTATTTCACAATTTATTAAAATGCCAGGACTTGTAAAGTTCGTTAGCCAACTTATTTGCATGGTCAGTGTAGAGGAGTCCCTTTATTTGCCCCATTATAGCCACTTACCTTAATACCTTCCATTGTGTTTCCTTCCCGTACATGCAGTGTAGGAATATTTGGAATTAACTTTTATTCGAGATTCGTTTTTGTACTTAGTTGGACGGCCAGAGTCACAGCGAAGTTGAAGAGCCTGGGGGAAAATTATATCAACAGTAACTTCATTACAAGACCTTTATGAGGCCGTTAGCTTCTTCTTTCAATGGAAGGAAATTGAGATGTGAAACTCTGTAATACCTTTCATATTCCTGATAATTTAGGAACTTCTACAATATGCCTGAACATAAAATTATTATTATTATTATTATTATTATTATTATTATTATTATTATTATTATTATTATTATTATTATTATTGCTATTATTATATTACTATACGGGAATTTTACTTGAAGGAAGTAAAGAGATAGGTTTGGAAGTAAATCCCGAAAAGACAAAGTATATGATTATGTTTCGTGACGAGAATATTGTACGAAATGGAAATATAAAAATTGGAAATTTATCTTTTGAAGAGGTGGAGAAGTTCAAATATCTTGGAGCAACAGTAACAAATATAAATGATGCTCGGGAGGAAATTAAACACAGAATAAATATGGGAAATGCCTTGAAGAGAAGCTTTTGTCATCCAGTCTGCTGTAAAAAAATCTGAAAGTTAGAATTTATAAAACAGTTATATTACCGGTTGTTCTTTATGGTTGTGAAACTAGGACTCTCACTTTGAGAGAGGAACATAGGTTAAGGGTGTTTGAGAATAAGGTGCTTAGGAAAATATTCGGGGCTAAGAGGGATGAAGTTACAGGAGGATGGAGAAAGTTACACAACACAGAATTGCACGCATTGTATTCTTCACCTGACATAATTAGGAACATTAAATCCAGACGTTTGAGATGGGCAGGGCATGTAGCACGTATGGGCGAATCCAGAAATGCATATAGAGTGTTAGTTGGGAGGCCGGAGGGATAAAGACCTTTAGGGAGGCCAAGACGTAGATGGGAAGATAATATTAAAATGGATTTGAGGGAGGTCTGACATGGTAATAGAAACTGGATTAATCTTGCTCAGGATAGGGACCAATGGCGGGCTTATGTGAGGGCGGCAATGAACTTCCGGGTTCCTTCAAAGCCAGTAAGGAAGTATTATTATTATTATTATTATTATTATTATTATTATTATTATTATTATTATTATTATTATATATATTATTATAAAAATATATTTCTACAAAATTGAATAACTTTAACTATGCAATGAATACCATTAATGACATTTTCAAACCTTCTCTTGTCCAAAAACATACAAGAATTAAAACCTATAAAACATTGGTGAGATGTGTTCTCATGTATGGAAGTGAAGCTAGGACCATATGTAAATGTGATGAACACCGAATCAATGCCACTGAAATGAAGTTTTTAAGAAGAACTGCTGGCTATACTAGAGTAAACAAGAAGAAAAATTTGATGTTTTGAAACAATTAAATATTGATCTAATTTTAGAGAAAATTCAAAATTATAGGCAGAAATGAAAATCTCATATACCGGTACTCAGGATGTTTAGAAGAAGGATACCACGCCAAGCACTAAGTTACCGCCCTTTAGGAACAATATATTTGGACCGTCCGCTGAAACGATGGAGTGAGACCGTAACAGACCACCAGGCTTGATATTTGATAGGAAGAAGATTATTATTTTATTAAATAATACTGTTATTTTATTAATATACAATATGACTTTCATTTACTGAGCACCTGACAGATTTTCGTAAATTAACCCTTTCCGACGTGAATTTTTTTTTATTTTCCACAATTATATCTGCACAAGGTCGTAGAAACACCATGGAGAAACAAAAAAAAAAAACAAAGCAATCCTCTTTCTAATAACAGCTGGGCAAGGAACTGGCGAGTGATGCACTCAATCGGTAAAGAACGAAACTACTTCTGAGGTTACCAATTGGAGTCATCAGGAAAAATCATACGAGTCAGAGATTCCAGAAACATTAGTGATTCCAAATGGACTCATTCGAGCGGAAAGAGTTAAAATATTTAATTGGTAGTCTTTCTTGCGACACTTTGTGGGGTTCTTTAACTCTTGACTGTCCTATAAGCATTAGTGTAAAGTTAGAAGAACATCCAGTAACGTCAATGCGTGCTGAGAGTCATTATACTCGTAAGATTGATTTTGGTACTCCAAAGGATCCCATACACGCAAACACTTACCTGGAGGTAAGTCTCTGCAAACCCAAATCCACAGGAAAATCCTTTTGTGTATGTGCAAAAGGTATTGAGACTTTCGGCCATGAAATAAGTCTTCAGATTTCTGCTGATGCTTGAATTTTTCCGATTATAGCGCTCTCCAGATTAAGCGAGAAAAATAAACTTATTTATATTTTTTGTTCCAAATAACCTCAGGAATCACCTCCATAAACCGGGGGAGAACTTCGTGAATCACCCTGTACAATAGCAGTTTTAAACGTTTTCAAACTGAGCCTTTGGTACATTTTATAATCTGAATCAAATTAGCCCGACTTTTTTTTTACTGTACCATATTAGCCCTACTTGACCCTGCTATACTCAGAAAAACACAATTTATAAATTGTAGAATGTCTTTATTTCTGGAACCCTGACTAAACATGTACCAAATTTTGTTGATATCGATTCATATATGTGGACGTTATTACACCTTTTCTAGTTGTATTTCAGAAAATATCAATTGTATTTCAGAAATTGTCAAATTTGTCAATATTTAAGTTTATTCAATTGTATTTCAGAAATTATCAATTGTATTTTAGATTTGTCAATTCAGCTTCAGATAGTATCAATTGTTTAGTTTAAGTTTCAATTGTATTTTAGATTTGTCAATTCAACTTCAGTATTTTGTATTTCAGATGGTATCAATTGTATTTTAGATTTGTCAGATTTGTCAATTGTATTTCAGATTGTATCAAATATCAAATGTATTTCAGATTTGTCAATTGTATTTCAGAAAATATCAAATGTATTTCAGAACTTACGGTTGGCACCTTATTCTCCAATGTTAAATCCAATCGAGATCATTTGGTGTAAAGTGAAGACGTACGTAAAAACCCATCTTGGAATTTCCGACGTCATGGCTCCTGGTGTTGTGGGCTAATTTACCTACTGTACAGTAGAGAGTAAAATTTATGAAGCAACACAATATTGTTGGTGGTGATTGTGATCGTGCACTACAACACAGCACAATTCATCAAGCTGCAGCTTTAGCTATGGAGAATGTGCTTGTCAGACGTTAAAATGCAATGAAGTTGAGGATTTTTTAAATCCTTTTTCCATTTCTTAAATATATGTTCAAATCTCAAGTAGGCCTACATTTGAATAATTTCGAGGGAAAAATTGTTCCGGGGCCGGGCATCGAACCCGGGACCTTTGGTTTAACGTACCAACGCTCTACCAACTGAGCTACCCGGGAACTCTACCCGACATCGATCCAATTTTTCGCTCTATATCCACAGACCTCAAAGTGGGCTGACAACCGTCAAGCAACCAACTTCAAGTGCACACAAACTCCGTGTGACTTAAATTGTGGTTTTCTGTTAACGAACAGTAACATGTATTATGCAAATCAAGATTTCAGGTATAACTCCCTTATTTTGCTTATTTTCTGAAATACATTTGATACCATCTGAAATACAATTGAAAAAAATCTACAATTGAAATAAATACATTTGAACTTAATCAAATGAAATACATCTGAAATACATTTGATACCATCTGAAATACAATTGAAATTATCTGAAATACAATTGATAAATCTAAAATACATTTGATACCATCTGAAATACAATTGACAAATCTGAAATACAATTGATACCATCTGAAATACAATTGACAAATCTGAAATACAATTGACAAATCTGAAATACAATTGACAAATCTGAAATACAATTGACAAATCTGAAATACAATTGATACCATCTGAAATACAATTGACAAATCTGAAATACAATTGACAAATCTGAAATACAATTGACAAATCTGAAATACAATTGATAATTCTGAAATACAATTGATACCATCTGAAATACAATTGACAAATCTGAAATACAATTGATACCATCTGAAATACAATTGACAAATCTGAAATACAATTGATACCATCTGAAATACAATTGACAAATCTGAAATACAATTGATACCATCTGAAATACAATTGACAAATCTGAAATACAATTGACAAATCTGAAATACAATTGACAAATCTGAAATACAATTGATACCATCTGAAATACAATTGACAAATCTGAAATACAATTGACAAATCTGAAATACAATTGACAAATCTGAAATACAATTGATACCATCTGAAATACAATTCATACCATCTGAAATACAATTGACAAATCTGAAATACAATTGATACCATCTGAAATACAATTGACAAATCTGAAATACAATCAAATCTGATAATTCAGAAATACAATTGATACCATCTGAAATACAATTGACAAATCTAAAATACAATTGACAAATGTGAAATACAATTGATACCATCTGAAATACAATTGATACCATCTGAAATACAATTGATACCATCTGAAATACAATTGACAAATCTGAAATACAATTGATACCATCTGAAATACAATTGACAAATCTGAAATACAATTGACAAATCTGAAATACAATTGATACCATCTGAAATACAATTGACAAATCTGAAATACGTTTGATAAATTCTGAAATACAATTTTGATACTGAAATACAACTGGAAAAGGTGTAGAGTGGAACTTTCTCCATATGTAGGAACATCTTGCAAGGTTAATTTTCTCTTTCCCAGGCTAGCCTAAAACGGAGATAGGGAAGGAGAGAGGCAACACTGAGGAGCTGTGTTCTCAGATTTCCTCTGTGTTGCATGCGGGCACTGAAGTAGCCCCCCTGACCATTTTAATTAAACTTTGAAATGCGGGGATATTGACGTATATACAACATTGTGAAGAGGAAATCTGCAGACCATGTAGAACGGCTTCATAGCTTAAAAAAATTAGAGAACTGGTGTTCAATAAATGAAAGAGGTTAATTGCCTCAGGAGAAGGAAAGTTCAGTGCTCCAAAGGAAACCTGCGTTCGTTCGGCTCTATATTGTTTCCTAGAAACACGAGTTTTCGTTTGAAGTAGGTTTCATGGCGTATTAATTGGCTTTATTGTTGTGAGTAGTGGCGACCCTGCAGAATTAATTAGGTGGCCCGACTGGACAAGGTATTCTAATATCAAAGCAATTCGATTCCATCAACTTTATCCCCTTTTAATGGATCTGTTTAATGCCAAGTCTATGAAACCTGCAGGTTCATTCTGCCCGCTTTGCCTCGGATTGTCTCGTCTATTGTGGAGTCCTCGCTTTCGATGCTGGACGGAGGAATTACGTCTCTTCACAATGTTCTGACTGACGATTTAATAAACTGACATGCAGGCTAACAGATATACCCATATCGATTAGCTGCCATATTGATTTTAACTCACTCACTGACATAATGCTACTGACTGACGTAAATATTATCTTACCGATTGACTGATATACTACGTTTCTGATTCACTGCCGCAGCGATTGACTTAATAATATAGGCCTCACATACTTACGAACATTCCAACTACATGCTGACTGACATGCTTACAAACATTCCAACTACATGCTGACTGACATGCTTACAAACATTCCAACTACATGCTAACTGACTGACAAGCTTACAAACATTCCAACTATATGCTGACTGACATGCTTAACATTCAACTACATGCTGACTGACAAACATTCCAACTACATGCTGACTGACATGCTTACAAACATTCCAACTATATGCTGACTGACTGACTGACTGACATGCTTACAAACATTCCAACTACATGCTGACTGACATGCTTACAAACATTCCAACTACATGCTGACTGACATGCTTACAAACATTCCAACTACATGCTGACTGACTGACTGACATGCTTACAAACATTCCAATTACATGCTGACTGACTGAAACATTCCAACTACATGCTTACAAACATTCCAACTACATGCTGACTGCCTGACATGCTTACAAACATTCCAACTACATGCTGACTGACTGACATGCTGACTACGAACATTCCAACTACATGCTGACTGACATGCTTACAAACATTCCAACTACATGCTGACTGACTGACATGCTTACAAACATTCCAACTACATGCTGACTGACTGACATGCTTACAAACATTCCAACTACATGCTGACTGACTGACATGCACTGACTGACATGCTTACAAACATTCCAACTACATGCTGACTGACTGACATGCTTACAAACATTCCAACTACATGCTGACTGACTGACATGCACTGAAACATTCCAACTATGCTTACAAACATTCCAACTATATGCTGACTGACATGCTTACAAACATTCCAACTACATGCTGACTGACTGACATGCTTACAAACATTCCAACTATATGCTGACTGACTGACTTGCTTACAAACATTCCAAATATATGCTGACTGACTGACATGCTTACAAACA
Source organism: Periplaneta americana (assembly GCA_025594305.2). Taxonomy (NCBI): domain Eukaryota; kingdom Metazoa; phylum Arthropoda; class Insecta; order Blattodea; family Blattidae; genus Periplaneta; species Periplaneta americana. The sequence goes on from JAJSOF020000015.1 coordinate 153,052,275, forward strand.
TTCCAACTATATGCTGACTGACTGACTTGCTTACAAACATTCCAAATACATGCTGACTGACATGCTTACAAACATTCCAACTACATGCTGACTGACATGCTTACAAACATTCCAAATACATGCTGACTGACATGCTTACAAACATTCCAACTACATGCTGACTGACTGACATGCTTACAAACATTCCAACTACATGCTGACTGACTGACATGCTTACAAACATTCTAACTATATGCTGACTAACTGACATGCTTACAAAACTTCTGACTTCATGCTAACTGACTGACAAGCTGAGTAGCTGACATGCTTTATAACAGTCATGCTGACTGATTACCATGCTTTTTTCTAAATAACTGACACGCTGACTGACTATCACGCTTCCTAACTTAATGACTGACATGCTGACTGACTACCATACTTTCTATTTAAATAACTGACATGCTGACTGGCATGCTGATTGAAATAATTGACATGCTTCCTGAATGACTGACATGCTGACTGACTACCATGCTTTATATCTAAATAACTGACATGCTGACTGATTGACATGCTTCCTGACTGACATGCTGACTGACTACCATGCTTTATATCTAAATTACTGACATGCTGACTGATTGATATGCTAACTGACTATCATACCTTCTAATTTAATGACTGACATGCTGACTGACTACCATGCTTTATATCTAAATAACTGACATGCTGACTGATTGACATGCTTCCTGACTGTCATGCTGACTACCATGCTTTCTAAATAATTGACATGCTGACTGACTATCATGCCTTCTAACTTAATGACTGACATGCTGACTGAGTACCATGCTTTATATCTAAATAACTGACATGCTGACTGATTGACATGCTGATATATAGAGCTGCTAGAGTGTTGAGATCTGATTATATGCCTTAATCTACGACTTTATTTATGATTTCGTTTATCACCATATTAATCATTATTAACCAATAATAGTATGATCGTGTCGCTGGTGGTTTTACTACGAACTATATGATGTCCGAGGTCCACAGATAGGCAACAAATCTCCGTCGCGAGGCGCCGGTCTGTTTGCAGTCGTGTAGTTAGTACAGACTCCATTGAATTGGCTACCACTTTTATTTTACCATTCAACTACACAACTGGAATGTTCGGTCATTGTTTCGAAAAAAAAGGGGGTTAGGGGGAACAATACATGGCCGCTGCACCGTAATCCAAAAATGATGTTTTTCAGAAGATACATTTTCATGTCATGAAGGGGTGAGGAGCAGCGGAACAAGTGCCACCTCATGGTTGAAATATTTGACAATTGAATACGAGCTCAAGCACCCGGTTCCGAGATCGCGGCCCGTAATTTGCATGTGTTTTTAGGTTTTCCCCCAGTGGCCCCGTTCCACGAGCCCGCGAAAAAACACGCAGCCACTCTTTCACTCGACTTGTTTATTTGTATGGCGGATCGCTTCAAGCAAACACAGTTCACGAAAGCGACCTATTTTCTTCTATCACTTCAGTAGTTGTAATAAAAATATACAATATTTTCAATTGATCCAAAATACCAGTTCATATACTTGGAAAGTGCAAAACTATATAAAAATTATGAATTTTTGTCCTAAAAGTAAATAAAATTTACCGAAGTACTTCACTCGAACAAATACGTGACAGTTAAAGTACCCTAACTGAACTGTGAATTTTTGTCAAATATCTATATATACAGAGTGATTTATATAGAACTGACACATTTCTTTCATTAATTGTTTCAAAACGAATTGTGCTAGCGACAACTTATTATACCTAAAATGTAGAGGAATTTTGGGAGATTATTTACCTCTATAGCAAATGTTGAAAATGTCCTCCATCCTGCATAAGGCACAACTCAACACGTCATTCCATATTACTGGCCACTCGTTGGAGGACTCTGTTGTCAATAGCTTGAATCTCCTGTGTGATGTTGTGCTTCAGATCGTCCAATGTCTGGGGACGTGTGGCGTAAACCCTGTCTTTTAAGTAACTCCATAGAAAGAAGTCCGGCGTTGTCAAATCCGGAGATCTCGGTGGCCACAGGTTCCTGGAAATTATTCGGTCGTCAAAGAAACTTGCAATTAGTTCCATGGATTCATTTGATGTATGGCATGTAGCGCCATCTTGCTGAAAATATCCTTGACTCAGCTCTACATCGTCCAGTTGCTCAACAAACTCCATGAAAATCAGCGGTACTCTGCAGTGTTCACAGTCTGGTTAAAAAAAATTGGCCCCACTATTCTCTGTGCGGATATTGCGCACCAAACTCCGATTTTAACCGGGTGCATTGGTGTTTAATGGATGACATGTGGATTTTCGATGGCCCAATGGCGTGAGTTCACATAACCGGATAAATGGAACCATGCTTCATCTGTGAACCATGTGATGGACAATATGGCAGGATTTTGCACAATGAACGTCTGAAACCAACGACAATAATTCAATCTTTTATCCTTACCTGGTTCCTGTAGCACCTCAACATCAAATTCTCTCTGGTATGCTCTTTGAGTAGCTGTAATTGAATTCGTAATCCAGTATTGCTTCACAAGGAAGAGTCTTTGATTTAATGTGTACTGCATTTTCACGTTGACACAAAATGTCGAGAACAGCTGCCAACAATAAGAATAAAACATAAACATCTGCGCATCTAGTGACAAGGAATCGAAACTCCAGAACATTCTGCTTAATTTGGTGCTAAAATTGGGTCATTGAATGAATTTCCAACGGAATAATTAAAGAAAGAAATGTGTCAGTTCTATATGAATCACTCTGTATAATTTGAACTGGTAATGGAAATTACGAGACAACGGCTGAACGGATTTTAATGAATGACCCGTCATTTTGAAGCTTGACATCCAAGGATTTTCAGAAAAATAGTAGTTTTCAGTGAAATGTCAGTTTTCCTACATAATTTACCTATTTTCCAAAATCCATCTTTCGTCAGTTTTGAGAATTAATTGCACTTCAACACACACTACAATAAACAATTGGCTATTACACGAAGGCCATGACCTGCAGGATTGCTGACATATTTAGAGTTCAAATTCAATTAGTTATTAAAAGCTTCAAGTCTTATTAGAAATAATTTACAGGTCTGATTCTGCGGTGTGTAATTTTCTGAGTACAGCTGTTAATTGGATATTAAAATCTACAAACCTTGAGGTGCTTTGATGACATTATTACCATTAGAAATTAATTATTATTATAATTAATGCCATGATGTTAATATATAAACTACAAAACTTGCGGAAGATAATAATATTGTTATTAAAAATCAAATATTTTTATAGCTATTAATCAAGTGAGGTGGGTCTTTTTCTTATATTTAATGGCGGTGTGGTGTAAATTCACTATTGGCTCGAGAGAGCACAAAAATTATAGTTCCTAAGGAAAGACGGTATTACTTACTGATAAAATAAGAGGCCTAGAAAAATTTGTAATCTCCCGATCATTTCAGCAAGATCTCTTCGCAGGATAGAATGATTTTACCCTCTACATTTCAAGCTCTACATGCATCAGCTATACCAAGATGCTATGTCTATTGTTCGAAAGCTTAGCAAACCTGACTTTCTTTAACTTATACCTACAATCCACAATGACCTGAAATAGCTGTTGTTTTACTCTCACATGAAAAACCCACTGATCATCCTGACATTTTTACTTGCGTTTTCGCGTTGAAACTAAAAAACTGAAGGTGGGTAGGTTCAAGAAAAATTATTTGGCATAAAAAACCATTCAGATAGAGTATGTTTCATTATTATGGAAGCAAATAACTTTTTAAATATCTGGTATTTTTTATTGAAAATAAATCTGAAAAATTTTTACTTGAAGTCTAATGAACTTAGTTTGCAGCTTTTGCTGCACAAGCCACTAGTACAATAAAAAATTAACTGGCGTATTTCACTCTACTCTGTGGGACATTTCAAATATCTTGTACGTGTGAAAGTATGTTTAATTTGTCATTTTTATCTATTTTAGTCGGTTATTTAGCGACGCTGTATTAGTACTTCGGTTTGTCCACGCGACATAATTAGGAACATTAAATCCAGACATTTGAGATGGGCAGGGCATGTAGCACGTATGGGCGAATCCAGAAATGCATATAGAATGTTAGTTGGGAGGATGGAGGGGAAAAAGACGTTTGGGGAGGCCGAGACGTAGATGGGAGGATAATATAAAAATGGATCTGAGAGAGGTGGGATATGATGCTAGGGACTGGATTAAGAGGAAGCACCTACAGCAAATCTCTCTTCTGAAATTAGTTTAATTAGAACCTCTATTTTCCTAACGTAGTTTCATATCAATGTAATGAAGCCTTTTAAATACAATTTCTCACTTTTGCCCTTTACGATACAGTCACGGACATAAAATATGATATATCTGCTCTCAAAAGTATCACAGAATCACAAATGTTGTCTTAAATAAAAGTTAAAGGACTTCTAATCAATTTTGTTTGTTGATTTTTAGAAATTTCAATTTTTATATTTGCACGTCTATTAATTTATTCTATAATTTGCAATTTGACAATTTCCGCTTACAGTCCACACCTGTGGAGTAACGGTTAGCGCGTCTGGCCACGAAACCAGGTGGCCCGGGTTCGAATCCCGGTTGGGGAAAGTTACTTGGTTGAGGATTTTTCCGGGGTTTTCCCTCAACCCAATACGAGCAAATGTTGGGTAACTTTCGGTGCTGGACCCTGGACTCATTTCACCGGCATTATCACCTTCATTTCATTCAGACGCTAAATAACCACAGATGTTGATACAGGTCGAAAAATAACTCAATAAAATAAAAAAATAATATCATATCGCAATTGATAATCAGAATTTTTTAAGTTAAAGCATAGTGTAGCTATAATATAAATCTTCGTTGTATTTATTAGCAATATAACAAACGTAGGCTGCATAAATACTCACTCCGTGAAAGGACTGCACACTGTTTCATGATTGCGATCTTATCAGGCATGCGAATTCAGTATTTGCTTGCAAACTCGGTGCAGGTGGACTAGGTAGAATTTGCATGGAGTGGCAAGCTCTAACTAAAGTATTTACTGCATGTAAATAATGTTCAGTGTAGGGACTGCGCTCAGAAACAAATGCGGTACATTGTTTTATACAGCCTTCAGTTAATCGATTCACACAGGAGAGGTCGCAACACAACAGAGAGCCGAATACCCTCTGTTTGTCACCCTGTCACCAGGACCCTCTAATAAAACCAGCCAACGTGGCCTTCAAGTGCTTGAAGTTCTGCTTACTTCTTAATTTCCAGTGGTACATACTGATTTCAATGCTGAGTTACTTCTGGCAAACCAATTGGACGGAGTTACGCAATAATAGACCAACCGACAATTTGAAAAAAAAAAAAAAGAGTTATTTGCACAAATATGTTGTTGGCTGAATTATTTAACTCGAAAAAATAAAGAATGAGATATCTGCATTTTGCTGCTATTTATAAACAAAATTCGTTTATTGCATAGGCTAAAATTTATTTATGTATTTTGCTTTGCAATACTAATTTAACTGCTTTTTTGCTATTAAAAATCGGTTACCGTTTTTTTTGTATTGTTTGTGCTATTTATTGTAATAGTATGAATTTTACAATACTTCTTGCATAACATTTCTTATAAAAAACAGATTTATTTCAATGGTCAGTATGTCGAAAACAGGTTTTTAGGGGTTGGTCTCTGCGTAACCGGTATGGCATAGTTGCGCCCCATGGTCAATTTGGAGGCCTAGGCTTGGCATAGTTGCGCCCTGAAGAAATCAGGTAGCAGAATGGACATGGCATAGTTGTGCCCCTAAGAAATCAGGTAGCAGAATGGACATGGCATAGTTGCGCCCCGAAGAAATCAGATAGCAGAATGGACATGGCATAGTTGCGCCCCGAAGAAATCAGGTAGCAGAATGGACATGGCATAGTTGTGCCCCGAAGAAATCAGGTAGTAGAATGGACATGCCATAGTTGCGCCCCGAAGAAATCAGGTAGCAGAATGGACATGCCATAGTTGTGCCCCGAAGAAATCAGGTAGCAGAATGGACATGGCATAGTTGTGCCCCTAAGAAATCAGGTAGCAGAATGGACATGGCATAGCAGAAATCAGGAGCAGAATGGACATGGCATAGTTGCACCCCTAAGAAATCAGGTAGCAGAATGGACATGGCATAGTTGTGCCCCTAAGAAATCAGATAGCAGAATGGACAGGCATAGCCCCTAAGAAATCAGGTAGCAGAATGGACAGAATGGACATGGCATAGTTGCACCCCTAAGAAATCAGGTAGCAGAATGGACATGGCATAGTTGCCCCTAAGAAATCAGGTAGCAGAATGGACATGGCATAGTTGTGCCCCAGAATGGACATGGCATAGTAAGAAATCAGATAGCAGAATGGACATGGCATAGTTAGCATGGCATAGTTGCCCCGAAGAAATCAGGTAGCAGAATGGACATGGCATAGTTGTGCCCCTAAGAAATCAGGTAGCAGAATGGGCATGGCATAGTTGCGCCCCGAAGAAATCAGGTAGTAGAATGGACATGGCATAGTTGTGCCCCGAAGAAATCAGATAGCAGAATGGACATGACATAGTTGTGCCCCTAAGAAATCAGGTAGCAGAATGGACATGGCATAGTTGCGCCCCGAAGAAATCAGGTAGCAGAATGGACATGGCATAGTTGTGCCCCTAAGAAATCAGGTAGCAGAATGGGCATGGCATAGTTGCGCCCTGAAGAAATCAGGTAGCAGAATGGACATGGCATAGTTGCGCCCGAAGAAATCAGGCAGCAGAATGGACATGGCATAGTTGTGCCCCTACGAAATCAGGTAGCAGAATGGACATGCCATAGTTGCGTCCCGATGGGCATAGTACACACGAAAGTGATTGTCATAAAATAAAAATTACTTAAAAATATTATAGCGGTAGCTGCATTTTAAAGAACATCTGTCTATTTTACCTCTTCTGAATTCCTCGATCACGTGGTTTAAAAAACGGAGCCTATCGTTATCCTATCGATATTGATAGGCTATCGATAATCACTGCATAAACAGTAGAAAAGCAGTCAATAAAGTACTGCCAACTTCATGGTGTTCATTTTAACGGTATCGATAATGAATATTAAATCGAATAAGAAATCAATGAGGTTGGTTGATTACGAGGCTCGAGTTTACGTAATGCCTTTTTCTCTACCTATTTCATCGGGGCGCAACTATGCCATGCCCATTTTTCTACCTGATGGGAACGGAGCGCAACTATGCCCACAAAACAGGGACCCTTTTTTATCTGCTGTATTTTACCTGACCATGGGGCGCAAATATGCCCTGCCCTGCGTAACTCCGCCCAATTATACACAAGCATATTCCTTCTATGTCAAAAACAAACTAAATCCAAAACTATTGTACGGTAACCATGATTTCAAAGTCATGTATGTAGCTTGTTACATATACCTTCGCCACAATAATAACCAGAAAACAGATTTTTAGGTACTAAAGTTTTAAAATAATTATTAGTCATCTACTAAAAATAGGAAGTTTTTTTATCAAAAATTTAAAATACTTTAATTCATTATTACATAATCAAACTAATTTTGAAAGTAAAGTGAAAAATTATTACTCGCTAATATTATGACGAGACATCGCTTAATAAACATATTTCGTTGTTGCAGTGGGCAATGAATAAGAGGATGTCTGTTGTCTCCATGTCTTATTTTGTGGTTATCACGGCATAATGCAGACTGTAGCGCGTTTGCCTGCCGATCTGGAAATGTTTTCGGGCGTGAGTTTGATTCCCGCTTAGGCTGATTACTTGGTTGGGTTTTTCCGAGGGTTTCTCCAACCGTAAAGCGAATGTCAGGTAATCTATGGCCAATCCTCGGCCTCATCTCGCCAAATACTATCTCGCTATCACCAATTCCATCGAAGCCAAATAACCCAATAGTTAATACAGGGTCATGAAATAACCAATATTTGAGGAATGACCTCTCTATGTCACAAGAAAATAGTCTTGCATATTTTAGCAAAGAAATGCACTGCCACACAAATTCTCAGTTTCACTAGAGTCTTGTACTTCCTTCCTGTGTGACGTGAGATCTGCTGTTTTACATTTCCCAGCATAGAACTTTCCCGTAATTTGTGAATATTCATTCAAATTCAGCAACTTATTAATGCAAACGAAAAATAACATTTTACTTTTGACACATTGTGGCTCGCAATGATAGCTATGCATTTCTCTTGCTTCCTACTTCCCACAACCCCCACCCTCTCACTCACTGGAGTCAAACTCGGTTCCATTTGTATTTGTCTCTGACCTGCGAGTGGCGTATCGTTGCAATGTCTCTCTCGAAAACATGTACCTCTACAAAAACGAAAGTTTCAAGTAGGATGGGAGGACGCATTTTTTTGCTGCCAATATGATGAGAATATTAAATGTTTGATTTGTTTACAAGTATTACGAAGAAAACGGTTGTATAACATAAAACGGCATTATAAGTTACTACATGTTACTCATGAAACATTAAAAGGTTGTGTTATTATTATCTCTGTACGTCGATTCTTTTTTAGCAGATGTACGATTAATGCGGTTAGATCTTCAATATAAACTCACAGATATACAATGTGATGTTAAATGAACGCTAGATGTAAAGACTTGACAAATGTTGAACTTTTCAAATCTTTGCCAAAAAATAAATATCCGAAGCTTCGTTCTTTCGCTTGCTCTGTTGAAGCCATGTTCGCTAAAATTTACGTTTGTGAACAATTATTTTTAACAATGAAAATAGTAAAAACCAAATTTAGATCACGACTGACAGACAAATACCTTCGTGATCAACTACGACTGGCAGTAAGTGACATAATTCCTGATTTTGAAACTCTGTTGCAGAGACATTCTGAAGACAGTTAATTTTAGGTTGTGATAATGTGTCCTATGTTTTCTTATTTATTTCTTTCTTCGTTACACGTACTAAACATTAGTTTGAAACCTTTTACTGTATAAAATTATATTTAAGTTCAGTAGAAAATGGTATATCTATCCTCATAAAGCAGGAATTAGCAATAAACTAAATTTTGTTAAAGTTTTAATTACGGGGTTTCTAAAAAAACGATTAATTTATTTCAAACTAGATTTAAAAATATGTAAGTTATTAAAAATAATATTGAAATATTTCACTATGATTATTTTATGAGAGAAAATATAAAATGTGTGATGCGTCCAGGATTCGATTCAGTGGCCTGAAGACCACGTCCTTATATTTACATCACTTTATTCCTTAGTTGAACAGGCTTTGGTTGAAATTCTTTTGTCATCACCATAAAATTCATTTCTAAACTCAAATTTCTGTTTTTTTTTTTTTCATAGTTATGGAGTGAATAATGGAAGCTACAATCATGGATAATCGTGTCAAAGTTGCCGTCGATGATTTGAGGTCGACAGGAGTCGTAAATCGAGGAGACGAATGGACTGACTGGAGATGACTTCGAGAAGGTAAGTACATATGTCCCCCTCCTCCCCCCCGAGGATTCATATGCCGGTATCTAAAACCCTGATCACACAAATATCATATTGGCCATTCCCGATCATCAGTGTGGGTTTACGCGTAATAGATCGACTATTGATCAGATATTTTATATTCGAGAGATATTGGAGACAAAATGGGAGTATAAGGGGACAGTATATCAGTTATTCATAGATTTCAAAAAGGCATATGACTCGGTTAAGAGAGAAGTTTTATATAACATTCTTCTTGAATTTGGTATTTCCAAGAAACTAGTTCGATTAATTAAAATGTGTCTGAATGAAACTTACAGCAGAGTTTGTATAGACCAGCTTCTGTCTGATGCTTTTCCAATTCACTGCGGGCTAAACCTCTTTTTAACTTCGCTCTAGAATATGCCATTAGGAAAGTTCAAGATAACACAGAGGGTTTGGAATTGAACGGGATACATCAGCTTCTTGTCTATGCGGATGACATGAATATGTTAGGAGAAAATCCAGAAACGATTAGGGAAAACACGAAAATTTTACTTGAAGCAAGTAGAGCGATAGGTTTGGAAGTAAACCCCGAAAAGACGAAGTATATGATTATGTCTCGTGACCAGAATATTCTACGAAATGGAAATATAAAAATTAGAGATTTATCTTTCGAAGAGGTGGCAAAATTCAAATATCTTGGAGCAACAGTGACAAATATAAATGACACTCGGGAGGAAATTAAACGCAGAATAAATATGGGAAATACCTGTTATTATTCGATTGAGAAGCTTTTGTCATATAGTCTGCTGTTAAAAAATCTGAAAGTTAGAATTTATAAAACAGTTATATTACCCGTTGTCCTGTATGGTTGTGAAACTTGGACTCTCACTTTGAGAGAGGAACAGAGATTAAGGGTGTTTGAGAATAAGGTTCTTAGGAAAATATTTGGAGCTAAAAGGGATGAACTTACAGGAGAATGAAGTTACACAGCGCAGAACTGCACGCATTGTATTCTTGACCTGATATAATTAGGAACATAAAATCCAGACGTTTGAGATGGGCAGGACATGTAGCACGTATCGGCGAATCCAGAAATGCATATAGAGTGTTAGTAGGGAGGCAGGAGGGAAAAAGACCTTTGGGGAGGCCGAGACGTAGATGGGGAGATGATATTAAAATGGAATTGAGGGAGGTGGGACATGATGATAGAGACTGGATTAATGTTGCACAGGATAGGGACCGATGGCGGGCTTATGTGAGGGCGGCAGTGAACCTGCGGGTTCCTTAAAAAAACCATTTGCATCCATGACTAATTATAACGTACATCAGTACCCTCAGGCTATACAATATTCTCAAACGTAACTTGACCTGCTCCCAGAGTTACGTAACTGTTAACCAGTTTAGTTTAAAACAGCTGTGACGGTATTGTTCCTATACTTTCATCCAGCTTTTCACATGTCATTCTATTCACAGAACACCATGGCAACTCTGCGGTTAGAGTCTGATTCTTTAAAAACGTAAATATAGTCCTCTTTCTTATGCTACACAGATGTTTTGTCAGAAGCTTTAGAATAACTTTGCTTAGCGTATATACACCAGATTCTGAGGAGAAATTGCTGTTCATGAACAAAGAGACAGATACTGGCAGATGGAGATGCGGTACCGATATGTCAAAAACAAGTTTTAGTAGAGGAAATGTTACAAACATGGAATACTATATTATTTTTTCGTTTTGGAACTCACATTTTTTTAATACTGAGTGTAAAGTATCGTCCTGTTCATTGCTGAATGTCCCTGTGAATGATACACCGGAGATGTAAGTGGCAAATCAAACGACAATGAAACTATTGCTCATCTGTAGGGACCGGATTTTTATGTAATTACATATTATATTCCTTTGAACCTAACACTATATAAATAACAAATCTTTGCGAATCTTGTAATTACCATTAATATATTAAAATTTGATACTACATATTTTTACATATTTACCCCACATTACATATTATGGCTTGGTATTACATAAATCTACATATTTAGGGTTTTATTCATTTTTACTTCTTTAAAAGGAAAAAAGAAAACTGCTGTTGGGGAAGATTACAATTTGAAATAAGCCTTTTTACCTACCCGAGAAAGGATATATTTCGGGACGAAACATAACATCTAAGTTCCAGGAAGTAAAAGAGGCACTCACCCCATACCGCCCACTGTAAATATGAGTGAACAAAAGGCAACATTTCTCATACAACTACTCTGTATTGTAAAAATCAAGAAGGGAATAATCTCATACGCATACGCGGACAACATAGTAGTAGGGTCTAAAGATCTTACAAAGTTACAAGAAACAATAAACATCATGGTAAAATGGTGCAACAGAAACAAATTTGATATAAATGTGAACAAGACAGAAATGATGATACTCAGAAACGGCGTAAGAAGACCAGAAACAGTAGAAATCGTCATGAAGAAAAGAAAATTAAAAATTGTACCAGACTACAAATATCTAAGCTTAACAATACAAACCAGCGCAGATATTGATATTAAATATTTTCATGATTTTTACATATTTTGGTACATATTCAGCTTATTTTTCTTACATAAATATGTACATATTTCACACCTTGATACTACACAAAAATCCGGTCCCTACTAATCTGTTATCCACATTTCCCTAGCAACGAAATATTTATTGTACGTAATAATTTGACATATTTTGAATTCAGTGTTGTGTTGATTTTTGCAACTATGGTTCTCACAACAGAGGAGAATGTCAAAGCATTATTTCCGGTCATACAGAGTAGGACGTCAGAATGGGCCGAGTCTGAGCCACGTTAAAGAGCAGTACCAGGAGCGATTTAACAATGCGGTACCAAATACAATGATGTTAGCTGTCGTTCCGCCGTACGAGATCAGTTTTATGTCGCCTTGTATGTTATAATGACTTATTTTGATTTTGGGAGTATGTTTGTAATTTCAGTACTCTGTGATAAATGCGTGAGAATGATGTAATTTTTAGTTAAAAAATTGGGGAAAAAACTGTACAAAGCAATTAACAATACATTTTTAGCTTCAGAACACTAGCTAAATAAAAATGACACTTCTGAATAGTTCATTCTCTATTTGTAATATTTTTTTACCCTTTGTGGTATACAGAAATTGATAATACATATAATGCAAACTACTTCAAATTACAAACACAAACAATTTATCAATAGAGCTATACAGATTACTATTCAATGTAAAGCATATACAGTAGAAAATGTTATGTTTTATTTAACGACGCTCGCAACTGCAGAGGTTATATCAGCGTCGCCGGATGTGCCGGAATTTTGTCCCGCAGGAGTTCTTTTACATGCCAGTAAATCAACTGACATGAGCCTGTCGCATTTAAGCACACTTAAATGCCATCGACCTGGCCCGGGATCGAACCCGCAACCTTGGGCATAGAAGGCCAGCGCTATACCAACTTGCCAACCAGGTCGACTATACAGTAGAACCCCGATTATCCGTCACCCTATTAACCGATTGGTAGATTATCCGACTGTCTTTATCTAGCTCTTCTTTTTCTTCAGAAATAAATAACTTGTATGGAGTACTATTTTGTGCAAGTAAGTTCTACATGTTTTTGCTAGACAGTGTTATGACAAGCCTTTATCGTTACACAATATTGTCTACTGTTCAAATTGCCGTTCTATAAATATAACTTGTATATAAAATGTCTTCCAAGGATGATAACAGAAAACGTGTTGTGTTAAGTATCGAAAAAATGGAAATAATTGAATGGTTTGAGAAAGAGAAACTGTGGCTCATCTCGCATCAGAATACGAGATTGGAGTTACAACTGCGCGATTTAATAAAAAAACAAGGATAAAGTGTAAAAAAGTATGTAAATCTACAACATGAGACCTCCTTTATTCCTATCTTTCCTGAGACGGGCATTACAAAGAGCTTCCTTGCTTCTTAAAAACCCGTCGTTGACAACCAGACTTAAATTAGTGAACTTCTGATCCATTACATAACGAGTTAAATACAAGACCATAGAGGAAATAACGCAATCTTTCATTGTACGGATTATCCGATTTTTTCGATCATGAGCCCTTGTTTCCATGTATTGTGGGTCCCTATCACCACGGCATGGCGCGTCCTCAGGTTGCGGATAGAGGAGACGGCCTCCAGATATGGAGGGTAGCTGCGAATATATTGAATAAGCAGTCGTGGACAGCCGATAAGGGGTGGTCCTCCAGCTTGGGGGTTGGGCGAAGGGCTAACAACCCATCACCGTAAAAAACAGCTTGTTACGTATCCCTATAATAAGCCTCGGAATAGGACTGATTCTCTGGCACGACCACAGGAAAAATTCAAATATCTTGGAGCAACAGTAACAAATATAAATGACACTCGGGAGGAAATTAAACGCAGAATAAATATGGGAAATGCGTGTTATTATTCGGTTGAGAAGCTCTTATCATCCAGTCTGCTGTCGAAAAATCTGAAAGTTAAATTTATAAAACAGTTATATTACCGGTTCTTCTGTATGGTTGTGAAACTTGGACTCTCACTCTGAGAGAGGAACATAGGTTCAGGGTGTTTGAGAATAAGGTGCTAAGGAAAATATTTGGGGCTAAGCGGGATGAAGTTACAGGAGAATGGAGAAAGTTACACAACACAGAACTGCACGCATTGTATTCTTCACCTGACATAATTAGGAACATTAAATCCAGACGTTTGAGATGGGCAGGGCATGTAGCACGTATGGGCGAATCCAGAAATGCATATAGAGTGTTAGTTGGGAGACCGGAGGGAAAAAGACCTTTAGGGAGGCCGAGACGTAGATGGGAGGATAATATTAAAATGGATCTGAGGGAGGTGGGGTATGATGATAGAGACTGGATTAATCTTGCACAGGATAGGGACCGCTGGCGGGCTTATGTGAGGGCAAATGAACCTTCGGGTTCCTTAAAAGCCATTTGTAAGTAAGTAAGTAACCGTTCAGACCATCCCCTTCATTACCACGGATAATAGAGGTTCTACTGTACAATTCATCAGCCAAACTACACAAACATATACAATACAAAGTAAGCAGATTAATTCAACTTACAAGCATATTTTCATTAAGCTATACAAATTTGGACAGTTAATATCAAGTAGATTAATTCAATTTATAATCATAAACAATTCATCAGTTCAGCTATACAGGCTACTATACAATTTACAGCATATACAATTCATCAATTGAGCTATACAGACTACCATTCAATTTACAGCATATACAATTCATCAATTGAGCTATACAGACTACCATTCAATTTACAGCATATACAATTCATCAATTGAGCTATACAGACTACTATTCAATTTACAGCATATACAATTCATCAATTGAGCTATACAGACTACTATTCAATTTACAGCATATACAATTTATCAATTGAGCTATACAGACTACCATTCAGTTTACAGCATATACAATTCATCAGTAGAGCTATACAGACTAGTATGTCGCCTTGTATGTTACAATGACTTATCTTGATTTTCAGTGTATGTTTGTAATCTCAGTACTTCATATGTGATAAATGCGTGAGAATGAAATAATTTTTAGTTCAAAATTTAAAAAAAAGTTGTACAAAGCAATTAATAATACATTTTAGCTTCAGAACACTAGCTAATTAAGAAATGACACGTCTGAATAGTTCATTCTATATTTGTAATATATTTTTACCCTTAAAACTAAAGAAAAAACATATTTTACTAACAACTTTGAATTAGTGTAACTCTGAAAATATTGAGATTAGGACAAATGTTTATATGACATTTTTTGCTCAGAATGGCTTCGGAAATAAGCTCCGTAAGGGACGGTAAATCCTCGTGAATCACCCTGTATATACGTCTAGGAAATTGCCGACTCCAACAACTACTCGTACGCAATACTTACGCTCGTGTTAAGAAATAACTTCAAATTTGTATACACTCAGCTGTTGATAATAATAAAATGGTTAAACTGAAACTCTCGACCGGGTTTGAAGGAATGAACTTCAGATCTACCGACTAGCTTTCTGACCGTTCTAAGGCAGGTAATTGGATCTGCTGTGAGACAATGAAATCTAAGGCCGTGGTTCGTGATGACCTGACCATCAGCCTGGAAGTGACGCGATGCATATCACACGCCACATTAAACCTAATATTAAGCACAATTTCACGCACAAGAAGAGATAAACTGCACTTATCGCGACCCTTGATATTGTTTATGGTTGTGTGTGGAAGAGTAAGCAAGGAACCGCAGACAGTGGACTGTAGTCTTCAATTGCATGCAAGCAAGCCATATGAAAAAGCAATTGAATTAAATGAATTTACGGACTCTGAACACAAGTGCAAACCGCGAAATATGGGTGTCATCATTATTGTGGTAGTATAGTCCGCGTCACCGTTTTTGGCGTGTGAAATAAGTAATGGGAACGTTAAGTGCGAGTATTTTACATTTGCCGCAGTCAGTTTGGCAACTGTGTTTGGCAAAAGGCTGATGTGACGTGTATAGGAATTGGTACAGTTCTCAAATACACTAGCAACATGCTCACAAACTGGCACTATATATCTAAGACACACGCCAAAAACGCTGGCGCCAGCTATAGCAGTAGTTGTGGTATATTGATAGTAGTAGCAGCAACAGCAGTAAAGTCCAGTTGATTTATGTTGGCACGGGAGTTTTAGAAACATAAGGAAATACTCACTCTCTTACTTGTATGCATTATTGTGGTATCCTTTTGGAAAATATCTTATGGTTTTGGGGGGAAGAAGGATATCCTTGGTATGTGGCTGTTAAATGAAGCAGTGGCAGAACCGTCTTTATCATCCGGTAGTGAAGATTTCACTTTTTTTCCAACATCGTTCATCAGTTTGAAAAATCAGAAACACAAGTGAAATCACTCAAGTTAGCTCAGAAGTATATTTATTTATTTATTTATTTATTTATTTATTTATTTATTTATTTATTTATTTATTTATTTAACAATAATATATGACATAAAAACGCTACATGAAAGTACCCCGAAAGAGCAAAGCTCGTGTTCTGGGACAGTTTCGTGTTGATAAAATGACTTGAAAATGACATGAAATTTTACATTGTTTACAAATATACCTGAATAAAAATTTAAGATTCTGATTAGACAGATTATACATACCGGAAATTCACAAAAGTAGTTTTGATGGTATGAATAGTTGTGATTATAGTGTTATCAATTGTTGTGATTGTAAAAATTATTTCGACGGAATTAAGAGTTGTGATTATGGTGTTATCGGTGGTTGTGATGATATGGTAGTTTTAATGGTATGAATAGTTGTGATTATGGTGTTATCAATTGTTGTGATTGTAAAAATTATTTCAACGGAATTAATAGTTGTGATTATGGTGTTATCAATTGTTGTGATTGTAAAAATTATTTCGACGGAATTAATAGTTGTGATTATGGTGTTATCAATTGGTTGTGATTGTAAAAATTATTTTGATGGTATGAATAGTTGTGATTATGGTGTTATCGGTTGGTTGTGATGATATGGTAGTTTTGATGGTATGAATAGTTTTCATTATGGTGTTATCAATTGTTGTGATTGTAAAAATTATTTCAACGGAATTAATAGTTGTGATTATAGTAAATTGTTGTGATTGTAAAAATTATTTCGACGGAATTCAATAGTTGTGATTATGGTGTTATCTTGCTGCTTGTGATGATATGGTAAAACTTTGATGGTATTTTGTGTTTCCTATTATTTTGTCATCAATTTTGTGATTGTAAAAATTATTTCGACGGAATTAATAGTTGTGATTATGGTGTTATCGGTGGTTGTGATGATATGGTAGTTTTGATGGTATGAATAGTTGTAATTATGGTGTTATCAATTGGTGTGATATGAGGACCGTTTTTGCAAAACTTGCTAACTGCAAAATTTTCAAAACTGAGATTTTGGTGGATTAGTTAACATGAGACAGGCCTCTACATTGTACTAAAGGTTTCTTAGGAAAATCTTATTATTTCCTTCACAGTAGTGTGTCAAAGTGTGATTGTTTTTTTTCAAAACTTGCTGCTATGTGAGAGCTACAGCAAAACTTGCAGTTATTTCAGTTTTTTGTCTTTCCTATAAAATTCATGATTACAGTTAGCAAGTTTTCCAAAAATGGTCCTCGATTGTAAAAATTATTTCTACGAAATTAATAGTTGTGATTATGGTGTTATCGGTGGTTGTGATGATATGATAGTTTTGATGGTATGAATAGTTATGATTATAGTGTTATCAATTGTTATGACTAAAAATTATTTCGACGGAATTAATAGTTGTTATTATGGTGTTTTCGATGGTAATATCGATAATAGTGGTTTACACGATGACAGTGGTTGTGGTTATGAAATTATTAATGGTTGTAATGGTAATAGTGGTTTTTGTCAATGTTGATGGTTGTGATAGTGGTGTTGTCGGTGGTTTTGAATGTTACAATGGTTTTGACGATACCGATGGTTGAGATTACGGTATTATCCTATCGTTACAATGGTAATGGCGGTTTTGACATAGTTGAAGGTTGGATTATGTTGATTGTCGGTGGTTTTGAATGTTACAATGGTTTTGACGATACCGATGGATCAGATTACGGTATTATCCTATCGTTGCAATGGTAATGGTGGTTTTGACATTGTTGATGGTTGTGATTATGTTGTTGTCGGTGGTTTTGAATGTTGCAATGGTTTTGACGATACCGATGGTTGAGATTACGGTATTATCCTATCGTTGCAATGGTAATGGTGGTTTGGACATTGTTGATGGTTGTGATTATGTTGTCGGTGATTTTGAATGTTGCAATGGTTTTGACGATACTGATGGTTGAGATTACGATATTATCCTATCGTTGCAATGGTAATGGTGGTTTGGACATTGTTGATGGTTGTGATTATGTTGTTGTCGGTTATTTTGAATGTTGCAATGGTTTTGACGATACCGATGGTTGAGATTACGATATTATCCTATCGTTGCAATGGTAATGGTGGTTTGGACATTGTTGATGGTTGTGATTATGTTGTTGTCGGTTATTTTGAATGTTGCAATGGTTTTGACGATACCGATGGTTGAGATTACGATATTATCCTATCGTTGCAATGGTAATGGTGGTTTGGACATTGTTGATGGTTGTGATTATGTTGTTGTCGGTGATTTTGAATGTTGCAATGGTTTTGACGATACCGATGGTTGAGATTACGATATTATCCTATCGTTGCAATGGTAATGGTGGTTTGGACATTGTTGATGGTTGTGATTATGTTGTTGTCGGTTTTGTTTTGAATGTTGCAATGGTTTTGACGATACTGATGGTTGAGATTACGATATTATCCTATCGTTGCAATGGTAATGGTGGTTTGGACATTGTTGATGGTTGTGATTATGTTGTCGGTGGTTTTTTGAATGTTGCAATGGTTTTGACGATACCGATGGTTGAGATTACGATATTATCCTATCGTTGCAATGGTAATGGTGGTTTGGACATTGTTGATGGTTGTGATTATGTTGTTGTCGGTTATTTTGAATGTTGCAATG
Organism: Periplaneta americana; assembly: GCA_025594305.2. NCBI lineage: Eukaryota > Metazoa > Arthropoda > Insecta > Blattodea > Blattidae > Periplaneta > Periplaneta americana. Next base: position 153,071,319 of record JAJSOF020000015.1, read on the forward strand.
GTTTTGACGATACTTATGGTTGAGATTACGATATTATCCTATCGTTGCAATGGTAATGGTGGTTTGGACATTGTTGATGGTTGTGATTATGTTGTTGTCGGTTATTTTGAATGTTGCAATGGTTTTGACGATACCGATGGTTGAGATTACGATATTATCCTATCGTTGCAATGGTAATGGTGGTTTGACATTGTTGATGGTTGTGATTATGTTGTTGTCGGTGGTTTTGAATGTTGCAATGGTTTTGACGATACCGATGGTTGAGATTACGATATTATCCTATCTTGCAATGGTAATGGTGGTTTGGACATTGTTGATGGTTGTGATTATGTTGTTGTCGGTTATTTTGAATGTTGCAATGGTTTTGACGATACTTATGGTTGAGATTACGATATTATCCTATCGTTGCAATGGTAATGGTGGTTTGGACATTGTTGATGGTTGTGATTATGTTGTTGTCGGTGGTTTTGAATGTTGCAATGGTTTTGACGATACCGATGGTTGAGATTACGATATTATCCTATCGTTGCAATGGTATGGGTTTTGACATTGTTAATGGTTTTGATGTTGTTGTCGGTTTTTGTTTAATGGTTTGACGATTGGTTGAGATTACGATATTATCCTATCGTTGCAATGGTAATTGTGGTTTTGACATTGTTTATGGTTGTGATTATGTTGTTGTCGGTGGTTTTGAATGTTACAGTGGTTTTGACGATACCGATGGCTAAGAATATGGTGTTATCAATGCTGATGATTAGAATTGACATTGCCAATTGTTGTGGAGTAGCACTTACGGTAATGATATCGATAGATCTCTTGGTATAGGCAATGGCTGTGATGATGTTGACTTGAGTGGCGGTGATGGTCGATTGGAAGAAGAGGTAAACGAATAGAAGATGAGGGTGGAGGAGGAGAATTAGGAGGGTGTGAACGTATCGAGTTGAAAACAAAACAATGTCCACTCGATGTAATTGCCCCTGATTGTGCGTGACATTGGAATTAAACCGAACTCTGCTACATGTACAGCGTATTAATCTCGCTCCGGATCTAACTTGCATATAAATCATTTTGCTCCAATTATTTTGATGATGGACATCGGACTCCCAACACCTCAGAAGGCGATCTTTAGCGGCCAGCACACGGCCTGTTTTTATCCTTTCCGCGCAGCGTTTTGAGTGATACGATCTTAATTACGGGCTGCCAACCATCACGCCACGCCAAGGTGCCGCTTTGGTTTAGTAGTCGTCGATATTTTCTGAGAGTTGGCAACGCTGTGTGAAGTAATATACTCTTTGTGTTCTAGTGAAAAGACGCTTAGACTTAGACTTTCAAATTGTATATTTTACAATTATACTTGTAATAGGCTACTAGGCATTCGAAAAGTAATGGCAACATAGCTACTCTTTCACACTAAATTTATTTAGGTTACTTTTGACATTACATACTTCAAATATTGTCTTCCGCCATATCAAGAACACGTTGCCAAATTCTTGGAAGACGGCGGACTCCATCTGCAGCAGCATTTCTGGAATCTTTCTTACTGCTCAATATAAGACTCTTTAAATATCAACATTAGTGCGACCGTTAATGGAATACGGAACTACATGTTGGGATCCCTATAGAATATATCAGATAAACTCCTTAGAAAAATCCGGTATAGGGCAGCTAAATTTGTTAAAGGTAAAAGAGAAGATGGAAACGATACGATAAAAGAACTTAAATGGGAAACTTTGGAAAACAGACGTAGGAAAACTAGAATAACATCATTGTATAGAGCACATCTAGATCAGAAAGCATGGGTAGACATAACGGCTCGTTAGAAAAGCCAACGTACTATGGTAGGAACGATCATGATTTTAAAATCAAATGTAGGAAACAGAAAACGGACGTAGGTAAATTCTCATTTTTAAATAGAACTATAAATGATTGAAATGACCTACCTGCAGCGATCTTTGAGGGCTGTCCTTCCTCAAGGACATTCAAGAATAACTTAAAAAGTTGTGTATAAAGTGTAAATTAAAATTAAGGTGACATTTAACATTAAATTTTTAAGGTGACATGTATTTATTTAGCCTGACGAGTTACTTCCTTGGTTTGAATTGTAAATTATTAAAAATAGCGTGTAAGAGGGCCTTAGACTAGAAATGTTTAGCTTAAATGTAGTTCTGTTTTTAAGTATGCATAAGGCTGTAATTATTTGACTTATTTGAACTGTTGTATCAGTGAAGCGAGGTGAGTCAGTGAAGTTATAGTTCCGATCAGTGATAATTTATAGCGTCAATGAAATGTGTTCTATAGTATCAGTGAAATGTGTCCTAAAGTGTCAGTGAAATGCGTCATAGTGCCAATACAGTGAGTGAGATGAGAGTAAGGTGAAAGATTATTGAAACTTATGTAGGGCCTATACATATGTAGGTTGTATTGTAAAATTAGCTATTATATGTTTTATTTGTATTGTGTACTCTTTTGTATTACATGTATATAATTTTATTGTGTATTGTTTATATTGTGTATACCACTGCCACCGGGTGCTTGCCCACTTGCAGTGTAAATAAATACATACATACAACTCTTGATTGAAAGCGAATGCCTCGCTTCCACCCAACTTGCAATAGTTCAGTATGATAGGACTTGTCTCCCACAGGGTCCTTGTAATGCCCTAAAGCACTGAGTTGCATGTTGATCTCTTGCAGCTTGGATTTTATGAAGCACTTTTGTTCGTCACTTTAGGGCTACAAATCAGAAACATTCAGTGTACTTACAAAATATGACTACTTCGAGACTTTCAATATTGTAAATTTTTTAAAGAATCGCTGCTGTATTACGTAGTACGAGATTTCAGTGGTCACCGTTAGGAGCACTGATTTACAGCAATGTTGCCATTACTTATCGAATATCCTAATAGGCCTGTATGCAGAATAATTTTAACACAAACGATTAGGGAAAACACGGAAATTTTACTTGAAGCAAGTAGAGCGATCGGTTTGGAAGTAAATCCCGAAAAGACAAAGTATATGATTATGTCTCGTGACCAGAATATTGTACGAAATGGAAATATAAAAATTGGAGATTTATCCTTCGAAGAGGTGGAAAAATTCAAATACCTTGGAGCAACAGTAACAAATACAAATGACACTCGGGAGGAAATTAAACGCAGAATAAATATGGGAAATGCGTGTTATTATTCGGTTGAGAAGCTCTTATCATCTAGTCTGCTGTTCAAAAATCTGAAAGTTAGAATTTATAAAACAGTTATATTACCGGTTGTTCTGTATGGTTGTGAAACTTGGACTCTCACTCTGAGAGAGGAACATAGGTTCAGGGTGTTTGAGAATAAGGTGCTTAGGAAAATATTTGGGGCTAAGCGGATGAAGTTACAGGAGACTGGAGAAAGTTACACAACACAGAACTGCACGCATTGTATTCTTCACCTGACATAATTAGGAACGTTAAATCCAGACGTTTGAGATGGGCAGGGCATGTAGCACGTATGGGCGAATCCAGAAATGCATATAGAGTGTTAGTTGGGAGACCGGAGGGAAAAAGACCTTCAGGGAGGCCGAGACGTAGATGGGAGGATAATATTAAAATGGATTTGTGGGTGGTGGGGTATGATGATAGAGACTGGATTAATCTTGCACAGGATAGGGACCGATGGCGGGCTTATGTGAGGACGGCAATGAACCTTCAGGTTCCTTAAAAGCCATTTGTAAGTAAGTGTAAGTAAGTATTAAAATAGTTTTAAAATTCTGTTAAAAGGTAATTAAAAGGAAAAAATATAAAAATCAAAACGGAAAGAATTATTATATTCTAGCGCCATCCGAATGAGAGGAACTCTTGTTCGGAGATACTTCAATAACATTAATAATAACAACAATTTTTTAATAATTAAATTACGAAAAATAAAATGCTTAGTGTACAATAATTAATAACAAATAAATTGGACAATATATTAATTACAAATCACAGCCTCAAACTATAATTTAACAATATCTCCGACAAAAACAAAAATTTTAGCTTTCCAAGGAAAAACACAGGTACGATGTAAAATTTTAATTAACGACAATATATTAGAGCAAGTAAGAGATTTTAAATACTTTGGCTGTGAAATTGGAAACACAAGAGAACTAGATCAACAAAGAAAATTACAAAATTTTAATCAAATATGTGGAACGATTAAAAGAACCCTATTAAACAAAACAAGGAAAGAAACCATTTTGAAGTTTTATAAAGTCTTGGCAGTCCCATCTCTCTTGTACGGCTCAGAATGCTGGACCCTAACAGAAAACCAAAAGCACAAAATAGAAATGAGATTTTTGAGATCGGTAGCTGGATACAGAAGAACAGACAGACAATATAATGAAACGATAAGAGACGAACTGAATATATTCAACTTAAATAATAAATAAAAGAATACCAAGAAAAATACTATGAACACGTACAAAGAATGCCAGAATACTGTATTCCTAAAAAGATTCTAGAGTACAAACCTAAAGGCAAGAGAGACAGAGGAAGGCCTACGAAGAGATGGAGAGATCAATTTCTTTGAGAGGACGGAACAGGTCGAAAGGCCTAATCCCTGTGGATGATGATGATGATGATGATGATGATGATGATGATGATGATGATGATGATGATGATAAATTGGACAAAGTAAGCAAAATTAACATGATTTGTTCACACCTGTGGAATATCGGTCACCGCGTCTGCCCGCGAAACCAGGTGGCCCGGGTTCGAATCCCGGTCGGGGCAAGTTAGCTGGTTGAGTTTTTTCCGGGGTTTTCCCTCAACCCATTATGAGCAAATGTTGGGTAACTATCGGTGCTGGATCCCGGACTTATTTCACCGGTATTATCATCCTCACTTCTTTCAGACGCTAAATAACCTGAGATGTTGATACAGCGTCGTAAAATAATCCACTAAACATGATTTAGGAAGAAATATATACAAAATGAATATATAAAACAAATATTCTTACATTGAATATTTAATTTCTTCTCACAAATATTTCGTTACTGAAACTTATTAATTCAGGGTTATTTTTAACAACAGGAATAAATAGTTTAGGACCAAAACTTGAGTTGTATTTTAGATAGCAGCGGTAAAACGTTTGAGTTCACTCCACTAAAAATGTCTACTTTTTTTTCCTACAAATTTTCCAACCAAATTTTGAGAGCATGTTTACTATGTAAAGGACTAACAAAATCCAAATTTTGAAATCCCAAATGTTTTTGGCTTCTGATTTTTTATTTTTGATTTTCTATTTTTTTATAAATATTTTCAAACCATAGCTTTTAGTGGAAGATCTCAATTTTTAATTTTCCTTTTCTTTTGGTTACATTTACAAGACGTAGACAAACATTTCTATGCATTCATTTTATGAAATATCTCATTTATTCACTTCGAAAAATTTTTTTACAAATTTTGAAAATGTTATTTCTTCTATAATTATTTAAAAAATATTAATAAAAAATAAGGAAAGGAAAAAATACTGTAAATATAAATGAATAGGCCTAAATAAATACTTAGATAATAAATAAATAAATAAATAAATAAATAAATAAATAAATAAATAAATGCATAGAAACATGCAGCTACCTCATAAATACTTGCAGTAAAAATTTCACCCAGATTGATTAATATTTAGACTAAAACAATTGGTGTTGAATCAAGAAAAATAAATTTACGGAAAATGGATTTGAAATTAAAATGATTATATTTATGTTAAACATACTAATTAAAATTCTCTTCCACTACATTCATCTAGTAACTTCGGAGAACCAACTTTAGAACGAAAGTTACTAGATTTGTAATCAGAAATTTGTAAAAAGAATTCTTTGATGAAAAATGAATTTTGACAGCTCTTTAAATCCTACATCCCCTTACAGTTTTAATTAAAAAAAAATTAAACATATTAGTAATGAGAATTGAACTAAATCCATTTGAGGTATGAAAATATACATTCTAAAGAAGTGAAATAGCCAATCAAATTATAAATAGGTCTAATTCTTATTACGATATACAGTATTCACAATAATTCATATTCCAGGTTAAATATATACAAATATGACACAAGAATAAACGGACAAATCCCTACATATTTAAATAAATAAACGAATAAATACTGTAAATATAAATGAATAAATAAATACATAGATAATAAATAATTAAATAAATAAGTTTAATTATGTCTATGTAAGTAATACATAAAATCAGAAATAAGTAAATAGATAAATGCATAACTGAATAAATGAACGAATAAGTATACATAAAGTTATTGTATAAGTAAAAATTTAATCCAGAAATAGATAATAAATCAATGTGTAAATGAGTAAATACATAAATAAATAAATAAATAAATAAATAAATAAATAAATAAATAAATATGTCAATGATTATGTGAATATGAATAAATAAATAAATAAATAAATATGTAAATTATTATGAATATGAATAAATAAATAAATAAATAAATAAATAAATATGTAAATGATTATGTGAGTATGAATAAATAAATAAATAAATAAATAAATAAATATGTAAATGATTATGTGAATATGAATAAATAAATAAATAAATAAATATGTAAATGATTATGAGAATATGAATAAATAAATAAATAAATAAATAAATAAATATGTAAATGATTATGTGAATATGAATAAATAAATAAATAAATAAATAAATATGTAAATGATTATGTGAATATGAATAAATAAATAAATAAATATGTAAATGATTATGTGAATACGAGTAAATAAATAAATAAATATGTAAATGATTATGTGAATACGAATAAATAAATAAATAAATATGTAAATGATTATGTGAATATGAATAAATAAATAAATAAATAAATAAATAAATAAATAAATATGTAAATGATTATGTGAATATGAATAAATAAATAAATAAATAAATAAATAAATATGTAAATGATTATGTGAATGTGAATAAATAAATAAATAAATATGTAAATGATTATGTGAATATGAATAAATAAATAAATATGTAAATGATTATGTGAATATGAATAAATAAATAAATAAATAAATATGTAAATGATTATGTGAATATGAATAAATAAATAAATAAATAAATATGTAAATGATTATGTGAATATGAATAAATAAATAAATAAATGATTATGTGAATATGAATATAAATATAAATAAATAAATACGTAAATGATTATGTGAATATGAATAAATAAATAAATAAATATGTAAATGATTATGTGAATATGAATAAATAAATAAATAAATGATTATGTGAATATGAATATAAATATAAATATAAATAAATAAATATGTAAATTATTATGTGAATATGAATAAATAAATAAATCGTTGTTGTTTAGTCAACTGTCCGAAGACAGTTCTGAACCTCACAGATGATACCAACAATGCACCACTTATGAGGCAACTAGGCCAGGAGATAATGGAGTAGGGTGGCCAGTTTCTTTTCCCCCTCCATTACATACATCGCTGACTAGCTACATATTACACTAGTCAGACTTCAGATGTATACAAACAATTGTTCTTCCTCTGACACATATCGTCAAGTGAAATGTACTGCCTGATAATAGATGTACATATCAGCCAGAACCTCAATCACAGGCAAAATAAATACAGAAGTAAATAAATATATAGGCTATATAATTAGATAAATAGTAACTAGATAAGTAAATTAATACATAAAATAAATGAATAAATATATAAAATAAGCATGTAAGTAAATAAATAAAAGAAAGAATAAAACATTGAAGCGAACTTTTAGAACTTGTTAGTGTCAAATGCTGCATTAAGATATTTTTATGCCCAAAGCTCAAATACAGATATTTTCATAATTTGTTCACCGGAGAATGAAACGTAAAGCAAGATTGAAAATTGAATATTAACCATATAGGAAGAGTAGGCCCTATAATTCGAATCTTGGAATTCTAGATTTATTAACGAAGTCTGGATCAACTAGTGCCTGCACTTCAGACTGTTCATGCATGATGGATATCTTGGAATAGCGGAAACGGGCCGACGCCAGGACGAGACTAGTCGGGTCACAGCGATGAAGAAATCACACTTCCCTGTTGCGAAGCACGTGATGTGGGAGGCGACTGAAATCTGAGTTACGACGCCATATTGTTCTCTCTTTGCAGTTCATATTTGCTCACAGCGATAAGAGAGAGCTGTGCCCGGAGGTCAGGTCCGTCGATAGCTATCGAGAGCATTCTCGCAGGTAGTAATAAGCACCTGCCATAACTAAGTTATGGGATGTTGGCTGTGATTCATGGGCCGGGGGCTTCGCTTCGTGCTAGGGGTCAGATGAGCAGAGCGGGTCTGGAGTCGGCGACTCGTACTCTGTGGCGCGCGGTGGGTATTTGCTCAAGCTTACTTGCTTGCTTGCCTTACTTACTTGCCTTGCTTACTTTGCTTACTTGCTTACTTGCTTGCTTACTTAATGCTTGCCACTTACTTTACTTGCCTTACTTGCTTACTTGCTTACCTGCCTTGCCCACTTGCCTTGCCTTGCCTTGCCTTGCCTTTGCCTTGCCTTACTTACCTTGCACCACCCACCTGCCTCACTTGCTTTGCCTTACCCTTGCTTCACTTACTTGCTTACTTACCTTGCTTACTTGCTTACTTACCACTTGCACCACTTGCCTTACTTGCCCACCCCCTTTACCACCTTACTTACTTTCTTGCCGCCACTTCACTTACTTACTTTCCCACTCACCTTGCTACTTTCTTACTTACTGCGCTACTTTTTACCCTTACTTTCTTGCTTACTTTCTTCCTTACTTACTTGCTTACTTACTTACTTACTTGCTTGCTTACTTACTTTCTTACTTACTTGCTTACTTACTTACTTACTTGCTTACTTACTTACTTACTTACTGAGGGAATTACTGGAAGGAACTGTGAACGGAAGAAGATTTCGGGGCAGAAGAAGATATCAAATAATAGATGACATTATCTTATGGACCATATGCGAAGACTAAGAGGACGGCAGAAAATAGGAAAGACTGGAGAATGCTGGGTTTGCAGTGACAGAACACTATGAATGAATGTTAATGACGGGTTTCTAAGGGTCAAGGAAACTTCCTATGATGGATTTCCGTGGAAAGGTAGGAAAAGTATAGGTCTCATGTTACATATTTAAGTAATTTATAACTACACTTTATTCTTGTTTTTTATTAAATCTCGCATAATTAACTCTAATCTCACATTCCGATGTGAGATGAACCACAGTTCCTCTTTTCCAAAACCACTCAATTATATGGACTTAGCACAACATGTATTCTTTTGGCACTTCTGGAATACGTTTTGCAGAGAAATTAAACAGGTCACTCGAACAGTAGATCATAATGTGTAAGGGCAAAAGGCTTGTAATATCACTCTTTATAAAAAATACGTACTAATGTATTATGTAGTACTCAATATTTTTTCTGCAACAAAAAAAGGGAAAGAATGACAGACGGATAATCCAACAATCGGTTAATAGAGTGACGGATAATCGGGGTTCTACTGTACTACCCTCACTCACATATGGGTTAGAAATCATATGAGAATATCTATTACGCAGACAGCTACAAGAGCTCGAAAGCCTGTAACCAAGGTACCTGAAAAGGGTGCTAGGAGTTTCAAAATTCTCTCTATCAAGATATGCATATGTCTTAGCCAGGGAAACTTTCTTGGTTGAAGACCTGAGACTGTAGCTAAAATACAATATACTGATTAAGTGAAACCCAAGAACAGTTTTTATTTCTCGTCAGAAAGATACAAAAACAATTCACAACAAAACCGTTGCCAAGGAGAGCTGAATTTCCATAGCCCACTCCGTTTGTATCATGAACATAGACGTAGGCCAGTTGTGAATGCAGAACTCAGAGCCCTACATGTGACTGCGAATGCTGCTGCCATCTACACCAGCATGTGAGGAACTGCCACGACAGCTCCGAATGAAGAGGGCCTCCATAAGTGAAAGCTTCTACAATACTGACGCCATGGTAAATAAGGAATGGATGCGAGCAGAATATGAACTGAGGCACGTAGTGATCCATGGTTTCCACCATCGCATCTGCACCAGGAAGTCTTTCCACCAGGCCTGTCACGAATGTATATGTGTTCAGTGTAGTGAACAGTGTGACACTTACCATGCCTTGTATTGTAACAAGAGATCAGTATTGCTGATTCAATTTTGTAGAAACTAGACTCAGTGTAGTGAACAGTGTGACATTGTATATCTCAACAACCTTCTAGACTAGAGTCATATGGACTTTTGCCCATTGGGCGCTTTACATTTTATTATTATTAATACAATACCTGTACGTACTCTCCCTGGTAGAACTCTTGACTCAACCCGTTGCAGAAGATGCGACGAGCAAGAAACGCTTCCTCACGTCTTGGGTTTCTGCCATCATGGAGAATTGCTCCGAATCAACAGACATAATACGGTTCGTTCTCTCATCGCATCTTCAATCCGTCAGAATGCTTCCTATGATGTTTATGAGGAGGTTGGTTGCGTCTCTTCAGATGGCTCTACTAGACGTGCTGATATCATCATAATTGATCGGCAGAAGGATAAGGGTGTCATTCTTGATCCTCACAATCCGTTTCGAGATGCACGAGCAACAGCCACAAGAGGTGTGTCGTGAAAAACAAGTCATATATGAGCCTTGTTGTCAGCATCTCGGAGCACAATACCACATCACACATTGGACAGTTTTTGGGCTCATGTTCGGTGCCCTTGGCACGATCCCACGTGAAACTTTAAATCAACTTAAACAATTTAAAATTTCTGATGCAACGATTGATGCCATAGGATCTCATGTGTTAAAATCATCCTTAGCTATAATTAGTAATCATTTGTACCCAACAAACTTTTATGGTAAATGATTTCCTATGTTTTCGTATCATTTATCTTAATGTTTTCTTTTTCCTTTCAAATTGTCACACAATTGGTTTTAATGATTATTCTTTATGAATTGATTAATAGGCCGACCTATTCGAACCCTTATTTAGAGCGGCTTTTTTTTTTTGTTAAAAAATCACTCTTACGAAAATAATCATGATAAAACTTAATAATAATGCTTTAACAGTTAGCTTCATATCGTCGTTGTTCCAATAACTCCTATGTGACAAATATTTATCGATTTTCAGATTTTTGCTCCATTAAATAACTTAAATAGTGATACAGCAAATAATAAAATCTGCTATATGTAATTGTATTTCTTTCTTTCGAAAATGTAAGAATTCACAATCCCCTATGCACTACTGCCATGGATAAATTAACGTGTTTTCTCTTCCTACTGATAAATTTCATATTTTGCACATAGGAGTTATTGCAGGAACAACGGCGATATGAAAGTCAAGGGAAGTATAATTATTAAAGAGGACAGAAAATATCTACCCTGTTTAAATTTAGGCTGAGGCTATATTGTACTTAAAATTATGTCAATATCTATCTTATTACAGTATACTTATGATAAAATGTAATAATATAAAGTTATTTTACATTTAACTACGTATGAAAGCAAATGGAACTGTAACTATTACCTATCAAAATACATAAAAAGACCGCACAAAATGTGAATTTAATATTATTTTGTATGCAAAGAGAGTTATGATCTTTGGCAAATAAAACATAAATCTAATCGACATGAATATCGTACTCGAAGACAGAATCTACTTTCCCATTACAGACGTGGACAAATTATTAGACTAAATTGATTATATGTGCAACAAAGCTGTATTTATCGGCAGAAATAATGAACAAAAATGTATTTTGCACGGATATAATGAACAGAAAATCGAGTCTTGAGGTTACTAATATTTTGTAACATTCCCTTATTCTTTATTAACACGTTGATTTTGTCAGGGATGCTGGAAACCAAAGTTTGACACTTTCTTTGAATATCAGCATCATTTGGCCAGATATCAACAGTGCTAAATGGCCCATGTTTTGTTGTACGCCTCTTTTTGTTCACTTTCTTCTTCAGTATAGATCACAGATTTTCAATTTCGTTCATGTCCGGTCTTCTTGCAGGCCATGGGAGAACAGACTGTTGAATATTTTCTGCAGTATATAATTAAAACACCAGTAATACCAACACAGCCAGACAAACTATACTTAACCATTGGAAAAATATACAGAAGATGTAAACAATCATATTTAAACAATATCTCTGTGAATTATATGACGAATTATATTATGTTTCCAAGAAAACGTTTTGGGCTAATAATTTGTCCACGTCTTAATTGAGCCTAAATGTCATACAAGTGCAGCTCTTAAACATGGTGCTAGTTTCGGCCCAAGACTTTATAATAAAATTACAAACCATTTAACAAATTTGAAATATTTTAATATTGAAGCTTTTAAAAAAATAAATTTATAAAATTATCCATGACATATAATATTAACAAATGTGTGTATTTTTTTTTTTTTACCTTTTATTTCTGCGGATTATATTCATGTTTTATTGAATATCACTGACTTCTGTCTGATTGTCAATTTATATTAAATGTGTTTTTCTCTCTTTTTTCGTTTTTCTCTTGTGTGTTATTTATTGGTTTGAATTAAGTTACTTACTGTATTTAGTAAACTGTCTGTAAATTTTATGTTATATTATTGGCTAATACCACACCATACACGAGCCTGGCTCTTACGGTAGTGGCTAGAAACATTTTTGTTTTGAAAATACATATTTTAATTTGTATTCACTAACTAGTTGCTTACTTACTGGCTTTTAAGGAACCCGGAGGTTCATTGCCGCCCTCACATAAGCCCACCATTGGTCCCTATCCTGAGCAAAATTAATCCATTCTCTATCATCATATCCCACATCCCTCAAATCCATCTTATTGAAGGATTCGTAACAAGCTTTTTTTTACGGTGATGGGTTGTTAGCCCTTCGCCCACCCCCCAAGCTGGAGGACCACCCCCCATCGGCTGTCCGCGACTGCTTATTCAATATATTCGCAGCTACCCTCCGTCTCCTCGATCCGCAACCTGAGGACGTGCCATGGCGTGGTGATAGGGACCCACAATACATGGCACTAAGTAGTTAGCTAGTTAAATAAAAAAAATGAAAAAATCACGTCAGAAGTGTAAGATACAAGCGACGGAGATGGAGGGAATAAGAAGAGCTGCTAGAGTATCCAGATTGGAAAGGAGAAGGAATGAGGATGTGAGGCAAATGATGGAGATGGAAGAGTCGGTAATTGAAAGAATCGAAAAACGGACTCTTCAATGGTATGGCCACGTAAAAAGGATGAAAGAAGGAAGATGGTCAAAGATTATTCTGGAATGGTCACCTCGGGGAAGGAGGAAGCGTGCGAGACCAAGAAAAACATGGAAAGCCGGTGTCATGCAAATGATGAAGGACCGACATATGCAAGAGGAGGATTGGCGGGATCGAGAAGGATGGCGGAAGGGAATTCAGGGCAACCGCTGAAGAGTGGAAGAGCCCACAAAAGAAAAAGAAGAAAAAATCACATATCTTGCCTGTGGTTTTCCTCAAGAGCTAAGGCAAACGTCGGGATAAAACTGACACTGTCAAATACTTTCTCATTACCTACAAATTCTAGAGTTGCTTCTAACTTGAATTCTTCCTCCTTTTTTTTTTTAATAATCTGCTTTAACGTAAAAATATCGTCATGAATTTTGTTTCGTAGAGTAGAGTAAGTAGCTTAAGCTCCATATTTAGTGCAGACCTCTTCTTCGGTATCAGGGATACTTAAATCGTTCGTTTCCGTCATAGTCCAGATGTCGAATGATCCAGAGTTCACAATAGCTTCTTGAAATGTATCGAAGCTTAACGCCGGTCATTTGCAGCCTATTCGAGGATTACAGACTGTGGATGGCGTGGTGCCTACCCATTAGGAGGGACTTTTAACTTGCATCCGTGCCACGGGGCTCCCGCCTAATCGTCCCGGCTCGTAATTCATCATCATGTCGACATGAATCTCATCCCTCTGCCAATTGAAACATACAAGCGGAAAATATTACGGATTGCTGTAAATTATGTAGCAGCGAGCTAGCTTGTAATTGCATCGGTAATACAGGCCGTCACTTTGCCAGCCATATTCATAGATTTACCTGTACCAACTGAAACATGCATACAGTGTCAGGAACTATTTGTGATGCTGAGAGGCTTGATATATCAGACTATTTATCAATAACAAGCTTGAACTTGCATTTGAATGTAAATTTATTATTATTATTATTATTATTATTATTATTATTATTATTATTATTATTATTACGCTAATTAATAATCCGTGGCGCTACAGCTCCTGAAGGGCCTAGACCGACCAGCCGGCTGCTGGCCTCACGCCCATATGCTGAAGCAGAGGTGGACGATCATCCAACCAGAATGGAGGTATCGTGTGGTTAGCACGATGATCCCCCCCAGCCGTTAGAGCTGGCATTCGCAACCGGATTTCGCGACCTATCACAGGTCCTCAAATGCATCACGATGCTGGGTGGGCACCGGTCCCATACACTGGCCGAAATTTCGTGAGAAAATTTCTTCCCCATGAAGACTCGAATCAGCGCGCATTCCGTAACGCGAGTCCTAGGCAGGATGCCTTAGACCACGACGCCACGGCGCGGGACATTATTACGCTAATTTTATTATAATAAGAATAATATAATATAATATAATATAATATAATATAAATAATATAATATAATATATACTATAATAATAAATCTATACTAATAATAAATCTGAAATTTTTCTGGTAATATTCGATTTTCCAAAAATAATTGGTCCTAACATATATAATTAACCAGCCTGAAACCGAAAATCGCTTTTTCAAATTTTTGTTTGTATGTCTGTCTGTCTGTCTGTATGTTTGTTTTTGTTACCTTTTCACGCGATAATGGCTGAACGGATTTCGATGAAAATTGGAATATAAATTAAGTTCGTTGTAACTTAGATTTTAGGCTATATGGCATTCAAAATACATTATTTAAAAGGGGGTTATAAGGGGGCATGAATTAAATAAATCGAAATATCTCGCTTATTATTGATTTTTGTGAAAAATGTTACACAACAAAAGTTTCTTTAAAAATAATTTGCGATAAGTTTTATTCCTTGAAAAATTTTGATAGGACTGATATTTAATGAGTTAAATGAGTTTTAAAATTAAAATAACTACCATCTAAGGCCGTGTAATGAATTAAAAAACAAATGACTTCGTCTATAAGGGGCCTTGGACAGCAACAATCGAAAGCTATAAAGATAGCCTACAGAGAATGTTTCTGTGTTTGTATGAAGTAATATCGGAAGCTAAATTAACCGATTTGTATAATTAATTATTATTTCACCATTGGAAAGTGTAGTTTCTCTAGATGGACATAATGCTATAATGTTATTACAGTAACTTCTGATATAATATAATATAATATAATATAATATAATATAATATATAATATAATATAATATAATATAATATAATATAATATAATATAATATAATATAATATATGTAATGTAATTTTATATAATATAATTTAAGTTATTTGAAGGATTCAGAACCATAGTGGGCCAAACCCCATTTACTGAATACGTAGAAAACAAGGGTTAAAATTAAGTTATTACCATAACTCAATGGAAACCTATAACAAGTAAAATAAAATATACACATTAAATCTAAATGATGTCAATCTTCATTAAACTATGGTTGCATGTAATAAAAATTAAGAAACATGTTAAAGGAATTGTCATTGCACCAAATGAGTGTCTCTGGACCAAAATGATCGCATTTTAATTATTTGGATGCAATTTAAATTAAATAACATATTAAACGATTTATCCTTCTATCAAACACGAATGTTCCCTGGATCAAATGTCCTATTTTAACTATGTAATTACTTTATATTTATTTCTAACGGGTGCAGCGGAGCGCACGGGTACGGCTAGTATAATATAATATAATATAATATAATATAATATAATATAATATAATATTTAATATAATTTTTTTTTATTTTTATTTCAGTAGGTTATTTTACGACGCTTTAACAACATGTAAGGTTATTTAGTGGCTGAATGAGATGAAGGTGATAATGCCGGTGAAATGAGTCCGGGGTCCAACACCGAAAGTTACCCAGCATTTGTTCATATTGGGTTGAGGGAAAACCCCGGAAAAACCTCAACCAGATAACTTGTCCCGACCGGGAATCGAACCCGGGCCACCTGGTTTCGCGGCTAGACGCGCTAACCGTTACTCCACAGGTGTGGACTATATTAATATAATATAATATAATATAATATAATATAATATAATATAATGCTAATATAGATCTTCATACTGTTCTGCCCAAAACCAGCTTTCTCCAGTCTTTCCTATTTTGTGCGTTCTTTTTTGTCTCTTCATATGATCCATATATATTAATGTCGTCTTTCATCTGATATCTTCTTCTGTCCCGAACTCTTCTCCCGTTCTTCCAGTGCATCTTTCAGTAGACAGCTTCTTCTCAGCCAGTTATCCAACCAATTCCTTTTTCTCTTCCTGATCAGTTTCAGCATTATTCTTTCTTCACCCACTCTTCCTAATACAACATCATTTCTTATTCTGTCTGTCCATTTCACACGTTCTATTCTTCTCCATATCCACATTTCAAATGCTTCTAGTCGCTTCTCTTCACTTCGTCGTAATGTCTACGTTTCTGCCCATACAATGCCACACTCCACACAAAGCACTTCAATAGTCTCTTCTTTAGTTCTTTCTCCAGAGGTCCGCAGACGATGCTCCTTTTTCTATTAAAAGCTTCCTTTGCCATTGCTATCCTCCTTTTGACTTCCTGGCTGCAGCTCGTTACTTCTTATTATGTACTGCAGTTCTTTATCAGTTGACGGGACAGCATAATTTGGAGTACTGAATATTGTTTATATTGACATAAAATAACTGGAAGATAATTAAATTTTTTTTTCTTTTTTGTCACATATTTTCCTCGTTTTTAGCACATAAAAATAAATATTTTCCCGATTTTTAGCTTCTTTTTTGTCACATATTTTTCTCGTTTTTAGCACATAAAAATAAATATTTTCCCGATTTTTAGCTTCTTTTTTGTCACATATTTTCCTCGTTTTTAGCACATAAAAATAAATATTTTCCCGATTTTTAGCTTCTTTTTTGTCATATATTTTTCTCGTTTTTAGCACATAAAAATAAATATTTTCCCGATTTTTAGCTTCTTTTTTGTCACATATTTTCCTCGTTTTTAGCACATAAAAATAAATATTTTCCCGATTTTTAGCTTCTTTTTTGTCACATATTTTCCTCGTTTTTAGCACATAAAAATAAATATTTTCCCGATTTTTAGCTTCCTTTTTGTTACATATTTTTCTCGTTTTTAAAATAAAAATAAATATTTTCCCGATTTTTAGCTTCTTTTTTGTCACATATTTTCCTCGTTTTTAGCACATAAAAATAAATATTTTCCCGATTTTTAGCTTCTTTTTTGTCACATATTTTTCTCGTTTTTAGCACATAAAAATAAATATTTTCCCGATTTTTAGCTTCTTTTTGTCACATATTTTCCTCGTTTTTAGCACATAAAAATAAATATTTTCCCGATTTTTAGCTTCTTTTTGTCATTTTTCCTCGTTTTTAGCACATAAAAATAAATATTTTCCCGATTTTTAGCTTCTTTTTTGTCACATATTTTCCTCGTTTTTAGCACATAAAAATAAATATTTTCCCGATTTTTGCTTCTTTTTGTCATATATTTTCCTCGTTTTAGCATAAAAACAAATATTTTCCCGATTTTTAGCTTCTTTTTTGTCATATATTTTCCTCGTTTTTAGCACATAAAAATAAATATTTTCCCGATTTTTAGCTTCTTTTTTGTCACATATTTTCCTCGTTTTTAGCACATAAAAATAAATATTTTCCCGATTTTTAGCTTCCTTTTTGTCACATATTTTCCTCGTTTATAGCACATAAAAATAAATATTTTCCCGATTTTTAGCTTCTAAAGATCCGAATCCTAGTAATGACATAACATAGTTTACAATTTGAAAACATAGATTATTCGTAATGTAGAATATACAGTAATACAGAAAAATAAAGTACAGACAGTTAACGAAATAATATTATAAATAAGATTAAACCTGAAGCTAATTGCTTAAGGGACAAAAGAAAATTCTGAATTAATATGGAACACTGGCTTACACACAGGCTTAAGTATAATAAACATGTCTAGCTTCTATCTAATAACTAGGGGGCGGATGTTGATGACCTAAAAATCTACTTAAAATGATCATTAAAATGCCTTTAAACTAATGGAAAAATGACGTAAAATTAAAAGAAAATGACATTTAAATATTATTCACCGTACCCGCACCACAACTTCTTAAAAATTAGTCATCTTGTTTCAATGACTTCCCTGCAAATCTCGGAGAGAGGAGGCAACTTCCTGGAATTTGGCTAAGATAAAGGAAAAGAGCATGCAACAAAATGAAGCTTTAAGGGAAAACTATAGATTTTAATGAAGGTTTACAATGTGTTCCAATCAGGGGTGGTCCATATCAGTGCCTTCATTCTCCGTCTCCTCCTTCTTCCGTGCTTCACTTTTATTACCAGATCTTCCAGATGAGGGAGTGTGGATGATGAAACAAATTGTGGGGGCAGCGTGCATTCTTGCAATCTTTGTGTTAAAAATACTGTCTACTACAGTAAACATCCCTTCCCAACCTATGTCCAGGACATAGTGAAAGTGTCCCCCCTTCCTTCCAAACATAAATTCTAAAGATACCCTCGTACCGACAAAAGAACAGTAGCGGTCGAAGTCCTCACTTAAACTAAGCTGCTGTCAAGCATTTTATATTACTTCCGTTGTGAAGTGAAACCTTCAGTAGAATGAGGGATGGAATTTAGAGTCTGTTCCAAACTATAAAACTCAAACTTCACTGTTATTCACTTATTTAGTAGGTAATTACTTCTGATCTATTTGATTAGAAAATGATTTAACAGACCTATCGGTAAAAAAAAAGAAAGTAAAATGCATTCCAAACGATCTAAAAGTTCTTCAAAGTATTAAAAATGACCAAACAATGCCGAAAAAATTTAAAAATGATCTATTAGTTCAAAATCGTCGAAAAATGCAAAAAAATGCAGTATAAGGAATTAATTTTTTTACGTTGATATTAGCATAGAAAGAATTTCTATATTAATAGGCATCGTACTAATGTGAAAAAGAAGAAGATGTCTTTTCATCAACATCAGCCCCTTACTTAATAACTTTCTAAGCTTATTTTGACGTTAGGGTCCGACAGTCTCTGATCTCGCTCGGTAGAGAATTTCAAAGTCGGGGGAGTGTAACATTAAATGATGAAGAATATGCAGAAGTTTTATGTTGGAGGATTACAAGTAGACCTAAATCACTTGTTCTCAAGATTGACAGTTTTTGGAAGCGTGAAGCAAGATACTGAGGAGTATAGGAATGTAGTATTTTGAATAATAGTGATAGACTGTGCACTCCTTCAGAAAATATACTCGTATAATTCTCTCCCTTGCGTTTTTCGGGCAAAATTTTCAGGGAAAATTATGCGGTAATATACGGTACTAACATATACATAACACCAGAAGAAATGTCCCAACTCTTTTGGCAGAACCTAAATGCCACACTACAGCTGGATTAAGACACAGTAGGAATTATGGACCAAGACTATACAATTCAGTATTGAAAAATAATCCAGACCTAAGCAATTTACACATTCTTAAGTTTAAAAATAAAGTGAAAATGTTTGTATGATATTTGATAAATTTTATTGTAATTTTTTTAAGTGTTACTAGCATTATATGGTACTAATTTTTATTGTATTTATCTGATGCATGTACCCTACAAGATAAAACATTGTAATAAATATAAATAGATCATTTTCTTAATTAATAACAGTGTATATCTCCAATAAATGATTCCTTAGCATCGCCACAACTACACTTGATTGTACTTGTCACTATATCTTGTCACTAGAAAGTTATTGAAATCTATATTTTCCCCGCCATTCATAAAATATTTTGATATGATACCTCTTGCACAAAAGGAGATCTATAACTGAAACTCGATTAATATATTTCAGTATTATTTGTATTTATCCTGGTAATAATGAACAGTTTGACTCGTAGACATTTTGTTTTTTCAGCATTAACTTCCCATGATTTTACGAGAAGATTCGAAGAGAACGGCAGTTACGTAGACATTCAGCTCCCCTACTACCATTAATGCACAACACAATGTAAATACGGCGGTTGCTGTCGTCTATAATACAACGAACTTTTCTGTTGATTTTCGAGTTTGGCATTTTTTCCGGTTATTAGGCTATATGCTTATTTAAGTTGTGTTAACTCTCGCTAGTGGTTTTATATTTTATTTTATCCGTCTTAGTATTTATTTTATTATTGTAAATATTTTTGTTTTATCACTATTATTATTATTATTATTATTATTATTATTATTATTATTATTATTATTATTATTATCTTGGGGAAGATAAGATTTATATGGACTAAAAAAATGAAATATTATTATTATTATTATTTTTATTATGGAATTAAATTTTTTTATTAAATATTTAAATATCTTAAAATTATCCAAAAATGACTATGTACGTTAAATATTGGTACATTTAATCAAACTAAACAAAAATACATAATGGACGTACATCTTCCAATGTAGTTTCAACAAAACACAATTTTTATTGTCTGTTACCATAACAATAGGTTCAAACATTTCTTTCAAGTGCTGAAAAGTTAAATCTTCTTCTATTGTCTCTGAATAGATTTATACACTAAAAGCGTTCGACGTCACAAGAAGTAACTGTCATAATTCAATTTCACAATGTCCTGGGGATAAGTCCAAAATCTTCACTGTTGATTCACCACTATCCAGCAAGATTCTTCAATCCAGGGTTTTTAAAGTTGTTTCTGTGTCTTAGCTCTTTGAAATTTTCTGCCTTTACCTCTAAATTCCAGTTGTTCCACAGTTATATTTATATTTCAAAACTTTCAGAAAACCTACAAATTTTATGATGCAGAAAATGTATGCTGAATGTGAGCTAAGTCATTCTTCTTCTAATATTATGTCACAGGTAACTGTTTTCTGTATCAATTGAGACTGCATCTTCAGAGTCCAATGCAAGGAGAACATTGTTAATAGAGTCTATATGTTCGGCATAATATTCAACTGCTTCTTTTATAATGTCCCCATCTAGTTAAAATTGGCTTTGAATGGCAATGGAAAAACAGGGGGAATTTCTTTCAACACGTTAACTCTACTGAGCTTTGAGAAATACTTTTTCACTGATTCAACAAATCTACTTTAGAACCATTGTCTCTGACCACTTCTGCCACACGATGAAATGCATTCGCCACACAAGTAAAATGAGTCAATTTGGATTACAACAGATAATGTTGTCCAGCTTTGACCATATAAGGGGCAAGCATCGCTAATAAAGAATAACACATTATCGTCCATAATACCCTTTGGCCACAGGATACCCATAGTAACAGTTTAACATAGTTTTGTTATTGCACTTTTCTAGAACATCACAATGTAAAAAATTCTGTTCAGAATATTGTTCATCAAACCGATAACTACAGAGTCTACCTTCTTTGTCGCCAAGAGTCTCATCAATGGAAACCCAAATTGAACTATCTTTAATTTCATCTCTTATCTTCTGTATTGTCTCATCGTAGATGGATGGAGCATACGTCTTCCTAAGTGTTGACTCATCCGGGATTGTATGTTGATATATTTTCAAGGAATTCCCTGAAACCTTATTCAGTTTTAAGAACCCAGCAGAGATGAACTACAAAACTCGATGTTTAAAATTCTTAATATAAATGTTGTTGGTTGTGTTAAAAACAATTGTCTCTGCTTGGAATTTATTTTTGTTGGCCTGATGTTTACTAGTTGTAATGTGTTGTTGCACGAGGAACTTTTGGAGATGATACACACACACAAATTACAAAATAATATTTTATTGTCAGTTGATAAATCTTCTTTAAATTCTGAAATGTAACTTGTTAGTTTTGATTTTAAATTGACTGAATGACGTACTTTTGGCATATTTACTTTCTTTATAGTATGATTTACAAACTTATGTGTACTCTGACTGGCATTTAACTGTTGAGCTGCACAACTGAAGTCTGTTAAAATTTTAAATTAAATTAATACAGTTTTGTAACTTACTTTCCCATTGTTGATAGGACTGCTATTTTCAAATAACTTGATGTTAAAGGGTTACTGAACATGTTTTAAATCTCTATTGTTGAAATGTAAAAAGTTAATAGAATTTTGTTTTGTTTTATTGTTAAACCTATATAATATGGACTTTTTATATGAAATATGGAAAATTTCGATGGAAATTAATAAAATATGTTGTAAACTCTAAAATATGGAAAAATATGGAAAATAAAAGTAGGATTTTCAACCTGAATTAAAGATAATGCAAAATATAAATTATATTAGCTTTATAAGTAAATATGTTACATAAAAACGTTTCCCTGATTATTATTAATTATTATTATTATTTTATTATTATTATTATTATTATTATTGTTATTTTATTATTAAATTATTTTGTATTACAATCTTTGTATCATTTCTGTCATTATTTCAGGGTGTTTGAAATAAGGTGCTAAGGAAAAATATTTGGGGCTAAGGGGATGAAGTTACAGGAGAATGGAGAAAGTTACACAACAGAGAACTGCACGCATTGTATTCTTCACCTGACATAATTCGGAGGAACATTAAATCCAGACGTTTGAGATGGGCAGGGCATTAGCACCATTGGAAAGTGTAGTTTCCAGAAATGCATATATGTTAGTTGGGAGAACCGGAGGGAAAAAGACCTTTAGGGAGGCCGAGACGTAGATGGGAGGATAATATTAAAATGGATTTGAGGGAGTTGGGGTATGATATAGAGACTGGATTAATCTTGCATAGGGACCTATGGCGGGCTTATGTGAGGGCGGCAATGAACCTTCAAAAAAACCATTTGTAAAATTAAGTTATTATTATTATTATTATTAAATTATTAATTATTACTATTATTTATATCATCAGCATTATTATTTGAACCCTGTAAAATTTATGTAGATTACTGGACTGTACCAAATGAGCACGAGCATATGCTCATTTCGGGTATCTATTCATATGTATTCAATTCAAATGTAAATTGTAAATAAATTTGAAATTTGAAACAACATTCATTAAAACCCAGAAGTGTGTTTCTAGACTAGGGCCTTTTCAACTTTAAACTCTTGAAAAAGATGCATACGTTTTCTCCTGCGCATTTCATACGTAGTTTTGAACGCTCCTTAAATTTCACTCAAGTAGGCCTTAAGCTGTCCATGTTATGAGATCTGGCGCTAAACGGCATGCACAGAGATCACGTCCGTGCTTTCTCTTACGTGTGGGCGCGTCCCGGCGAATGCCCGTCCCTCTCCCGCTACTTGTCGCCTGCGAGCCGCGGACAACGCCCAGACGTGTCACAACCGCAATTGCAGGCACTGACAAACCCACATACCATCGGTTCGATTCCCGGCCTGGAATGTTGAAATTGTTTCCTCCTGATAGCGACTCGTAACTAAATGTCTGCCGTAGTCAAGGTGTGAATTTATTTATTTTTAATTTATTTAAATTCAAATATACAGAATAAAGAAATATAATTACAAAAACAAAACAAAGAGAAATACAAATAAAATAATACAAGCAATATAAAAAGAAGATACAGTAGTATTAACAAAATTTGAGACCGAATGAGCAGCGCTCGTGCTCGGTCGCAGTTCAGATATAATATTAAAATAAAAATAATAATATAAATAAATAAGTAAAATAAAATAGGAACTAAAATATAATTACAGCGGCAATGGAATTATATAATATAATATTAACACTAGAGAAGAATAATATCGCACGTGAAAAGTAGGACTAATATATATTTCAAAATTATAGAATACAAATATAATATAGGTTGATTAATTCATACACATAGGCTATAAATTTATTTAATCAAATTGAAGATATTAACACGTTTCTAATTTTCTTGTTATATGTTAGTGGGTTACATGTTAGAAGTTCTGGGTGTAATTTAGTTAAAGCATTGTACAACCGAGGGCCAAAATTTATGCTATGCTTTAGACCAGCAGATGTGAGACATTTAGGTTCTACTAATGTTGAATTAATATTTCGTCTTGTGTCATAATTGTGTGTCTGTAATACAAACTTATTACGATTTTTATGATAAAATTTTAACAGCGTATACTTATAAATTTGTTCAATATTAAATACATTAAATTCAGAATAGATTAATTTAGTTGGATAATCGAAACGTTTCTTCAAACAAATTTTAATTATTCGTTTTTGTAGTAAATTTAACGGACTAAGATTAATTTTTGTACTTCCACCCCAAACAATTATACCATATTGAATGATAGACTGAAAAATGGCGAAATAAACATTTCGTAGAACTATAATAGGTAAGTAGCATCGAAGATTAACGAATTTATAAATTGTTTTACGAAGCCTCTTACAAAGATAAGTAATGTGATGAGGCCATTTTAAATTCTGATCAATAATGATACCCATATATTTGACATACGTGGCTTCTTTCAAAGGTGGACATTTACAACTTTTGGGATCTAAACAATTTTCTCTGTGTATTATTAGTCTATATTTATCGCTAAATTTTAAATTTTGAACACTGGCACCTGTTAACGGAAAAGGAACTAAAGTTGATTTAGAATAGCTTGTCACTTTACTTTCTGCAAGTTTTTGTGTATTC
This sequence comes from Periplaneta americana, assembly GCA_025594305.2. Classification (NCBI taxonomy): domain Eukaryota; kingdom Metazoa; phylum Arthropoda; class Insecta; order Blattodea; family Blattidae; genus Periplaneta; species Periplaneta americana. The sequence goes on from JAJSOF020000015.1 coordinate 153,096,120, forward strand.
AAATCAAATTTCTATATCTTGGATCAGAGAACAAGTCAATAGAAGAGTACAAAATGGTATTTAAGAGGAAGATATACTTTTTACTTTAATTCAACTTTTTGTTATGATTTTCTCAGAATCTGTAGCTCCTTTGGAAAATAAAATTGGCATGCTTAGTGTACACTACCTCTGCATCACTGAGCATTCTTAACGTTTTTGAAAATCTAATAGTTTTTTCAATTACAGAAATTTTATCTGTGGAGTACTTTGCTCAGCTGGACAGCATTTACCTGATAACTCAAAAAGTACTTAAGATATTTTAACTTTGTATGCATATAACGTACTCTAGGATCTTTAATGTAGAATGTATAGTTAATTTTTTTAAATAATATTTTTCATACTAAATTTTTAAAAACATTTTGATCAATAATATTTTTTAAATAAACTGTACATTCTACATTAAACATCCTAGAATGTTGTTCACATGAGAAAACTACACAAGCATGGGAATTTTCAGTAAAATATCTTGAGTATTTTTGAGTTATCGTTTCCTGACTGAACAAAATAGTTCACAAATTTTAATAATAATAAAAATATAACTATTAGGTTTTCAAAACATTAAAATTACTCAGTGATGTACAGATAGTGTATATTAAACATGTCAATTTTATTTCCAAAGGGCCTATAGATTTGGAAAAAATTTGTTGAATTGTAATATATATATATATATTATATTATATTATATTATATTATATTATATTATATTATATTATATTATATTATATTGAAGTAGTTGGGCTAATGGTTGGCGCTAGGGCACAATACCTCGCCTCTTTGTTTAAAATAAAGTGGTACAGTTTCTGCAAGAAGTTCCAGCTGAACAACGACTTCATTCGTGATGTTTCCCTTGCCGCTATCAGAGGATCACTTGCCATTTTAAAATACCACCTGTACTTTGTTTCATAAAGAGGAAGAACTTTTGTTTGAACGTCTAATCCGTTTGTTTATTACGTTTAGGCCTGTTATATGTATGCTCTTATTCTTCCTGTACTTAATTTCCCTTTTTTGTCCGTTCTCTACATTTCTCTTTTGTGGTCTGTTTTTGTTTTCACTCTGTGTGTTTGTTATGCTTTGTCCAATGAGGCAGTCCCGTTATTGGGAAAGCTGAAAGAGTGTCTTTCTTTCCCTTATATTATATTATATTATATTATATTATAGGTACTGGTGAAATTTGTAGGTTTACCTCTCCCCCTCCCTTAAAGTTATTTTGAAGTACGAAAACTCGGAAAGGGTGAAAATACATATTTACACACTTTTTTGCCAAATGACAGCCCAGGTTCGATTCCCTGCGGGTCAGAGACTTTCTGCAAAATTTCTACCTCACTATGACAGCTGGCAATGCACAATTTCTAATCACTAGATTGTGCACTAATGATCTAGACTAAATCCCAAATCTCTCAGCAGTGCATATGTCACTGTTGAGACTGATTCGTCCGACGGACGGGGACTTTAAGCCTTGCCCCGTTGGTGCTATTCGACAGGAGTGGCTACGTGCCGGCACCGGGTTTCTACAGTCCTCATCTTCATCAGCAATCTCATCCATTCCCTATAAAACACTTACATACTATACATTCACCCAAGTACACGACATAACTCTCCACAGATACACAACATGCATAGCGTGACCCGCCCAAGTGGTGTGCAACTTTAAAACTGGGTCACAGTCCTGTCAACTATCCGCAATGTGCGGAATCCGAATCACATAAATTGATTAATTAATTAATTAATGTATTTATTCTCGTAGAGTTAAGACCATGAGGTCTTCTCTTCCACACTACCAAAAGTTATGGTTTTATTTAACGACGCTCGCAACTGCCGAGGTTATATCAGCGTCCCCGGTGTGCCGGAATTTTGTCCCGCAGGTATACTTTTACATGCCAGGAAATCTACTGACGTGGACCTGTCGCATTTAAGCACACTTAAATGCCATCGACCTGGCCTGGGATCGAACCGGCAACCTCGGGCATAGAAGGTCAGCGCTATACCAACTGTGCCAACCAGGCCGACCCTACCAGAAGTGAAATATATATTGAAACAATAACAAAGTAGTAATATTAATAGTAATATTTAAATATAAAATAATTATCATGCACATTAAGGAGCTTAATACTGCATAATGAAATAGCCTATTGACTAAACATGATACATTATTAAGTACAGTAATTTACAATTTATATATTCTACTTTATAGTGTAGGCCTAAATGACAATTTATACAAACACACAGAATAATCTATAAAATTGCCTAACGCTCACAAATCAATTCCACAAAGTATGTAATTCTTAATTAAAATTGATAACCGTTTGACAATCCCTGACATGGCGAGGTAAGGAGTTCCGTAGGGACAAACTAACACAATGAAAGAGGATGACGACGATGAAGATGATGAGAATGGATAATTCCGCAATTTGTAAGATGTAAGGTAGTCAAAGCGAGTTCTCAGATTTTGGAGTATAAATGAGTAATATCCCAAAAGGAACAGACAAGGAATGTGCTGTTCTCCATTCCTTTAGATGAACTCTTGAGAGTTACAAAGGTTGGCGTTATATGGTCAAATCTACGAATATTGCAGATATAGCTGACACACACATCATGAACACTTGAAGTCTTTCAGTTAAATGTGGCATCACTAACGATTGATCAATGTTTCTTTTTATGGAAAGAGGCAGACAATTTCGCAAATGATTTAGAGAGTGGAGCAATTCAAATTCAAATTCAAATTTATTTACAATTTACATTTGAATTTACATTTGATATAGATACCCGAAATGAGCATATGCTCGTTCAACACATCTCTATCGGTACAGTCCAGTAGTCTACATAAATTTTACTGGGTTCAAATAATAATGCTGATGATATAAAATAATAGTAATAATAATAATAATAACAATAATAATAATAATAATATAATCGTGACAAAATGATACAAAGATTGTAATACAAAATAATTCATTAATAATAATAATAATAATAATAATAATAATAATAGTGATAAAACAAATTTATTTACAATAATAAAATAAATACTAAGACGGATAAAATAAAATATAAAACCACTAGCGAGAGTTAACACAACTTAAATAAGCATATAATAACCGGAAAAAATGCCAAACTCGAAAATCAACAGAAAAGTTCGTTGTATCGCAGACGACAGCAACCGCCGTATTGACATTGTGTTGTGCATTAATGGTAGTAGGGGGAGCCGAAAGTCTACGTAACTGCCTTTCTCTTCGAATCTTCTCGTACAATCATGGGAAGTTAATGCTGTAAAAACAAAATGTCTACGAGTCAAACTGTTCATTATTACCAGGATAAATACAAATAATACTGAAATATATTAATCGAGTTTCAGTTATAGATCTCTCCTTTTGTGCAAGAGGTATCATATCAAAATATTTTATGAATGGCGGGAAAATATAAATTTCAATAACTTTCTAGTGACAAGTACAATCAAGTGTATCTCTGGCGATGCTAAGGAATCATTTATTGGAGATATACACTGTTATTAATTAAGAAAATGATCTATTTATATTTATTACAATGTTTTATCTTATAGGTTACATGCATCAGATAAATACAATAAAAATTAGTACCATATAATGCCAGTAACTCTTAAAAAAATCATACGGACACATGTATCGAACAAAATGAAATGCAAATACTTTCTTACAGATGTGAGTTACTTGACTATTCCAGTTTATACCTCTGTCCATTAATAATCCAAGAAGTGGGTAGGTATTGAATACAGACATACGCATTTCACTACGTGAGTTGCATACCAAACTTTTACATAGATTAAGCCTATCTACAGCATATTATTCTTGTTGTTTTTTATTGTAGAGTATTTTCTATGGTCCATGCTTATTTGTAACAAAGTGTTGTGTGCACGCTGAGAATTGTGTATGATTGCATGGAATACTGCATAAGAATATACTTTCCCACTGCCCGCTCTCAATTACGCCGGCTTGAACGCAGCAGTTCTTGAGATGAATGCTATTATGCCAATAACTGCAGACGTTCTGGATTGCAGGTGGAAACGCAAAATGCTCTGGAGTAAGACAAAGGGTGAAATGAAGGCAGAAATCATAACTGGTAGAGTAACTGGTAGAGTTTTACAGTCCACACCTGTGGAGTAACGGTCAGCGCGTCTGTCCGCGAAACCAGGTGGACCGGGTTCGAATCTGGTTGGGGCAAGTTACTTGAGTTTTTTCCGGGGTTTTCCCTCAACTCAATACGAGCAAATGCTGAGTAACTTTCGGTGCTGGACCCCGGACTTATTTCATCGGCATTATCACCTTCATCTCATTCAGACGCTAAATAACCTGATGTGATACAGCGTCGTAAAATAAAATAAAAAAGTTACATCACTGTAATCTATGCACTATTACAAATTATGACTGTCTACAGATTCGAAAGGGCCAGCTTCAAGCCAAATGGAGAAGAGAATAGTTCGAATGTTAACCCAGCCGCCCAAAAAATGTCTTAATAAATGAGAAGAGAGCGATGCGGACTGCGTAGAAAACAGCAAGATTCGAAGTTCACCTTACGTTTGTTTCCATGGTACCGTGTTGACGTAAGAATAAACTTTTCATGTTTATATTTTATATATTTTTGAACTGGTAATGGAAATTACGGGAAAACGGCTGAACGGATTTGAATGAGTGACTCCTCATTTTCATGCCTGGCATCCAAAGTTTTTCGGAAAAGTAGTAGTTTTCAGTGAAATGTCAATTTTCCTACATAATTTTCCTATTTTCCAAAATCCATCTGTTGTCAGTTTTGAGAACTAATTTTATTGAATCACGGCCGACTTGATTGAATTTCAGAACAAAATACACACTACAATAAACAATAGGCTATTACACGAAGGCCATGACCTGCAGGACTGCCGACATATTTAGAGCTCAATTCAATTTGTTATTAAAAACTGATTCTGCAGTGCATAATTTTCTGAGTGCAGCTGTGTATTAGATATTCAAATCTACGAAACTTGAGGTGGTTTGATGACATTATTACCATTAGAAATTAAGTAATATTATAGTTAATATCATGATGCGTCTATTCTTCATTAATTGTACATAATATTGATGCTATATTGATGAAAAGTGAAACGTTTTGAGGTTATGTAAGTAAATGTAGAGAATATCTTAATTTAGATCTTCATTTCTATAATTTACTGAGTGGCTGCTCCTATATAACTACAAAACTTAAGTAAGATAATAATATTGTTATTAAAAATCAAATATTTTTATACTTATTAAAGCAGTGGGGTTGGGTCTTTTTCATATACTTAATGGCGGTGTAGTGTAGATATTGATATATGTCATTGTGTTCAGTATTGGCTCGAGAGAGCGCAAAAATTACAGTTCCTAAGGAAAGATAAAAAGGTATTACTTACTGATAAAATAAGAGGCCTAGAAAATTTTGTAGTCTCCAAATCATTTCAGCAAGATCTCTTAGTAGGATAAAATTATTTTACGCTCTACATTACAAGTTCTACATGCAGCAGCTATACGAAAATGCTATTGTTCGAAAGCTTAGCAAACCTGACATTTTTAACTTTTGCCTACAATCCACAATGACCTGAAATAGCTACTGCTATCGTCCTGACATTGATACTTGCGTTTTCGCGTTGAAACTCAAAAACTGAATTTGGATAGGTTCAAGAAAAAGTATTTGGCCTAAAAAATCCATTCAGAGGGAGTATGTTCCATTATTATGGAAGCAAATAACTATCAAAAGACAAGTATTCTTCATTGAAAATAAATCTGAAACATTTTTATTTGAACGTCTAACGAACTTGGTAGTTTGCAGCAGCATTTGCTGCACAAGCCACTAGTGTTATTATATTTATCTCTTCTACCTCAAACACAGACTTTTTTTTATTTTAGTTGATTATTTAACGACGCTGTATCAATTACTAGATTATTTAGCGTCGATGAGATTGGTGATAGCGAGATGAGGCCGAGGATTCGCCATAGGTTACCTTGCACTCACATTACGGTTGGGGAAAACCTCGGAAAAACCGAACCAGGTAATCAGCCCAAGCGGGGATCGAACCCGCGCCCGAACGCAACTTCAGACCGGCAGGCAAGCGCCTTAACCGACTGAGCCACGCCGGTGGCTAACGCAGACTTTCATATCAAAAATTCCAGCTGCGATTTTGTTCGATACATGTGTCCGTATGATTTTTTTTTAACGTAACTCGAACCGGGATCCTCTGCGTGAGAGGCTTAGCTGTAGTCTAGAGCCCGCAATTATCTCAGTGATTTGTTATAATTATAAACAATAAGCTGTTAGGATTATAATACATAAGAAATGTCCATGTTAAGTATTTTTTTATGTAGGTGGGCAATGAAGAAAATTATTAAGAAATTGAGGGCGCTATGAAACGAAAAAAAGTTTGGGAATTTCTGTCACATATTTCCTGAAAACAGCTCTTAGATGCTGTGTGCAGGGTGCTGCAAATAAAATATCGAATAAAATTACGAGATAAAACTGTCAGGACTTAAGAAAACATCGCTTTCTCCTTCGCAGATCCCTAAAGGACTATAAAATATCTCCCTAGAAATATCTAACCACTGAAATTAACTTAGTTTGGAAGGAAAATTTAACCGCTTTCTCAAAGTAGTTGCACTGCCATTAGCTTTCACATAACCGATGGATCTTTATTCAAGTCACAATAAAAATATTATACGGTCACTCGAAATATTTTATAAGGTTTTGTGTAATTTTTATGCATTACACTTAACATTGATGACGTGATCGATGTTAGAACTCATTTCTAGGAGGCCATGACAAAACAATGTAACAGCTGAATGGTTACCACAGCCCTTTTCAACAATAGTAATATACGTTACAAGAGCGGTATGTTGACTTTTTCATGTTCGAGGAAAAGATTGAAAAAGCGAAACGTAGTTGAGCTTTTTTAATTTCCGAGAACATGAAAACAAACATTCCGCTCGTGTATCATACATTATTTTGTGCGAAGATCGTTTATTACATACCTGAAAGACGAATTTCTAATTAGTTGCAATAAAATCTCCATCTTGGTTTCTGTTTAATGACGCCAACTTCGGAACACCAAAATATCTTTCTTCAACATTGTTGATATAAAATGTTTTCTGTGTTTACTCTACTCCAGCAGGCCGTGATATACGTCTGTCTTTTTTTCCCCAGTCTATAAATGCGAACTTAAAACAAACGGTAAGGTTGTGTAATGATTTATTTTTCATTTTAATATTTTAACAATATTATTTGTATAACATATTGCAGTAATAACATCGGCATCTGGAATCTTGTTGATTTTTCACGGCTTCCTTAATGTTACTTGTATCAGGAATGCAATAAGTTTCGTGGAGTAGTAGACTTTACTTAATTTTTGCAAATATTTAAAAACAATAATTAACATTGCAATTTAGGTGGAATTGCGGTGGTAAGTTTCAATATATAATTATTACTATGTTAAACGTCTTTAAAAATAATATGTTAAAAGCCTAAAGCAGTAAAATGAATGTCGCGCTTAAGCGGTAAGAAGAGGGAAATTGTTATGTGTGTAACGTTGAGAATACTGAATGTGGTATTTCACACTTACCGCGTATTGGTTCTGTGCGGAAAACAAGCAAATACGCACGATCTCGCACAAAAGTATGATATAATTCATTACAAATCACAACTGAGAGTTGTTGTAATTGTAAAGTATGGACTTGTATCTTCTTTTTCCACAGAATTATCTATATGCCTAACACCATACGTTATTACTAGACGGCGGGCTTGGGATACCTTTACGGCGGCAATAGATTGATGCACAACGGAGCTTGGACATGTGACGTTACTCTCGTAGGTAGGCCTACATTTGGTTAAAAACGCAAAAGACCTGTCAGCCGTCCCTTTGCGCGTTGTAGGAACCGAACCTAAGCCAGCAGAGTACTGTGCGCAGTCATAGTGAACATTGTCTGACGTTAGTGTCGAGGTTGTTTGTCACAGTGTTTACGTGTACAGTAGAGCGTCTCGTTTAGGCACAATGAAAACGTAAACAAAGTGCAGGTAATGTGTGGGGGAGGTCGGGCCGTACGATAAACACGAGGGATGCACAAGGTTTTTGTTACAATTAATTATATTAATTAATATTAATTATATTAATTAATATTAATTGACATATTTTCCAAAAGCACACAAAATAAGAGAACGCAAATTGCATAACATTATCATATACCTACACATTTTAACAAACAAGGAATTGTAATGTTGAAATAATTCAATATAACAAATCAAATTTTGCTATTTAGTCTATATGATGTTGTTTTCAAGCAGCATTTTTATGGTCATGAATTTCATTCTCTGTATGACTAACATAATATCATCGTTTTCTGTACTGTACCTCAATAAATTGGACTTTGAGAAGGGATAATTATTATGTTTAGGAAATAGTGTTGTCACTTCAGACCAATACTGGGTGTTCATTTCAAAGTGTGTCTTGACGTCACTGTTGTTGGGTCACCGATTTGAAGCGAGTTTCAGCTTATAATGTCAGAGAAGTTGCCTATTATTTAAGGCGTTCTTCAATCTGAACTTGAGAACGTGTACGGTATAACTTGAACGTCGTAGCAACAGATGGCGGTCTGTACGGTCTGTGTGCTACCATAACCTCTTTCGAACTGTGTTTTGCGCCGGCAAATCGTACGCAGGATATTTGTTATCATCGGTTGCGTACGGTAACATTCCACAACACAAATCAAATGCTCCGTGTCCATGTTGACCGTTTTGTAAGTTAATGTCAACAAATACGTAAGTAATCGTCTTAACCCTCTCCCCATATCCCGACAGTACGTATTTCCAAACAGTTCACATTCCTTCCTGCCACTACCGGCGTTACCGTACGTATCGGCACGTACTCTTCAGAATGGACGCCGTACTTGCTAGGCAACTTCTCTGCCTCATAGGTTATACACCTCTGCGGAAGTGTAGGAAGACTGAATTCTCTAGGCTCATCGGCTAGCCACATAACGGCATACAGCGAGCCATGACACACTTTGAACTGAACACCCAGTATGTTGTAGTTTTGTTAATTCGGCCACAGAAGACAGTGATATTATGTTAGTCATAGGCCTACAGAGAATGAAATTTATGACTGTAAAAAATGCTGCTTGAAAGCAACATCATATAAATAACAGTTTCGTTGATATTACGTAAAATATTTCTCTTGTACCACTTTTGCCGGTACATTCCATATGGTTTTCACAGTATAGGCTACCCACTTACTGGCTAGATAATCGTTCACCTCTTCTGAGGTATGTGGACATGATGCCAGTAGTTAGCTGTTATGGGCTATCGCTCCCAGATGTTAGTTTTTATTAAGCAGTAAAAACCACGTAGGTTTGATTAGCCTACGCGAACTTCTGTTCCTATGGCAATTGGTAACCATAGGACCGTCGAGGATAAGAGACTCCTCCAGTAACACGGTTACAAACGGTCAATATGCTCGTTTTAAATTATTCAGCAATTTTATAGAACACAGAGGTGTCAGATAAACAAGTGAAGAGCACGTAAAACGGATATCCGATGTTACACTGAACGTTTTAATCTCCGGATTCTGATTGTCATGGAGATACAATGTTGTCAATAAATGAGTTAACATATTAGGTATGTACGGGATCTGCTGGACAATTTCTATGACTTCGTTAAGGTCATTGTGTCCGTAGGAAAAAACCATACATTTTTTTAGTGTCTGATGTTTAGGAGTTTCTATGGTAACGTGCAAATATTCCTGTAAGAGAAATACGGTACTTGTGTTCTGACCACAGTATAAAGAAGTTACAGTAGAGACAACTAGCTCATTTCGTGGGAACAAATTCTGAGTGCGCATGTCACGAAACCGGGTGTATTATCCGAAACCTCCACCAGATGGATCTCCATCTATGACAAGACTGGCATAATTTAATATTAACTGAAAATATTCATTATTCATCTTTTAACAATTTGATAGATATGAGACAAAAGAATGGCAATATAATCATAATAATAATTACTTCCGTATGTAAACATCATGAAAATATTCACTAATTGACGCTAATTTTTATGTCACCGGTAGATGGTTATGTTGGTAACGTAATATTGAAGCATTAGCTACACAGATCATGACATTTGTTTCGATGAAGTTACGACGTCAACAATGGATATAATAAAATTTTAATTGACTAGCTAATAACATTATATTAGTGATAGATATTATTTCATACCAGTAACGTTATACTTAGAGCTACACTATTATTCCTATTATTGACAGTAATATTTTATATATTGATATTGATTTTGGTTTCCAAATTGGAATTAACATACACATTTCTAACTATCGGTTGAATAAAATGTCTCTAAATAGTGTAAGTGAAAGAAAACATAACCTCGGCTACATAATAATTACCCGATTACATTGGTGTATAGAAAGCTATGAAAGAGTGATTGAAAAGATACAAAAATGATATGAGCAATGACCCTTGCCCGTGTAGTAACATGCCATAGTTTGAACTCCGTGAGTGCATTATTTCCTGGGTTCGAGGTTTGTATAGAGATAAGTAATTAGTATGCGTATGAAGGAGTTTAAAAATGTCAAAATTTACATACATAATGATTTTTGCCCATAATATTAAGCCATCTTTGTAAGGAAATTATTTCCTAAGTTCGACTCTTATAAAATTATAAGACGTAATTAGGGTTTGGTGTAAGGCTCTTGTGTCTAGCAATATAAATTTTACGAAATTGGAAGAAGGTAAGAATATTGTAACTCAAACGTAGCCTATTACAGCAAAGGAGAAGTGAAAGAAGTTACCGGCATTTAACTGTTGCCAGTTAAGCATTGTCCTCCAAGTGCAGCACTTCATAATGATTTAAGAATTACGTAGTTATGTGATAAAAGTTGCAGCAGACAATTATTAGGCCCTCTTTGTACACCTAAGTAGTTAGGCCTACAATTAGTAGACTACATCATATATGTAGTGAACACACATTTTTAATTATAACAGGTTACCTCGAATTCTTGTTTATTTATTAAATGTTCACCTGATGTATGTATTTTGCAACACATTGTGATCCAAGATGAAATGCAATGGACATGAAGAAACAGAATAAAACGGTAAGCACTTCGCTAATATTATGTTTTACTTCAATCATGAACACTGCAATTTTATATGTATTTTGAAAAGAAAAAGTGATTTTTCATTAGACCTACATAATAAGACACAAATATCACTACAGAACAAAGGAATAATTACAAAAGTTAATACAAAGTTTCATCTCAAAGTTTAGCATGTCTAAACAGCTGATCGCTAAAATCAGCTGTCAGCTCTGCCGATACTAGCGACATGTTTGGATTCATTGAGAACTAGACCTCCCTGAGCTTGATTTTAGTACCAACAACATCAAAGGTGCCGACAAAAGTTGTCTCTACTGTACCTTCTTTATACTGGGTGTTCAGTTCAAAATGTGTCATGGCTCGCTGTATGCCGTCATGTGGTTAGCCGATGAGCCTAGAGAATTCAATCTTCCTACACTTCCGCAGAGGTGTATAACCTAAGAGGTAGAGAAGTTGCCTAGCAAGTACGGCGTTCATTCTGAAGAGTACGTACCGATACGTACGGTAACGCCGGTAGTGGCAGGAATGTGAACTGTTTAGAAATACGTACTGTCGGGATATGGGGAGAGGGTTAAGACGATTACTTACGTATTTGTTGACATTAACTTCGACGGTCAACATGGACACGGAGCATTTGATTTGTGTTGTGGAATGTTACCGTACGCAACCGATGATAACAAATACCCTGCGTACGACTTGCCGGCCCAAAACACAGTTCGAAAGAGGTTATGGTAGCACACAGACCGTACAGACCGCCATCTGTTGCTACGACGTTCAAGTTATACCGTACACGTTCTCAAGTTCAGATTAAAGAACGCTTTAAATAATAGGCAACTTCTCTAACATATAAGCTGAAACTCGCTTCAAATCGGTGACCCAACAACAGTGACGTCATGACACACTTTGAAATGAACACCCAATACTGTGCTCAGACTCTGTTAGCAACCGGGGTGTACTAAAGATATTAGAAGTCCCTTCAATATAATCCGCACAGGTGCTTCCTGACCTTGTTGTCCCTGCTAATTTATTTTCGTGCCGGAAATAAAATAATCACAAATAGCCAGTAAACGGCTTTCACAATTATGACAGTTGTCATTGTTTTATATTCTTCTCCATGCGACGAGCTTTAATTCGTTCGTCCTATAAATTTATATTGCCTTTATATTACTTCTTTTTTGCATGTTATTAGGTCATCTCATAAGTAAATGTAGGTTTTATAAGTTTGTTTTGTAAGATTGTGAACATTTTCTTTAGTTGGGCAATGCAATTTATAGGATGCAACGGCTAACATTGCGTAGCTATTGTGAGCATGTAACAGTCGTCGAAATTGTTATCTATACTAATAATAAATCTAGCCTATAGCCGAAAATTTTCTGGTAATTTTCGATTTTCCAAAAATAATTGGTCCTAACATATATAATTAACCAGCCTGAAACCGAAAATCGCTTTTTTGAAAATTTTGTTTCTATGTCTGTCTGTCTGGATGTTCGTTACATTTTCACGCGATAATGGCTGAACGGATTTCGATGAAAATTAGAATATGAATTAAGTTCGTTGTAACTTAGATTTTAGGCTATATGGCATTCAAAATACATTATTTAAAAAGGGGAGGGTTATAAGGGGGCCTGAATTAAATAAATGGAAATATCTTGCTTATTATTGATTTTTGTGAAAATGTTACATAACAAAAGTTTCTTTAAAAATCATTTCCGATAATTTTATGCCTTAAAAATTTTGATAGGACTGATATTTCATGAGATAAATGAGTTTTAAAATTAAGATAACTGCCATCTAAGGCGGTGTAATGAAATAAAAAACAAATTGCTTCGTCTATAAGGGGCCTTGGACAACAACAATCGAAAGCTATGAAAGATAGCCTACAGAGAATGTTTCTGTGTTTGTATGAAGTAATATCGGAAGCTAAATTAACCGATTTGTATAATTAATTAATATTTCACCATTTGAAAATGTAGTTTCTCTAGATGGACATAATGCTATAATGTTATTACAGTAACTTCTGAGTGAACTGAGGACAGGTAAGATTAAAATAACTTCTTATGCACAGAAAACTTGATAGGCTATTCTGTACATTCGTTTCCTGTATTTCTTAAAATAATGTTTATGTAAGTTACATCCGTTATCAACACACTTTTTTATATAATGTAATATAATATAATATAATATAATATAATATAATATAATATAATATAATATAATATAATATAATATAATATATAATATAACGTCCACACCTGTGGAGTAACGGCTAGGGCGTCTGGCCGTGAAACCAGGTGGCCCGGGTTCGATTCCTGTCGGGGCAAGTTACCTGGTTGAGGTTTTTTCCGGGGTTTTCCCTCAACCCATTATGACCAAATGCTGGGTAACTTTCGGTGTTGGACCCCGGACTCATTTCACCGGCATTATCACCTTCATCTCATTCAGACGCTAAATAACCTAAGCTGTTGATAAAGCGTCGTAAAATAACCTACTAAAAATAACATAACATAACATAATATAATATAATATAATATAATATAATATAATATAATATAATATAATATAATATAATATAATATAATATAATATAATATAATATAATATAATTTAAGTTATTTGAAGGGTTCAGAACCATAGTGGACCAAGCGCCATTTACTTACTGCGTAGAAAACAAGGGTTAAAATTAAGTTGTTACCATAATTCAATGGAAACATATAGCAAGTAAAATAAAGTATACACATTAAATCTAAATGATGTCAATGTTCATTAAACTATGGTTGCATGTAATAAAAATTAAGAAACATGTTAAAGGAATTGTCATTGCACCAAATGAGTGGTCTCTGGATCAAAATGATCGCATTTTAATTATTTAAATACAATTTAAATTAAGTAACATATTAAACGATTTATCCTTCTATCAAACACGAATGTTCCCTGGATCAAATGTCCTATTTTAATTATGTAATTACTTTATATTTATTTCTGACGGGTGCAGCGGAGCGCACGGGTACGGCTAGTTACAAAATAAATAAAATAGAGGTGATAAAGTTTGAGATTAGATTCCTTCATGCCAGCGCTAACATGAATTTTTTTTTGGCTTTTAATATAATAATGTTATGACGATAAATTAAACTGCGAACTATGACCGCCATATCGTTAATATTTTAGTCATAAGGATGACTGAAAAATGGATGGCAGTTACATATTATCCATAATTTAAAATATTCTAGACACACTATATGAAGTGTCATCGAAACTAAACAGACGCCATTGTAAACTTGAATAACCATATTTTAATACCTTAAAGACTAATCGGAATAATATTAAGGCATGCTCATAAAAACACCTCATTGAAAAAAAGAAATAGTTTTATATTCGAATGCAACGAATTAAATTCCTGCGAATTTCATTCGTGTTAAAGAAAATCTTATTCCTAATCCATCTCCCAAGTTTTATGACTCTCAAAAAAACCTGTGAATAATTAAATTAATAAAATTTTTAATTTTTGTTCGCTTACTATGTGTGGCGGTCGCAGCGTTCGCGAGACTTCATAACGATGAGTAATCTCAAATGTCCGTCTCCCTGACCTTGATCGCGCAACATTCTGTACGACGGGAGCAAGGTCTTCGTCTTGTTGGCATTTATCTTCATTCATTCATTCATTCATTCATTCATTCATTCATTCATTCATTCATTCATTCATTCATTCATTCATTCATTCATTCATTCATTCATTCATTTTATTCCATAGATCTTACATGAGCAATGAAGCTTTAAGATGCGGAACAAGTCAAAATTTTACAATATTACAACTACAGTTTTTACAAATTTTTGTAGTTTTACAATTTAGTAATTTTCTACAATTTTTACAATTTTGTGCAATTTTTTACAATATTTTGGCGAGATGTAGTGAGATGAGGTGAGGTCCGAGGATTCGCCAAAATATTACCCGGCATTTGCCTTTTGGTTGGGGAAAACCTCGGAAAAACCCAACCAGGTAATCAAATCAAAGGGGAGGTAATCTAATCAAAGGGGTTGATGCCAAGGACTCGCCATAGACCATCCGGCTTCAGTCCCACGGCTGTGGAAAACCTCGGAAGAAACCAAAGACCAAAGGGGGATCCAACCCAAGCCCGAACGCAGCTCCGGATCAGCAGTCCAGCGAGTCTGCCGACTGAGCTACATGGATGGCTCTACTAAAAGTATACAATACATAGCCAATCTGATTATTAAATTTACAAACGCAAACGATCATTCATAAGTTGAGCTATATTATAATACAAAACAAGTTAATTAAATTTAAAGCATAAACAATTCAACCAGTTGTGATATACAGAAATTGATAATACATATCATGCAAACTACTTCAAATTACAAACACAAACAATTCATCAATAGAGCTATATAGATTACTATTCAATTTAAAGCATATACAATTCATCGGCCAAAACTATAGAAATATATACAATACAAAGTAGCATACTTTCATTAAGCTATATAAATTTGTGCAATTAATATCAAGTAGATTAATTCAATTTATAATCATAAAGAATTCATCAGTTGAGCTATACAGACTACTAAACAATTTACAGCATACACAATTCATCAGTTGAGCTATACAGACTACCATTCAATTTACAGCAGGCCTATATACAATTCATCAGTAGAGCTACACAGACTAGTAATCATTTTAAAACCATATACAATTCATCAGTCAAACTATACAAACATATACAATCAAATTAGTTCAATTTACAAACTTATTTTCGTTAAGCTATACAAAATTGTACAATTCATATGAAGTAGATTAATTCAATTTATAAGCTTAAACATTATACTATTCAATTACAACACATACAATTCATCAGTTATGCTAAACAAAAATATACAATGCATAGTAAACAGATTAAGTCAATATAAAAACATATTTTAGTTGAGCTATATAAAATTGTACATGTCATTTAAGTAGAATAATTCAATTCAAAGCATAAACAATTCATCAGTTGTGTAGAAGGTATGAATATGTCACAGCTGCTCACAGCTGTCATTTAGCTCCATAGAATATCCCTTAGTATCGTCTCCTCTTGTGCTAACAACGCCGTATCATCAGCAAGTTTTATGCAATTTATTTTTCTTCCTCCTACTATCACTCTTCCCATGTTCTGAAAACAGTTCTTCACTAAATCCTCCAACTAGATTAGATGTTGAACAGGATAGATGATAAAGGTCATCCCTGTTTCACTTTCTTCAGACATTTCTTCTCCTATCCTGGCAATGACTCGTTGTTTCATATACTGTAAGGTTACTGAATAGCCTGCCTCCTCTCTTTCCAGTCCACACCAATTTTCACGTAGGATGCTATATTATTATTTAGAGGTAAATAACATGATATAAGAGTAAGCCTACATTAATTTGACATTCGGATGCAGCCTTGTAGGCGGACACAGAAACTCGAAATGATGTCATCTGATCCTCTGTGATGGAAATGTACAATGTAGGCCTACAATTAGGAAGAGACGAAATATATTGCCGCTATGACAGACGCTTTCCGACGAAAATACTCCTTTGGTGGGTGTTACGCTCTGTTCACATCGTTTAACATTTAACCAGTAATACACTGAAATGATATCATAGCACATAGCCTATAAGATGATTTGTTCAGCAGGTCATTATACAGGGTGTAACTAAAAGTTATGTCATAAGTTTGGGAAAACATTTCTCACATCTAGAGAATGAAAATATGTTGTATGAACTAGTGTCGTGCATTTTATGCTCTATGTTTGGTTCAAGTTCGTCGAGCGTGACAAGAACCGAAACCAGCTTTGAAGGGCGGATCTGTCACAGCTCGCTCGGACTTGCGCCTTGTATGATCCGTGCCCTTGAAGTTCGCTGGCTTCTCCTCTCCCAACCCTTCATGCTTTTAGCTGAGAAAGGATTTTAGAACAATTCTTGTGAAGTTTTATTTAGATGTAAGAAAGATAATTTTTATTTCAAAAATATAATGAAACATCAACAGAAATATAAGCTACGTACATATAGGTATATCACATTATGTTTTAAAAATACATGACAGTTGTTACTGTATCAATTACCGACAGAAAATATTCTTCACAAAATATTCAAATAAATCACAGTTGCTCGGTAACAATATTTGTGTGACTATACGGATGATGACTATATGTTAGGAGAAAATCCTCAAACGATTAGGGAAAACGCGGAAATTCTACTTGAAGCAAGTAAAGCGATAGGGTTGGAAGTAAATCCCGAAAAGACTAAGTATATGATTATGTCTCGTGATCAGAATATTGTACGAAATGGAACTATAAAAGTTGGATATTTATCCTTCGAAGAGTTGAAAAATTCAAATATCTTGGAGCAACAGTAATAAATATAAATGACACTCAGGAGGAAATTAAACGCAGAATAAATATAAATGCCTGTTATTATTCAAGAAGCTTTTGTCATCTAGTCTGCTGTCAAAAAATCTGAAAGTTAAAATTTTAAAACAGTTATATTACCGGTTGTTCTGTATGGCTGTGAAACTTGGACTCTCACTTTGAGAGAGGAACAGAGATTGAGGGTTTTTGAGAATAAGGTTCTTAGGAAAATATTTGGGGCTGAAAGGGATGAAGTTACAGGAGAATGGAGAAAGTTACACAACGCAGAGCTGCACGCATTATATCCTTCACCTGACATAATTAGGAACATTAAATCCAGACGTTTGAGGTGGGCAGGGCATGTAGCACGTATGGGCGAATCCAGAAATGCATATAGAGTGTTAGTTGGGAGGCCAGAGGGGAAAAGACCTTTGGGAAGGCCGAGACGTAGATCGGAAGATAATATTAAAATGGATTTGAGGGAGGTGGGATATGATGGTAGAGACTGGATTAATCTTGTTCAGGATAGGGACCAATGGCGGGCTTACGTGAGGGCGGCAATGAACCTCCGGGATACTTAAAAGCCAGTAAGTAAGTATACAGATGATGGAAGTATTACAGACACTATGTTCGATTCAAGTTAGTCGAGTATGACGAAATTCGACATTAGTCGATGTTTGCTCTAGAAAAAAGGCCTGTCGTGTTTGTTCCAACTTGTTATAAAACTATTCGCTGTCCTCCACTAGGTCGAGATATATTCTTCATAGTTTAATTAAGTTACAGAGCTATTCATTTTATATCCAGCTTCAGTCCAGAACACTACAACGAAATAATACGCTCTAGCGGCAAATAACAACACTATTAATTAGATGGTCAATTCGGAAATGCAGACAAGTGAGAGTTACAATAATAAAAAAACCGAGCGAGTTGGCTGAGATGGTAGCGTTTCAGACTCGCATTCTGGAGGTCCCGGGTTCAAACCCCGTCGCCGACTAATCTGACTGGGGTTTTTCATAGTTTCCCTCAGTCACAAAGGCAAATGCCGGATTGGAAATTTACATACCATGATTCACCACCGCCTCAATCACTAATATCATAAACATTAATCAAATTTATTAGTAATATACGTTACAAGAGCGGTATGTTGACGTTTTCATGGTCGAGGAAAAGATTGAAAAAGCGAAACGTAGTTGAGCTTTTTTAATTTCCGAGAACATGAAAACAAACATACCGCTCGTGTATCGTACATTATTTTGTGCGAAGATCGTTTATTACATACCTGAAAGACGAATTTCTAATTAGTTGCAATGAAATCTCCATGTTGGTTTCTGTTTAATGACGCCAACTTCGGAACACCAAAATATCTTTCTTCAACATTGTTGCTGTAATATGTTTTGTGCGAGATCGTGCGTATTTGCTTGTTTTCCGCACAGAACCAATACGCGGTAAGTGTGAAATACCACATTCAGTATTCCCAACGAAACACACATAACAATTTCCCTCTTCTTACCGCTTAAGCGCGACATTCATTTTACTGCTTTAGGCTTTTAACAATTTATTTTTAGAGACGTTTAACATAGCAATAATTATAAATTGGAAACTTACCACTACAATTTCACCTAAATTGCAATGTTAATTATTGTTTTTAAATATTTGCAAAAATTAAGTAAAGTCTACTACTCCACGAAACTTATTGCATCCCTGATACAAGTAACATTAAGGAAGCCGTGAAAAAATCAACGAGATTCCAGATGCCGATATTATTACTGCAATATGTTATATAAATAATATTGTTAAAATATTAAAATGAAAAATAAATCATTGCATAACCTTACCGTTTGTTTTAAGTTCGCATTTATAGACTGGGGGAAAAAAAGACAGACGTATATCACGGCCTTCTGGACTATAGATATTTTTGTTTTCTAAAGTTGCCGTCATTAAACAGAAACCAAGATGGAGATTTCATTGCAACTAATTATAAATTCGTCTTTCAGGCATGTAATAAACGATCTACGTTTCGCTTTTTCAATCTTTTTCTCGAACATGAAAACGTCAACATACCGCTCTTGTAACGTATATTACTAGGCCCTATTCTATGTTTACTATACTCCAGCAGGCCGTGATATACGTCTGTCTTTTTTTTCCCCCAGTCTATAAATGCGAACTTAAAACAAACGGTAAGGTTATGTAATGATTTATTTTTCATTTTAATATTTTAACAATATTATTTATATAACATATTGCAGTAATAACATCGGCATCTGGAATCTCGTTGATTTTTCACGGCTTCCTTAATGTTACTTGTATCAGGAATGCAATAAGTTTCGTGGAGTAGTAGACTTTACTTAATTTTTGCAAATATTTAAAAACAATAATTAACATTGCAATTTAGGTGAAATTGCAGTGGTAAGTTTCCAATTTATAATTATTACTATGTTAAACGTCTCTAAAAATAATATGTTAAAAGCCTAAAGCAGTAAATGAATGTCGCGCTTAAGCGGTAAGAAGAGGGAAATTGTTATGTGTGTTACGTTGGGAATACTGAATGTGGTATTTCACACTTACCGCGTATTGGTTCTGTGCGGAAAACAAGCAAATACGCACGATCTCGCGCAAAATCAGTTACAAGCCATCTACAACACACAACTGAAAGAGGAACTCAACAATGGTAAACACGGCCTACTGATATACCCACGGATGACTACGGATGTTAAAGCGTGTATAAGTTAAATAAACTTAACAAAATAATAAATAAATAAATAGGCCTATATAATAAAAAAAAATCATGAAAAACCGAACGCGCCGGCGAATTCGTATCGGTTAGTGAGCACCAACGTTAAGAGCAAACGAACTGTCTCCCTGAATACTGGGTAACAACAGAATGATGATAATAGTTTTAGAAACAGTTTCGGCAACTTATGAAAATTAAAAATAGGCCTATCCAATATTCGGATAAAGTAGCGATCTACTTGGGCGACATGTTATTACATAAAATTACATAACCTATTCTAGCGATGCAATGAGTAAAAACGTAGGCCTAATCTATCTTAGTCAATAAATTAGTATTAAATTGTAACAAAACTAACATAATTCAATTTAAATCCTGTCCAAATTCAACGTTGCAAATTTCTAGCGCAATAATTAATAATAGATCCCTATTAGAAACAACAACCAAACTTCTTGGCTTAAAATCGATAATGTGTTAAATTGGAAAAATCATATTAAAGAAATTACCCCAAACTAAATTCAACTTGTTTTGCTTTTAGATCTATGCAAAAGATAGTAAATAGCAATACCTTAAAAACAATATACTTTGCATACTTCCACTCAGTAATGAGTTTTGGAATAATATTCTGGGGAAATTCCACAGATAGTAACAATATATTTCTATTACAAAAAGAGTAATTAGAATAATAGTAGGTGCCAAATCTAGGGAATCGTGTAGGGCTATTTAAAAAAAACTACAAATAATGCCCATGGCTTGTCAGTATATCTTTTCATTAATAATCTTCCTTGTATGTAATCGTGAAATTGAACAGTTCATAGCATAAATACACGTCAAAAAATGACTTTCATACTTCATCGGAAAGTCTATCGTGCTATCAAAAAGGAGTGCGTTATATGGCAGTACAAATTTTTAATAGCCTCCCTATCGATATATAAAATTAAACTCAAAACATAAAGTTGTTTAGGGCCAAATTAAAGAAGTACCTAATTTCTCACGTCTTCTATTCTGTAGTGAATTCATGACATTCAATAACATTTCATGAAATTGATACTAAAACTTTGTGTTGTACTAGTAGACTATATTGTAAATCTCGTCTGTATATATTTCATCTAGACTGTGGCTATAAATTAAGATTTTATAATAGTATTAAGTTTTTTTACTTGTTCCATATTCTAGCTGTATGAATACCATGGAATGTTAATAAATAGAATACAATACAACCCGCAAAAGTGTTTTCAGAATGCACATGAATCATCAGTTGATATTGATTTGATTTTATTTGTACAGCACTGCCTTTCCTATTCTAGGCCTATGACATGTTCTGTGTTTCCTTTAGGTGCCTCTTGCTTTTAAGTCACTAGCACATTTAAATTCTTGATCTACAAACTGCGTAAAAACTGATTGAAATTTCGTTGATATACCCTAAATACTTCTTGTATCGCTTTTGCCTTCATATTTCACCTGGTTTTCAGAGTAGACCTATACTCTATATCAGGCTCCGCCAAGTCGAGTCAAGATCGCGAGAGGGCGTACAGGCCTGCTTAAGGCTTCCACTGCGGGCAGTACAGTTGTACACTGCAGTCTATCAGTGGTGGAACCTATCGAGGTCGCTTGGGGGCACCGGTGCACTGCATTTTGCACCAGGAATATTTATGTGCTAAAACATGAACCTTAGCAATGTAATGGATGTTGTTATGCGAACAATTAATTTCATAAGGTCTAAAGGACTCAATCACAGGGACTTCAGGGCACTGCTTGATGGTATTAACAGTATGGGGATTTACTCTACCATACCGAGGTAAGGTGGTGAAGTCGAAAAATTCTGGAACGTTTTCTCGCACTTAGAAATGAAACTGCCTTATTTATGGATGTACATGGGAAACCTGTTAGAAGCCTTGGACATGAAAGAATATATAAGAATAATGCAACAATTGTGCGAAGTTTCGAACGTAGATTTGAGGATATTAGTGATCTTGAACAACAATTTAAGATATTTGCAATATCTTTTTCAGTGAGTGTCCTGGATATTCCTGCTGAACTACAATTAGCAATACTTGATTTACAAAGCGATATTGAGCTAAAGGATAAGTATCAAAACAAAAAGTATTAACCATTTCTATACTTGTTTTCCACGAGAAAGGTTTCCTAAACAGTACAATCTTGCTGCAAGAACGTTGTAAATGTTCGGGACAACCTACGTATGCGAAACACTGTTTTGTTTAATGAAGTTTACAAAGTCACGTCACAGAAACAACTAAGTGATGAACAATTGAAAACATGTTTGCGATTGGCTGGTACTAAAACAATAGCTCCGAGAATTAAATATCTGCTTACTAACAGAAAACTGCAAAAATCGCAGCGGATCTCTGATGTTTAAGAAAAAGTACTATTATTAGAGAATTGTATTTGAATGACAACGTTTGTACTGTTGTTTTATTTTGTTAATTGAATTGTATAGCAATGAGAAGAAGACAAACAGTATATTAATCTGTATAAAAGTGTATATTTTGTTTTGTTTCATTATTGTGCAAACATGCAAAAATTTGTTTCGTATATAGTTAACTGTACAAAATTGTATAGAGTACTGTTTTTCAGTATAGTGCAATTAACAGTGAAAGCGTGCTTCAATTAAAAGCTGGAATTAATTTACATTCTTATCACAAATTTGGTTCACATACAAGTTCTTAGCTCCGCCACTTTATACGTCAGGGCTTGAGGGCTTGTACGTACGCACGAGAGTGTAGTCTCTTGACTGTCCCTGCTCTATATGTTCATCACCATTTAATTTTCTCAAGTTAATAACCTAATTTTTTTAGGGCGTAAACTATTTTTTTCTATCATTTGACGCTTGACCAAAACGATTTATAATGCCTACCATTGTCGCCATGCTATAATGCATGTTGAATCTTACTTACGCCTGTTCAATGAATAGAAAAAATTCGAACTGAGTTTGCGATAATTTTCTGAAAAAAATCACGGCTGTGATTGGTCCATATCTGAGGCATTCTTTACCATTATTGGTTAAAATAGGTTACTAGAATGACGTAACAAAAGTGAAATAAACATAATATTATATAATGCCACTTGTAATTTTGAAAGTATCGACAGATAAATCTGCGAGTCACTTTAGTGTCGAGCGGATTTATCTATAGTAATGTCACAAGAGGTCTGAGATTTATTTAGGAAATCTCAGAGCTCGAGTGACATTTATTAGGGCTATTTCGCGAATAAAATAAATAATATATCCGTAAAATTCGCTCACAAAATGTTAATAATCGTATATTTATGAATACTTAACCTATTCAGACATTGTGAAGTCGAAATAGATGAATAACGATTTTTGCAATAAAGAAATTGAATGTTATTCAGTAATGCCAATTGAGAAAAGCGAAATACAGGTTTAAGAATGTTAATCACATGTACTGCGCATTTCTCTTGTTATTATAACAGAAGTACATTTTCACTATCTGCTGAAATCATAATTTAATTTAAGCATTTTATAGTTTAATCACAAATAACTGATTAATACATTAATAAAATGAACAATTGTTATGAAGGAGTGTCATTTTCTTTAGATAAAATGGACATGAAATTAGAAGATGAAGTAGATGTGGAAGTAGGATTTCGCACTTTTTTTAGAACAATGAATTCATGCTCATCGATTTACGTGGAAACAGTTGGCGACACTGACTAAACAAAAGAACGACCATGCGATAAATTGATAATGATAAATCGAGCTGGAGAAATTATCGCGATGTTTGACTGTGATTGATTGGAATTCAAAATTTCATTACACTTCATTGGCCGAAAATGAAATGACGTCATATAAAGGAAATAGTCGATATAAGTTAAAAATTACGAACTTAATTTGTTATGACAATATCACGAATAGAATGAAGTAGACTAATAACTTAGAACAAATGACACCCATAAAATAAAATAATATTTGAAATAAAATAAATGACATCTTAACCTCACAACATTAGACATTGCAACTATGAACTTATGGTTGTCAATATAGTCTACTTACAAAGTAGGCCGAAGTTATAGATTTAAAGTGGCACTGAAAAATATAAGCTTAATAAATAATCCATTATACTATATAATAATAGAACTATAATTATGCTTTCCATAGGCTACATTTCGCTGTTCTGAGGCTTAGCCTTTCGAATTAATTTATTTCCTCGTTCGATGCTTCACCAAATCTTTCAGACGACATATTGTTGTTTGGATCTAGCGCTTGTTTTCGCTGCACACATGTTTGTTATACCTGATCGATAACGAACATGAAATGATTGCCGAGCGATAATATAGTATAGGCCTAATTACTGTTGTAGCGGGTCATGATTGGTTTGCATCTAACATTTAGTTGCATATGATTGGTCTATATGAGTGACTACCATAGGGCCTATAGCCTAAGAGGAATAGTTACTAAAATACTGTTGTTTAAAATTATTGTCCATATTATTTTATCGCTATTGCTAGGCAATTGTTTCTTCCGGAGTACACAGTTTAGGAGGCCTTGGTTGTAAATAAAATTAATATTCTCACAATGCAATGGCAGAAGGATCGAAATCATTCTGTGAAATTTCAGAAAAAGAAAATAAAAGTACGAGACCAAATAAAACAAAAGCCGGGCTACTGTGCGGAAAGAATTTGTGCAATTTTTCAAAGAACGACATACATAAGCTTTTTTGTGATAATCCAATTGAAGAGATGAATTTAATTCGGCGAGACTGAGTTGTCAACAAATACCAATGGAGGGGATTACAAAGAATAGCCTATTCCACAAAAACTGTGTGAAATTGCACAGCTGAAATGATATAGCAGAAGTAATACATAGAACAGAACCTAAAATTTAACCTGTTCACGGACATCAAATCTTCATCTACTTACCAGAGGTGAAAGAAATGCTAAAAGACACAGCTGCAATAAATACTTAGGCCTACTTACAATGGCTTTCAGAGAACCCGGAGGTTCATTGCCACCTTCACATAAGCCTGCCATCGATCCCAATCCTGTGCAAGATTAATCCAGTCCCTACCATCGTATCCCACCTCCTTCAAATCCATTTTAATATTATCTTCCCATCTACGTCTCGGCCTCCCTAAAGGTCACCCAAACTAACACTCTATAGCCTACACATTTCTGAATTCACCCATACGTGTTACATGCCCTGCCCATCTCAAACGTTCGGATTTAATGTTTCTAATTATGTCAGGTGAAGAATACAATGCGTGCAGTTCTGCATTGTGTAACTTTCTCCATTATCCTGTAACTTCATCCCTCAAAATAAATACTATACTCCGTTTCTGAAATCTGAAGAGTATAAAAGACGAAAGAAGTGTTTTGCGCAAATAGTGAGTGGCTAGGGCGAGTCCAATGACCGCTCTGAGGGAAAGCATTGATTGAAGACGAGCTTCTAAAATGCAACCCTACCTTCTGCCACGTGTATCTTACCTCTTAGCGGCCGTGAACCGATGCAGCCCGCAACATACTCCCGCACTAATAGACTCCTCCCATTTGCTTGTCATCGGCAGAGGTCTACTTAGTCTAAAATTTATTAGACTATTAAGGGCCGATTGTATAAACCATTTAATCTTAGATCAGAGGTTAAATTGATCCTCGTTCTAGCTGAACTTGGAATTTTGTGTTGTATAAAGTCTAATCTGAGATTAATTTGTCTTAAACTAAAGCCAACTTTGACTGAAGAAATTTCTCCAATTAAGTTAGATGATCCAAGTTCAGTTATTTCTTTTCTGTTTGAAGTATATGAGTGGAAAATTGTGCAAAAAGAATAACCATTGTTATTAATATATATGGTAGATACATTTATAGATATATTTTTCAATTTCTTGCCTTAATATACAAACATTCTTATATTTTATAAGGCTTTATCGTGTTCAGCAGTATTAAATAACATAACCTATAATTATATTATGTTTATAACAACCATTAATTATTAATGGATATGATAGGTATATTCATAAATGTTCAATTAAGTGTATTACTAAACGAAAATTGTCGTTTTATAAAGCTTTATTATGTTTAGCAGTATCAAACACTATAACATCAATTTGGAGAACGGTCAATCTTCTTCTTATTGTCCGCCATTATTTACAATGCACAAAACAAACAGTATCTCCAACAGAGTTTACGGAAAGTCGCCAAAAAGTAATTGAAAAGTCGCTAGATTTCTCATTATCAACAAAGAAAGATTAAATTTTGTCACTATGCGGTGCTAAAAAGGTCGCTAAATCCCTATTTAAGCCATATAAAAGTTAAAAGAAATTGTCGTTGAAAAAGAGTTAAAGTCGCTAAATTGGCAACACTGAACAAACCTGTACAACATGGTCCGCGCATTACATACTTCACCTGTTTATGCGATGTTGCCAAATCCTTTTCACGTAAACTTGGATTGCATTTGAACCAAGGTAATTTGATCGCAGAAAAGTTTTATACAATAGAAGAAGTGTCTGAACTCGGTTCACTTTCCGATCTTCGATCAAAATTGATCTTTAGTCAGGGAGTTTTATGCAACTGGGCCTAAGGGTCAATTGTACAAGCAATTAACCTCAGATTAAGATATCAAGTTAATGTCTATTTTAATTCTCTTGGCAATAAAAGTTAATCTGATTTCAAGAAATGGACACTAAGGGCCAGTTAAATAAAGACAGATGAGTGGAAATTAATTTAAAACCAAGTTTAGAAAATGAACCGAGATTATGGCTTGATCGCATTGTATAATACTGAACTCGGTTTAGCCTACATTAATCTAGTTCAAATCTAATCCGAGTTCTGAAAACTGGACGTTGCAACACAACAAAGCAAAAAAAATGAATAAAGGCTGGTACACAACAAACCGGGAACGAGAACCAGAATGAAAAAACTCAAGAACTGCAGAGACTGGGTAATATGATTATCACAACATTTTCTACCATAACGATTCAGAAGAAACATTTGTAAAGGAACAAAAATGAACCGAGAACGTAGACGACTATGCATATCGATATGCATGTCAAAGATGCATAAAGCCACGATATTTTCTCATAAAGTCGATATTACGCATTCTGATATCATTTGTGTATAATTGACCAATGGCGTTCTCCCATGAGTACAAGATTAATCAGCGAACATAACCTCCTCAGATCCATTTTAATATTATCCTCCATCTACTCTCGAAATTTTCAACTGAAACATTTCATTAGGGTTCGGTCACAGTCTAGTATATACAGTCAGCGAAGCTCAATACGTAGTAAATATGCTAACATTATATAGTTGCTCACCACTAGGATCGCTAATATCTCCTCATTTTTCGACAGGCAATGCAAAATAGAACCGTCACAGCACCCTCTACTTTATATTTGTTTCTAGCACCCTCAAATAACTCAAGCTTCGTGACTGTATATAGTAGACTGTCTTTTCGGGATTTACTTCAAACCGATCGCTCTACTTGCTAAATATGCCCATGCATCTTTATTATCACAACCTATTTTAAGTCTACTATAACGTAAAATAATTACAGAAGAAACATTTGTAAAGGAACAAAAATGAACACAACAGTAGTTATTGAATTGAAGCATGAATATGTAGGAATACCAAATTCAATAAGAATATCATATAATACTTCCTCTTAACCGAGTCATAAGTAAATCTATGAATAACTGATGTACTGTACCCTTATACTCCCATTTTCTCCATTATCTGTCGAATACAAAAATAGTAATAAAATTATGATGATCCTTATCTACGTTCAAAGAATATTGCAAAATTTTGCTCAACAAAGTTATTCCTCGAAAGCCACAGTATTCTCCTTCATTTTCTCATCTTTAAATACGAGTTTATAAATTTCGCGCACTCGCTTATCGTAAACGATACCTGAGATTTTCCTCAACACGCAATTTCGACTTCTGAATCTAAAATCAAATAAAACTCGCTCCATGATGCATTTCAGCACAGAACAAAATAATTTTTCCATCTGTTTAGGATTGATGGAGAGTCTGCACGTCTTCATTCTCATCCTTGAAAATATCCGTTACGACGACAAAATAGCTTTTAGATGGCAATAGAATGAATCTAGTGGGCTGTGATCGGAAACGTGAACGCCAAAGTTGAAACGTGACCAACTCTCCGTTCCCGATTCCGGGCTCCGGCAAGCTTTTCGTTAATTGTAAATGCTCACATTTAATTGTACACATTTTAACAATTTTACCGTTTTCGTTTTCGTTCCGATTCTCGTTTCCGGTTTATTGTGAACCAGCCTTAACGAAATTCTTTTGCCCGTTAGATAATATGCAACAAAGCGATCCAGTTTCTAACAGTCCGGGACAGTGTAGTGACTGCACGGGACGAGTAAATTATGGATGGAAATATAGGCCTAACTAAGAAACAACGGTCTGCAAATTTCTCGAAAAAAAGAAGAGGGCGAACTGTTAAAATATGTAAGTTAGACATTATAGAAAATAAAAAAGACAGATTCAGTTAGTTCCGAATATATAAAGAAAAGACATGCAAAGAATTAATTGTAGGCCTAACTGAATTCAGTGCTAGCAATGTAGGCTAACTGAAATTTTCATAATATCCTCCCACACCGCAAAGGGACTGATGTCTGATTTTCTTTGCGTTACTACATGGCGAAATAAAAGTGAGAGATGGAATAACTTTACAAACATAAACTCTGCACATTTTACGTAGGCTATTAATTATTTATTCCGTAAGGTGCACACGCCATTTTTTAGTTACACATTTTTTTTTTCGTAACATCGAAATTCATTATTATAAAAAATGTCATGCATGTTTATTTTTAATGACTATTTCGTTTATATGACGCCATTCCATTTTCTGCTAATGAAGTGGAATGAAATTTTGAATTCCAACCAATTACAGGCACACATCGCGATAATTTCTGCAGCTCGATTTATCGCTACAATTTATCGCATGGTCGTTCTTTTGTTTAGTCAGTGTCGCCGACTGTTTCCACGTAAATCGATGAGCATGAATCCATTGTACTACATATAAAGTGCGAAATCCTACTTCCATATCTACATCTTCATCTTCTGACTCCATGTCCATTGTATCTAAAGAAAATGACACTCCTTCATAACAATTGTTCATTTAATTATGTATTAATCAGGTTATTTGTAATTAAACTATAAAATGTTTAAATTAAATTATGATTTCAGCAGATAATGAAAACGTATTTCTCTTATAATAACAAGAGAAAAGCCCAGTACATGTAATTAACATTTTTAAACCTGTATTTCGCTTTTCTCTATTGGCATTACTGAATAACATCCAATTTCTTTATTGCAGTAATCGTTATTCATCTATTTTGACTTCACAATGTCTGATTAGGTTAAGTATTCATAAATATATTAATTATTAAAATTTTGTGAGCGAATTTTAGAGATATATTATTATTTACATTTTTATTTTATTCACGAAATAGTCCTAATAAGTGTCACTCGAGGTCTGAGATTGCCATAGATAAACAATAATAGACGTTTGTATTTCGGATGTAGGCTAAAGGCACATTCCTCACTACTGATATCCATAACCTCACGTCTGCTAAATGATAAACTTCACGATCTTTAAACAATGTTATTTACATAACTATAATTCAAAATAGACATAATTCACCTCAATAAAGTTGTTGTAGACAGTTAGGGTACACGAAAATTCTTGCTTTATGCTTCAGAACCGGTTAAACATTAAATATGAATGCTACTGGTCAGGTTCAAGAAGATTAATCGGAGAAAATTCGAGAGTTAAAAATGAACTTAGATTAGCGTTTATACAACAGAAAATCTGGGTTCAACTTGACTGGTGGCCATTTTTAACCTTTAATCTCGGTTTAAACGCTATATACAACCGGCCTTAAGTGGAGCGTTGAAACAGCGGTAACTAGGCTATTTAAAACTGCAGTTATGGACTAGTCTAATGGCCAGTTTGTCCAAGTAATATTTAATTTTGCTTAACGAATGTTAAATTAACAGTCTGTTTATTTTTAACGCTTTGTTAATGTATTTTCCATTTGTTCAACATAGGCTAATTTTGTTTAAGATAACCAACACTTAACATAACGTCTGTTAGCACTATTTTAACTACGCAACAGCAGTTGGTAATGATTCTACACATGTAAGACAATTTTTGATTGGCTAAAATTAATCTTTAAATTCTATATTATAGAGTGAGTCATGAAACGTGCATAAAATGACAATCTGTTATAGTAGGCCACGCTCCATAAACAAACAGTTGACAAATGAAAGTTGTAGGTGACGTGCTGAATAATAATTACAAAGTAAGGTTATATTTCCTCATTGCTATTATGGATACGAAATACGAAAGAAATAAAATAACACTGATGTATTTAAACAGTCCAAAGTATTTTTTAAATGTTATATTACCAGTCATATGCTAAACATTCCCTACAGAGAGACACAAAATATTAATTTCGCAACTTCTGTTCGAACAGTTGTGGAGACATCGGCCATATTTAACTAACTGTTAAACTAGTTAACTGCCCGAAATCCTACATTTAAAATTAACAATGTGTTAGCCCTAAATCAAACTGGTGTTGAAAACATACAATTTTATTAATTAACAAACTGTTTAGAGTTTAACAGTCGTTAAATTTTCTAACAATACTTGGAAAAACCGGCCATAAGACTTTTTGAGTAGGCTAAAAGACGACTGAAATACGAAAAGATATGAATATTACATTAAGAAAATATAAGTTAATTAAACAAATATAAAGTAGGTCTACTTAATCTAAAATTTATTATTAAGACAGCTTTAAATGATTCATTTATGTTTTTATACAATATTCTTGTTCTTCTGCCTGATAAAATGAAACGATATTTCGTTCAATTGACCTAAAGAAATTGCCATGTCTTTGTTCTCCTGAATGTTATGAACAATGGCCATACGAAGTCTCGACATCTTTTAACAAATTACTCAGGCAGGATATGTTTTATTTAACTTCAGTTTAAATTAAAATTCTTGTCATTAATGGCTGAGGATTTAGAACTTTGTAGTCTCTTCCCACAAAACGAAAATTATTCCGATTCTTGCGTCTCCTTCTAGATCTTCAACTGTCTCGTTGGCCTTAAGTTGGAATTCCATTAAGAAATTGATCCTATTACAAAAGTTTATAAAATGTAGGCCTAATTACATTTAAACAAATGATGTAGGCCTAATGTGAAATAACGTGTATAGTCCAAACATCACAAATAAAAGAGAACAATGAGTGAATTTTTATTTTTCAGATAGAAACGGATGTAATTAGTAGTAGCCTAGTCTATATCTGGTGTCATAAACTGAAATGTCTTTCATAAAAACATCACAGTCCAGTTTTTCTTTCAGTAAGGGAAGAAAACAATGTCCAAGGTTGACTTTTAATATTATCTAATTAAACTTAAATTAAATTAAAGTTGAAGGATTAATTCTCTCGGCAATAAAAGTTAAATATTCAAGAGATTGATATTAAATGGAGCGTTCAAATGGCGGTCAGTAAAAATGCAGATCTGGAGTGCAATTGTTTTTGTAAAAGACAGCTGAAATACGAAAAATACATTAGGCCCACATTACGAAGATAATATTGAACGAATAGGCCTATAAAGTAGGTTAGTCTGTCTACAATTGGGACAGCTTTAGATGGTTGTCTGTGACGAATCTATATACTGTAGGCCATACTTTTATACAATATCCTTGTTCTTCTGCCTGATAAAATGAAACGATATTTTACGGAACGATCGTTCAGTATCCATTCTGTTGGCTGACGCAAATTTTTGGAAATTTAAGTTATAATTTATTGTTAGCAAGGTTTATGAATACTTCACGTCTTTTTATATTCTTCATCAAATTATGCAGACAGAATAATGTTTTTTATTTGAAAATCTAAATTCTCATCATTAACGGAAGAGAGTTTAGTAGGCTACTGTGCAGTCATTTCACACACAACGAAACTGATTGCTTTTTTTTCGTTCTTTTAATCTAGATATTCAGCTGTCTCGTCTGCCATTAGGTCTGTGAAGAGAAAATCGTCGTTGATTTTATGAAACTTCCTATGTGACAACACAGAGCATAATTTTTCAGGAGGAAGAAAAAGATAACTGCCTTAAATATCAATAGATCTGATCCTCAATGATGTCATCATATTCTTCAACGTTTTCTACCGAATTATTTCACATTTTTCTATAGGCTTATTGATATTTAATTACATTTTTCTTCGTCCTGAAAAAAAAAATGCTCTATACCGTCACATAGGAGGTTTCATAAAATCAACAATGAAACGCAAACTGGGAGAAATGTAATTTCGTATTCTAGAAATAGAACGTGTTTTTTCGCATGTACACCGTAGAAATATTAACATTTTCTATTCTTTTGTACTTCGCAATTTATACGAGACTGAAAACTCATAAAACTAGATTACGAAAAATGAAAATGAATGAGTTCACGTAATTTGGAGCCATTTCGCGTTTGTCATTTCTGTGAAAAAAAATCACTAGGTACCGTTAGTTGCGGATAATTTGATGGCGAGCAGACGAGACAAATGAAGGCCGATCGTCATTGAAATCGATTTGGTTCCAAAGTGGCAGGACTCACACGGACAAGAAATGGCGGCAGGTGAGCCCCCCGAAGTGTCACTCAAGAGTACATGTTGTGACGCAACACCGGAAGTAGATGAGCCCGTGGGTGTAAGAGGAGGAGGATTCCGACACGAGGTGGGGGGGGGAGACGTCACAGTCCGACCGAACCAATCAAATCGCAGTGATTTGTCACCTGTCCTCTTCGTGTGGAGATAAGCCCAGCCTCCCAGAGTTCGTCTCTTCGAATTGGGAAATCTAGCCTCGCGCAACCGCGTTTTGTAGGGGTCCGCCCAGGAGCCGCGCGGCGTTGCCACACTAACACGCTTTTCCCGCCATCGTCGATTTGAGCCCCCCGCTCCGGGCATCTAGTGCGCGTTTCAGCCACCCTACGTCATTTTCCCGGCGCTAGTGTTCTGCTGCTGTGCTCTCTCGCTCCGCACCCCCCTCTCCCAGCGCTCTCACCCCCTCGATCGACGAGGCTGAGGCTAGCGTCAGGCCGAGCAGACAGTTGAATGCAGACTCAGAGCCAGGAAGGAGGTTTTCAGCGCTGGTAACTGCCGTTGTAGCGCACGTCTTGAAAATCATCACGTTTCCAGCGTGCAGGCGTCTCGAGTGACACCTCAGTGGAGGGTGGACGCGTCTGGGAAGGAGTAGCCCCGGTGCCATCCCGCCTGCAGCACGATCTCTGAGCTTCGTCGTCGTCTGACAGCGAAAATACCGCGTGTTGTTGCGTGTGAGTGTATACACAGTGATGTGGGGACAGTGAGGGAATCGTGACTAACAATGGAAGAGCACCTCGCACTTGTGAGACGATTGTGGTTATGAAGGTTCGCCTATCACTGACGTACAAAATAAAACCAGTTCCGAGTCGTCAGTGAAGAGGATCCATCGCAGTGGTCAGCCAGCGGCCAGCAGCAGCAGTCTCCAAGGCGAACAACAAACTTCTTTCTCTGCTAGCTGGCGCTCTCTCTCTCGCCTTTTCTTCTTTTCAAACAAGAAAAAAGTGCCCCCTCCTCTCTTTTCAGTACTCCCCCAAACAACGAACTTGGGACTTTTTCTTCAGCAGGGGGTATTTTTTCCAAAAAGAGGATCTTATTGTCCCCTCTCCAATTCTTGTACGATTTTTTTTAGCTCGGACTACGGGAAAAGTTGGCTTTATTGGCTGTAACTAGCAGAATATAGTACTGGAGGAAGAGTTGTGGAAGAGAGAAGAAGAAAAAAAAAAAGACGTCGCCAGCAAGAAAACACTTGGACCACTGCTTTTCAAATTCCCTCGAAGGTCAACAACGCCGTCCCTTCGGCTTTTTGTGCTGGGGAGGGTTCCGAGGACAGCTCCACACAAGAGTAAGTACACCTCGACCACAACTATTTATTTACCAACACCATATCAACTTCTCTAGCTGTGTGTTGATTGCTGTGTAGTTACGAATCTAGACTTTTAAAAAAGGTCGAGTCTTTCCGCAAAGATTATTGTATTGTTATTTTTATATCAGTACAGATAAGTCTGAAAAAAAAAAAGAGCAGCGATTCGTAACCAGGGAACGAGAATCTGGATTCGTTACGTACTGAGACTAGATAGATTATTGTTAGCTAGGTTATGTGGAAGTAAAATGCTTGTGATATTGAAAATATTTAATATGCTGTTTTGACTGTTAGAATTACTGTTTTAAAAATTTGTTATGAGATTCTGTTGTCATTCGAACGTAAGGTCAACCAGTTCAGACCGTGATGAGACTTTTTAATGCCATTTTGGCAAGTTGACAAAATCTTTTCGTCGTATTTCGAAAAAAAAAAAAAAAATACTACAGGCTTCATGAAGAGTTAATTGTATTCATATTATTAGGAAATGTGAAAGAAAGAACAACACTGCAATTTTAACAGGGGGTCCAGAATTTAATAGCTCTAATAATTTTATTACTATGAATTTAGATCATTATTGAATACGATATAACGTAGAAGTGGTACATTAAATCGATTTGAATTGTCGTATCAACTAAATAGCGACCGTTTTGGTTTTGTATTCTGTGTACGTTTGTAGAAGTGACAATTGTTCAGTGTTTTACTGTTAACTTGAATATCCCATCTGTCTGTAATGTTCTAATGTTCCTTATTTGCCGAATTGAGGCATTCGTTTCTTTATATTATGAAAATAAATTACGAGTGGTCCAATTGCAATCTGTATGCAGAGATAATTATGTTTGTGTATTGGCAGCGAATTTGTACAAAGAACAGGACTGAGATTTCTAAGTACGCAGCCAGAATTTGAAATATAATTCCTCACTGAGGGGTGCAGACTGTTATTACATAGTATGTAACATATAATTGGGGTGTTTGATACATTAAATGTGCTTAAAATGCGATGTCACTGAATAAATTGCGTGTTACATGCGAAGAACAGAAATGTGATGTTTTATTATCATTCTAACGTCCGCCGTGGCTGTGATGACATGTTCTGGCGTTACAATGCCTATCTCTGGCAAGTTGACAGGGTCGTTTTTTCGTTATTTTGAGGTCACACGACGCAGGGGTGTACATTTATTTGATATGGGGCTTTAGAACCAGGTTTTAACACTTGACAAGCGAGAAACAGATTGTGCAGGGATTCGAACATCGACTGTCGGTAACCCTTTCCTGTTGTGTTTGAGTGTCGTTGTGTTCAGATGCGGCAGCCACCCCATTCAACGCGGCAAGTTGCTGTTCTCGCCTTGTTGGTATTTGTCATCTTTCAACCGTTCGCGATCGCACGCGTTGAGCTTGAGTCGCCGCTTTTCGGATTGTAAACAAAAGATAAATTACAGCGGAGTCGCTCGCCGCTTGGATATCGTGCTCACAGTGCGTTCAGATTCGAGATTCCGCTTGTCAGAAGCCACGAGGTGGTGTTTAGGGCGATGAAATGGATGAAATTTCTATTTCCTACATTTTTAAAGCTAGAGACCCAATATTTTGTACACAGCAACCTCTTGTTATGTATTAATGCTCAAAAGTTTTAAAACGTAGCTGTCACAATAATAATATACGTTACAAGAGCGGTATGTTGACGTTTTCATGTTCGAGGAAAAGATTGAAAAAGCGAAACGTAGTTGAGCTTTTTTAATTTCCGAGAACATGAAAACAAACATACCGCTCGTGTATCGTACATTATTTCGTGTGAAGATCGTTTATTACATACCTGAAACACGAATTTCTAATTAGTTGCAATGAAATCTCCATGTTGGTTTCTGTTTAATGACGGCAACTTCGGAAAACCAAAATATCTTTCTTCAACATTGTTGCTATAAAATGTTTTCTGTGTTTACTATACTCCAGCAGGACGTGATATACGTCTGTCTTCTATGATGAGTCTGGAATCTTGTTGATTTTTTCACGACTTCCTTAATGTTACTTGCATCACGAATGCAGTAACTTTAGTAATTTTGTGCGAAGATCGTTTATTACGTACCTGAAAGACGAATTTCTAATTAGTTGCAATGAAATCTCCATCTAGGTTTCTGTTTAATGACGGCAACTTTAGAAAACAAATATCTATACTCCAGCAGGCCGTGATATACGTCTGTCTTTTTTTTCCCCCAGTGTATAAATGCGAACTTAAAACAAACGGTAAGGTTATGTAATGATTTATTTTTCATTTTAATATTTTAACAATATTATTTATATAACAATTGCACATCGGCATCTGGAATCTCGTTGATTTTTCCACGGCTTCCTTAGTGTTACTTGTATCAGGAATGCAGTAAGTTTCGTGGAGTAGTTTACTTAATTTTTGCAAATT
Source organism: Periplaneta americana (assembly GCA_025594305.2). NCBI lineage: Eukaryota > Metazoa > Arthropoda > Insecta > Blattodea > Blattidae > Periplaneta > Periplaneta americana. The sequence continues at coordinate 153,132,748 of JAJSOF020000015.1, forward strand.
TTAAAAACAATAATTAACAGTGCAATTTAAGTTGCAGTAAGTTTCCAATTTATAATTATTACTATATTGAACGTCTCTAAAAATAATATGTTAAAAGCCTAAAGCAGTAAAATCAATATGTCACTTAAGTGGTAAGAAGACGGAAATTGTATGTGTGTTATGTTGGGAATACTGAATGTGGAATTTTAGACTTTCCGCGGATTGGTTTTGTGCGGAAACCAAGCAAATACGCACGATCTCGCACAAAATATTTTGTACACAGCAAACTCTTGTTACGCCTATATATTAATGCTCACAAGTTTTAAAATGTAGCTCCCACAAAATATATGTTGCAGGCAGGGGCATCATTTAATTTTTTGCTTGGGGGCAAGATTTTTTTAGGGAAGACCTTAGGGCAATGGTTCTCAAATTTATTAGCACTGCGGACCCCCTTTCCATAGACCGCGGCCCCCTTTCAAAATCATCAATGGAATTATATTGTGTATGTTAGATTTTGGGGTTAATTTTAAGTAAATAAAGCTAATCACGTCTATTATTTTTCCAAATGAAACACTATTAACTGTATATTTTAATTAAACAAACCGTAAATAATATTAGTTCTAAAAAAAAGTAGATGGTCTTCATTAATATGTTATAATCAGTGACGTACGCAAAATTTTGTCAAGGAGGGAGGGCTCATTTTTAAAATTTACATTATCGGTATTTAAAATTTTGTGTATTATTATTATTATTATTATTATTATTATTATTATTATTATTATTAACGATTAGGGAAAACACGAGAATTTTACTGGAAGCAAGTAAAGATATAGGTTTGGAAGTAAATCCCGAAAATACAAAGTATATGATTATGTCTTGTGACGAGAATATTGTAGAAAATGGAAATATAAAAATTGGAAATTTATCCTTTGAATAGGTGGAAAAATTCAAATATCTGGGAGCAACAGTAACAAATATAAATGATACTCGGGAGGAAATTAAATACAGAATAAATATGGGAAATGCCTGTTATTATTCGGTTGAGAAGATTTTATCATCCAGTCTGCTGTCAAAAAAATCTGAAAGTTAGAATTTATAAAACAGTTATATTACCGGTTGTTCTGAATGGTTGTGAAACTTGGACTCTCACTTTGAGACAGGAACATAGGTTAAGGGTGTTTGAAAATAAGGTTCTTAGGAAAATATTGGGGCTAAGAGGGATGAAGTTAAAGGAGAATGGAGAAAGTTACACAACACAGAACTGCACGCATTGTATTCTTCACCTGACATAATTAGGAACATTAAATCCAGACGTTTGAGATGGGCAGGGCATGTAGCACGTATGGGCGAATCCAGAAATGCATATAGAGTGTTAATTGGGAGGCCGGAGGGAATAAGACTTTTGGGGAGGCCGAGACGTAGATGGGAGGATAATATTAAAATGGATTTGAGGGAGGTGGAATATGATGGTAGAGACTGGATTAATCTTGCTCAGGACAGGGACCAATGGCGGGCTTGTGTGAGGGCGGCAATGAACCTGCGAGTTCCTTAAAAGCCAGTAAGTAAGTAAATAAATAATATGAAGTAGAACCCCGATTATCAGTCACCCTATTAACCGATTGGTGGATTATTCGCCTGTATTTCTCTCGTTTTTTTTCTGCAGAAATATATAAAGTACTGTACATTGCATTAGCACGTTATTTTTTCCAAAGAGTGTTATTACAGGCCTGTGCCCTTACACAGTATGGTCGACTGTTCGAATTGTCGTACTTTATAACTTCTGTACAGGGTGCGTCAGAAAGAACGGATGGATTTCACATGGCAAGAAAATTGTAAAGATTCATCAAATCAAAAATGTATTGTTATCGACATATTCACCAATACATGCAGTTTATTTATGGAAAACAACATTATCCATATGATGTCCTAGGCTTTCAATACAGGCATCGAGGCGTTTTCTGATGTTCGCCATCACTTTCACAGTCATAGCTGGTGCAATTGCCACGATTTCTTCACGAATCGCTGTCTTCAGTTGGTCCAGTGTATGTGATCGATGTTTACAAACTTACGCCTTCAAATGGTCCCAAAGAAAGAAGTCGCAGGGCGCGAGATCTTACCGTAGCCTCGGACAATCTCAGTGCAATAGAATTTCGTCCAGGTGATTTCTTCTTTAATGTTGAACCTGTGATACGAAATGAAGCCACCCACCGCAAAATTGTATTCCGAGTTGGAATCCTAGCGTGACATCCGATGTCGAAATGAGTCCTGAGTGGCGATCACAGACTCTTCATTTTTCAAAAATGTCTCTACGATGAAAGCACGTTGTACACAGACCAACACCATATTCTCAACTGAAACTGCATTCTATGGCTGAACCAACAGTCGTGGTCCCCCTCACTATATCTCTCTCCTCGTTGCATATCGATAGTTTGAAATCCATCCGTTCTTTCTGACGTACCCTTTATAAATGTTTTCTATTTGTGTCAAAATAAATCTTGTGCTAAGTATCGGAAAAAAGTGTATATAATTGAATGATTTGAGGAAAGAGAAACTGTGGCTCATCTCGCAACAGGATATAATAATAATAATAATAATAATAATAATAATAATAATAATAATAATTTATTTAACCTGGCAGAGTTAAGGCCATACGGCATTCTCTAACACTCAACCAGGACTAAAACTGCGTTACAAAAAACACTACAAATTTACAAAGTACACTAAAATTTTACACACAGAACTGAATAAGAAAATAATAATAAGATGTATACAACGAGTAAGTAGAAATCATACATAATATATAACATACAGAAAGAAAGGAAAAAGCATAATAAAATGTGAACAGCAGGTCAAAATAAATGAGACAAAGTATAAAAAAATGAGACAATTATTGATGATAATAATAATAATAATAATAATAATAATAATAATAGTAGTATTAGTAATAAAATAGTGCAGTACAAAGCACATAATGAATACAATATTTTAAGTACACACAGTAAGGAAAATTATGATTATATATAGCTCAACTTAGCACATTATAGATATACCATTATCGGAAAATATGAAAACAAAAATATGAAATAAGTTAAATATCACTGGAACATAAAAAAATGTGAATACGTGGAAACATGCAATACAACACTTGTCATAATAGTAAGTTAGTTTGGCAACTCGTCATAAGATAATTTATATCAGTTATATCAGATATGAGATTGGAATGTATGCAGATCTTCACTATTCATATCTTTTCCCAGGCAGCTATTACAAGGAGTTTCCTTGCCCCTTAAAAAACCTGTCGTTGACAATGAGACTTGAATTAGTGAACTTGTGGCCCATTGCCTAGCGTGTTAAATACAAAGGCCATAGAGGAAATTACCAAAGTGTATTGTTCGCTACATTTACGAAATTTGTTCAAGGTACGGATTACCCGATTTTTTCGATTAATCGTTCACCACCCCCCTCATTACCACGGATAATAGAGGTTCTATTGTAGTTCTAAAAAAAATAGATGGTCTTCATTAATATGTTATAGTCAGTGACGTACGCAAAATTTTGTCAAGGAGGGGTCATTTTTAAAATTGTTTACAATTTACATTAACTTATCGGTATTTAAAATGTTGTGTATTATTATTCATGTTATTATCATCATCATCAGCTGAGTTTTTACAGGAGGTGTGAAACTAGTTCCAAGAAGAACGTTGCATCAGCGAAGAAGCATTTGCCAATATAAAATTTTCACTAACGCCGCGAGAATCCCTACACGGCTTTTTGCTAAAAAAATTGTAAAATTGAGTTTTGCGGTCGCTTAGACATATCAAAGAACCCGGAACGATAATGTGGAGTTTTTATTAAAAATATGAACTATCAAATGCACTAAACGTTGAACGAAAGTTTCACAAGAAAGAACTCAAACTAAAGAACGGGTGAATATCGCTCTTAAAATGAATTTAAAATCGACAATCCACAATATTTAACAACATCTGCACTGCAGAACTGTCAAAACAACATTTTCAATGTTTTTCACAAGTAGGCTAGTTCAATTTCACATTGTGCCTGTCGACTTCATTTTATTTCAAGGTCGGTACTAAGCGGTAGGTCTTTATATAATAAAGATAATGTATAATTGTTATAATTGGAACTTGCTGCAGCACCAAGCACAGAGATTATATTGAAGGAGGGGTAGGAGGACTCTATGCCTTATGTCGATGTAGATTTTGTTACTCTGACAGTGAAAAAGTAGAGAAGGGAAAAAAATACATATCTAAATATCATTTTTTAAAAACGTTCGAGGGAGGGGTTCAAAGCTGGTAACTCTCCTGATTGTAGCAGACTTTATATTAAAAATAGTAGTTGCTCTAATTTGAATACTTATTTTGTATACTTAATATTCTTGTACTAAAGAAGAAATCAAGATTTTCTACTTCTTTGAGAATGATTATATTTTTTTGTGCTCAAAGTGTCATTATATTAATAGGATCAATTTTACCTTTATTCTGAAGTCTGCATCCGCACTTACGCGACATTTTTTTTTTTCTGAAAAGTTTTGATATAGGAAAGAGCGAAAAATGCCTTCTCAAACAAGTAAGTTGTCGAAAACGGCATTAAATGTTTCAAGACTCATTTTGAAATTTCTTTTTGTTCCGCGTGAACTTTCAGCCAAACGTCAAAAGCTGACTGTATTTGATGAAAGAGTGATGGAACGGAGAAAAATTATCTCCGGCGCCGGGATTTGAACCCGGGTTTTCAGCTCTACGTGCTGATGCTTTATCCACTAAGCCACGCCGGATACAACCCCGACGCCGGTTACAATCGTCTCGGATTAAGCACCATCTCTTGGGTTCCCTCTGGTGGCCGCCCTCTCCACTACGTCATAGATGTCTATGAACGCAGGACCGAAGTCCATACATGTGTTGAGGTGCACTCGAATGAGTGACTGGTTGGCCGGGATCCGACGGTATGGGCGCCGTCTTAAATCACAAAGTGATTTATTACGCATATCATATATATTTTGATGTACCGAAGTACATATGATATTTCATGCAGATATTCTGCGTCATCATATGATGAAAGAGTGATGGAACGGAGAAAAATTCTCTCCGGCGCCGGGATTTGAACCCGGGTTTTAAAGCAGCTCTACGTGCCACGCCGGGTTCAAATCTCGGCGCCGGAGAGAATTTTTCTCCGTTCCATCACTCTATGATGACGCAGAATATCTGCATGGAAATATCATATGTACTTCGGTACATCAAAATATATCTGGCTGTATTTACTTAAACTATTTTCCAGCGTCACGTCATGATAACAAAGTCATCTAAAATTTTAGTGGCAAAGGGATATATCTTTCAACCACATCACACACTGAAATTGAAATAAAAAATTTCACGGAATTTACGAAAGTTTAAGTACTTTCAACCACATTTTCTCACAAATAACTTAAATGCACTTTCACCCCTTTGATTCTGACTGCCTCAATTGCTTCCTGAATCAGCGTAATGATAACTTACAAGGCACTCCTAAATGACACATTATTTTTTATGTGTGTTAGTTACAGTACAGTTTTTTAATGGTGACAGCTCTTATCGCTTGTGGTCAGAGAGCAGACTGCAGTTCCATAGGTCCACGGTTAGGCAATTCCGAGAAACAGTTGTCAGCTGTCACGTCTAAGCAAGTGCACTGAATATTCGGGTGACGATTATTCTGAAATGAGGCTTTTGTCGAAAATTATTTCATGAAAACCTAATTTTTATGTGAACACTTGAAAATATGTATTTACATAAAAAGTTCCAAAAATGTGTTTTTATATGAAATAAAATTTAAAATATATGCTCAGGTGACCTTGTCCGAAACTTAAAACACAATTACGAGTTTCTATTACAATGCAGGTAAAATATTGATTTACCTAAGCATCCAAGCTATAGTGATCACTGCGAAAGCTATAAGCCCACCCAAAGTAGACACCTGTGGAGTAACGGTTAGCGCGTCTAGCCGCGAAACCAGGTGGCTCGGGTTCGATTCCCGGTCCGGGCAAGTTACGTGATTGAAGTTTTCCCTTAACCCAATATGAGCAAATGCTCCGTAACTTTCGGTGCTGGACCCCGGACTCATTTCACCGGCATTATCAACTTCATCTCATTCAGACGCTAAATAACCTAAGATGTTGATAAAGCATCGTAAAATAACCTACTAAAGAAACTCACCCAATCCGCTTCGTTTTTAGTAACTTATACGCCACCGATGATTTTCTTGGATATTTTCACATGCATTGATCACGTAACTTAGTGGTATCACCATACCGCACTACGTAGGAAAACACTCCTTTTTTTTTTTTTGGTCCAGAGTAAATCTATCTGTGTACCTATCTACCAAAAACGTATAGGCCTATGCAAAGCATACCAAAAGCCTGGACAAATCGAACTTAATCTGTGCCACAGCTTCTAGATCTTATGAAAACTCACATTCTTTCTGCCTATCAAAAAGTGTGTATGTAAAGCATAAAAAAACCCTAAAAAAAAACAAGTCTAACCTGTCACTAACCCTCAACCTTACGAAGACTTTACCAAAAAACGTATTTGCAAGACATACGCAAAGCCTGAACGAACCAAACGTAGCCAGTCACTGATCCTTGTCCTTAATAAAACTAGGGTTCCCAGACGTCCCGTAAAATACGGGATCGTCCCGTTTTTCGCTAATGCGTCCCGTTGTCCCGAGAAGTGTTTTCGGGACAGCTTTCCGTCCCATATTTTAGAGTTCTAAACTGAGAAAAAATGGAAAAGTTACAATGTCTATTCTACATTACAAATTACAAATATCGCACTTCATCATTGCGTTGTAGATGTGCTATTATGAAACATTATTGTGAATTATTAATGGCAACAGCAAACGTTTAGTTGAAGTCTGGGTGGAACTTTTTAAAAGTATTGAAGGAGAACTCTCAAATTTGAAGAGGGTAGTGGAGTTCATTATGTGTATCCCTGGAACAAATGCGTGTGTCGAAAGTTCATTTTCTCGCATGAACGCTCTATGGACTGATGAGAAAAATAAATTGTCTGTAAAAACATTAAAATCAATGCTTGTTGTAAAATCATTCTTCAGTGAGGATTGTGTTGCTTTTCATACACGATTCTTCAAAATAAACAATTGTTAAGTGAAATTTATTCTTCAGAGAAATATTGCAAGGCCAAGGCGGATTGATTTATAAGAATAATGTCACATGAGTAGTGTATTTTGTAGCTACTTCTGTAATAACTTAGTAAAGATTTTGCTTATTTTGTAGCTACTTCTGTAATAACTTAGTAAAGATTTTGCTTATTTTGTAGCTACTTCTGTAATAACTTAGTAAAGATTTTGCTTATTTTGTAGCTACTTCTATAATAACTTAGTAAAAAATTTGTTTACTATTTGTTTACTTACACTTAGTAAGTAAAGTATTTAGGCTATGTACTAAACTTTACCACACATACACTTTGAAAGATTGGCATATTTGATGGGTGCGCATACTAAACTTATTCATGTAAACTTCATCTTACGATGTTGGATGACGTATATACGTCCGTTGATGTGACATATACGTCCACCCATAAGCAGTGCTGATTAGATCAGACGCTATGGACAGTACTCTATAACAGAGTCGCCAGTATGAGAGGAGAATTTCGAGCCTTTGGCGTGAAACGAACTCGATAGCTCAGTTGGTAGAGCGCCTGACCGGAGTACAGGAAGTCGCAGGTTCGAATCCCGCTCGAGGTTGTGAAATTTTTCTTTCATACCATGGCATGATTGTGACTATATAAGTATTTAAATATTCATTAAACTTATTCAGTGAAAGCTGATAGATGTCCCGTATTTTTTCCCCAATATGTCTGGGAACCCTAAATAAAACCCTCTTATTTCTCCAAATAGGGCCTATTGTAGATTCGTAAAGTTATACAATCACTGTTTCAATTCACCATGAAATAAACTCAACACAAATCGAACGTCAGTGCCGTGTGTGGTGGTGCATAGCGAGATCGAAGTTTCAAAATTGTAATTATTGTTGTTACAGAAACTAAAGCCTTCTACGGAAATGATAGAAGAGATTATTGTAATTATTGCGGTTATTTAACGTTTATTTTAATCTACGAAGTCTGCTCAGAGTCTGGATGGTAATTGTTGTAATTATTTATCCACCATTTTAAACCGTGCAGGTTACGATACGATAAAATGGTGGTTTTAATTACAATTAATTATTGCTTGATTATTGTGACTAGTCACGACATTCGACGTAACAATTACAGAACTTCTCTTCTGTTGAAGCCTGTGAATTATTTTTCATGTACGAAACTCTTATTTAACGTTCATTTTCAACTGCAGAGACTATTGAGACAAGATGAAGCGTTGATTTTTGTTATAACTTCATTTATCCATTCAGAAACGAAGTAGGCTAACTAATTCTTTATTACTTTTAAGCCATAAAGACTATTCACAGACGATGAGACAACAATTTAAGTTATACATTTTCATTTAACGTTTCTTTTTTACTTTTTAATATAGCTACGAAGTATACGAGAAAGTATTTTGATTCGAAATAATGTAATTACATAAAAATGATTTTTAGAAGACCTTATTTAATTAAGTCTTTATTTGAAATCAGACGAAATTTAAAAATTGTCTAATTTTTATTTATTTATTTATTTATTTATTTATTTTATTGCTAGTAAGTTTGAAATGAATACAAGTTAATAAATACAATGAGAGATAAACTAGCCCACTCCTGAATGAGTAAGACTCGTGCTCAGGAGGGGATTCCAATACAGACAAAAATAAAATTAAAATTGAGAGTGAATACAGATTAAAAAGTGTTTAATATGTTTAAACTCAAACTATAAATCCGATACAATTTTTTTTTTTAATTTTTATTAATTTGGAGAGGATTCGTCGTTAAAATAATATTGGAATAAAATTTGTTTAATAATCTGGGACCTTGACTCATGCTATGGTAAAAAGCTGCATTGGTTTTACATTTTGGTATTGAGGTTATTTCTTCTTGATTTCTTGTATTAGGCCTATATAAAGTAATCTCATTTAGTAGGCCTATCGATAACATTATGTTTTTCTTGTAAGATAGATTAATAAAATTATTTAGGTTGTGTGTAGAATTTTGACGTAAAATGTATATGTTCGAGCTACAAGAGAGAAAAATTATAACAGTTTTGACGTGAAAGGTTTACTCTGATGTCACTCGTGGTACCATGGAGACAGAAATGCAAAATAAACTTCTTGCTTTCTGGTTTTCCACGCGGCCAGTCCCGCTCCGTTCTCTAAAATAATGCGATTTAACGTTTTCCACACAAAAGCCATGGAAAGATTGAGTAGGCCTATATGGATTGGATGTAGGCCTACATGAATATCAAATAAGATACACTAAATTACAGTCTTGAAGAAAATATTGGTTAATGCAAAAGTTCGTAGCGTTTTTTCGCTGTGACAAAAGCTTTTGAGATGAATACAAGACGGGAACTAATCAGTAATATATTCTCTTACATTATCTATGACTCTCTGCGAACGCTGGAATAGTTTTCCGATTCCGTGTCTGAAGAAATCTGCTGGTTTGGAGTTAAATAAGTCCTCAAGCCAAGATTGTATAAGCATCTTCGTTATCAAAGGAGTTCCATTGAAGATTGTTGGATAGAGAACGGAAAAGGTGAAAATCTGAGGGCGCAAGATCGGGAGAATATAGGGGATTTGGAATCGCCTCCCAACCAAGCTCCTGTATAGCTGCTTTCGTCATGTTAGCGGAGTGCGGGCGTGCATTATCGTGTTTCAGCACTTGATGCAGTCTTACGGATCGTTTTTCTTCACTTGCGGCCGTAAGGCGTCTGAGTTGTTGGGAATAAATGTCAGCAATTATGATTACGCTCCTGGGAAGCAATTTGTAATATCTACATGACACCTTCTTTACGCATAACACCATCATCTGTGGATGGACACTAACTTTTGTAAGGGGTGTTGTGTGTTGAAACGACAGAATTAGTTTTTGCAGTGCTTTCTCTCCGATGGCATTCTCCCCATACACGCCGCCTCCGCTTCTTTTGCTTCTCTGTTAAACATAAACAAAAGAATATGTCGGAAGTGTTCTTTTTTTTACCCCACCTGACACTCATCTTCTTTATACCATAAACAGCACAAACTTCCTTCAAATACCCAAAATTCAAGGCGTATTTACAAGCACGAGATTCCAAATAACAAATGACGAATGATAAACAATCTCCTAGCAACGCTGTGTTGTAATTACGAACTTATGCATCAACCTAATACATATTGTAACTTATTTTATTGCTGAAATTGGAGTTCTACGCGTATAGAGATTTCACGCAATCATTGGGGTTTCCTTAAATCTCCTGTCATTTTTTTTTTTATCTTTCGTTACAAAATTTTCAAAACCTACCAATCCAGGTAGTCTCAGCACCCCACTGTTCGACCAATTTCTGTTTATCAAAAGTAATCTCACTAGAGGTTTTGATTTATGTAGAGAAAATCAAAACTCGAATGGGATTTAATTGACTATTACACGATTAGAAGAAAGTACGAGTATATAAAGATTAGAAGAAATAAAGTACTCTAATACAATAAAATATTAACTGACTTACTAAAATTCTATTTCACTAATGTTGGCTTCACCAAAACGTTTGAACCTAGCCGCCATTTTCAGTTGACTGTCTATGCTGTAAACAAAATATGACGATCACAAAGCATGTTTTATAGTACCTTAAAGAATTTGCAGTTTGAAATGTTGGCAAACAAAGAAACAAATGCTAGGGTAATGATAAAAACAAATGCTAGAGAAGCGATAAAATTAAACAAATGCTAGAGAAGCGATGAAATTGTGCAATAAGCAGTCATGATTGGTTTAAATACGTCCTTTCGTACCGTTTTATTGGTCAAAAGTAGTTTGACGTAGTAAAAGTGTAATAGTCAAATTAATTCATAAGTACAAATGAACCACTGAAATAAAACATAATACTATTTAACAATTTCCACTATTGAAATATATCAATTTTCTGAAATAGATAAATATAGCCTATTAGAAATCTTTAGGCCTACAGGTAGTGTTAAGCTATTTCGTGTAAATTTATACAATAGGCCTATTAATTGTAGACTCTATATGTCTACTTAAATCATAGGCTATAATTTATGTATAAATGAAGTTAAATATGTTTTTCCTGGAGTTATAATGCATTTTTTTCCGTGTATAATCCAGAAAACTTGAGTTTATACGCTTATTTAGGTGCATATAAAATGGTTTTCTTGGGGTAGCTTTTTACTACTATTACTACAACAACTACTACTAATAATAGTACTTACTTACATACTTCAGGCTTTTGAGGAATCCGGAAGTTCATTGCCGCCCTCACATAAGCCCGCCATCAGTCCCGATCCTGAGCAAGATTAATCCAGTCCCTACCATCATATCCCAACTACTTCAAATCCATTTTAATATTATCCTCCCATCTAGATATTGTCCTCCCAAAAGGTATTTTCCCCTCAGATCTTCCAACTAACACTCTCTATGCATTTCTAGATTCTCCCATACGTGCTACATGCCCTGTCCATGTCAAACGTCTGGATTTAATATTTGTGTCAGGTGAAGAATACAATGCGTATAGTTCTGCATTGTGTAACTTTCTCCATTGTTCCTAATTGATTATTTTTGTTAATAATAATAATAATAATAATAATAATAATAATAATAATAATAATAATAATAATGCATAAGAAAACAATAGGTCTACTTCTAACAATAACTAATGTCATTTGTACTCTTAACATAGAGAGAAAATAAATTTGTTGTCAAACGAGTAAAACTTATAATTAGAAAGTATGTGTCATTCGTGACGCTCATTGTTAAAGTATAGAGACTCTGAGATGATGATTGTAATTCCAGTTACATAGGCCTACATATAGTCTTTGTTCCTGCAATAACTCCTATGTGCAAAATATAAAATATTTCAGGAGGAAGGAAAAATACATTTATTCATCCTATGGCAGCCGTACAAGGAGACTGTGAATTCTTACATTTTCGAAACGAAGAAATATAATTACATATAGGAGATTTTATTATTTGCTGTATCACTATTTAAGTTATTTAATAGAGCAAAAATCTGAAAATCGATAAATGTCACATAGGAGTTATTGCAAGAACAACGACGATATGCACTTCTTGGAACTAAATATGCTACTCAGTTGCGATACCATGGTTATTATGGATGTAATTATTTATTTATTGTATTATTATTGAGCTAAGACAAGACATTCGTTATAATAATTTATTGTAAAACTTGTCGTTTGTTAGACACCACGAATTATTTGTTTCCATAGTAAGACTTTGAAAATGTTTAATTTTAGTTCTTGCTAGCCGACTTTACTCGAAACGATAAGCTAATAATTTTAATTGCAATTATTTATGTGACGTAAGAGTACATTTTAAGTTACAGAGGGCATTCAGAGTCGGTGAAATATTGTCAATTATAATTATTTGATGTCCATTTTAAAAGGATCGTAGTTGTAATTGATTATTTCACGTCCATCTAAATATGCTCGACATATAATTTTTTCTCTCGCAAATATCGTAGAATCGAACGCCATTGCCTTTGATATAAAACTGTTAGTCTGAAAATAATTGCAAGATTGAAATGTGAGAAGTTGCGTATTGGATAATATCAAGTATGAACGATTTACGGGAAGACACAAATTTCAAGTTTATTTCTTCTATTGAAGGCAGAAAATACGAGAGATTGGAGAATGCCGGGTTTGCAGTGAAAGACCTGCTTTTAGACAGAAAACTACGAATGAAGGAATAAATGTACTGTATTTTGGTCTTCAGTTCATACTGTATAAATGGATGTTCAATACATGACATTCAGTAATTTTCAACAAATAAATGCTTAATATAAATGAATGGGTGAATAAATGGATAAATAGGTGCATAAATGAGTAGGCAAATAAATTAATACTTGACTAAATGAGTAGGTAAATAAAGGAATGATTAAGTAGGTAAATAAATTAAACATGAATATAGAAATAGATTTAAATAAATAAATTAAAAATTGAATACAGAAATAGATTTAAATAAATAAAGAAGTAAGTAAATAAATAAATATTTACATAAATAAATAAATAAAGAGATAATAAAGAAATAAATAAGTAAATAAATAAACAAAAATAACAGAAAAATAAATAAAAAATAAAGAAAGAAAGAGACAAATAAATAAATAAAGAAAGAAACAAACAAATAAAGAAAGAAATAAAGAAAGAAACAAACAGAGAAAGAAACAAAGAAACAAACAAATAAATAAACAAATAAACAAACAAATAAATAAACAAACAAATAAACAAACGAACAAACAAATAAACAAACAAATAAATACACAAACAAACAAACAAATAAACAAAGAAACAAATAAATAAACAAACAAGCAAATAAAGAAAGAAACAAACAGAGAAAGAAACAAAGAAAGAAAGAAACAAACAAATAAACAAACAAACAAATAAATAAACAAACAAATAAAGAAAGAAAGAAACAAATAAATAAATAAACAAATAAATAAACAAACAAGCAAATAAAGAAAGAAACATACGAATAAAGAAAGAAAGAAACAAACAAATAAAGAAAGAAAGAAATATGCGAATAAATAAAGAAACAAATAAAGAAACAAACAAACAAATAAAGAAACAAACAAACCAACAAACAAAAAGAAAGAAACAAATAAAGAAAGAAAGAAAGAAAGAAAGAAATGAGTAAAGAAATAAATAAAGAAAAACAAATAAATAAAGAAACAAACAAATAAAGAAAGAAAGAAATATGCGAATAAAAAAGAAAGAAACAAATAAAGAAAGAAACAAACAAACAAATAAAGAAAGTAACAAACAAATAAAGAAAGAAAGAAACAAACAAACAAAAAGAAAGAAACAAATAAAGAAAGAAAGAAAGAAATGAGTAAAGAAATAAATAAAGAAACAAACAAATAAAGAAACAAGCAAATAAATAAAGAAAGAAATAAAGAATTAAATAAAGAAATAAAGGAATAAATAAATAAACAAAGAAAAACAAATAAATAAACAAAGAAACAAATAAATAAAGAAAAAATAACGACATAAATAAATAAATAAATAAATAAATAAATAAATAAATAAATAAATAAATAAAGAATGAAATGAGTGAAGAAATAAATAAATAAACAAATAAATAGACAAATAAACAAAGGAAAATAAATAAATAAACAAATAAATATAGGAAGAAAGAAATAAAGGCAGAACGAAAGCAATAAAGAAAAGTAAATGAGTTAATAAATAAAGAAAGAAATAAATAAACAAATAAATAAAGAATGAATGATGCCCTTTATGAAATACTTCTTTGACAATGTCAACTCAGCCTTCTGAATATAAAAAAAACTCTTGACGGCTCATTGCTCTTGTTTAATTTAAATTGTTGTAATTATTCCTGGCTCTTTATTTTTTTAAGAGGCAGCCTCTTCCACTAATTTCATTGTGATAAAAAAGTAATAAACACTCCAACATGAAACGCAGGCAGGGCTATATAATTAATGAAGTAGGAGAATGTTTAATAAGTTACAGTAAATGGCATTTTTTTTCTGAAAAGTTTTGCTTATAAACTCCTGTTTTGCTCTCGGAAACGCGTGCATCCCAGGATAAAAACCACTGGTTTAGAGAATGTGAGCTGAATAGGTGACACTATGTACCCTTTGTCTTGTACAGGAAAACACTATAATTCATATGACTCGTGCAGGGCGTCGAAGTCACGACTCTGGCAGTTTCCTTCATACCAACTTTGATCGGACAGTGCTACAGCGTTAACTCGTGATACCACGAATGTCTGACAATTTATGTGCACGTAGTCTGTCGTTTGTAGCCGGGACAATGCCGCGGTCGCCACAGAGAGTTCAACGTAACGAGTAAGAAGCAAGCTGGAAGAATTCGTACTGTTTGGATGAAGGATGCGTACTTTATCTTTACACCAGTGTAGCTGTCACATTCTTTAGGTTGGGGGCAGGAATTGTTCTCTACACTGTCCTAATCTTATCGGTTTATTTTAAAACTTCATGTAATAGCTTAGGAGACAAGGTATACATGGATAAAAGAACGTGCCAAGAGAGAGAGAGAAATCGATATCGGAGATAATTAAAATGTCCTAAAGAAACTCCAGTACAGGGACAGACTATTTTTGTTAAAATACATTTCTATCGAGTAGCCTAAGAGAGAGAAAAGTGTCGGGGGATATGAGAAAATCTGTATAATTGCCTGTAACGTCTATGTATGTATGTATACAGAGTGTTTTCGAGATGGTGTTACAAACTTTCAGAGATGATGGCGAAGGGCACATGTATCAATTTGAGATAAGGAACCCTGGTCCGGAAATGACTGAGTCGAAAGTTATAAGCAAAAATAGTTGTGTGGAAATGGAATTTTAATTTGGCACCACGTGCCCTCCTTCCCTTAACTTTTGGAACAGTCGTGGAAAAATGGTAAGGGCCGGATGTCTCCTACGTGGGTACTTGTTCCGATATAATCTGTGAACTTGTCTACTGTTCCCATTGGCTCATCCGTATTCGAAAATCTGGTCTGCTTATTCCGCTTTCGTGTACTCCTCCATTTCACTAGGACTGATCGACTGGACACTGCAACTTGTACACATACACTGCTGTCTACAGACGTGCATATCAGGACCGACCATGTTCGTTACACATTACGCTACCTGCATTGCTTTAGTGTAGTTTCCTGTCCCCATCCCTCAGACAGCGCACTGAATGGAATACTGTAAGTAGACAACGTAAACAACGTCAGATGAATACAGTATGTGTAATATGTACAGATAAATACACATAAATAAGGTGTACAGAGGAATAAAATTATTTCATTTCAACAGAACTATTTTTGCTTGCAACTTTAGACTCGGTCATTTCCGGACCAGGATTCCTTATCTCAAATTATACATGTGCCCTTCGACATCATCCCTGAAAGTTTGTAACACCACCTCGGAAACACCCTGCATATAGGAATAATTTGGAATCAGTAGGCCTACGAGTGCTGATCAAGAAAGACTGAAACTGATTTTTTTTTTCATCAGATGTTTATTATACTAATTTAATGTTTACATGATCTTCTCCTCTTTCTACTTGAATGCACTTGTTATAGCGTTTCCTCCAGTCCTCGAACACATTATGCAGGCCATTCTTTGCCAGGCCCTTGAGAATCTCCTCGCATTCCTGGAATCAGTTATGACTAGAGCCCGGATTTTATGTAATTACAGATTTTAATGCTACATATTTATACACGAATAAAAGACAAATGTTGATGAGATACACATGTAGGAATTTTGTTCATAAATTTTATTTTACATTTTTTTTTATTTGCAACGAAGTGTTTGATGTGGTACATTTTATTTTGAGATAGACATTACCAATGAAACGTGAACACCTGCAACAATGCTGAGTTCAGTTTTTCATTCTTTCAACCGTAAGGCAACGTATAGAGAAACTCTGTGAAACCCACCAAGCGCAGGCTTCACATTAATTTAAATAGGCGAGTTAAAAAAAAAACGATAATAAAAATATTTTACGAGACATCCATCATAGATAGGTTGAGATTTTTCACACATACCTTTGTTTCTTTTTCTAATGCCACTCAGGCTTGTTCTTTTAGAATTTTCGACTGCATGTTAACATCAACTTATCTACAACACTGGATGTCCGACACTACATTGAAGTGTCGCCCTGGTTGGCAAGTTGGTATAGCGCTGACCTTCTATGCCCAAGGTTGCGGGTTCGATCCCGGGCCAGGTCGATGGCATTTAAGTGTGCTTAAATGTGACAGGCTCATGTCAGTAGACTTACTGGCATGTAAAAGAACTCCTGCGGGACAAAATTCCGGCACATCCGGCGACGCTGATATAACCTCTGCAGTTACGAGCGTCGTTAAATAAAACATAAAATTTTTTAACACTACATTGAAGTTGTTATCAGTGCTGTTTTTCTGACGGAACGCGCTCAAACAGCATTCGGCACCTTTTTGTTGGATTTTTCATCATGGAACCGAAATATGTGTGAATAACTATGTTTTTAATATAATTTTTCTTTGAATTCCGCTTAGACCTTGAAAGTCTTAGTTGGACAAAAAGGAGGTTAAAAACGACAAAATTCCCGTACAGTGAACAGTAATCATCTCCCCATCCGCTATAAAATATTCTAGGGGCCTACACAGTTCTACCGCCTCTTTCTCCAGAAGAAAAGTACTGATTATTATTATTATTATTATTATTATTATTATTATTATTATTATTATTATTATTAAAATCAAATAAGTATGTCGCGATATCGTGAGCGTTTAGTAAAGTGTGTCGTCAGTCAAAAAGGTTGGGAAGAATATTGTATGTATTTATTCACACTGCAATGGGTATATACCCTGTGGCAGTGGTAACTAATTACACTCAATAATGACAATAATAAACTTATTAATTAAAAATACAATTAATAATAATACTAATAATTAATACTAATAATAATAACCACCAACAACAACAACAACAGGGAATATACTAAATTAAATGAAACGATCAATTAAAATAACATTTGAAATATTCTAATTTGTATCTTAAAACTAAGATCGAACTAAAACCCACGAGTATATGTTCATATCTGCACAAGTACCTTACAACATTACACTCATTTCGTTGTCAACTCACTCACTGCACTGGAACTACGACACATTTCACTGATTCTATCCTGATTTCACTAACACTTCAAAAACATTTCACTGTTCAAATACTTTGCACTGCCACTATAAACTATAAAGCTTCACTGACAGGAACACGTTTCACTTACACAGAACACTTCACTGACACGACATACTTCTTCACTGATACAACACACTTCAACACAACAGCATATCATTCAATTAACACCCATTTACACCCTTTAAGTACTGTGTATAATTACCGTCTATTAGTAAGGTCCTTAAGCCTATTTTTAAATGCATTTTTGGTTGTTGGTAAAGCCTTTAGTAAGTCTTCAGGTAAAGCATTCCAGTCCCTGATAGTACGATTTGAGAAAAGAAAACTTTCCAGTGTCCGTCCTCTGCCTTCTTTCCCTCATTTTATATGAGTGGTCGTTCCTTGAAGAGTAATTTGGAGGCTGCAACCACTGCCATACTACATAATTTTACATATTTTAACATTATTGAAGAATATATAATAATAATAATAATAATAATAATATAATAATAATAATAATAATAATAATAATTTATGATAATAAATAAAAATTTCTCGGTTTATTTTGCGTTTGTTTTGAATTATCCAATACCGTAGCAAGAAACGAAAAATAATTTGAACGCTGTTGAGCTAAATAGTACGAGTTCGATGCCCCAACAATGAATGACTCGTTTCAAACGTTTTCCTTTCTTGTTCTCAAAACGCATCAGAATTTGTAGCAGTGTTGTTTAACCAGCGAGGGAGTAATCGGTGAGTGTGTTTCAGTAACATTTAACGATGTATTGGAAAAGAACCCAGGACACACAACTTTTTCCACTGTATGCAAAATACTTGAAGGTAAGTGTGTGCAGCTCCCTGAGAACACTGTTCCGAGTATCATTCATCATCTGACATACGTTCCAGTTTACTTCGTGTGAAGTTGAGAGGTCGTTTTTTTATTTATAAGAACATTGTAACAGGCAGAAGGCAATCGGTGACCGCAGAAAATATGGAAAAATACTTGATTATTGATTGCGCCTACAAACAATTAAATTAGGTTGAATCACATGTGCATCTGTAATTTTTTCAGTTCTGTTTTCTTATCAGTGTGCAACAATACATTTAATAAAGCTTGGATTTTAAGTTACATATATTTTATTTATTACATATTTATATACGTATTATGTCTCCCTCGGTAGCGTAGTTGGTATAGCGCTGGCCTTCTATACTCGAGGTTGTGGGTTCGATCCTGGCCGAGGTCGATGACATTTAAGTGTGTTTAAATGCGACAGGTTCATGTCAGTAGATTTACTGGCATGTAAAAGAACTCCTGCGGGACAAAATTCCGGCACGCCGGCGACGCTGATATAACCTGGACAGTTGCGAGCGTCGTTAAATAAACCATAATTTAAATTTTTTTTCTACGTATTTTGCCATTTTTAGCAACATATTTATGTAACACTAAAAAGGCGAAAGTTTTTCCCATCTGCAGGGAAGATGATCAGGTTTTTTGATTGTAAGGGAATGATTCACCAGCATGCAGTTCCCCATCACACTACAGTTACAGGAGCATACAGTACTATAAAATCTTCCTTTTTTTTTTTCCGGAGTTCTGAAACAGAATATAAGCTGAAGATTGGACATAAAAAGTCTGTAAATGCCAATATCTTTGAAAGTTGGTTAAAAAAGACTGTGTCCCTGGCTCAATCCACTTAGGAAAATTATAAGGCTCATTGTAATTTTATTTGGGCTCCAGTTTCTCCCACTTACTTACTTACTTACTTACTTACTTACAAATGGCTTTTAAGGAACCCGAAGGTTCATTGCTGCCCTCACATAAGCCCGCCAGCGGTCCCTATCCTGTGCAAGATTAATCCAGTCTCTATCATCATACCCCACCTCCCTCAAATCCATTTTAATATTATCCTCCCATCTACGTCTCGGCCTCCCTAAAGGTCTTTTTCCCTCCGGTCTCCCAACTAACACTCTATATGCATTTCTGGATTCGCCCGTACGTGCTACATGCCCTGCCCATCTCAAACGTGTGGATTTAATGTTCCTAATTATGTCAGGTGAAGACCAGCTTCTCCCACACGTGTGAAAAACGTAGGATATTACATTAGTAGTTGCACTAGAAACCTCTGTTTTCTACGGACTCTTTGGCACTTACAGCCTTTTTATGTCCATTCTTCACAATTATCTTTTGAGTGTTATTTATTCCTTTCATCAGATCACTTAGTGTTACTACGTTGAATCTGAAATACTGTTGTGCAAGAATGCTCTTCCTTTTTTGTTTTAACTGAACTAGTTGAGGGTCAGGATTGCCTTACTTCTCATTTTTTCTCTTCTGTGCTGCCAAATATTTTGATCTCCCCTTCTTTCTTGATCCACTGCTCGTTTCTCGGGCAGAAACATCCATTATAATAGTTTCGATAAGAGCAACACTTTACAATGCAGTGCAAGTTAACTGGAATTCGCAGAAACGCGATGCTGCAGGCTGCTGAAATAATTATATTTTTGTAGCCCATTGTGGGAAGGTTGAAATGCTCTAAAATGACCTTAATCACTCATTGGCAACAGTTGAAAATAGCAGGAAATTTAGACAATTGTTAGAACTAAGTTGGACATGTGCAATTTTGCTTTCAAAAGTCTATTAAACAATATAGTAATTACTGGAGATGTACAGTTTTGAGAAAAAATGTGTGGAAGAAATGAACTGGACGGACATGTTCAGCTTTGATGCAAAAATCAATATTCACAATGCTGTTTCAATGAGATATATTCGCTTTCTTCGAAAAATAAATTTACATCTAGTTAAATATCAGAAAGACCAACCATAATCGATTCATAACACAATTTCGTAATTTTTGGACATGTTCAGTTTTGAAAAAAAGCTCTTCAATTGTTTTAATTATTTCTGAATCTAATCTAATCTATCTGTCTGTCTGTCTGTCTGTCTGTCTGTCTGTCTGTCTGTCTGTCTGTCTGTCTGTCTATCTATTTATTTTGAACTGGTAATGGAAATTACGACAAAACGGCTGAACGGATTTTAATAAATGACGCCTCATTTTGAAGCTTGGGACTATAAGTTTTTCGGAAAAATAGTAATTTTCAGTGAAATGTCAATTTTTCAACATAATTTTCCTATTTTCCAAAATCCATCTGTCGTCAGTTTTGAGAACTAGCTAATTGCATTCACGGCCGACTTGATGTTACCTTTTCGACCATCAAGTCGGCCGTATATATTTTATTTTACTGTTGCATTTCAGAATAAAACAAAACACACACTACAGTAAACAATATTACACGAAGGCCAGATCTGCAAAGAATAACATATTTAGAGCTCAAATTACATTGGTTATTAAGAACTTAACAAAAAATAATTTACAGGTTCGATTCTGTGGTGTTAATTTTCTAGGTACAGCTGTGTATTGGATATTAAAAACTACATAACTTGAGGTGGTTTGATGACATTATTACCATTAGAAATGAAATATTATTATAGTTAATGCCATGATGTGACTATTTTTCATTAATTATACATATTAATGCTATATTGATGATATGAAAGTGAAACGTTTTTGGGTTATATAAGTAGATGTAGAGAATAATTTAAATTAGATTTTGATTTCTATATTTTACTGAGTGGCGGCTGTATAGTATGTGTTACTGGAAGCTATAAAACTTACGTAAGATAATATTATTAAAAATGAAATATTTTTATAGTTATTAATCAAGTGGGGTTGGGTCTTTTTCTTATATTTAATGGCGGTGTGGTGTAGATATTTATATGCGTGGTTCTCTTCAGTATTGGCTCGAGAGAGAGAGTATCTTTCATTATTACGGAAGCAAATCACTTTCAGAATGATTGATATTCTTCATTGAAAATAGGCTACATCTGAAAAATGTTTATTTGAACGTCTAATGAACTTAGTTTGCAGCATTTGCTGCACAAGCCACTAGTTTGATATAAAATCGTCAAAAACTGCTTATCTCTGATGACTGAATGGAGCATAGCTAGATAATACAAGAGAGTGGGCTCCTGGAGTCCTAGACGTAACACGAAAGCGGGACCCTTGTAACTGAGTCGTCTTGTCAACGGAATTAAATAGGTTTGCGTGCAGTCGGTTGTAAGTAGTTTAATGATGAAAATTGTCTCTCTAATTTATGTAACAGATGTCATTCCACACGACAGTGAAGAATTAAGATTTTAAAATCTTCATACAGTCTCAGAGTTTAAATAAAATATTAATGCCACAGACAGAACATTTAAAATTCCAAAACATCCTCTCGAACTTTTTTTTTTTTTTTGTCTTTCTGCTGAAAGTTTCATTAGTTGCACTGTCTTTTCAAGTCCTTGTCTTTAGAGGACAGTATGGACGTTGTCATAATTCGATAAGAATGTTGTATAATTAATTTATCATAATAGGTCTCCTAAAAGTCGTCGTCCTGGCCTTATGATCTGTTCAGATTAATTTAAAACTTGCGCCCTCAGTCTTTCTTTTGTCTATGAACATTCGATTTTGGTTTACGTTTACAGTCGTATATTTTAAATGAGATTTGGATGGGTCACTATTGTCAGTAGATGACTCATGCCATGCGGGGTGAATAAAAAGTATCAAACAATGCATGTAACTTATTTCTAATTTTATGAAGAAACTACAGGGTTGTTTCCGATCTCTGATAACGAATTTGAATGACGTTATGTGCGTCAAGAATCACACCACAGCTGAATTGCGTCGAGAGGTGACAGACCAGTAGTGAGTGATTTCATAATCAGAGTGCACGGTGTATCACAGTAGCAATGCCCAAGAAAAATCGAGCCTTTTTGGGAGGGGTACATAACAACTCTTTCCGATGCCAGGTTTGTCGGTGACTCAGGAGGTTGAAAGAGAGCGGACTGAGAAAGGGATGTGAACAGATAACGTAAGACAACACATGCAATATTTGTACGAGTAAGTGAAACATTAGGTCTCCTTTAAACTTCTTTAATTTCCATACTCTTGTTACTCATGTTTCCTGCAATAAAACCCGGCTACTGGGATGCTTATCTGAGCGATGTTTATAATAATCAAAAGCGATAGTCAAGAAGGTCACATTCTTTCAGCTCTCTTCTCTGAGTAACGGACGGTACAGTTACGTAAAAATCATAGGAGCCTGTAAAAACGTGGTTTTGTTTATTTCCAAGAAAGGCATCTTGTGTGTACCTAATAAGACTGGCAAAGCTCGGATGGGATTAATTCCAGAGTGGAAAAAGCAAGCAAATCCCCCCGTCACAAATCGCCGCACCCCACGAGATGATAATTAGATTAATTCCATTCGAGCTTTACCAATCTTATTAAGTACACAGAATATGCCTTTCTTGAAATAACGAAACCTCGTTTATTTACAGGCTTATTTTATTTTCAAACTGTACTTGGCATCGGAAAGGGTTGTTATTGTCCCTCCCAACAGGCTCGATTTTCTTGGGAATTTCTGCTGTGAGTCGCCGTGCACTTTGACCATAACGAATAAAAGAAGTAGTGGTCGCACTCTGTTAATTCAAACGGCCGATACCACGCGGCGCTAGTGCAGAGTTCGCTCAGTCTGTTCCGTGTGTAAGTACGTAAATACATTTAACGTAAGTTGCACTGTTTACCTTTCGCTCCATATACGTGCAACTGGCATTGTAACAATTTAAGACTATTTGAAAGAAAAACACATTCATATACATCACACTGTAAAACAAATAATAATTTAAATGTAAAACTTAACTTAGGCTGCTTGTAGGCATGCAAGTAGGCTACTCACCAAGCAATCAGAGTGCTGCATTGGAGTTAAATCGCTCGCTTGAACTCGGTCGAGTGTCGCACCCTCGAGTGAGATACGATCGGTCGTGATACGCTCGTAATAAATAGAAGCACAGTACGTACAAGGTCATCTCACCGACATGTCTTATCTTGTATGGAAGGCGACAGATAAGATACACATGTGTTTTGCTCACACGGTAAAAATAGGGCTTTATTTTCTGCGTTTATGACAAATGTTTAATGGAACAGTCAATGGAACGCACCAAAGCAGGAACATGAAGTTATATATAAAATAGTATGAAAAACTTCGATATTCAGTTATTATTGCTAATTAATAATTATTCAATATTTGATTTTATATAATAATAATTGGATACAATGCCCATAAAACTTGTAAAATATTTTCTTTTCGAAAATAAAACATTAGCATATTTAAATTTAGAGGCGTATCAATGTCTCACACTAATAATAAACAAATATTTCTGAAAAAGAATTTTTCATTGGAATTCCCAGTTTGCCCGGAATGGTTGATGAGCGAAATGATCAAAATAGGCCTAATTTAAGCCTTAAGATTTGAAGTAGAACAGCTGCCTTTTGTTGTGAATGTTGCTGGTAATTCTCACGAAGTTCTGATCGTAAGTCATGATTCAACACCAGAGGAGCTGATGCCTTGTACAGTTTTAGTATGTAGGAGTTATTCAAAACACTTCTGAAATTTTTTAACTTTGTTGTACAATCTTAGTATGTAGGGGTTATTCAGAACAAATCTGAAATTTTGGAGCTTTATTGAAATTAAGGCTTAGATCAATATGAAAACTGATTTCATTGCTTTGTTTTCAATTGTTTCAGTTCGGTTGCTATGGCAACGTTGAGGCTTATTTTGAAATTCAATTTTTTTCTTGTTTGCGTTACTGAGTTACAATTTATATTTTATTTATTTAATGTTTTTTTTTTATAAATTTCTTCGTAGAAATAATGGTTCTTGTCTGTGCAGTCTACTTAGGCCCCATTGTATAAAACTCCCTGACTAAAGATCAACTTTGATCGAAGATCGAAAAGTGAACCGAGTTCAGACACTTCATCTATTGTATAAAACTTTTCTGCGATCAAATTACCTTGGTTCAAATGCAATCTAAGTTCACGTGAAAAGGATTTGGCAACATCGCATAAACAGGTGAAATATGTGAAGCGCGGGCCATGTTGTACAGGTTTGTTCAGTGTTACCAATTTAGCAACTTTAACTCTTTTTTCGACAACAATTTCTTTTAACTTTTATATTGCTTAAATAGGGATTTAACGACCTTTTTAGCATCCCATAGTGACAAAATTTAATCTTTCTTTGTTGATAATAAGAAATCTAGCGACTTTACAACTACTTTTTGGCGACGTTCCGTACACTCTGTTGGAGACACTGGTTTGTTTTGTGCAATGTAAATAATGGCAGACAATAAGAAGAAGGGTGACCGTTCTCCAAATTGTTACCATGTTATGGTGTTTGATACTGCTAAACATAATAAAGCTTTATAAAACGACAATTTTCGTTTAGTAATGCAGTTAATTGAACATTTATGAATGTACCTATCATATCCATTAATAATTAATGGTTGTTATAAACATAATATAATTATAGGTTATGTTATTTGATACTGCTGAACACGATAGAAGCTTATAAAACATAAGATTGTTTGTGTATTAAGGCAAGAAATTGAAAAAAAAAATATATATATATAGGCTATAAATGTGTCTACCATATCTATTAATAATAATAATAATAATAATAATAATAATAATAATAATAATAATAATGGATATTTTATTTGCACAATCTGTCACTCGTATATTTCAAACAGAAAATAAATAACTGAACTTGGATCATCTAACTTAATCGGAGAAATTTCTTCAGTCAAAGTTGACTTTAGTTTAAGACAAATTAATCTCAGATTAGACTTTATACAACACAAAATTCCAAGTTCAGCTAGAACGAGGATCAATTTAACCTCTGATCTAAGATTAAATGGTTTATACAATCGGCAATGGAAAAAAATCTGTCAACGCTCGTGGACTAGCTATATGAGTAACTCCAAACGGCTTGCATTTGCAGAACATGTCTTCACTTTGATATCTTGTATTAATGATTGTAATAGTAATATACGTTACAAGAGCGGTATGTTGACGTTTTCATGTTCGAGGAAAATATTGAAAAAGCGAAACGTAGTTGAGCTTTTTTAATTTCCGAGAACATGAAAACAAACATACCGCTCGTGTATCGTACATTATTTTGTGCGAAGATCGTTTATTACATACCTGAAAGACGAATTTCTAATTAGTTGCAATGAAATCTCCATGTTGGTTTCTGTTTAATGACGCCAACTTCGGAACACCAAAATATCTTTCTTCAACATTGTTGCTGTAAAATGTTTTCTGTGTTTACTATACTCCAGCAGGCCGTGATATACGTCTGTCTTCCCCCAGTCTATAAATGCGAACTTAAAACAAACGGTAAGGTTATGTAATGATTTATTTTTCATTTTAATATTTTAACAATATTATTTATATAACATATTGCAGTAATAACATCGGCATCTGGAATCTCGTTGATTTTTTCACGGCTTCCTTAATGTTACTCGTATCAGGAATGCAATAAGTTTCGTGGAGGAGTAGACTTTACTTAATTTTTGCAAATATTTAAAAACAATAATTAACATTGCAATTTAGGTGAAATTGCAGTGGTAAGTTTCTAATTTATAATTATTACTATGTTAAACGTCTCTAAAAATAATATGGTAAAAGCCTAAAGCAGTAAAATGAATGTCGCGGTAAGAAGAGGGAAATTGTTATGTGTGTTACGTTGGGAATACTGAATGTGGTATTTCACACTTACCGCGTATTGGTTCTGTGCGGAAAGCAAGCAAATACGCACGATCTCGCACAAAATAAAGTAGCAGCCTTATTTCAGTTATGTTAATCGTTGTTTTCATGGAGAAATACTCGTATGTAACTGAGTCAGGGCCAAACCGTGCCCAAGTGTAGGGACCCATCCCTTGTCCAGCTCTCGGAAAGCCAGCCACTATTCTCATATTTATATGAAAACGTTAGCAATTCCACGCGTTGCAATATTATTAAAGGCCCAAGCAAATCAATCTTTACTCCGTAAAGCGTGCATTTGTTCAAAGCTGTACTTAACATTTGTAGTAATAGCCTCGTGTGTTATTACAGGACGGACTGCATGGTACCGCAGTGATGACTCACGCCATTGTTCTCATTGTGGGGAATCCCTGTGATTGCCAGTCCCTTAAGACATTAGAGAACATGTAATGCCCTGAGTGAGATTACAATAGTACGCAACTATTGCTTCCACTCCGCGTGAAGTCTAATTCTATCCTAAAACGCGACTAATTTAAGAAAATTCTTAATGTTGTCATAAGACGAACATAATAGATTCTGTCCACACCTGTGGAGTAACGGTCAGCACGTCTGGCCGCGAAGCCAGGTGGCCCGGGTTCGAATCCCGGTCGGGGCAAGTTACCTGGTTGAGGTTTTTTCCGGGGTTTTTCCTCAACCCACTAGGAGCAAATGCTGGGTAACTTTCGGTGGTGGACCCCGGACTCATTTCACCGGCATTATCACCTTCATTTCATTCAGACGCTAAATAACCTTAGATGTTGATACAGCGTCGTAAAATAACCTAATAAAATAAAAAAATAAGAGATTCTTAAATAAAACAACGTGCTTTAGGGGAGTCTGTACACCGAATTTTGATTTAATATTTGTGATAATATGATTTTATTTGTTCTTTTAGTCCCATCTTCAGGAAAAATAAAAATATAATTTGTAGTAATTCTTAATGCAAAAAATATTATCTATGTTTTTTTTTTTGTCAGTGAAATTTTAAATTTATTTAGGCGGTTGTATAGGCCTATATAAAGGTATGTTACGTATGCCCTATTTTTTCTACATTTGTATCTTTTATAACTTTTGAGAAAAGTGCACCCAAAATTGAGGAATTTAACATTGTATGATATGAAACTTTGAGACCTTTTTTCTGCACTTTCCTATTTTTTTTGTGACATGTATGCGATGATAATCGGTCCCCCATATATGGTTCGGCGCTTTTTTTGTAAATATGTAAATATTAGAGATGATTACAATATACGAATAGCTATTTTATGTAGGCTACGTTTGTAAAAAATTATTACATATTATATCTACTTTAACAGTAATTTTATAAGTGAACATTTCCGTAAATTTCTGTAAATAATTTTTACATCACCACAACGCTTCCTCTATAATGAGAACATAAGAATGCTAATTGTTATTGTTCATTGTATCTTAATGCAGATAGAAATCAATGGAGTTTAAAGTACATTAAATTTCATTGAAACATGAGTTCTTCCTCGCTGTGCCACCGGGCGTGGGGAGGGAACAGGATCCTGCCGACTTCCATACATTCTTACTTTTACATGACAACTTCGCCTCGATGTGGGTGGTCGCTCTGCTATTCTGAACTTCTGGCGAGGAGGAAATCATTCGTCTTCGACGAAATACAAGTGTAATTTAGTCGTCTTATTCATTTATGACGTCTTCCGACATCCATTCTCCAAAACTTGGCCAGTTTTACCAACTTGCATCAGGTATTGCTTAAAGAACGTCAGATTAACAAGCTCCAGTTTCGTAACGTCTCGTTAAAATAAGAACCATTTCATCAGCAGCGCTCAATAAACAATTGACGATTTCAGTTTGACAATGATCGTTAGAGACCACAGAATTTGGCATTAATTTCCAAAAGGAATCGTGATAAAAATATTATATTTCGCGTTTTATAGCAATTAGTTGTAAGATTATCGCAATAATTTCGTATAAATTGGAAAGGAGTTTTTACGTAAAAAAATAACGCTATATTATGTATTAGGAGTCAAAATAATGATAGAAAAGTTTTTATACATACATTTTTTTTAGATTTATTCCTGTATTTTTGTTATTATAAGATGATTGTAGGCTGAAAAGCTTATTTTGTGTAATTTTCAAAATTTAATCAATAAGGATGATTTATATTTTCTCTTGAAGGATTTACACCGTTTTAAAATAATTTAATACACAAACACAACTATTACATGAAATGCTCAATAAGTTTTTGTAGCTTTATTCTCTTCAGCTCTAATCAAACAATAACAACAATCCAGGTTGCCAGGTGACGATAGAAAACAAAAGATGCGAAAACGAATGAGGTGTATAAACAATTGAATGCTCTTTCATATTCAAGTATAAAAATATAGGGGTGCCATTTGAAATTTCAAAGTGGGGGAGGTTGGGAGTGGGGATGAAATCTAAAATGCAATTAAGCCTGGTTTCGGACTTCTTCCTCAGTATATAAATTGACGTGTTTTTTTGTTTAAATTGAATTCAATTTAAATAACTAGTTATTTAAACTGGGAAGTTTTGAAATGAAAGCCCTGTAGGCTATGTATCATAGGCCTACATTTGAATCACATTTAATGTTCAGAAGATATGTTTTAAAAACACTGTAGCGTATTGAAACTGTACCTAGAAATACATAAGTATAAATAGTGAAGGAATTTTCAAATGGGTTTTACTCGAAACGTATTTTCTTGACTTGCCTTGTTATTGCAGAGCCCCCCTCAATTATAGAAACAAGTGCCGGAAGCTCACAACCAAAATTGAACACGGAGTATAATGATCTATTAATAATGTGTGTAGAAGGTTCACTGCTGATTTCGCTACTGTGAATATCTTCTGCTGATACCACATCTCTTTGCCGGTACCTCAACTGTCACATCTGCTGCTGATACCGCACTTCTGACTACAGATCCGCAACTGTCGCTTCTACTGCTGATACATCACTTCTGACTGATGATACCGCAACTTGCATCTGCTGCTGATACCGTACCTGTTACATCTGCTGATGATAGCAGTGCTATTACTGCCCCCATTGACGTAAATACCGATAAGACCGTACACGTATTGGATAATTAGAAATCACGTGTTTCTGCTACTAGATATGACACCCTCCCCAATTCAACAAAGTAATTTGGAAATTGTGTTCAAATGTGTGATATAGGGGAGCAGGTAAATATACGCAATGTGTCATGCAGGACAAATTCAAGCAATGCATCCCAGTCTTGAGGTGGAAGGTGAAATTGTTCTGTCACATGGATGTATAAAATCCAAAACTTACGACGAATAAAACCGGGATTCTTATGCCGTAAAAGTTGTTAGCCCTTACGGCGTGGTAAATTACGTGCGGCCCATAAAAGGAGGCGAGTAGTTCTTTCTTTCAGTTGGCTCGCAGTGTTACGTCACACTCGACCTGCGATTAATATCGATGTATCTCTCAACGGTACAACAACGTGCGTCAGTTCTTTCTTGGTAACCATTGTAGTCGGCTAGATTTGTGCAGTTCCACTGATGTTTAAGATGGAATCATTGACGTTGTGTGGTAGGTTTTGCTGTTGTGATTGTTGTTACAGTCGTGGTTTCGTCTTCACCGATATTGACGTCGTTGTCATGGTTGCAGTCATTGTCTCTGTCCTGTTTGAGTTCTTGAAGACATTGAGTCCTTCTCTTCCGTGATTGTCCTAATATTCCTCCCCTTTTTCATTACATTATTAAGGTTATTATCCGATGCAATACTCTGGCTTGCGTGATATGTAGAGATGGCAGGCTAACATTTAGCAACTTAAAATAAAAACATTTAGCACTCTGGAAATCAGATTTAGCATTTTATAGCACTTTTAATGGTACAATTTATCATTTTATAGCGTTTTTGGATGGAACATTTTTTATGGAAACTACTGTGTTTTACGTCGTGGTCTAAGGCATCCTGTCTAGGGCTCGCGCTACGGAATGCGCGCTGGTTCGAGTCCCCATGGGGGAAGAAATTTTCTCATGAAATTTCGGCTAGTGTATGGGACCGGCGCCCACCCAGCATCGTGATGCACTTGGGGAGCTGCGATAGGTAATGAAATCCGGTTGCGAATGCCAGCTATAACGGCTGGGGGGGATCATCGTGCAAACCACACGATACCTCCATTCTGGTTGGATGATCGTCCACCTCTGCTTCGGCATGTGGGCGTGAGGCCAGCAGCCGGCTGGTCGGTCTAGGTCCTTCATGGGCTGTAGCGCCACGGATTATTACTGTGTTTTTTTAGTTTATTTAACGACACTATCGACTACTGGCTTTCTTAAAATAAGACAAATTTATTATATTGTATTAATAAAATTCATACATAAAAATCGAAATAATTTTGAATTGTATTCTCATAGTTATGAAACAGAAGGTATGAATTCTTTAAGGTTGTTTGAACCAAAATGCAACACTGCTACAGTATTTATTCATAGTAGTAATTTAGGCCCAAGAATGTATAACAAATTTATATTTAAATATCCTAATATTGTCAATTCTAATAGTTCTAGTATTAAATTTAAAAAGTTATATATGGATTTTATAAATAATTAAAAATGGTAAATTTAAATTTATGTATTCTTATTGCGTAGTAGACATAAGACAAATTGTACACTGCTCAAAACAATTAGAGGAACACTATGATTTATCTAAATATTTTTTTTTGGATAAAGATACAGACATGAAATTAATAAAGTATATTATTTATAATTATTTATGGCCACATTTACCGCCACGTCAATAAAAACAAATGAATAATGTCAACAAACAACTTTTTAAAACATTGCCCTAAATAAGAAATTGAATCTTATCCTTACTTATCAAACGTAAACACCCGTTATAAAGGTCTAGTATCGTGTATGGCCTCCACGATATTCGATGACACCTTGGCACCTTCGTGGCATGCTCCCTATGAGTTTCTGTGTCTCCTTTTGGGGGATATTCTCCCATTCCTCCTTTAGAGCATCTCCAAGTTCCTGCAGTGTTTGTGGAGCTTGATATCGGTTCCTACTTTCCTATCCAGAACATCCAAATTTGTTATTTCAAGTAATTACTCTGTATTTAGGCCATAGATTTTTAAAATTTATATCTATAGATTAAATTAATGTTCCAATTTCCATATTGTCCAATTTTCAGCATCACAGCTTCAAAAAACACTAATTTATTCAATTTAGTACAAGTGTTCCTCTAATTATTATTTTGAGCAGTATATTATATGCTTCTTAATTTCAATTCAGGAATCCGCCCCTGAGCACGAGTTCTACTCTTTCAGGGGTGAGCTAAAGTTTTATCTGTTTATATTATATTTTATATTATAATTATTAGCAAATAAATAAATAAATAAATAAATAAATAAATAAATAAATAAATAAATAAATAAATAAATAATTCATTAATTTAGCGTCGATGGAATTTATGATAGCGAGATGGTATTTGGCGAGATGAGGCCCAACATTCACCATACATTACGTCACATTCTTCTTACAGTTGGAGAAAACCTCTGAAAAAACTCGACCAGGTAATCAGTCCAAGCGGGAATCGAACCCATGTCCGAGCGCAGTCCCGGATCAGCAGCAAACGCTGTACTTTCTGAACTACGTCGGTGACTAGGTTTGGTGGTAGAAATAAAAAAAAAATTAAATTATGGTTTATTTAACGACGCTCGCAACTGCCGAGGTTATATCAGCGTCGCCGGTGTGCCGGAATTTTGTCCCGCAGGAGTTAGGTAGAAATTCAATGTCATCAGTGTATTAATAGGTGCATTTTCTAGTCAACTGAAAATACTAAGTGAAGGAACATACGGTACAAAAGTACTGTGAAATTGTGAACATTAAGAAATAGGTAGCCTATGATGTGATTTTATGCCGAACTATCTTATTATTCTATCACAATAATCACAATCACCCCTACTACATAGACTACAACTTGTTTGTGAGTGAACATTGGACCTGAAGAGATCGTATAGGCAACCAATATTCTACCACCAGCACTAGTGGAAAATTGTCATCGCATTTCGAGCTGGCGGATTAAGGTGAAGCAATGGATTGCATTTGCCACGCTTGCTTACCCCATTCCCGGACCATTCTCCTCAACTAAATTCAGCTGGGACAGCCGCGATTACCAGTTTTTCAGTTAAAAGTTTTCGGTTCAGTGACTCGTGCGTGGTTTGTACGTTTGTACGTCCACAAATACAAATATTAACATAGCGGTATTCGGACTATTGTTTAAAACATGAGTTACTAATGTGGAATAATATATGAAACACTTAA
This sequence comes from Periplaneta americana, assembly GCA_025594305.2. Lineage (NCBI taxonomy): Eukaryota > Metazoa > Arthropoda > Insecta > Blattodea > Blattidae > Periplaneta > Periplaneta americana. Next base: position 153,165,445 of record JAJSOF020000015.1, read on the forward strand.
GAAATGTTGAATAATATTTAATGTAAAATTATTATCTTATATCAAAGCTGCATATTATGAGAAATATTGCATGCTTCATATTACTTTCCGTAATTAATTGGTACATATTTTTTCTTTGGTTTAGTGAGACAAAATCAATTCTGATATTAGGAATGAATTTACAATAATGCTTTATATACGCATTGCTGACAACTGCAAAGATAAAATTGATAGTAATCTGATGCTTGTAATAATTAGTAAAGGCATGTGGACAACAAAAAAACTTAATTTGATAAAAACCTTAAAATTTCCAATACATTTTAACTTCTATTCATTTATTAGGGCTAAATAAAAAAGCTAATTTGTATTTTTCTATCAACACAAAGACGAAGGAATTAGGCTTACTAAATAATGTTGTTGACTCACGTTTTATGAACTGTCGGAAATCGGAAGTACGATTTGGAGCAATTTGTAATGCTGCAATTTTGTAGCAATTATAAACAGCACCCATACTGTACACCCTGACATTTTAACACAGCACTAATTAATAAGACTATTAACTAGCCCAGCAACAATATACATTGTAGTTGATTACAGCTTGTTTCGCGAGTATCACCACACCGGCCGCCTAGGTAGCAGCACCATCGTCGCTCGCGCGCAGAACTGCTAGCTGTCCGGTATTATTATAGTAAAGGTACGGTCACACGTCGCTACTTTTGCAGCGCTGCAGTACAAAAAACTGCGCAACTCTTGTACTGCGACGTGTGCACAACGGTGCAACCCGAAAAGTAGCGGCTGGTGAACCTGCTGCCCGCTACTTTTCCATGCTGCACGCAACTTAAAAGTAGGGACGTGTGAACAGGGTTCTCAGGGTTGCAGCCGCAGCATTTTTGATATCGGTTTTGTTGAAACTTTTGCTGCGGTTGCAACCAGTGTTACCACCCAAATGTGCCAATGATACTTTTATTGTTTGGATGTATTTTAATGTTAGATGTAGTGAAAATAAATTACTTGTAACAATTATTAAATACACAACACAGTCTGAGCATATTTGCTGACGATATAATTCACGTTTTTAATTTTCTGTAGCGTAGTTTCAAACAAGAGGGTTGCCAACATTGATTACGTGAATATGCTGTTGGTTATCATTTAAGTATATAGGCATTTTTAAAAGCTTTATAGTAAAAATAATGCCAATTTCTGAATAGTATTGTTATTGCAAGTTATCTTGAACCTTCTGAGCGGCGACAGAGGGGCAGAGGGAAGGAAGCGCTTAACGCGGGTGGAGCCAACTGAGTTGTTTGCGCATGCTCCGCATCATAATCTCTTGTCAAAAACATTATACTATTTCCTTCACTGCGTACCAGTAGTGTTAACATGGAGCAGCAACCACAGGATAGTAATTATGGTGAAATCACACCACCGCGGAGAAAAAGTAACGCTGTTATCCACAGCGGAGAAATAGAAATTATCGCAAATATAATAAAATTAAGCGTTGCGAGGAGAAAAAATTAAACGTATATTTGCTGGAACCTCTTGCTAAGGAATATGAGAGAGCGGCTAAATACTCTGGCAAAAGTGTTAGTTCCGTGAAGAGAATTAAAAATAATATTGAATTACAACCGAATGAACCTCACACTACTCCGGGAAAGAATAGTTATGTAATGTTTAGAAATTATTGCTATAATAGTTATGTACAACAGTGTCTGTATTGAGAGCGACATAATGAATTACTGTTGCAAGTTATTATTTTCTTATAGTTCTACTAAACATATTATTTCATTCCAGAATTAGACTTGTGTAAAGTTGAAGTGGACGACTTCGATCAACATGTTATTCGGGATACAATCGAAGAATTCTATCGTGTTCAGAAAGCAGTACCTACGATTAAGAAGATAATTCCGAATGGATGATGCCATTGGCAAAATAATTAATTTTGAAACAAGCGATGATGGCAGCAATGTTAGGATATGGATTGTGTATAATTTGTAAATTAATGTAAATTCAAATAATAGGCCTGTAAAATATTGTTATAAGAATATTTACATATTAGCTGAAGGTGTAAGTCATGCAGGCCTATATAATGTATAGAAGTAGCTGTAGTAACTCCTCCATTGCCGGTCCCCAGCCCGGATGAGAGAGGAGTGTACACATGATTATATTTAAATACTTACTCATTACAGGTTAATTAAAGCTTGCTACGAAACTATGTTCCCCTCTCAAAACCGGACTATCGAGAGAAGATGATGTCTGTATTGAACCAAGTTCTTTTACAGTAGAGAGCCGTAAGGTAAGAGAACCAACGTTTTTTTGAAAAGAGTCACGTTACCGAGGGAGGGGCATCCTTGCCGTGTCGTTACGTTGATGAGTACACTTCGTACCGAGCAGTTCCAAAGACAGACTTAGGGGATGTAAGGTTCAAGATAACTTGCAATGACAGTAGTTAGGACAGAAAAGCAAATAATAGATAAGTAAGCTTTCGCATGAGTTTCTTAATAATGCGAACATAACCACAAAATGTATATTGAGAAGTCAACACGGAGATGGAAACCTGCAGCATGACTGCGGCTGCAAAAGTAGCGCCTTGCGTGTGAACAGACTCGCAACCTCCAGTTGCAACTTTTGCTGCACTCGGGTTGCGTAGCACGAAAAGTAGCGTGCAGCGCTCTACTTTTATACTCTATTTTTTTCATGGCTTACGTGTTCTACTGAACACGACAAATCTTGCAACTTTGCAGCTGCAGTTGCCGCATCTTTTCCGAAAAGTTGCGCTGCAAAAATAGCGACGTGTGACCGTACCTTTAGGTATATGGTGACTTGATACGCCAGTTCGAAATATACAGATAATAGAGATAACTGTACTGATAACAACAAAGAGAGTATCATGTAGTTTACATTCCTCTGATATTCATAGTGTGAAAACTAACATTGGGATCAAACAAAATATAGCCCAATCAACAAAGAGTGCAGAATCTGTGATCCTTAGAACTATACATGCACACTTGTGCGCTATTTCCTTATTATTAAAGTATAGGCCAATCGAGCCTGAGGCATGATATTTGGAATGATGAATATTGTTGCAATAGCCCGAGATGAATAATTTCAGGATGAGGCAATGTTAGGGTGTTTCTGACATACGATGAGCTGGGAATGGAACTTATCCTAAGCCTCGATCAGGCACTAGATGCTTTCCGCTTCACAGATCGCTTTCGTTGAATAATTAAAATTAGGCCTATAAGAAAACAAATTTGACAAAGGATGTGAAAGACAACTGCGATTGGTGTAAGATATGACGGCAAAGAAAAAAAAAAGGAACAGCAGTAGGAACGTTTGACGGACTGGAGTCGTCTTGCCTCTAGCTGGTAGTTCACCTGGCATTCTTTTTGAAAACGGAAGCAGAGTCGAGTATTTTAACTCCGGTGCCGTTAGCTACCAGACCCTGTCCCTGCTGAACCTGGTTTGTAGCAGGAGGGGTATACAAAGCATGTTAGATCCGTGATACAGTATTACAACGATTAACTATAAATTTAATATGATGGTGTATTAAACCTGATAGGATAGCAGATAATTGATCAGTTACGCTAACCGATGGCCTTAATATTATGTTTATAAAACATTCATTTAAGCAATATTTATTATATTTTATTATTATTATTTTTGAAAGTAAATCCCCAAAAGACAAAGTAACTTATATGATTATGTTTCGTGACCAGAACATAGTACGAAATGGAAGTATAAAAATTGGAAATTTATCCTTTGAAGAGGTGGAAAAATTCAAATATCTTGGAGCGACAGTAACAAATATAAACGACACTCGGGAGGAAATTAAACGCAAAATAAATATGGGAAATCCTTGTTATTATTCGGTTGAGAAGCTTTTGTCATCCAGTCTGCTGTCAAAAAATCTGAAAGTTATAATTTATAAAACAGTTATATTACCGGTTATTCTATATGGTTGTGAAACTGGGATTCTCACTTTGAAAGAGTAGAAGAGATTAAGGGTGTTTGACAATAAGGTGATTAGAGAAATATTTGGGGCTAAGAGGGATGAAGTTACAGGAGAATGGAGAAAGTTACACAACACAGAGCTGCACGCATTGTATTCTTCACCTGACATAATTAGGAACATTAAATCCACATGTTTCAGTTGGGGACAAGATGTAGCACGTTTGGGTGAATCCAGAAATGCATATAGAGTGTTAGTTGGGAGGCCGGAGGGAAAATGAGGTTTGGGGAGGCCCAGACGTAGATGGGAAGATAATATTAAAATGGATTTGAGGGAAGTGGGATATAATTGTAGAGACTGGATTAATCTTGCTCAGGCGGGCATATGTGAGGGCGGCAATGAACCTGCGGGTTCTTTAAAAGCATTTGCAAGTATTATTGTTTTATTGTTATTATTATTGTTATTATTATTATTATTATTATTATTATTGTTAGGCTATCGTTTTATTATTATTATTATTATTATTATTGTTATTGTTGTTATTTTAATGTTATTTACTATTTCTATTTAATATTCTCATGAAATTTCGGCCAATGATCAGTAGACCGGTGGACACCAAACATGGTGACGAATTCGGGTACTTACAGTAAGTAGCGAAATTTGGTTTCGGAAATAAACTATAACGACTTGGGGAGGAAATCATTTTATTAACCATACGTTACCTCCGCACTGTTTGGGCTTATCTCTGCCGATTGGTAAGTCGTGTCTCACTATCGCGCCACGGATTTCCTTGTTGTGTAGCCTATTATTATTATTATTATTATTATTATTATTATTATTATTATTATTATTATTATTATTATTATTATTATTTAGCTTCTAGTGTAAGTTATTTATACTTTTTACGTACTCAAATACTTAGCCAACATCAGACAAAAAGTAATTGTACATTAGAGGCATGTGGTTAGCATTGCCGTTTTCTTTTATACTCTTCGAACCAAAATTAGTTACGATGTGGAAGTATTGAAAGTTCAATTATAGTAACGATGGTTTTCATATGAAACACGTTTGATAGATATAAGTGTTTGGTTTTTGGAAGGCATTCAAACTGCAAAAATGAATATGACAGAAAGAAACGGAAAGGAATCCTTAAGGATGAGACGTTTACAGCATACTGTACATCTATAAAACCACTCTCTAAAAACCGTATGTGAAACTCTTCACACAGCATATTGGGTACATCTACTGAGTCATGTAAAGGGTGATTATGGATTTGACCAACATGGCGCAGTGGAAACGAGCAGAAATAAAACAACGATGAATATTAATTAATATGTAATAAAACATGATTAAATGAAAAATACAAACATGTACAAATATAACATATGCAATAAGGTAACAGTAATAATTAATTAGACAATATTAAGAAAATAAATATGAATGACAATAAAAGTGTAACCGCCGATACGTACATAACTTTCCTAAAATTGTATTCAACTGTGCCACATACAAATTCAGTATCAACTGCCGGCTCTTAATAAAGAGAAAATGTATAAGTTATATGCGTAAACTATCAAATGGGTAGGTACAGCTTGATTCAGGGATTTGGCCCCTGCAGAAAGTAAGTACTGGGTGTTCAGTTACAAAGTGTCATGGCTCGCTGTATGTCGTCATGTGGCTAGCCGATGAGCCTAGAGAACTTCAATCTTCTTACATCTCCGCAAAGGCGTATTACCTAAAAAGACAATATTCTTCTACACAAGTTATAGGCGTTCATTCTGAAGAGTATTTACCAGATGGATTTTATTAACGCCTGCAGAGGCAGGAATGTGAACTGTTTGGAAACACGTAAGGTGAGTTTTTCTTACTGTCGGAATATGGGGAGAGGGTTAAGACATAAGAGTATTTGTTGACATTACATTCGACGGTCAACATGGACACGGAGTGGATTTGTATTGTCAATGTTGCCGTACAGTGCAGATGATAACAAATACCCTGCGTACGACTTGGCCGCGCAAAACACAGTTCGAAAGGGCGTTATAGTAAATAACCGTTTAACCGCCATCTGTTGCTACGATGTTCGACAGGTTATACCGTACACGTTGTTAAAAAATTCAGATTGAACGCCTTGATTAATCAGGCAACTTCTCTGAAAAAACTGAAACTCGAAATCGCTGACTCACCAATCAGTGACGTCATGACAACTTTGAAATGAACACCCAGTAGATAAATCATTAAATTACTCATCACTACTGGCATCTGGGTCACATTAGGTCAGGCCGCGCAGTCATTGAACACCTAATGAAACTAACATCTGTCCATTCTTATTATTATTATCTTTAATTTCTCTAAATAGATTTAACAAAACCTCTAATGACAATTACATTAATATTCTCATTATAGAAATTATATATATTTTCCTGTAACATAGTCATAAGCATATATTAAATTAATTTTCATCATTTTACTAGCTATCTCAAATATTAAATTAATTATAATTCATTGAATTAAATTAGCTCATAAATTAAGTTACTACTTTACCTTATAGATTTATCTAAATTTAAATAAATGTGTAGTGAAGATTATTGCTGGAGAACCTTTTAATTCTGGTGAAAATATTTGTTTCCTTTAAATTTATGTAAAATGTATTGATTAAGGCTGGTTGAGTGGAAGAAAGGCCTTATGGCCTTAACTCTGCCATGAAAATAAAACATTATTATTATTATTATTATTAATTATTATTATTATTATTATTAAAAACACCTAATACTTCCTTCTTATCATGTCGCGGTAAACATTGGCCGTCTTGAAATGTCACAATATTCTTCCAAAATCGTCCAGTTACTAACCACTACGTCTGTTGACTAAACAATGTCATGATGACTTACATTTTCTTGACACGAGTGTGCCTCAGCTTCGTGCATATTTATTATTTTCATTCTTCGTCTTCCCTCTTTCCCTCCTATGCACATTTCTTATGACGCAACACACAACTCGTTCACTAGCCAAACAACAGAGGCATATAAAGTTGAATTGAGCTGTAAACGAGTATTCTTGTCAATTTCTGATACAAAATGTCTATACTTTACTACTAGACGAATCGCAAGTTACGGTATCCCGTATTTCTTTTCCCAATCTGGAACATTCCAAATGACCAACTCATTACTCGCTTCTGAATATCTATCTCCCTTGGTATCGAACCTACGAGTATCTGCCTCTCATGTTAGCGAACTTCCGAGTGAGTGTGACTGACAGTTTACCTATCCATGAAGACTATTTCGCCTTCGCCTCGTTTACCCATACATGTACGCTGCTATGACGTAAGAATATGGCAGGAATGCTGGTTGGAAAAGATGGCGTTGATGGACGTGGACGGACCTCGCTGAATAAGCCGGCGTACACGGCTCAAGGAAAGGATTTTAACGCCGGGTAAGTTTTTTTTAATTCAACGAAGAATCCGCTTCTAATCTTCATTACATACAAGAAGACTCCGCATGTCAACTAATTTCCATGTACGAAGCTCTTCCTATTGGACAAAGAACCTCGTTATGGCACCTAGAATACACAACCTGTTACATATTTTCGTAATCTTAATAAAAAATTTACTGTTTTCCTAAAATCAAGAAAGAAATACGATACATGAAACAATTGGAGAACTAATTAAAGCTGTCAGGAATGAAAGTGATTCGTAGACGGAAATGAGCACGGACCGTTGGCAATGAGGCATGGCTACATAACAAGCAGGTTGTGTAGGTTATCTACAGCTACGTCATTCCTCAAAACACTACCTCTCGTCACTGGAACTCTCTGCCGCCTGAAGTCAAGGGCTGCTATACAATGAAATCTTTCAAATCCAAGTTAGAAAATTATCTTATGACGAGTTGCCAAACTAACTTACTATTATGACAAGTGTTGTATTGCATGTTTCCATGTATTCACATTTTTTATGTTCTAGTGATATTTAACTTATTTTATATTTTTGTTTTCATATTTTCCGATAATGGTAGGCTATATCTATAATGTGATAAGTTGAGCTATATATAATCATAATTTTCCATACTGTGTGTACTTAAAAATATTCTATTCATTGTATGCTTTGTACTGTACTATTTTATTACTACTATTAGTATTATTATCATTATTATTATTATTATTATTATTATTACTATTCTTTATTATTATTATTATTATTATTATTATTCCTTATTATTATTATTATTATTATCAATAATCTTCTTATTTTTCGACTTTGATGTCTCATTTATTTTGACCTGCATTCACATTTTATTATGCTTTTTTCTTTCTTTCTGTATGTTATATACTGTATCTGTCTGATTTTTTCTTACTTGTTGTTTCCATTTTATTATTATTATCTTCATTCCTTTTTCGGTCTAAAACTGTATCCTGCTGTCCTAAATTTTCATTGTTGCTTTGATTCAGTTTTACTCCTGGTTGAGTTTAGAGATCAAATGGCCTTAACTCTGCCAGGTTAAATAAATTAATTATTATTATATTATTTTATTCTTATTTTATCAATAATTGTCTTATTTTTATACTTTGTTTATCTCATTTATTTTGACCTGCTGTGTAAATAACATTTTATTATGCTTTTTTTTCTTTTGATAAGATATATTAATGTCTGATTTCTTCTTACTTGTTGTTTACATTTTATTGTTATTATCTTATTCAGTTTCTTGTCCTATTTTGTATTACTTTTGTAAATTTGTGTGTTTTTTTTAATATTTTATTTAATGTTAGAATCCTCTTTGGCCTTATCCTCTGAAGGTTAAATTATTACTTATTATTATTATTATTATTATTTATTATTATTATTATCATAAATAATTGTCTTATTTTTTTATACTTTGTATGTCTCATTTATTTTGACCTGCTGTTCACATTTTATTATGCTTTTTCTTTCTTTCTGTATGTTATATACTGTATTATGTCTGATTTCTACTTACTTGTTGTTTACATTTTATTATTATTATCTTATTCAGTTTCGTGTGTAAAACTGTAGTGTACTTTGTAAATTTGTAGTGTTTTTTTTTTTTTTTTGTAACGCAGTTTTACTCCTGGTTGAGTGTTAGAGAAGGCCGTATGGCCTTAACTCTGCCAGGTTAAATAAATAAATTATTATTATTATTATTATTATTATTATTATCAATAATTGTCTTATTTTTTATACTTTGTATCTCATTTATTTTGACCTGCTGTTAACATTTTATTATGCTTTTTCTTTCTTTCTGTATGTTATATATTAATGTCTGATTTCTTCTTACTTGTTGTTTACATTTTATTATTATTATCTTATTCAGTTTCGTGTGTATTTTGTAGTGTACTTTGTAAATTTGTAGTGTTTTTTTTTTTGTAACGCAGTTTTACTCCTGGTTGAGTGTTAGAGAAGGCCGTATGGCCTTAACTCTGCCAGGTTAAATAAATTATTATTATTATTATAATTATTATTATTATTCTTATTATTATTATTATTATTATTATTATTATTATTATTATTATTATTATTATTATTATTATTATTAATTCAAACACAGAGATCGGAACGGTGGTCGGCTAGTCAGTTTCTGTTTGCTTCTTGTACTGTGTAAAATACTGGTCGGTGCGGTGCTGTGTTGAAATTACGTGTTGTTACGTACTGTTTAAAATCTCAATAAAGGCCATAGCATTTGCTGTAAATAATTGACTCGCTATGTAGCTGTAGTTTGGTTGCTGTAATTTTTGTGGAAATTTGTCTACTTTTTAAATATGACTTGTTTTAAAAAACGATTTTGTGTTGCATGTTCGATTACACAGTAAATAATATGCACCATTCCTAACTGGTAATGGTTGTTTGAGTTGTATAGTGAATGATCCAGTCTGCAATCGACCGTCACATTGCTCTGGCACTGACGGTATAGCGAGCCAGGAGATGGCCGGGCAATGCACACACAAGCCGTCGGCTGATTAGTCGAAAGAAGTTACGATGACTTTAGTGATCTATTTGATAACTGACGGAAAACAAACTTTTGTTTAATACTTTCCCCCTCCTGTTATACAATCCGTACTAATTTTCGGTTGTCCGCAAAAAGGGCTTGGGTTCACGTCTTTTGAATTTCATTATAATAAATACAGTTTTAATGGAATTCTGTTAATCTCTCAAAGAAATGTAGGACGTAGCAATTGTAGGATTGCCATAGCTTTGGGAATACCTCTTCCTATACTAATTGAAGTCCCACCCATTACATCATGATGCAGGTTTTTGCTTTCAAATGCAAATAAAAGGTTTTCAGCAATGGACCGGACCATTCCCGGTGTACTAATTATAAAAAAGAGACAATGGATTTGACAGTTGCTGCAGTTTTAAACTGAAAGGGGATTATTGCGTTTGTGCATTGTTGATGTTGCATTTTTAACGGGGTTTGCTTAAAAAATTATGGAGTTGGAGTGGGGGAGCCAATAATGGAATATTGGCGAGATTTAGAGCGGTCAGTGTTATTTGCGCTCAGAGGCGTTTGGGGTGTATTCAGTCGGTAATGAGTTAAAATGCCAGAAAGGCAAATATTTGTTGCATTTAGTCTGTACGATGCTCATAACACAAGTATAATGATGCAAGGTTACGGTAAACGTTTAATTTGACGCTCATGACACAAATGAATTGATGTAAGGTTAAGATAAACGTTTAGTTTGAGATTAATCATACAAGGAAAATGATGCAATGTTAAGGCAAACGTTTACTTTGAGGCTCTTAACAATAAGATGTTGATGCAATGTTAAGGAAAACGTTTACTTTGAGGCTCTTAACAATAAGAAGTTGATGTAATGTTAAGGCAAACGTTTACTTTGAGGCTCTTAACAATAAGAAGTTGATGCAATGTTAAGGAAAACTTTTACTTTGAGGCTCTTGACAATAAGAAGTTGATGCGGCAAACGTTTAGGCAAACGTTTACTTTGAGGCTTTGACAAAAAGAAGTTGATGCAATGTTAAGGAAAACTTTTACTTTGAGGCTCTTAACAATACGAAGTAGATGTAATGTTAAGGCAAACGTTTACTTTGAGGCTCTTGACAAAGAAGTTGATGCATTGTTAAGGAAAACTTCTACTTTGAGGTTCTTGACAATAAGAAGTTGATGAGGCAAACGTTTACTTTGAGGCTTTGACAAAAAGAAGTTGATGCAATGTTAAGGAAAACTTTTACTTTGAGGCTCTTAACAATAAGAAGTTGATGCAATGTTAAGGCAAACGTTTACTTTGAGGCTCTTGACAAAGAAGTTGATGCAATGTTAAGGAAAACTTCTACTTTGAGGCTCTTGACAATAAGAAGTTGATGCAATGTTAAGGAAAACTTCTACTTTGAGGCTCTTAACAATAAGAAGTTGATGCAATGTTAAGGCAAACGTTTACTTTGAGGCTTTGACAAAAAGAAGTTGATGCAATGTTAAGGAAAACTTTTACTTTGAGGCTCTTAACAATAAGAAGTAGATTTAATGTTAAGGCAAACGTTTACTTTGAGGCTCTTGACAAAGAAGTTGATGCATTGTTAAGGAAAACTTCTAATTTGAGGTTCTTGACAATAAGAAGTTGATGCAATGTTGAGGCAAACGTTTACTTTGGGGATCTTGTTAAAAAGAAATTGATGCAATGTTAATATAATGATAATATAACAATATTGTTTTTGCCAGAAGAATAGAATGCAAAGAAATTTTAAATTCACAAAATTCTAGCTCTCCCCCTGAAAGAGAGTGTTCTCGTTGCTCAAGGGAGGATTCGATGCATAATAAATTTACGTGAATAAATTACAATAAAATAACATGTAAAAATTAATAATTGCTCATAACAAATTGCTCACTTTCAAATTTAAAATTTCAAACTGTTGAAGGTAAATAGATGTGGGTATTTCTTTATAATTTGTTATGGATTCTAGGGTCGATATTAGTACAGTGTACTATGGTTGAAAGCAGTGCTCGTTAAATATTTCGATTCAAACAAAGGTATTGTATCCAGACTTTGATTTTGCGTTTGTGAGTATATTATCCGAAATATGTGTTATTTTTATGTCTAAAATTTAATAATGTACTATTGATATAAATTTTATGTATTTTCAGTACTTTAAATTCTAAAAACAGTTTTTCGGTAGGATAATCGATAGTTTTTTTACACATATTTTAATTATTATTATGTATAAATCAAGTGGGTTAAGGTTAGTTTTGTAAGTAGGCCTACTACCCTATCCTAATATTCCATTTTGGGTTATAGATTGAAATAAGGCAAGGTAAACATTTAGTCTGACGCTCATCACCATCAGTTATCCCACAAATGAAGTTATGCAAGGTTTAGGCAAACGGTTTTTTTTAGTAACGCAAGGAAATTTATGAAAGTTACGGCGAACATTGAGTTTGAGGCTCATAATAAAATGATTCAAGATAAGGAAGACATTTAATTTGAAGTTCATAACACGTGGAAAATGAGACAATGGCAAGCGTTTACATTAAGGTTCACAATACAAGGAAAATGCAAGATTAATGAAAGTTTTCTATGAGGCTCATAATACAAGGAAAATAGTGCAAGATTAAGGCAAATGCTTTCTTCCAATATTTTAACATAAGGAAAACACAAGGAAAATGATTCAATATTATTGCAAATGTTAAATTTGATGCTCATATCTCAAGGAAAATGATGCAAAGTTAAGATAAACTTGTAGTTCCACTTTTAATAGAACGGAAAACGTCCAGAAGTACGACAAACGTTCAATTTGAAACTTACAACGCAAGGATAATGATGAGATGTTACAGCGAAACTTGTTTGACGGTTAACGGAAGAAAATACGGCAAGATTGCTGCGAATATTTAATTTGTCGTGACGGATAATGTGATGCCTCATGATTATTGAAAGTGTTTACTTTGATGCTCATAAAACAAGAAAAGAAGTTGCAAGATTATGGCAAGTGTATAATTTGATACCTGTAAATTGTAAAATATTACTAATATACGAGTATATTATATTTCTCTAAAAGTGGGAGAATGATGCATCGTTATGAAGAGAGATAGATTAGTGTAGTCATTTTCCTTTGCCGTGAATGAATTAGTTTACAACGTTTTGAAGATTTGCTGTCTTCGTCTTCAGGTGAAAAAAAGGGGGGATGAGAATTGTATAGTAAATCGTTAAAAACAGCTAAATCTACGTCACTCATCCAAGCGTTCTGACTGACTGCCATAGGCTTAAATCTTATTTTGAATTTTATTCAGCTTCCTCCAAGTGAAGGCTGCCTAGAAGACGAAGCTTGCCAATTTTTTTTTTTTTTTTTGAGTAAATGGTAGGTACACAATTATAATGAAAAAAACAATGGAGAAGGAAAAGAAAAGAAATAACACAATTATAAATAATTGAAGACGACTAAACAAAAGATCATTAATTCCAGAAAAACATAAAATTTCCTAGTACGGTATCTATTCATTTCTTCATTTCTTGCACTAGTTTATTAAAACTTGTCGGACCGTAAAGAAAACAACTATCGCAATGTCCATATTTTTATGTGTTGTACAATATTATAATATTGTGAAATTTTAATTTTCCTACCAATTTTTTTTTTTCCATTCTATTAAAACTAGTGGTTTGTGCAGCAAATACTGCTGCAAACTAAATTCATTAGACGTTCAAATAAAAATTTTTCAGATTTATTTTCAATGAAGAATACTTGTCTTTTTGATAGTTATTTGCTTCCATAATAATTTTTTTTTTTAATCACTACTTTTTTTTGATAGTTTTTTTATTTGCTCCCTTTTTTTGTTTATCTTATTTTTGTTTTTCTGGTTTCTTAAACTGAAACATATGCTCGAGGCGGGACTCGAACCCTGAATGGAATTTTTTTTAGGCCAAATACTTTTTCTTGAACCTATCCAACTTCAGTTTTTGAGTTTCAACGCGAAAACGCAAGTATCAATGTCAGGACGATAGCAGTAGCTATTTCAGGTCATTGTGGATTGTAGGCAAAAGTTAAAAAATGTCAGGTTTGCTAAACTTTCGAACAATAGTATTTTCGTATAGTGCTGCATGTAGAACTTGAAATGTAGAGCGTAAAATCATTTTATCCTACTAAGAGATCTTGCTGAAATGATCTGGAGTCTACAAAAATTTTCTAGGCCTCTTATTTTATCAGTAAGTAATACCTTTTTATCTTTCCTTAGGAACTGTAATTTTGCGCTCTCTCGAGCCAATACTGAAGACAATGACACATATCAATATCTACACCACACCGCCATTAAGTATATGAAAAGACCCAACCCCACTGGGCTAATTAGTATAAAATATTTGATTTTTAATAACAATATTATTATTTTACTTAAGTTTTGTAGTTATAGTCTATATAGCAGCCACTCAGTAAATTATAGAAATGAAGATCTAAATTAAGATATTCTCTACATTTACTTACATAACCTCAAAACGTTTCACTTTCATGTCATCAATATAGCATCAATATTATGTACAATTAATGAAAAATAGATGCATCATGATATTAACTATAATAATATTTAATTTATAATGGTAATAATGTCATCAAACTCAACCTCAAGTTTCGTAGATTTGAATATCCAATACACAGCTGTACTCTGAAAATTATACACTGCAGAATCAGTTTTTAATAACAAATTGAATTGAGCTCTAAATATGTCGGCAATCTGCAGGTCATGGCCTTCGTGTAATAGCCTATTGTTTATTGTAGTGTGTGTTTTGTTCTGAAATTCAATCAAGTCGGCCGTGATTGAATAAAATTAGTTCTCAAAACTGACAACAGATGGATTTTGAAAAATAGGAAAATTATGTAAGAAAAATTGACATTTCACTGAAAACTACTACTTTTCCGAAAAACTTTAGGTTCCAAGCTTCAAAATGAGGGGCCATTTATTAAAATCTGTTCAGCAGTTTTCCCGTAATTTCCATTACCAGTTCAAATTATATATATATAGATTATAGCATATAGCCTATGAACCTATGTATCCTATAGGATACATTGTCAATTTAAGGGTTAAGACACTGACTTCTTAGCTTCACTCACCATTGGAAGGAGGTAATGTTTTGAATTTTTATTGCTGCTGAAGGAAACTTATCAGCAGGATTTAAACCCGGGAAGTTGGGGGTGCAGTGGGAGGTTAGGTAACCACTAGACCACCGAGGACGACCGTGTTGCGTTAAGAAGGAGAATGGAAAAGCAATAGGAACGCTTGTTTGCACCAGAACCAACTCAGCCGACAACTGTTACCTGTCTGACCTTTCTGCCTCTCTCTTACTCTTGGCATTGCAATAGAAATCAGGGTGTGTCCAGCATCTGTCTGTATTTGTTTGTAATGACTAAATCCTCTCTCCTTTCTCTGCAGTCTTGTGGAAATACATCTGAACACTGCAATCCTTACATTTAAAGGAAAAGTTGACAATAGAACTTTGGTTCCAAAGGATTTGGCGTAAACACGTGTTACATATTAGGAAAGTGAACTTCGATATAGGCGTATTTATGTCAAAAGAATTCCAGGACTTGTTTCTGATGTTTAATTACTAAATTTGGAACCACATCAGTGCAAATACTCTATCAAATAATTACCTACATTGAGAATGAAGCGAGAAGGATGACGTAGGATCGATGGATGGATAATAATAATAATTTTATTTAACTCTGGTAGAGTTAAGGCCAAAGGGCCTTCTCTAATACTCAACCAGACGAGTGCATCGGTAAATGGATTATAATTATTTCTTTATTTGCTTATTTATTTAATTGTTTACTTACTGACTTATTTACTTATTTATTTACTTGATTAATTTATGTATTATTATTGTTAACTCTTATGTAGATGAAATTATTGGGGATCATCAGTGTGGCTTTAGGTGTAATAGATCGACTATTGATCAGATTTTGGAGAAAAAAATAGGAGTATAAAGGTACAGTACATCAGTTATTCATAGATTTCAAAAAGGCATACGACTCGGTTAAGAGAGAAGTTTTATATAATATTCTTATTGAATTTGGTATTCCCAAGAAACTAGTTCGATTAATTAAAATGTATCTTAGTGAAACTTACAGCAGAGTCCGTATAGGTCAGTTTCTATCTGATGCTTTTCCAATTCACTGTGGGCTAAAGCAAGGACATGCACTATCACCTTTACTTTTTAACTTCGCTCTAGAATATGCCATTAGGAAAGTTCAGGATAACACAGAGGGTTTGGAATTGAACGGGTTACATCAGCTTCTTGTTTATGCGGATGACGTGAATATGTTAGGAGAAAATCCACAAATGATTAGGGAAAAGACGGAAATTCTACTTGAAGCAAGTAAAGCGATAGGTTTGGAAATAAATGCCGAAAAGATGAAGTATACGATTATGTCTCATGACCAGAATATTGTACGAAATGAAACATAAAAATTGAGATTTATCCTTCGAAGAGGTGGAAAAATTCAAATATCTTGGACCAGTAACAAATATAAATGACACTCGGGAGGAAATTAAACACAGAATAAATATGGGAAATGCGTATTATTATTCGGTTGAGAAGCATTTGTCATGTAGTCTGCTGTCAAAAATCTGAAAGTTAGAATTTATAAAACAGTTATATTACTGGTTGTTCTTTATGGTTGTGAAACTTGGACTCTCACTTTGAGAGAGGAACAGAGATTAGAGTGTTTGAGAATAAGGTTCCTAGGAAAATATCTGGGGCTAAGAGGGATGAAGTTACAGGAGAATGGAGAAAATTACACAACGTAGAACTGCACGCATTGTATTCTTTACCTGACATAATTAGGAACATTAAATCCAGACGTTTGAGATGGGCAGGGCATGTAGCACGCATGGGCAAATCCAGAAATGCATATAGAGTATTAATTGGGAGGCCGGAGGGAATAAGACCTTTGGGGAGGCCGAGACGTATATGGGAGGATAATATTAAAATGGATTTGAGAGAGGCGGGATATGATGGTAGGGATTAGATGTATTTTGCTCAGGATAGAGACCGATGGCGGGCTTATGTGAGGGCGGCAATGAACCTCCGGGTTTCTTAAAAGCCATAAGTATGTATTATTATTGTGTAGTTAAGGCCATCAGGCCTTTCATAATGCATACAGAATGTTCCATAAGTAATGTCACTAATTTCAGGGGATTATTCTTTGAGATATTTCAAACGAAAAGATTTAATACAGTTTTTGATCATTTTTGCTTCCTTTCCGAGATAAAAATGGTTGTATATGAAACATTTCATTGCGTGTTTTGAGAAAGCCATTGATTTAATTCACAGTCTGATCAGTCATTTTAAGAGGGCAGTGTACTATGATGATAAATTATTGAAAGAATTTTAGTTTTGTCCTTCAAATATGTAGAAATTTGATCCGAACTTTTAACTTCGATACTGTATGTCTTGTTGTTAGTTTAAAATAAATATATGACTGTCACGTCATCTGTCATTGCATCACACATGTTGATATATGCCTCATTTTTCGACGCGAATATTGGACCAATCAGCGGTTGGGGCGTGGCGTTACAGTGTTACGATATGCGGAGTCCTCTTACATGGAATGAAGATTAGAATTGGCTATGTCTGCAGAGAGCTAAGTGTATACCGTGACGTTAGACCGTTCTCATAAATAAAAACTCACAGTTTGCAATAGAGAGATATTTGACTATAACGTACAGTTTACATTCATAAGTAAAGGTTATGGGATCTTTTTGAAATGAAATATATATATATATATATATATATATTAAATTTGACAATGTTTTACTCTTCCAACAATAATTCCTTTCATTGCTCTCGTAATTTTCAAATATTTCCACACGACAATGACATTTAATTGAACAACAATGAACTTTAATCTTAACTAATATTTATTTTAAATCAGAACTATCAGTTCTCAGTTCACAGTTTCAGTCATTTGTTATAGTTGCTAGTTGGAATAACTTGGTCCCTCCAACTGCGGTCCACTGCACTCGAACTCAGGCCTATGCTGATACAGTTGGCACACTGAGTTAGTACACAAGACTGGCTTGGCTCTGGCTTACTCGCGACTAACTTGGGTCCGTAATTTATAACCATAGCGACGTGCCTAAAGTTCGAATTCCGATTCTTCCACTTTCTCGGCCTTTTGAGATTTTCCGTAACTGCGCGCCATCCCAAAGCGCTCCGCGAACGCGCGGTCCGCCCTCTTGCGGGACGCTGGTCGTGAGTTCGAATCTCACGTCGCTGTCACAATATATATATATATATATATATGCATGTTCCACTTTGTAATTAAATATTTACTGTATAATTGATGACTTTTGTGTATATTTTCATGCATGTTTCACATTTGTTATAGTTGCTAGTTGGAATAACTTGCATTCAATAAAATATGAAGTGATTAGAGGCTCTGGCATGCGCTATTGGGCCTATTGTATGGCCAGGTACTTTTTTGAGATTTTCCTAACTGTAAAGGTACGGTCATACGTCGCTACTTTTGCTGCGCTACTTTTGTACTGCAGCTGCAAAGTTGCGTGTCGTGTTCACACGTAAGCCAAAAGTAGCGTGCTGCACGCTACTTTTCGTGCTGCGCAACCCGAGTGCTGCAAAAGTTGCAACTGGAGGTTGCGAGTCTGTTCACACACAAGGCGCTACTTTTGCAGCCGCAGTCATGCTGCAGGTTTCCATCTCCGTGTTGACTTCTCAATATACATTTTGTGGTTATGTTCGCATTATTAAGAAACTCATGCGAAAGCTTACTTATCTATTATTTGCTTTTCTGTCGTATCTAGTATTCAGAAATTGACATTATTTTTACTATAAAGCTTTTAAAACTCCTACCTATATATATAATTTGAACTGGTAATGGAAATTACGGGAAAACGGCTGAACAGATTTTAATGAGTGACCCTTCATTTTCATGCCTGGCATCCAAAGTTTTCGAAAAGTAGTAGTTTTCATGTCAATTTTCCTACATAATTTTCCTATTTTCCAAAATCCATTTGTTGTCAGTTTTGAGAACTAATTTTACTGAATCTCGGCCGACTTGATTGAATTTCAGAACAAAACACACACTACAATAAACAATAGGCTATTACATATTGCCGACATATTTAGAGCTAATTCAATTTGTTATTAAAAACTGATTCTGCAGTGTACCCTCCTGTATTTAAAACTAGGTGGTTTGATGACATTATTACAGAAAAATTAAATATTATTATAGTTATTCATGATGCGTCTATTTTTCATTATTTGTACATAATATTGATGCTATATTGATGACATGAAAGTGAAACGTTTTGAGGTTATGTAAGTAAATGTAGAGAATATCTTAATTTAGATCTTCATTTCTATAATTTAATTTATTTTCATCAAAACTTATTAATAATATTATTAAAAATCAAATATTTTTATACAAACAATAAAATGGCGGTGTAGTGTAGATATTGATGTGTATCATTGTTTGAGAGCGCAAAAATTACAGTTCCTAAGGAAAGATCAAAAGGTATTACTTACTGATAAAATAAGAGGCCTAGAAAATTTTATAGTCTCCAGATCATTTCAGCAAGTTATCTTAGTAGGATAAAATGATTTTACAAAAGTTCCGATATCAAAAATGCTATTGTTCGGCTGCAAACCTGACATTTTTTTAACTTTCGCCTACAATCCACAATGACCTGAAATAGCTACCTATCGTCCTGACATCGATACTTGCGTTTTCGCGTTGAAACTCAAAACTGAAGTTGGATAAGTTCAAGAAAAAGTATTTGGCCTAAAAATCCATTCAGAGGGAATATGTTTCATTATTGTGAAGCAAATAACTATCAAAAAGACAAGTATTCTTCATTGAAAATAAATCTGAAAAATTTTTATTTGAACGTCTAACGAACTTAGTTTGCAGCAGTATTTGCTGCAGCCGCTACTATACTTAAATGATAACCAACAGGTAATCAATGTTGGCAACCCTCCTGTTGGAACTACGCTCAGAAAATTTAAAAATGAATTATATCGTCAGCAATTATGCTCAGACTGTGTTGTGTATTTAATAACTGTTACAAATAATTTATTTTCATCACATTTACCATTAAAATATATCCAAACAATAAAAGTATCATTGAGGGTCGGTTGCAACCGCAGTTTTCAACAAAACCGATATCACACGTCGCTACTTTTAAGTTGCATCGCATGGAAAAGTAGCGGGCAGCGTTCGGCAGCCGCTACTTTTCGGGTTGCACCGTTGTTCACACGTCGCAGTACAAGAGTTGCGCAGTTTTTTGTACTGCAGCGCTGGAGCGGATGTCACATAATCCCATGCTAAATCATCAAGACTCATCTCTCCAAATGCGAAGGTGCTTAAAAAAACTGAGGTAACAAGAGTTCTCATAGACAAACTTTATTTCACAGGCAGATATACAGATTCACAATAGTAGGGCATTGGTACGCATTACTTTTCAACAGTCACCGTACCCTTGGTCAAAATAAAAGTGGCCGGTCTCTTAAGCAGTTAAAATTCTCTAAGTCCCTTCGGACGCGCAGTTCACAACCGTAAACCTCCGTGCGCCGCTTTAGTTAACTGCGTAACACAAGGCGCTGATTTGGGCTACCTCCGCAGCATGCTTCGAATCTCCGTAGTGGATGTTTTGTTTTGTCCTTGCTTTTATTTTTACAACTCATTTTAGTGTGATATAATCAAATAATTTTGCTTATGTTAACTCATGTTACTTACAGATAATTTACAAAATTGATGAAAATTTGTGGTTATAATTCCAGGAAATCAGGATATATTTTGTCATCAGAATTATGGTTTTTCTTCTTGTTTACAATTACTACGTTTAGGCCCTGATGATCACGGATTTAAATTAGTATAATAATCATATTCCCTGTAGCACAACTTGCAAATTAATTATTGCCAATTATTTAACCGTCAACATATTTATTGAATGTTCCTTAGGCAATAGAGTGCAAAGCAACAGGGATTAATACAGCATTTTAATATGAAAGCCCCTAATTTTCGTTTTTAATGTTGCTTCCATCTAGCGTCAAAACTTTCTATTAACACGAAAAAAATTATAAAGCGAAAAATATTCTAAGGATAAAAATGAAAACCTGTTATATTTTCACTGATGCATTTAAAGGGCAACAAAAATTTTAGTAATTCCAAGAAGATTTGAACTTGCAATCTCACGAATTCTTAGCTAACGCTCTACCAACTACGCTAAATGTTTTACTGCAGTCAGAATGGCATTGTAACGTGCAATGGTCATACTCCACTTGGGAACCTGTTATACAGTATATAGTGTTTGTGTTACAATAGTCACTGTTTAAACACTCTGAACGATCTGTCTGTTTTAAATCTCGTATATGAATTATTTTCTCGGAAGATTTTAGTGATTAGGTCTAATAGTTGCGTTTCCTATTATAACTACTAGAAGAATATACGCAATCTTTTGAACAAAACCTGGCTGTCCCGAGCGCTCACGGAAATACCCGATTCGAACTTAGTCTCTCAGATACCGGCCACTTTCATTTTGACCAAGTGTACTTGTCCAAACACTTGTTCCAACGATGGACCAAGGCATCGTTGCCGGCATAGAAGAAATGTGCGTCAAGCACCTGAAGCCACGTTATTACGACTTGCTGAACGGCCGTATCGGTGTTGAATCGCTTACCACTCAGGTGCTTCTTCAACGGTCCGAAGCGATGGAAATCACTGAGGTCCAAGTCGCGGCTGTAGGGAGGATGGTCCAATACCTCCCACCGGCAGCGTCGTTTCGCACAGTACACCTTAACAAGTTGACGATGAATTTCTGCTGGTGAGGTGTACTTCAGACGTAAAAGTGGATATCACCACGCACTTTCACGTTTGGCCATGTTTCCGTGCTCGCAGCCATCTTACAACTGATATTGCGAGGGTCTCGCGCAACATATGCGTATTTAAAAATAGGCTTAAGTACTTTACTAATAGACGATAATTATACACAGTATGTAAAGGATGTAAATGATATTTTGTTATTGAAGTGTTGTGTCAGTGAAGTGTGTTGTGTCAGTGAAACGTGTTCCTGTCAAGGGTTCCTGTCAGGGAAACTTTATAATTTATAGTGGCAGTGCAAAGGATTTGAGCAGTGAAATGTTTTTGAAGTGTTAGTGAAATCAGGATAGAATCAGTGAAATGAGTCGTAGTTCCAGTGCAGTGAGTGAGTTGATAGCGAAATGAGTGTAGTGTGGAAAGGTACTTGTGCAGATATGAACTTATCATACTCGTGGGTTTTAGTTCGAATTTAGTTTTAAGATACAAATTAGATTTATTTTAAATGTTATTTTAAGTGATCGTGCTTCATTTAATTTAGGATATTCCTATTTTATTATTATTATTATTATTATTATTATTATTATTATTATTATTATTATTATTATTATTATTAAAAATTATTAATATTAATTATTTGTATTATTTATTGGTATTATTATTAGTGTATTTTTAATTAATAAGTTTATTATTGTCATTATTGAGTATAATTAGTTACTACTGCCACCGGGTATATACCCATTGCAGTGTGAATAAATACATACATACATACATGTAATGGCTGCGTGATAAAACTGTGGACTACTGCTGCGGCTGGTGGAAAATTGGAACAAGAAAGGAATATGTTACCCGTTAGAGCTCTTGTTACCTTACTTTTATTAATCATCCTCGTTCTAGGCACAATGTCGCTCTCGCGCCTGTGGAATACCCTACCCAGTGACATCACAGACTGTCGGAATTTAGTAGCGTTCAAAAGCAAGCTTATTAAGGGGTTGGTCATTATCGCATGCAAAATAATGGTCAAAATTTGCCTATCTTCAAGCAGTCATATATATGCTTACTATTTATCAGAGGTCTTTCATTTTTGTTAGCTTTTGTTACATATTAATCTTTAAAATGAAAAAGAATGGTTATTAAAATCTTTACCCTTAAATTAATTTTTTAATTAAGCACAATTTTTTTCTTCACTATATGTCTGTGATTAGTACACTCTATTCACTTATTATAGCACATATTGAATTGAAAATTTGACCACTTACTCTAATAGATACTAAAAATACCCTACTAAAATTATTCATGTATCTGTAATATCATAAATAGGGCCTAAAATCATCACCGTCAATAAATTAAAAAAAAATTGAGGAAGATTAGTATTAGCCATATGCCCATAATATTACAGATATTTTAATAATTTCAGTAGGGTATGTTTTATTATCTATTAGCAATAAGTGGCAAAATTTTAATTCAATGTAGAAGTGAATAGAGTGTTCCTAATCACAGGTATGATGTGAATTTAATAAAAATATATTGAAATTTAAAAATTAATTTAAGCAGTTAGCCATTCTTCTTTCATTTTAAAGCTTAATGTATATACATATATCAAAAAAAATTAAATAGCTGTGATAAGTACTATTACATTTATGACTGCTTGAAGATATATTTTTAATTACTTTTCTTGCGATAACGTCCAATTATCCCCGTTAATTTTCTTTGCGTAGAGTAGGTTTAATTTTTACTTAATCAATGAAAGAAATGCTTTTCTTCTTAACTTTTACAATAAACTGTCCAGCTTTTATTAATCAGTTAATCTTTTAGTACTTTGATTTTTATTGTATCTGTAAATTAATATTAATTGTAATTGTATTCTTAATATTGTAGTTGTATCCCCTGTTAGAGGGGGAAGAGAAGGCCTCATGGCCTTATCTCTAGCAGGTTAAATAAATAAATAAATAAATAAATAAATAAATAAATAAATAAATAAATAAATAAATAAATAAATAAATAAATAAATAAATAAATAAATAAATAGGCTATGTTACTAACGCAAGTTTCACCGATACTAAATAACTGATCAGTTGATACAGAGTCATTAAATAGCAGATCAAAAATGTAGGTACGAATAGTTCTCTTAAAGACCACTTAGTTCTGATGTTTAATAACTTAACCCACGTAAACGCAGTGTATCCGCTGTGTCTGATGACGAGCCAAAGATTATCACTACTTTAAACAAAAGACGGCGATATGCATGTTATTGACGTCTGGAGAAGAACTCTTTTGCCTTGAATATGCATCCATTTATCCGTGATTCCGTTTATTATAGCGAAATGTGGCCTTGGGAGGAAATTGGAGGTTGGAATACCGAAATATGGAAATGAGCTTGTGCAACAAAGCGGCGAACGGGTTTTACGAAGGAAATCGGAGTTTATATCAGTAAGAATTGCACGAGGCAGAAGTTGTGAGAAGGATACAGGCGATGATTGTGAATAATAACGGTGAAATTATGGAATTCTAAGGTAATCGGGAATGCCAAAATAGGACGCTCCGACAATTCCTTTGCTCCCTACTTGTTTTCTTTTTTTTTTTTTTTCTATATAATTATATTTCATTTCAGTTCTCCAATTCCTTCTCAGTTCGCCTTTCTGCTCTATTTTACCTCTTTTGTCCTTTCTGCTCTTTATTCTCTTCTCTCTGCTTTTCTGCTCTTTATTCTCTTCTCCCCGCCTTTCTGTTCTTAATACTATTCTCTCTGCCTTTCTGTTCATTTTTCTATTCTCTCCGCTATCCTGCTCATTTTTCTCTTCTCTCTACCTTTTTGTCCCGTTTCTCTTCTCTCCACCTTTCTGTTCACTTTCTCTTCTCTCCACCTTTCTGTTCATTTTATCTTCTCTCCAACTTTCTGCTCATTTTTCTCTTCTCTCCGCTGTCCTGCTCATTTTTCTCTTCTCTCCACCTTTCTGCTCATTTTTCTCTTCTCTCCACCTTTCTGCTCATTTTTCTCTTCTCTCCACCTTTCTGTTCATTTTTATCTTCTCTCCAACTTTCTGCTCATTTTTCTCTTCTCTCCGCTGTCCTGCTCATTTTTCTCTTCTCTCTACCTTTCTGCTCATTTTTCTCTTCTCTCCACCTTTCTGCTCATTTTCTCTTCTCTCCACCTTTCTGTTCATTTTATCTTCTCTCCAACTTTCTGCTCATGTTTCTCTTCTCTCCGCTGTCCTGCTCATTTTTCTCTTCTCTCCACCTTTCTGTTCATTTTTCTCTTCTCTCCACCTTTCTGTTCATTTTCTCTTCTCTCCACCTTTCTGTTCATTTTTCTCTTCTCTCCACCTTTCTGTTCATTTTCTCTTCTCTCCACCTTTCTCTTCATTTTTCTCTTCTCTCCACCATCCTGCTCATTTTTTCTCTTCTCTCCACCTTTTTGCTCATTTTCTCTTCTCTCCGCCATCCTACTTTTTATTCTCTTCTTTTTCGCCTTTCTGCTCATGTTTCTCTTCTCTCCACCTTTCTGCTCGTTTCTCTTCTTTCCACCTTTCTGCTCATGTTTCTCTTCTCTCCGCCTTTTTGCTTTTTTCTCTTCTCTATTTTGCTCTTTCTTTCTTCTCCCTACCTTTTTGTTTTTTCCTTATGCTTTACAGTCTTTCCCTCTACCGAATACTTCGTATATTTATGTTATCGTTTTATTCTTCTTATATTATTACCTCATAGTGAAGCCTACATAATTATTCTGCTTATAGTTATTTTATACAGAGTTTTCCAAACTAAAGTATAATAAATTGCAATTAAAGTAGTTGTTAAAAGAGCTCAGATACGTCAGAGACACTCAGAAAGGAATATTTTTATGGAAACAAAATATTTTTTGCGAATATTGTGCGAATTATGACGTCATCGAGAATATTTTTAAATGACATCATATAACTTTTTAAATATCATTTCGAAGAGCATATTTTTAATGCAGTAAGCTACTTAATATTCGTTTTATACAGTAGCACTATAACTGTGGTTACTATGGTAACAATTTTGTTAGTCCCTGTGTCATGGAAGCAGTTTTATTGATGAAATCAAAATAGAAGAAGGTGTTCCTAACAGAAAATGAAAGAATTGAGATCACAGTGATAATAGGATTTGGTGACAGAAGACGTACACAAGAGGTGTGCACAGTTTTTAACGAAACTCACCCAGATCCGCCACCTATTTGTCAGTCATAGAAATTGAATAGAAGCGAAATTCAGAATCATGAATTGCAGCCTTCTATAGAAAATCTCAAGTTACTATTGGAAATACTGTTTACTTATTAGTTATTGTTTCAAAGAGAGAGGGTTACATGGATTCATAATTCCTAAAATAAAGGCAAGTAAAGGCTACTGGTAAAATTATAATATACTAGGGATTCAAAATGCCTCATAATACTTGAAAAATATGTACTGTATACAAAAATGATGTTACTTAGTTTAAAACACAACAACAATATAAATATTTCATGCTTATAATGAGAAAAATTTCGGAATTTGAACTTATATTCAAAAAAAAATTTTCTGGATGACTTTTGTTTTTAACTAGACCCGGGATTGTCTTTTACAAGGAACCAACAATAGTCTGCAAGCATGCTGGATGATGATCTTCCTTTGTATCACCTTTCCATTTCAGATATTTCTTGATGAAATCTTTCCCCATGCTTGTCGCTTATCGCAACAAAGTTAGGAGGAAATAAATACAAATAAGAATGTAAAAAGTGTATTTTGAGAGACATATTATACCCTATTTTCTCATATGCACTTGACATGGTTTCCACAACAAGTTCTATGTAGTTGTCTGCCCTAGAATTTCCAAGGAAATTTGAGTAAACATCTGTGAAAGCTCGCCAAGACATTTTTTCTGTAACGGGAAGTTTTTCCTCAAACAAAGAGTCAGCCATAACTTTGTGAATTTGTGGACCGATTAAAATGCCCTCTTTTAATTTGCCTTCACTCAAAATGGTAAACTTTTCTTTTAAATACTGAAAACCACATCCTTGTTTGTTCATTGATAGACCTCACTTTGAACTGTTATGAAATTTATCGATTAGAAAGGTCGAATATTTGTTTATTTATTATAAGTACAAAAGAACATGCCAACAACCATAAGAAACCCGAAATAAGTCATAAACTCATAAAATACATTAGCTTTTGTTTTGGTTTACAACCCCCAACCCGCGCCAGATGTTTCATGGAGGAGCGCTTATCGAAAAGTGAAATCATAGTATATCTTAAAAATCTTACGTGATACAAAGAAAAGAGATGCATTTTCGGAATTAATAATAATAATAATAATAATAATAATAATAATAATAATAATAATAATAATGATTTATTTTAGCTGGCAGAGTTAAGGCCGTAAGGCCTTCTCTTCCATCTCAACCAGCAAAAGTGTATATACATATGCATGAACTTACAAAGAATCCAACAATTTGATTTAGATGAGAGTTACATGTATACAAAAGTTATTACAAATTAAACAACAAAATACTATGAACTATTAATTAAACACTGAAATAAACTGTGTAGCAGAATTTAAAATACATAGAATGTTAATATATTTCAAATAATATTAGATAATAGAAAGAGATTATTATGAGACAATTAAAATACAGCACAATCAGGATGATGTCTAAAGAAAAAGTAACAATGTAGTCAGTGATATTTTAAATCAGTATGATTGAGTGAAATGCTAATAAGGTTATCTTTTAAGCTGTTCTTAAAGGTGTTTATTGTCTTGCAGCCCCTAATACTTTGTGACAAGGAATTCCATTGACGCGAGGTGGATATTGTAAAAGATGATGAATAACAAGATGTTCTATGAAGAGATATACTTAGCGTGCCACAGATAAGTGGTCTGGTATTTACGTAGTGGTTAGAGTATAGATAAGAGAAACGAGACGAAAGGTAATTTGGTGTTGAAGTGTGCAGAATTCGAAAGAGTAAAGACAAAGAGTGTAAAGTTCTACGTTCTTTAAGTCGGAGCCACGAGAGACTTGCGAAGGACGGTGATATGTGGTCATATCGTCGGATGTTGCACACAAATCTGACGTTATTCTGAGTTTCTGTAACTTGACTGACAATTCAGAACTTAGGTCACTAACAAAACGTCACAATAATCGAAGTGCGGCATTAAGGGTTTATACTAGGGTAAGTTTTAGTTGCTGGGGCAAGAAGTTTCTCAAAACTCAAACAGTGAATGGAGGAACAGATTTTTTTATCGTTTCTTTAACTTGAAAAAATGATTCCAACTTAGATTATTATCAAAAAAGAAGCCAAGATTTTTACGACAGATGAATAAGGGATTAGCGTGTTGTTAAGGGTAACAACTGAAAGATTACTGTTATTAAGGGAGTTAACTAAACGCTTATGTCCAATAATTATGGCTTGAGTCTTACTTGGATTAAGTGCAAGTCCGAAATTGGCCGCCCAAGTGGAGACAGTGGCTAGGTCACAATTTAACGCACACCAAACCATAAGGAACATATTATTTTAAGTCAGAGCAAAATTGTTGTTGTTCAGTGTTATCAATTTGCCTAGTTAGCAATGGAATAGAAAATTCACGTTCTATGTTTAATGTAGTATGAGTTTGACCCCATGAAATCACTTCATATTTTGTTCGTAATGATGGACCCTATGTAACTCTGTTGTTTACAAAGGTTCAGTTGCAGCCTTGTTTCTCCCTCATCTCTGCCGCACGCGACACTCAAAAGGCTCCACAACTACTAGATTCACAGCGATATTCGGAACATCTTTTTAATACTTTGCATATTATTTTCGCAACTTTTTTCGACACAAATTGTACTAATAAGACGTAGGGGAGACTGTTGTACCTTTAAACACTTTTCATATTTTATTTTTTTTTTATTTTGAGAAATGAAATTTTTAAAATGAAAAAATGCTTGAAATAACTATTGAAGATTCCTTTACAACTTCCTGTATGTATTTTCCTGTTTTACAGATCTATTAAGGATGGAAAAAATAAAATGACGGGATATGTAATGTGTTCAAAGGTACAACAGGATCATGTACCTTGGAACATACACTCTTGTAAGTTGGAACACATGGAATATAGGAGGGAATATAGTTGTAAAAACTGACAATCATATTTAAAATGTATATGCAATCATAAAGTTAGAATTTATAAAACAGTTATATTACTGGTTCTTCTGTATGGTTGTTTGGACTCTCACTCTGAGAGAGGAACATGGTTCAGGGTGTTTGAGAATAAGATGCTTAGGAAAATATTTGGGGCTAAGCGGGATGAAGTTACAGGAGAATGGAGAAAGTTACACAACACAGAACTGCACGCATTGTATTCTTCACCTGACATAATTAGGAACATTAAATCCAGACGTTTGAGATGGGCAGGGCATGTAGCACGTATGGGCGAATCCAGAAATGCATATAGAGTGTTAGTTGGGAGACTGGAGGGAAAACGACCTTTAGGGAGGCCGAGACGTAGATGGGAGGATAATATTAAAATGGATTTGAGGGAGGTGGGGTAATGATAGAGACTGGATTAATCTTGCAAAGGGACCGCTGGCGGGCTTATGTGAGGGCAAATGAACCTTTGGGTTCCTTAAAAGCCATTTGTAAGTATTAATCATAAACCAGAGCAGGCTTCTCTGATTTAGATTTTATTTCCTGGAGAAGCAATTATGCTTCAACAGCTTTCTTCAAGGCATCCGAATCAATTGGGACCTCTTTGTTCCAGACTTACTTTGTGACATGACCTTTGAAAACAAAAACTACAGTATCGTGGAATTTGAAACATGTTCCATGGTACAAGGTGTTTTGTGTTCAAAGTACAAGAGGGTGCACGTTTAAACAAATATGGCTCCGAAAACTAAGAGAGTCAAATAAATCATGGAAATTAAAATATGTTATTACTCACCAGATGATAGGGAACACACCTACTTGAAAGATATTAACAAATGCAATCTGGTTTTGTGTTAGAAAAGATACATCAAAGAACGAAATGTTTATTTTGGTACTAAAAACTTCTTTTGTCTACGGAACTCACACTTTGCAGTAAATCAAACTGAAACTTTTCGGCTTTCTCTACTTCATTTTGAGTCCTCTAGGTAGCCGAAAAATTAAAAAAAAAAAAAAAAAAATGTTCAAAGGTACAACAGTCTCCCTATCAGTGTGCAAAAAAAAAAAAAGTAATGTCCTACGCAACCTTCCAGTGTTGATCGTTCCATTTTTAGAATCGTTTGGATCTGAACTCGGATCTCCTGCGCGGAATGCGTCTCTGCTAACGGTAGAGTACGGATTCTCTGTATAGATGTATCGGCAGAGTTATTGCCGCGGTTCCAGAGTGAAGTGCGGCAGGAGTGAAGACAGATGCCAGACACTGCTTCTTGCTACGGTTGCCCTACCTGTGGGAAAAGATCTCCTCTTTCCTCATTAAGTGGAAGGTCTCGGCGAAGAGCAGCATTCCAGGACACCTGCAGGGTTCGAGTCACGGTCGTTCCTGCAGTTGATTCACCAACAAAATTTCTCTGTCTTCGAACTCTTGAGATTCTGCTCTTCCGTGTGATCGTGTCGCACGTTATCGAAATGTTTGATCATCTCTCGTTTTTCTCTGGTGGTTTGTAATTAATTACTACAGTGCTTGTTAAGATCTTTTAGTTGCACATCGCTCCGCAAACGAAATTCAGCTTTTATTGTTCTTTCGTGTGACTTGCTGTTTTTCGAGATGTTTTGTATTCCGTTGTGTCTCTGGTTGGTAGTAGTTTATTGTAGCCTATAGCTTGTTAGGTTTTTGACAAGGATACAGTGTGGAAGTGAAATAGCCTTGCAAATTTTCAGAGCGGATAGATCGGGTTGTAGAATGTAACAAAAATCTAGTATCACTAGTGGCTTGTGCAGCAAATGCTGCAAACTAAGTTCATTAGACGTTCAAATAAAAATTTTTCAGATTCATTTTCAATGAAAAATACTAGACATTTTGAAAGTTATTTGCTTCCATAATAATGAAACATACTCCCTGTGAATGTTTTTTACGCTAAATACTTTTTCTTGAACCTATCGAGTTTCAACGCAAAAACACAAGTAACAACGTCAGGACGATCAGTGGGTTTTTCATGTGGGAGTAAAGCAAATCAGGTCATTGTGGATTGTAGGTTTAAAAAAAGGCAGGTTTGCTATGCTTTCGAATAATACACATACCATCTTGGTATAGCTGCTGCATGTAGAGTTGAAATGTAGAGGATAAAATAATTTTATCCTGCTAAGAGATCTTGCCGAAATGATCGAGAGACTACATAATTTTGTAGGCCTCTTATTTTATCAGTAAGTAATACCTTTTGGTCTTTCCTTAGGAACTGTAATTTTTGCGCTCTCTCGAGCCAATAATGAGTAGAATCAGGCATATAAGTATCTACACCACACCGCCATTAAGTATAAAAAGACCCAATCCCACTTGCTTAATAACTATAAAAATATTTTATTTTTAATATTATTACCTTAAGTTTTGTAGTTATATATATACACACACACATCATGATATTAACTATAATAATATTTTATGTCTAATGGTAATAATGTCATCAAACCACCTCAACTTTTGCAGATTTTAATATCCAATACACAGCTGTACTCAAATTACACATCACAGAATCAGACCTATAAATTGTTTTAGTAAGTCTTGAAGTTTTTAATAAGTAATTGAATTTGAACACTAAACATGTCAACAATCCTGCAGTTCATGGCCTTCGTGTAATAGCCTATTGTTTATTGTAGTGTGTGTTTTGTTTTATTCTGAAATGCAATTAGTTCTCAAAACTGACGAAAGATGGATTTTGGAAAATAGGAAAATAATGTAGGAAAACTAACGCTTCACTGAAAGTTACTATTTTTCTGAAAATCCTTGGATGCCAAGCTTCAAAATGACGAGTCGTTCATTAAAATCCGTTCAGCCGTTTCCCCGTAATTTCCATTACCAGTTCAAATTATATAGATAGACTAGTGGCTTGTGCAGCAAATGCTGCAAACTAAGTTCATTAGACGTTCAAATAAACATTTTTCAGATTTATTTTCAAAAGAATTCCAGACATTCTGAAAGTTATTTTCTTCCATGATAATGAAAGATACTCTCTCTCGAGCCAATACTGAAGAGAACCACGCATATAAATATCTACACCATACCGTCATTAAATGTATGAAAAAGACCCAACCCCACTTGATTAATAACTATAAAAATATTTGATTTTTAATAATATTATTATCTTACGTAAGTTTTATAGCTTTCGGTAACATATAATATATATACTATATAGCCGCCACTCAGTAAATATATAAATGAAAATCTAATTTGTTATTCTCTACATCTACTTATATAACCCCAAAACGTTTCACTTTCATATAAACAATATAGCATTATTATGTATATTAATGAAATTAATTAATTAATTATGGTTGTGAAACTTGGACTCTCAATTTGAGAGTGGAACATAGGTTAAGTGTTTGAGAATAAGGTGCTTAGGAAAATATTTGGGGCTAAAAGGGATGAAGGCTAATGGAGGAAGTTACACAACACAGAACTGCACACATTGTATTCTTCACCTAACATAATTAGGAACATTAAATCTATTAGATGGGCAGGGCATGTAGCACGTATGGGCGAATCCAGAAATGCATATAGAGTGTTAGTTGGGAGGCCGGAGGAAGAAGATCTTTAGGGAGACCGAGACGTAGATGGGAAGATAATATTAAAATGGATTTGAATGATGATAGAGAATGGATTAATCTTGCTCAGGATAGGGACCAATGGCGGGCTTATGTGAGGGCGGCAATGAACCTCCGGGTTCCTTAAAAGCCAGTAAGTAAGTAAGTAATGAAAAATAGCCTCATCATGGCATTAACTACAATAATATTTCATTTCTAATGGTAGTAATGTTATCAAACCACCTGAAGTTTTGTAGTTTTAAATCCAATACAGCTGTAAGAAAATTACACACCACAGAATTGAACCTGTAAATTATTTTTAGTAAGTTAAGTTTTAATAACCAATTTAATTTGAGCTCTAAATATGTCAGCTTTTTGCAGATCATGGCCTTCATGTAATATTGTTTACTGTAGTGTGTGTTTTATTCTGAAATGCAATTAACTAGTTCTCAAAACTGACGACAGTTGGATTTTGGAAAATAGGAAACTTATGTTGAAAAATTGACATTTCACTGAAAACTAGTATTTTTCTGAAAAACTTTGAGTTCCAAGCTTCAAAATGAGGGGTCATTTATTAAAATCCGTTCAGCCATTTTCCCATTATCAGTTCAAATTATATGTATATATATATATATGTTGGTGGAAAGTTCAACTATCTATTGTGGAGTGTGTTGGTGGAATGAGGAGGATGAACTCCTAGAGAAACCTCCGCAATCTTGACTTTCCTCATCGCGAATATCACATTCACCGGAGCCGGGGATTGAACACGGACGGAGTCACTTCCATGAGAGCTTCATACGTTAGCCGTAAGCTACCAAGACTGTTTGTTCTTGTCATGATCCTACTATTACTCTCGCTTGTGTATCTCGTACAATTGCATTGCAATTGAATCAAGTTTTCTGCACGGTCCGCTACAAATGCAAAATCGTATAGACCTATATTTTATAAGCAAAATTCTGAGAAGTGTTCTTCCATAGGACTTGGTCGCCCCTTGCCCGTACCTTGTAGATTCAAATTACTGCACCGTTTGCCAGGAATGCAGATTCTTTTTTATTTGCAGATCCAGTAAAGCCGGCGGTTTATGTACCGGTCCGGTCCACTAAGCAAGGTCTGTGTATTACCTGCCGGGTGTCATATTTCACTGCAGAACCAGTTCTGAGACATAATTATTCGGCTGTGTAGGAGGCTTATTATTCTGTAATTGATTATAAAAACATTTGAACTGCAGGATGGAATTCGCAAATGAGCGAGTTGTGCTAACTCTTGAGCTGGCCTGTACTGCAAGGTCAGGTTGTGTTGTCTGCAGCAAGGTCGGTGGAACACGGGGTGTGCGCAGTCTGTCTTAATGCTGTCATGTCCGTCTTTAATTTCCATGCACTGTAAAAATTACACGAATGTATGTAGTTCCTTTCGAGTGTTATCTGCACTACGGAGAGAAATATTACGTTTCACTCCTCTTTCTTCCCTCTTTTCTCCTTTCACACTTGGCCTTCTCCTGTTTGTTACCTTTCCTTCTGCTCCTTAGCATTATCCTTTTCTTTGTTTCGTTTTTATTTCCTCTTCCTCTTTCCTCTAAATTCTTACACTTTCTCCTATTCTCTTCCTTTCTCCTTTGTCATTTCTTGTCTATATTTTGTTTCACTCCATTTTTTGCTCTAATTTGTCTACATTTTGCTTCTCTTCTATCTTTTGTTTGTTTCTCTTTTAACTTTCGTTTGCTTCTCTTCTATCTTTTGTTTGCTTCTCTTCTATCTTTCGTTTGCTTCTCTTCTATCTTTCGTTTGCTTCTCTTCTATCTTTCGTTTGCTTCTCTTCTATCTTTCGTTTGCTTCTCTTCTATCTTTCGTTTGCCTTTCTTCAACCTTTCGTTTGCTTTTCTTTATCTTTCGTTTGCTTCTTCTATTATCTTTCGCTCTTCTATTCTCTTTCATCTTCTATCTCTGTTTCTTTCTCTTCTATCTTTCGTTTCTTTTCTTCTGTCTCTCGTTTCCTTCATTCTGTCTTTTTCCTTCTCTTCTGTCTTGCTTTTCTCTTCATCTCTCGTTTCCTTCTTTCTGTCTCTTTTCCTTCTCTCTTCTGTCATCTTTTCGCTTGCTTTTTCTTCATCTTTCTTGCTTTTCCTTCTCTTCTGCTTTTTCTTCTCTTTGTCTCTTGTTTCTTCTTCTTCTCTTGTTTTCCTTCATCTTCTGTCTTGCTTTTCTCTTCATCTCTCGCTTCTCTTCTTCTCTCCTTCATCTCTTCTGTCTTCTTTCCTCTCTTCTGTCTCTCGTTTCATTTCTTTCTCTTTTCCTTGCTTTTATCTTTTCCTTCCTTTCTGTTTGCTTCCTTCTGTCTGTTAGTTTCTTCTGTCTCTTATCTTTTTCTCTTTTCCTTCTTCTCTGCTTTTATCTAACGTTTGTTTCTATTCTTCTAACTTTTGTTTGCTTCTATCTTTCGTTTGCTGCTTTTATCTTTCGTTTGCCTCACTTCAAACTTTCGATTGCTTTTCTATTATCTTTGTTTGATTCTCTTTCTTCTTCCGCTTTTCTCTTTCATCTTTCGCTGGCTTTTCCTTCATCTTTCGCTTGTTTTTCTTTTCTCGTCTGTTTCTTTTCTTTCATCTTTCGCTTTCTTTCCTTTTCTTTCCTTGTTTCTTTCACTTTCGCTTGTTTCTTTCTTTTTCGCTTGTTTTTCGTTTGCTTCTTTTTCCGTTTGTTTCTGCTCTTATCTTTTATTTTTTCTGCTTTTTCTGTTTTTTCAGCTTGTTTCTGCTCTTTTTTCTGTTTCTGCTTGTTTCTCGCTTGTTTCTTTTTTTCGCTTGTTTCTCCTCCTTTTTTCGCTTGTTTCTGCTTATTTTTTCTACATTTTGTTTACTTATGTCTGTATCTTTTGTTTGTCTCTACCTCTCTACTCCTTTTGTTATCTCTACGACTTCAGATGACTGTGCCGTTAAAAACGCCCTTAACTTCTTCTATTAACCACCAACGAAGCTCAGATGGTAGCACGTTTGCCTGCTGACCTGGAGCTGCGCTCAGGTGTGGGTTCGATTCCTGCTCGACTGATTAACTGGTTGTGTTTTGTGAGGCATTCCCCAACCCTAAAGCGAATGTTGAGCAATTCCATGTTGAATAAAATTCTTGGCCTCATCTCGTCAAATACCATCTCGCTATGACCAGTTCCATCGAAACTAAATAATGTCGCAGTTAATACAGCGTCGTTAAAATGATGAACGGCTGAAAAAATGTTCCCCTCCCCTTTTCTTTCATATGGCACAACAACCATGAAGTCCACACCTGTGGAGTAACGGTCAGCGCGTCTGGCTGCGAAACCAGGTGGCCCGGGTTCGAATCCCTGTCGGGGCAAGTTACCTGGTTGAGGTTTTTTCCGGGGTTTTCCCTCAACCCAATACGAGAAATGCTGGGTAACTTTCGGAGCTGGACCCCGGACTCATTTCACCGGCATTATCACCTTCATTTCATTCAGACGCTAAATAACCTAGATGTTGATACAGCGTCGTAAAATAACCCAATAAAAAAACCATGAAAGAGCAAAATTGAATGAACATCCATATAGTAGGCCTATGGCGGTAACGCGTAGCCATCTAATGGCATCTTCATGATATTTTCTAACAAGAACCTGATAAGTTTGTGACTTGTACGTCTTTTGCTAGAAATACGTTAGACTAATCCGCTTTTTGCAGAAACGCTACATTTTCAAACACCCATTTCGATGGTACAAACCTGGTTTTTGTAGACATTCGTTATGTCAGTAGGTGCCGCTTGAAATGAAGTGAAGAGAACTGCATTATGCTCAAAATTTGAATTTTTGGACTTGTCCGGTGTTTGCTATCAACCCTTCAATTGCTAACGCATCATTGTTGGACATATGTTACCGCTTGTTGTGACTGGAGCGGTACTTTGGAAGTCCTAATCAATAAACAAAATCTTGTGTTATCTCTTGAAAGAAAGCGTCCTGTTTGACACCGCTTGGGTATTAAATGGACGTTCCGAAAATACCGATCTTCAATGAAATATGGCCAAACCGTCAATGTTGGGTAATAAGCCAATAAGGACACAATAGTCATATTTTGGTGTTAGCTCTACAAAACCCTCCCAACGTCACCTTTAGAATGTCTTCTGTTTTTCTAAAATACCGTACGCATTCCAAAATTCAACTAGTTTCGTCATAACCCGTTCACAAAAGAACACAATGACATAAGACTTTCATGTTTAACTCACTGCCCTACATCTCTTAAAATGACTCTATCTAGTCTCCTTCCTCCAGTACAAGACTGAACATCTGATTTAGTATCAGCAGCATTCCATATATCTGACAGAAAACAGAGTCACATCTAACAACGGACATACATTCTAACCCTAAAAGGGGTTCGAACCCACGTCTCTGACGTACACCGCAGAGAGCAGTTTGAATACGCACGCACTTTCTGTAATAGTTTAAAGAAGCGCTCAAACGTTTTGTGCAGGCCGGGCGCTGAATTGATTGAGCACCGAGGAGCCGGTCCATTCAATCAGGCCGGATTGTTTTGTGCAGTCAGGGCTGGCTTGTAGAGTGGGACAGCCTTGTCAGACTGCACCGCGGTTATCAGCGTCTGGCTCGCGACACTACACAGTCACTAAACGATTCCAGCTTTTCTCCCTTCTTTCTCTCTTGTCTTTCATCTTGATTGATATTATTTTTTCTCCTTATATTCCTTCGTTTTCCTCCCTCATCCCGTCACTTACGCGCCTCATCCCGTAATTTTCATCAATCCTGTTATCCTCCCTCATCCCGTACGTACATTTTGACCCTCATCCCGTAGTTTTCCTCCCTCGCTCCGTAGTTCCCCCCCTTCTCGTAGTTTCCTTTCCTCATCGCGTCGTTTCCTCCTCTCATCCCGTCACTTCCCTCCTCCCGTCGCGTTTCTTCCCATACCGTCGTTTCTTTCCCTCATCCCGTCGTTTCCTTCCACCATAGCGTAATTTCCTTCCCTCATCTCCTTCGTTTTCTCTCCTCATCCCTTTCTTTCCCTCCCTCACCCCGTCGCTTGCTTGTCTCATCCCGTAATTTTTATCAATCCGCAGTTTTCCTCCCTCATCCCGTCACTTCCCTCCTCACGTCGCTTTTCTTCTCCATACCGTCGTTTCTTTCCCTCATCCCGTCGTTTCCTTCCAGCATAGCGTAATTTCCTTCCCTCATCATGTAGTTTCCTTTTCTTCTCATCCCGTCTCTTTCCTTCCCTCATCTCCTACGTTTTCTCTCCTCATCCCTTTCTTTCCCTCCCTCACCCTGTCGCTTGCTTGTCTCATTCCGTAATTTTTATCAATCCGTGTTTTCCTCCCTCATCCCGTCACTTCCTCCTCACGTCGTTTTCTTCTCCATACCGTCGTTTCTTTCCCTCATCCTGTCGTTTCCTTCCACCATAGTGTAATTTTTCCCTCATCTCCTTCGTTTTCTCTCCTCATCCCTTTGTTTCCTTCCTCACCCGTCGTTTGCTTGTCTCATCCTGTAATTTTTATCAATCCGCAGTTTTCCTCCCTCATCCCGTCACTTCCCTCCTCACGTCGCTTTTCTT
Source organism: Periplaneta americana (assembly GCA_025594305.2). Classification (NCBI taxonomy): domain Eukaryota; kingdom Metazoa; phylum Arthropoda; class Insecta; order Blattodea; family Blattidae; genus Periplaneta; species Periplaneta americana. The sequence goes on from JAJSOF020000015.1 coordinate 153,203,376, forward strand.
CTCCATACCGTCGTTTCTTTCCCTCATCCCGTCGTTTCCTTCCACCATAGCGTAATTTCCTTCCCTCATCCTGTAGTTTCCTTTTCTTCTCATCCCGTCTCTTTCCTTCCCTCATCTCCTACGTTTTCTCTCCTCATCCCTTTCTTTCCCTCCCTCACCCCGTCGCTTGCTTGTCTCATCCCGTAATTTTTATCAATCCGCAGTTTTCCTCCCTCATCCCGTCACTTCCCTCCTCACGTCGCTTTTCTTCTCCATACCGTCGTTTCTTTCCCTCATCCCGTCGTTTCCTTCCACCATAGTGTAATTTCCTTTCCTCATCCTGTAGTTTCCTTTTCTTCTCATCCCGTCTCTTTCCTTCCCTCATCTCCTTCGTTTTCTCTCCTCATCCCTTTCTTTCCCTCCCTCACCCCGTCGCTTGCTTGTCTCATCCCGTAATTTTTATCAATCCGCAGTTTTCTTCCCTCATCCCGTACTTTTCCTCCCTCGCCCCGTGTTTTCTTCCCCAGTCCCGTAGTTTCGTTTCCTCATTCCGTCATTTCCTTCTCTCATCCCATCTCTTTTTTTAACCTTATCCCGCTGTTTCTTTCCCCCCATTCAGTTGCTTCCCTCATTCCTTCGCTTCCTCATTTCGTCTGCTTATGTACTTCATATCTCGCTTGCTTCCCTCATCCCGTACCCGTGGCATACTTAGGCCTATATTACACTATCAAATTTCTGTGTCACAGAATATGATAAAATATTTGATCAAATAAATATGATCAAATGTATGATTTGAGTATATTACACTATGTCAAAGCTTTTATCATAGCTTTCATCACAGTTCTAATAATAATGGATCCACAACACTTCTATGCTTGTTGCAACTGTAAATGCAGTAATTGTTATTGCATTAATACTAAAGAAGAAATCAAAGAAAAAATGTATTTCGTCGGCTTAGAGTGTAAACTTGCTAACTAACAAAAAGGAAATTTTACAGGAGAAACAAAAAAGTGAGTATAAATTAACTCTGAAATTTTAGGACCAAATCCGAAGTACAAATGGTGTAGTTTCAGAGTTAATTTATACTCCGTTTCTTGTTTCCCCTGTAAAATTTCCTTTTCCTGAGTAGGTTTACACTCTAAGCCGACGATTTGGGTTAGAGATTAAGGTAGAGAGAAAAAGATACAAAAGGAATCCATCAAACTCTACTGAGAAAACTTCAGTGTGAAATGTGAAATCCTATATATACTTAGTATTTAATAATGAATGATGAAACATTTCATGCGACTCATAATGTAATATTAAAAGTTTTGTAGTTTTCACAGACAATGTGTACTTAATGTCCGCCATTTTCTTTCTTCTCAGTCACAAATTTTATCGAAGGTATGACGATGATCAAAGATGCTGTATTACACTGTAAAAGATTTTATCAACAGTAATCTCACTAGAGATTTTGATTTTATCGATAAATCTGCGACTGGAACACGAGCAGATTTATCTAGAGAAAATCAAAACTCGAGTGGGATTTAATTGACTATTACACGATTAGAAGAAAGTATATAAAGATTAGAAGTAACAAATTACTCCAATATACAATAAAATATTAATTGGCTTACGAAAATAGAACTGTCTTCAAATGTGTTATTGTACCATCTCAACATTACATTAGATGGCAGTAGTGTTTTATGATTATGTTTTCTTGTTATCAGTTGTGCCAACTATGGAATCTTCATTGAACTCTGTGGATGGTTACTAGTTGATTCAGTTTCATTTTTATTAAAACATTTGCATTCCACTTCAATCATCCGGATCCCAGTAATCAACGTCACTTGACAGATGATTTTCAATAAATCTTAGTATTAAACAATCTCTGATAGGTGACTATCCATAATATCATATAGCAGAAGCTATAACAAACATAAATTAAATAATATAAACAAGTGTTAGAAAAGTTTTAATTGGGGATGATGAAATAAACAAGAAATGTTTTAATTAGCGATGATGAAATAAAAAATAAACATAAATTTAACAGAAACAATTATTGAAAGTACAATTTTCAAATTTGAATGTTGGTTGGTGGTTCAGTTGATGTTATATTGGACGTGTGCGTAAAAGAAGTGAACTCGTTGATGTACATGGTGTATCCCTCAACTTATTCAGGATTTCCGAATGGTGCTCTTCATATAGCCTATGACCAGTGATCTTTACTAAATCTTGTTTTTGAATGCCAATGCGAGTCATATTTGAAACTGCTGTGCATCGACTGGAGTGGTTTGTAATTTTCTGTTTTTTGACGTCCAGACCAGTGCAATTTGAAATGCTGGCAAACAAAGAAACAAATGCTAGGGTAGTGATAAAAATAAACAAATGCTAGGGACGCGATAAAATTAAACAAATGCTAGGGTCGCGATAAAATTGTGCGATAAGCAGCCTTGATTGGTTGAAAGACGTCCTTTCGTACCGTTTTATTGGTCAAAAGTAGTGTGACGTAGTAAAAGTGTAATAGTCATATATATTTTATCAAACTTCTGTGACACAGAAATTTGATAGTGTAATATAGGCCTTACCCAATAGCATACGTACCTCATCCTGCCGCGGTCGCTTCCTTATCTTACCCCATCGCTTCCACCCCGCATTCCGTCTTTTTTCTTTGTTGATTTCTTTATCGTCTACCCAATTGCAATGGACGTCTTCTGCCCTGCCTTTAATCTTTCGTGACAGACAAGCGAATACAAAAATTCAGATCTGTTGTGCGGATGTCATCTCCACTCCTAAAGCATTAAGAGATATTATTTCTACAACTGGCGAATATTCATGCCCTAAACGGGTTTCAAACCCATGTCGGTAGTTCGAGGCATGGTTAGAACTGCGTTGCATACATCTCTATAGTAGACAGCCACGGAGGGTCTGAAGTCTGCTTCTCTGAACTGGGAAAGCGTCTCGTAGGCAGCTGCTGTCCTGAGTAACGCACGGAGCCAATTAGTAGTATTTTAGGCTTTATGACGTTGAAATGACGTGTGTGATAGCCTGCTAATTGGACACGTACCAGCCATATATTTCTTCGCTCATGCAGTTCTATCACGTATTTTTATATTATTTATTTCGTTTTCGAGGGGATCAACTATTCGTCACGGATTGAATTCTTCTTGCACGAGTTTGATAAGACGCAGATATCTTAGCTCTCGTGAAACTCTTTGTTTCGCAGGGCCGGTCCAGGGACGTCGAGTTGTCGTGTTGGTGGAGATTTCCCCAATCCATTCAAATTTACTGTATTTAGGATATTATTCTGTCTTTATCATACTGATGATAATGACTTTCAGCGTTGCGTTCCTTTTTCTGTCTTCTTTTTTATTATTCACAATCATTATGAAACTCTTTTTCTTCGTTTTTTTATTCATCAGTTTCTTACTCCTTTCTTCGCTTTTGTGTTGATTGTTGCTTCCTTCCATTCTGTTGATCGTTCCTTTCTTCCTTCGTTTGTGTGTTGATTGTTGTTTTCTTTCTTAGTTTGTGTTTTGATTGATTCTTTCTTTCTTTCTTCATTAAAGCACTGATCGTGCTTTCTACCATTCTTCGTTTGTGTTGATCGTTGCTTATTTTCTTCGTTTGTATTGATCGTTGCTTATTTTCTTCGTTTGTGTGTTGGTTGTTTCCTTTCTTAGATTGTTGCTTTCTTTATTCGTTTATGAATTGCTAATTGATTTCTTCCATTTTCGTTTGTATGTTGATTATTGATATCTTTTTCGTTTCTGTGTTGAGCGTTGCTTCCTTTCTTCGTTTGTGTTTATTGTTGCTCCTTTCCTTCGTTAGTACGTTGATGGTTGTTTTCTTTCTTAGTTTCTCTTAATCGTTGCTTTCTTCGTTTATGAATTGATTGTTGCTTCCTTCATATCTTTCTTAATGCGTTGGCCATTACTTTCTTGGTTTGTGTGTTGATTGTTGCTTGCTTCATATCTTTCTTAATGCGTTGGCCATTACTTTCTTGGTTTGTGTGTTGATTGTTGCTTGCTTCATACCTTTCTTAATGCGTTGGCCATTACTTTCTTCGTTTGTGTGTTGATTGTTGCTTCCTTCATACCTTTCTTAATGCGTTGGCCATTACTTTCTTGGTTTGTGTGTTGATTGTTGCTTGCTTCATACCTTTCTTAATGCGTTGGCCAATACTTTCTTGGTTTGTGTGTTGATTGTTGCTTCCTTCATATCTTTCTTAATGCGTTGGCCATTACTTTCTTCATTTGTGTGTTGATTGTTGCTTGCTTCATACCTTTCTTAATGCGTTGGCCAATACTTTCTTGGTTTGTGTGTTGATTGTTGCTTCCTTCATACCTTTCTTAATGCGTTGGCCATTACTTTCTTGGTTTGTGTGTTGATTGTTGCTTCCTTCATATCTTTCTTAATGCGTTGGTCATTACTTTCTTCGTTTGTGTGTTGATTGTTGCTTCCTTCATATCTTTCTTAATGCGTTGGCCATTACTTTCTTCATTTGTGTGTTGATTGTTGCTTGCTTCATATCTTTCTTAATGCGTTGGCCATTACTTTCTTGGTTTGTGTGTTGATTGTTGCTTCCTTCATACCTTTCTTAATGCGTTGGCCAATACTTTCTTGGTTTGTGTGTTGATTGTTGCTTCCTTCATACCTTTCTTAATGCGTTGGCCATTACTTTCTTGGTTTGTGTGTTGATTGTTGCTTCCTTCATATCTTTCTTAATGCGTTGGCCATTACTTTCTTGGTTTGTGTGTTGATTGTTGCTTGCTTCATATCTTTCTTAATGCGTTGGCCATTACTTTCTTGGTTTGTGTGTTGATTGTTGCTTGCTTCATACCTTTCTTAATGCGTTGGCCATTACTTTCTTCGTTTGTGTGTTGATTGTTGCTTCCTTCATACCTTTCTTAATGCGTTGGCCATTACTTTCTTGGTTTGTGTGTTGATTGTTGCTTGCTTCATACCTTTCTCAATGCGTTGGCCAATACTTTCTTGGTTTGTGTGTTGATTGTTGCTTCCTTCATATCTTTCTTAATGCGTTGGCCATTACTTTCTTCATTTGTGTGTTGATTGTTGCTTGCTTCATACCTTTCTTAATGCGTTGGCCAATACTTTCTTGGTTTGTGTGTTGATTGTTGCTTCCTTCATACCTTTCTTAATGCGTTGGCCATTACTTTCTTGGTTTGTGTGTTGATTGTTGCTTCCTTCATATCTTTCTTAATGCGTTGGTCATTACTTTCTTCGTTTGTGTGTTGATTGTTGCTTCCTTCATATCTTTCTTAATGCGTTGGCCATTACTTTCTTCATTTGTGTGTTGATTGTTGCTTGCTTCATATCTTTCTTAATGCGTTGGCCATTACTTTCTTGGTTTGTGTGTTGATTGTTGCTTCCTTCATACCTTTCTTAATGCGTTGGCCAATACTTTCTTGGTTTGTGTGTTGATTGTTGCTTCCTTCATACCTTTCTTATTGCGTTGGCCATTACTTTCTTGGTTTGTGTGTTGATTGTTGCTTCCTTCATATCTTTCTTAATGCGTTGGTCATTACTTTCTTCGTTTGTGTGTTGATTGTTGCTTCCTTCATATCTTTCTTAATGCGTTGGCCATTACTTTCTTCATTTGTGTGTTGATTGTTGCTTGCTTCATATCTTTCTTAATGCGTTGGCCATTACTTTCTTGGTTTGTGTGTTGATTGTTGCTTCCTTCATATCTTTCTTAATGCGTTGGCCATTACTTTCTTCATTTGTGTGTTGATTGTTGCTTGCTTCATATCTTTTTTAATGCGTTGGCCATTACTTTCTTGGTTTGTGTGTTGATTGTTGCTTTCTTCATATCTTTCTTAATGCGTTGGTCATTACTTTCTTCGTTTGTGTTTGATTGTTGCTTGCTTCATATCTTTCTTAATGCGTTGGCCATTACTTTCTTCATTTGTGTGTTGATTGTTGCTTGCTTCATATCTTTCTTAATGCGTTGGTCATTACTTTCTTGGTTTGTGTGTTGATTGTTGCTTCCTTCATACCTTTCTTAATGCGTTGGCCATTACTTTCTTGGTTTGTGTGTTGATTGTTGCTTCCTTCATATCTTTCTTAATGCGTTGGTCATTACTTTCTTCGTTTGTGTGTTGATTGTTGCTTCCTTCATATCTTTCTTAATGCGTTGGCCATTACTTTCTTCATTTGTGTGTTGATTGTTGCTTCCTTCATATCTTTCTTGATGCGTTGGCCATTACTTTCTTGGTTTGTGTGTTGATTGTTGCTTCCTTCATATCTTTCTTAATGCGTTGGCCATTACTTTCTTCATTTGTGTTGATTGTTGCTTGCTTCATATCTTTCTTAATGCGTTGGCCATTACTTTCTTGGTTTGTGTGTTGATTATTGCTTGCTTCATATCTTTCTTAATGCGTTGGTCATTACTTTCTTCGTTTGTGTGTTGATTGTTGCTTGCTTCATATCTTTCTTAATGCGTTGGCCATTACTTTCTTCATTTGTGTGTTGATTGTTGCTTCCTTCATATCTTTCTTAATGCGTTGGTCATTACTTTCTTCGTTTGTGTGTTGATTGTTGCTTCCTTCATATCTTTCTTAATGCGTTGGCCATTACTTTCTTCATTTGTGTGTTGAATGTTGCTTCCTTCATATCTTTCTTGATGCGTTGGCCATTACTTTCTTGGTTTGTGTGTTGATTGTTGCTTGCTTCATATCTTTCTTAATGCGTTGGCCATTACTTTCTTGGTTTGTGTGTTGATTGTTGCTTGCTTCATACCTTTCTTAATGCGTTGGCCATTACTTTCTTCATTTGTGTGTTGATTGTTGCTTCCTTCATACCTTTCTTAATGCGTTGGCCATTACTTTCTTGGTTTGTGTGTTGATTGTTGCTTGCTTCATACCTTTTCTTAATGCGTTGGCCAATACTTTCTTGGTTTGTGTGTTGATTGTTGCTTCCTTCATATCTTTCTTAATGCGTTGGCCATTACTTTCTTCATTTGTGTGTTGATTGTTGCTTGCTTCATACCTTTCTTAATGCGTTGGCCAATACTTTCTTGGTTTGTGTGTTGATTGTTGCTTCCTTCATACCTTTCTTAATGCGTTGGCCATTACTTTCTTGGTTTGTGTGTTGATTGTTGCTTCCTTCATATCTTTCTTAATGCGTTGGTCATTACTTTCTTCGTTTGTGTGTTGATTGTTGCTTCCTTCATATCTTTCTTAATGCGTTGGCCATTACTTTCTTTTCATTTGTGTGTTGATTGTTGCTTCCTTCATATCTTTCTTAATGCGTTGGCCATTACTTTCTTGGTTTGTGTGTTGATTGTTGCTTCCTTCATATCTTTCTTAATGCGTTGGCCAATACTTTCTTGGTTTGTGTGTTGATTGTTGCTTCCTTCATATCTTTCTTAATGCGTTGGCCATTACTTTCTTCATTTGTGTGTTGATTGTTGCTTCCTTCATATCTTTTTAATGCGTTGGCCATTTTTCTTGGTTTGTGTGTTGATTGTTGCTTCCTTCATATCTTTCTTAATGCGTTGGCCATTACTTTCTTCGTTTGTGTGTTGATTGTTGCTTCCTTCATATCTTTCTTAATGCGTTGGCCATTACTTTCTTCATTTGTGTGTTGATTGTTGCTTCATATTCATACCTTTCTTAATGCGTTGGCCATTACTTTCTTGGTTTGTGTGTTGATTGTTGCTTCCTTCATATCTTTCTTAATGCGTTGGTCATTACTTTCTTCGTTTGTGTGTTGATTGTTGCTTCCTTCATATCTTTCTTAATGCGTTGGCATTACTTTCTTCTTTCTTAATTGTTGCTTCCTTCATTCTTTCTTAATGCGTTGGCCATTACTTTCTTAGTTTGTGTGTTGATTGTTGCTTCCTTCATACCTTTCTTAATGCGTTGGCCATTACTTTCTTCGTTTGTGTGTTGATTGTTGCTTCCTTCATATCTTTCTTAATGCGTTGGTCATTACTTTCTTGGTTTGTGTGTTGATTGTTGCTTCCTTCATATCTTTCTTAATGCGTTGGCCATTACTTTCTTCGTTTGTGTGTTGATTGTTGCTTCCTTCATATCTTTCTTAATGCGTTGGCCATTGTTGCTTTTCATATCTTTCTTCATTGGCCATTACTTTCTTGGTTTTTGTGTTGATTGTTGCTTCCTTCATATCTTTCTTAATGCGTTGGTCATTACTTTCTTGGTTTGTGTGTTGATTGTTGCTTCCTTCATATCTTTCTTAATGCGTTGGTCATTACTTTCTTGGTTTGTGTGTTGATTGTTGCTTCCTTCATATCTTTCTTAATGCGTTGGCCATTACTTTCTTCGTTTGTGTGTTGATTGTTGCTTCCTTCATATCTTTCTTAATGCGTTGGCCATTACTTTCTTGGTTTGTGTTGTTGATTTCTTTGCTTCCTTCATCTTGCTTGCTTCATATCTTTCTTAATGCGTTGGCCATTACTTTCTTGGTTTGTGTGTTGATTGTTGCTTCCTTCATACCTTTCTTAATGCGTTGGCCATTACTTTCTTGGTTTGTGTGTTGATTGTTGCTTCCTTCATACCTTTCTTAATGCGTTGGCTTCCATTCACTTTCTTGGTTTGTTTGTGTGTTGATTGTTGCTTCCTTCATATCTTTCTTAATGCGTTGGTCATTACTTTCTTCATTTGTGTGTTGATTGTTGCTTGCTTCATATCTTTCTTAATGCGTTGGCCATTACTTTCTTGGTTTGTGTGTTGATTGTTGCTTCTTCATATCTTTCTTAATGCGTTGGTCATTACTTTCTTCGTTTGTGTGTTGATTGTTGCTTGCTTCATATCTTTCTTAATGCGTTGGTCATTATTGTTGCTTTCTTTTCTTAATGCGTTGTTTTTCTTCATTTGTGTTGATTGTTGCTTGTTCATATCTTTCTTAATGCGTTGGTCATTGTTTCTTCGTTTGTGTGTTGATTGTTGCTTGCTTCATATCTTTCTTAATGCGTTGGTCATTACTTTCTTCGTTTGTGTGTTGATTGTTGCTTCCTTCATATCTTTCTTAATGCGTTGGTCATTACTTTCTTCGTTTGTGTGTTGATTGTTGCTTGCTTCATATCTTTCTTAATGCGTTGGTCATTACTTTCTTCATTTGTGTTTGATTGTTGCTTGCTTCATATCTTTCTTAATGCTTGGCCATTATCTTTCTTTGTGTGTTGATTGTTGCTTGCTTCATATCTTTCTTAATGCGTTGGCCAATTACTTTCTTCATTTGTGTTTGTTGTTGTTGATTGTTGCTTGCTTCATATCTTTCTTAATGCGTTGGTCATTACTTTCTTCGTTTGTGTGTTGATTGTTGCTTGCTTCATATCTTTCTTAATGCGTTGGCCATTACTTTCTTCGTTTGTGTGTTGATTGTTGCTTGCTTCATACCTTTCTTAATGCGTTGGCCATTACTTTCTTGGTTTGTGTGTTGATTGTTGCTTGCTTCATTTTCTTAATGCGTTGGCCAATACTTTCTTGGTTTGTGTGTTGATTGTTGCTTCCTTCATATCTTTCTTAATGCGTTGGCCATTACTTTCTTCATTTGTGTGTTGATTGTTGCTTGCTTCATATCTTTCTTAATGCGTTGGCCATTACTTTCTTGGTTTGTGTGTTGATTATTGCTTGCTTCATATCTTTCTTAATGCGTTGGTCATTACTTTCTTCGTTTGTGTGTTGATTGTTGCTTGCTTCATATCTTTCTTAATGCGTTGGCCATTACTTTCTTGGTTTGTGTGTTGATTGTTGCTTGCTTCATATCTTTCTTAATGCGTTGGTCATTACTTTCTTGGTTTGTGTGTTGATTGTTGCTTCCTTCATATCTTTCTTAATGCGTTGGTCATTACTTTCTTGGTTTGTGTGTTGATTGTTGCTTCCTTCATATCTTTCTTGATGCGTTGGTCATTACTTTCTTGGTTTGTGTGTTGATTGTTGCTTCCCTCATATCTTTCTTGATGCGTTGGTCATTACTTTCTTCGTTTGTGTGTTGATCGTTTCATCCGTTATGCCTTCGTTTGTTGTGTTGCTTCTTTCTTCCTTTTACAATCATCGGTTATCAGTAATTATCGTACATGTAATCAGTACTGCGTTATTGTTATGAAATTATGTAACTATAATATAGCTCTTCTGAAGATAACAATAGTAGTTTGTTGTTTTAGCAAATACTGTATATGCCTCTTGTGACTTCAGAATTCTCTTCAGTGTTTCCTCGGTGCTCCACATCCCCTTTCCCCCTCGTCTCTAAATACAAAATGATTGGTTAGCGTTGTTCGTCCATTTATTACTCTTAATTAATCTACACAATCCTTTCATCTTCCTGATTGTTTCAGTATTGCAGTTATCTCTCGTGTAGTTCTTTGTGTTTGCTTCTTTATCAATCACCGGTGTCTTCTAATTGCCGATAGTCTGGTGAAATCGGAAAGCTACGTGCCGTCACATTACGTACCGTGTTGCATCACATCATAAGTATGACGAATTCTTGGGATCGGAGCCGCTGGCCAGCTCGAACACTGAGCTCGGCTCCCTTTGCGAAGCACCCCAGCACTATGATCATTCAGTTTTCCCCAGAGCGAAAGAGCGGGGCAGTGAGGGGTGGGGTGCAGGCGGAATGCGGACTCCACGTCTCGCTAGACTTCCTTCCACTGCAGAAATACGTAATGACTTCGTTTGTACTTTATACTGAAGAATTTCGTAAAGGGGGAGTTCTGTATTTACATTTCTTATAGAGTACTGCTTTCATGGTTTAAATGTGGAGTAGCGGTTAGCATGTCCAATCGTGGAACGAGCGGGTCGATTTAGAATCCTGGTGGGACAAGTTACTTGGTTTAGGTTTTCTCCGGGAGTTTTCCTCAACCCGTCGAGGTAGGGGAGACTGTTGTACCTTTAAACACTTTTCACATATTATTTTTTTAATTTTGGGAAATGAAATTTTTAAATGAAAAATGCTTGAAATAATTATTGAAGATTCCTTTATAACTTTCTGTATGTATTTTCCTGTTTTACAGATCTATTTAGGGTGGAAAAAAATAAAATGAAGGGATATGTAATGTGTTCAAAGGTACAACAGGATCATGTACCTTAGAACATACCCTCTTGTAAGTTGGAACACATGGAATATAGGTGGGAATATAGCTGTAAAAACTGACAATTATATTTGAAATGTATTTGCAATCATAAACCAGAGCAGGCTTCTCTGATTGATATTTTATTTCCTGGAGAAGCAATAACTGCTTCAATAGCTTTCTTCAATGCATCCGAATCAATTGGGGACCTCTTTAATTCCAGACTTACTTCGTGACATGACCTTAAAATAAAAGAAAAACAAAAACCGATAGTATCGTGTAATTTGGAACATGTTCCATGGTACAAGATGTTTTCTGTTCAAAGGTACAAGATGGTGCACGTTTAAACAAATATGGCTCCGAAAACTAGAGAGTCGAATAAATCATGGAAATTAAAATATGTTATTACTCACTAGATGATAGGGAACACACCGTACTTGAAAGATATTAACAAATACAATCTGGTTTTGTGTTAAAAAACATATATCAATGAACGAAATGCTTACTTTTAGTACTAAAAACTTATTTTGTCCACGGAACTCACACTTTGCAATAAATCAAACTGAAACTGCGACCAGAGCTACTTAGCGGCTTTCTCTACAATCTACTTCAGTTTTAGCCCTCTAGGTAGCAGCAAACATTAAAAACCAAAAATGTTCAAAGGTACACTATGCTAAAGGTACAACAGTCTCCCTACTTATCTATCCTTGGGAGAAAAATTTGCAGTTTTTATCCAAATTTTAAATACTCTTTTTTTCCTGGTTACTTCACACATAATTAAGGATTTTCACACAAAATAAAATACTTAAATATTTTTGAGGACATGGGGGCAATTTTTTAAAGCGAAAACTGAAATTTATTTGTTTTAGTCATTGTCCGACAGTTTTTGTATTAGAACAAAGTTTCTTTCACTGTTTTACTCCTAATAGAACACAGAATAAGCTGTGAAAACAGTTTTTCCCTAACTTATTCCATTGAGTAGTTACGTACAGCTTACATCAGTAAAATTTTGGAAATATTCAACATTTTTTCCCCTCCATTACTGTATCTTGTACAACAATGAAAATAGTATGTATAAAACATTGTCCTTCTGCTATATGAAAAAAAAAAAAATACGATTTAAAATTTTTTTTTTCAAAATTCAAAATGGTGGCAGTTCACTGTGCAGTGTGATGAAACGTTTCCCTCATAAATAAAAAAAAAAAAAACTATCCAACATTCTGTGACGAAATTTTTTGTGCGTGTTTATGCATGTCATATCTACAATATGATGCAAAATGACTTCTCTACCTGTGATAGATTGATAAAAAATAAATTCATTTAAAAAAATGGTCAAATATCAGTATTGCCTTTTAGCACAGAAATTAAAAAATATATGTTTATTAAGGAATGTGGTTGAAAGGGCATGATATTGTAAACATTGGTTTCAGCAATCAAATAAAAGAGAGAGAACATGAAAAAGTTAACAAGTTTACGATTTATGAGGGAAACGCTTCATCACTGCACCATTTTGAATTTTGGAAAAAAAAAAATGTGAATAATTTTTTTAATCGTAAAAACATATATTTCGTATAGCAGAAGAACAGTTTTTTACACATACCAATTTTCATTATTGTACAAGATACAGTAATGAAGGGAAAAAATGTTGGATATTTCCAAAAATTTTTACTGCTGTAAGCTGTACCTGGAAAAATACCATTTTATTTTTTGAAAATATCAAACATAAAAATAAAAATGTAAGATCTTGGAGCTTTAAATTAAGTTTTTCGAGCAGTAGGACACTGTTTATAGTCTGGCACTTAACTACGTTAATAAGCTTCATTTTGCTGCAAGAATGATGAAAATATCTCAATTCTAAGTGCACTTCGTGTTAATATTAGTGTTGTAAAATACTGTAAAATTCAACATGGAGAAAAACCATCTGATTCCAGAGGATATGCAAAATAGTAAACCAAACATACAGCTTCTTGACTGTATAAAAATAATAGTCAAACTGTATCGCCAAACTCAAATTATTTCACGAAAAAATATATAAAATTGACAATGTGACGGATTGACACTCGCAGAACTGCACTTCCGGTTTAAAGAAAAGGTGCTTCCGGTCAGTAAAAACTCAGCTAATTAATTAACCAAACATCATGTAGACAAAACTGACATATTTTTGAAAACTAAATAGTTCAAGCTTTCAGATAAAATAAAAATCAAACCATCAAATTTTTAAAGGTAAATTAAAAATTTAGGGTAGATAAGTACTTTAAGAGCAAATGTTGGGTAACTTTCGGGGCGGAACCCTAGACTCATTCGTTGCATTATTATCTACATTTGTATCAGTCGCTAGTTAACCATCGAAGTTGATAAAGTGATGTAAAATAATGTTAAGGGTACTAGGAACAATAGAAAGTGCCGGTACTATTTCGCATTGTCTCTGATGAGGCGATAGTAGCGATCCTAGTAGTTAGCAACCATCTATGGATGCATATTCCCTACGTATTGAGCTTCGTGACTGTATAATATACTAGACTGTGGTTACGGTAGTATAGATACTGCCTATACTGATAGGCAGGGGTAGAATTAGTGCTAATGGGTTGATTCCCGGAGGGTGCTTTTCAATTGGTTATTTTACGACGCTTTATCAACTGCTGCTGATATCGAGCGTCTGAATGAGATGAAGGTGATAATACCGGCGAAATAAACCCAGTGTCCAACAATTATTAGAGGAGAAAAATTCGCTTCGGCGCCGGGAATCGCACCTGGGTTCTTGGTTCTACGTACCAAATGCTCTAGCCGCTGAGCTACGCTGAAGTTCAGTTCACAGCACCGATCGAATCCCCCTCCTCTGGTGTTCGATCCGGTACTGTGGATTGAACTTCGGTGTAGCTCAATGGTACGTAGAACCCTAGATCATATATGTACAGATAGGTCATCGCTATGTTAAAATCGTTTGCACTTTGAAGAGTCCAACCGCCAGGATCGCCACCCGTCCGCCGTAAACGAACACGAGATGCAGTACAGTCGCTAATGCAATTGAAATGGGAATTATGACGTGACTCCTTATGTAACAACTAGATGGCAGCGTAGTAAACCTGACAAAAGTTGTTAATTTCATTATGTATGAAGTTTCCGATAAGCAAGTTATAGTCTAAAGTACTGAATAAATTAAACAGTCTGTGCTTATCTAGTATTACATTTATAGCATTAACGTTTTCAGTACGTGTGTACCATTTTCAAATGCACTTATTAACAGCATCAATGATGTTCATGAATGTTCCAATTCCACAGTCAAGCAGACCTATTTAAAGGCCTCCCCAAACAGACGCGATACGGAATGCGTTACGATAGCGTTACGATTTTGCGATAACGCAATATCGCACTATCGCGAAGAGGTGCCCAAACTGACGCGTCCTCGATATACGATATTCTAACATCCCCAGTCAATCAGAGTATTGTAATGGGTGACCACATATACGGATTTTAGTTTTCCAGCCACAGCGCAAAGACCAGTTACCTTCAGCAGGTGTAAACTTGTGCTCACAGATTGCGATTTCGATTACTTGTAAACGAACGTGGAATTTTATTGAGTTCGTAAAGGAAAATCCGTGGCATGGAAAAGGAGAAGAAATGGAAGGAGATAGCTACAAAGTTAGATGTAAACAATAAGTGCAATTATTTATTTATAATTTGATGTCATACTGGCTTGTAGACTGACGCGGGGTTTAAGGTAGAAAATAGATAACTGTCGCAAAAATGCACAAATGAAAAAAATATATTTGTGGAAATTGCAAAATGCTTGTGCAATATTATAAATAATTGTGCAGAAATATAAAATTAATAAAATATGTGGAAACAAAAAGTTATGTAATTTGTTTGTCGGAGTTTTATAATTTTCAATATCTTACCATACTCTAGATATACTTATGTAAGTAAATCATTAGACGTAGGTATGTTTAGAATAAATTACTACTGAATTTACTTCACATTAAAATTCGTTATTTTATGGGTACTCTAAATCTCGTCAAAACATTGAGCTGTCATCCTGAAATATATATAAAAATGTTTTTCATCTCTAATTAGTTGTTGAACTAAGATATAAAATTCATCTTTTTCTTCCCTTGTGGCATTTAACTCGTGAATCCACAACCTCCTGCAACAAAAAGAGCAAATTAAAAAAAAAATAAAGTTTGTAATCGGGTATGCGTACTTGTTATTTATTTCACGTTCTTGGCAAAGAAAAGCTAAATAATCACTTTATACCTTTTTATATTGTTTATTTTAACCATACATGACTACCATGGACTTAACCTGCGCCTGCTTTGACTGCGACGATTATCATCCAAAAAAGAGAAGTTCCTCTTCCTTTGAAGATGAATCCATAAATGACACACTTCAACCCAGCATCAAAATAAACGCGTGGCGTTCTCGCGATCTACATCCCCGGGAGAATAGATCGCAAAATCGTCGCGTTCTACTTGCTGCGGTAATAACGCATATTGCGATAATCGCGTGTGTGTGAACACAATCACTGAACGCAATGAAAACATTTATCGCAAAATCGTAACGCTATCGTAACGCATTCCGTATCGCTTCTGTTTGGAGAGGCCTTAAATGTAACAGGCATTCGCATTTGAAAATGGTACACACGTACTGAAAACGTTAATGCTATAAATGTAATACTAGATAAGCACAGACTGCTTAATTTATTCAATACTTTAGATTAAAAGTTGTTAACTTCAAAACCTATAAGGCCGACCTATCTGGGGTATATATGATCTAGGGTAGAACCAAGGACCCGAGTTCGATTCCCATCGCCGGAGGGAATTTTCGTCCTCTAATAATCATTGTTACCATAACAAATATATTCTGTAGAACCAAAAATTGATCTTTACATATATAACCAGTGTTCAGCACCGAAAGTTACCAAGCATTTGCTCTTGAGGGAAAACCCAGGGAAAAAACTCCATCCCGGTAACTTGTCCCAACCAGGATTTGCACTTTGGCCCGCTCGTTTCACGATCAGACGTGCTAACCATTATTTCACAGCGGTGGATCAAAGGAAAGGACGGACCAAGAGTGTGCAGGAACAATTTTCTTGTTATGATGGGCGGGGAGAACGTAAATTTTCGTCAAAATTTCTAAATCGATTTTTTGAAGCATTGATAGTGCCTTCTCTATATGTTTCTTAAATTGAAAAGTGGAAATGCAATTTTGTAACTGTGCGCCTTTAAAGCGAGGGCCTCGCAGAACCGGAAGCCGAGGTCCGTCCCTCAAATGAGGGAAGCATTGCCGGGCTGTCGTCGGCGGTTATTGGCCGATTCTAATTAGAATTCCCAGTGCGCTCGGATTTTTGTAAAATGAATGGGGCCTAATAAAACGCGTCGCATCTGTGCACTCACATCACGCCAGACTGAGTGAATGGCAAAAATGCTCTTGTGCCAAATCTGGATCTCGTGTTGTGCCAGAGCGACCGCATGTTTGTGCCAAGTCCGTGTTTTATGACTGTGTTAAATGGCTAGTAAAATATACATTTCGTGCTTATGTTGCGGAATAGCGGTGCCAAATCGTGTTATCGTGTGCCAAATTCTCCGCCGGAATCTTGCCAGATATGTGATGGGATTTTTGGGGCCCTTCTTTGTGTTTTCAAGCAACATCGCGTGCACGGCCAAAGGGCACTCCGCTGAACAATTCAGCGCCGCCTGTAGTGTTATGGAGCGGCTGGAGTGGGAGGAATTGAAGGTCGGGCTTAAAATCCCATGCGATATACGTACCGGTACCTATATTTGTCCGCCGGTGTGCCAAACAGTAGGCCAAATCTGTAAACAAATCGATTACGATACATTTACTGTGATATTGTTTCTTTCTTAATTCCTGTTTACATTTCTTTCCTTCCGTTATCTTCATTCCGTAAATCGTTTATCGCTTTCAGGTTAATTTCCCTTCCGTCTAGTCGTCTTTCTTTCTCTTCCGTCACGACGTCTTTCTCTCCGTTCCGTCTCGTCGTCTTTCTTTCCACTCCGTCTCGACGCCTTTCTTTCCCTTCCGTCTCGTCGCCTTTCTTTCCATTTCATCTCGTCGCCTTTCTTTCCCTTCCGTCCAATCCGCCTTTCTTTTCCTTCCGTCCCGTCGCCTTTCTTTTCCTTCCGTCCAATCGCCTGTCTTTTTCTTCCGTCCGTCGCTTTTCTTTTCCTTCCGTCCAATCGCCTTTCTTTTCCTTCCGTCCGTCGCTTTTCTTTTCCTTCCGTCCAATCGCCTTTCTTTTCCTTCCGTCCAGTCGCTTTTCTTTTCCTTCCGTCAATCGCCTTTCTTTTCCTTCCATCCCGTCGCTTTTCTTTCCTTCCGTCCCGTCGCCTTTCTTTTCCTTCCGTCCAATCGCCTTTCTTTTCCTTCCGTCCCGTCGCTTTTCTTTTCCTTCCGTCCAATCGCCTTTCTTTTTCTTCCGTCCGTCGCTCTTTCTTTCCATTCCGTCCCGTCGCCTTTCTTTCCTTCCGTCCAATCGCCTTTCTTTTCCTTCCGTCCTTTCGTCGCCTTTCTTTTCCTTCCGTCAATCGCCTTTCTTTTCTTTCCGTCCGTCGCTTTTTTTCCCTTCCGTCCCGTCGCTTTCTTTCCATTCCGTCCCGTCGCTTTTCTTTCCATTCCCTCCTGTCGCCTTTCTTTTCCTTTCGTCCGTCGTCTTTCTTTCTCTTCCGTTCCCTCGTCTTTCTTTTCCTTCCGTTCCGTCGCATTTCTTTCCTTCCGTCCTTCTCGCTTTTCTTTCCATTTCCCTCCTGTCGCCTTTCTTTCTCTTCCGTCCCCTCGTCTTTCTTTTCCTTCCGTTCCGTCGCATTTCTTTCCCTTCCGTCCCGTCGCCTTTCTTTCCCTTCCGTCTCGTCGCCTTTCTTTCCATTTCGTCTCTGTCTTTCTTTCCTTCCGTCTTTTGTTTATTTTCCTTTCTTTTTTTTCCGTCTCGACGTCTTTTTTCCTTCCGTCCTGTCTTTTTCTTTCCATTCCGTCTGTCCTTTCTTTCTCTTCCGTCTTTTTGTCTTTTTTCACTTCGTATTTTTTATTTATTTCCCTTCTGTCTTTTCTTCTTTCTTACGTATTTTTGTCTTTTTCACTTCTGTCTTTTTTGTCTTTCTTTCCCTTCCGCCTCGTCGTCTCTCCGTTCTTTGGATTTGTAAGCGTTATTGCTGATATTTTTTCGATATAGTCTACGCTTTTTTCGATATACGCTGGGATTGTGTATTACCTCGAGAATTTTATTTCATCTGTGTCTTGTTACTAGTACTGTCTTATGTATCATGCTATTCCTGTTTGTCTGTTCCTTGTGAATTCTTATACTACCCAACCTTCTGAAGTGTCATACAGCGTATTTCCCTTTGCTTATTCACTGTTTATTTCCGTGTGTAAAAACAGTAGTGCCCATTGTCTTTTTGTGTCTTGTTTGTTGTGTTTTCTGCAATAATTCTCACAGGAATATTTATAAAGATTACATACAGATCATATTATATAAAAGCATTTCTACGTACATTTGTTGCATATCAATTACCTACTTTGCAATTGAATGTGAAGATCAGGTAAAACAACTTAACAACATCGAAGTAGCGTCATAAATCGCTGTATCGCCACTGCACGTTTCTTCTCTTCATATGCATCGAAGTCTCTGCAAGTTGTTCTCCGTACATACACGCAATTGTGTACTTCATTAGCTATGAAGCATTCACCGCGCTAACGTAGTCATTAATTTACAAATACTCCCACACAGAATTAAAACAGGAGTAGTCCGTTGTCCACATTGCAAACTACTTCCTGTGTTTGACAACTCACGGAAGTAGCGGCTGTCCTCGTATTAATAAAATAACACAAATAATGATAACTCAGTCACAAGTGGCCGCCTCTGCTGTCAAACGGTCTGTACTTCGTCACCTGTTCGTGCCCGGCGTTGTGCCCCGATGGACAGGAAGTATGTCGCGTTCTGAATGCAGCAAATTGACAGTTTCTTATTTAAAATCTGAGGATGGACACAAATCCAGGGAGATAGAATGTTCACTGTCCTGTCGGGAATAGAATTCTGTTCCGGAAATCATCATTGCTTTCGAGGATCATGTCCTGTAGGGGGGTTGCCTTCACTTTTATGGAAATTGTAAACCAACAGTAGACATTGACAGTTTAGTACAGAGGAAGATATCGCTACGAGAAGGAGAGGGAAGTTGGCCTAAGTTTTAGTTAGTAATTTAAAATCGCATATTCACGGTGATTCACGAGGATTTATCGTCCCTTACGGAGCTTATTTCTGAAGACTTTCTGAGCAAAAAATGTCATATAAACATTTGTCTTAATCTCAATATTTTCAGAATTACACTAATTTTGAAGTTGTTTGTAAAATACCTTTTTCTTGAGTTTCGTCAACTGGCCTAAAAGAATATTACAGTTAAAGAATCGAGACGCTGGCTGAGGAGGTAGTATCATTGTTTCGATTGGCTAACGCATCCCATCACAGAAGCCTAAAAATTTATGTCTTCTTCGATTGTGTTTACACGAGCATTGACCAGTTAGTGAGGGAAAAACGAATTTTTTTCCAGGAAAACCAATGCTAATGATCAGCGAAAATAAGTTTTATCATTTGTTATTTACATTGTAATAAAATAATTTAGGCCTACTTCAGTCTTGTAACTGAAACGACAGTATGTTTCATATGTTATACGTCATAATAACAAATAATTGAGTTTGTGATATATGTCAGATAAAAAATAGATAATTAATTTTATTTTATTGACGACACTTGAACAAAGGAATAGGATGACATGATTTAAATATTACTAATGGATTCGATTTGTTTCATATTTTGTAACAGTGAAAATGCATTATATTTCTTAATTACTTTAATATGAAAAAATATATATTTTAGCTTTCAAAACACGTTACGACACATGACGGAAAATACAACTTGTTTCTTGTCTAAAAAACTGAAAAGTGATTTACTTATTACACAGTTCCTTTAAAATAAATTAAGGTGCATGCTTCTTTCGTATTTATTTTCATTATAATTATTAAAGACTGATTAAAAGGGTTGAACAAGTGAACGAACGCTACTGCCATCACCTGATTTCCCCCACCTCCTGCTGCACAGTTGATGTCTAAATAGAACTGAGCAGCGAGCAAAATTCCTGCACCATAGTGCACTGAGGTGACGACTCCTGTTCTTGAGTTTTAAGAGTTAAAGAATATTCCAGATAAAGAATGAACTCTATTGAGAAGTATCATTTCTTTAATTCGCCAGTATTCTGAAGCTAAAATGGTTAAAAAGTTGTTCGTACAGATTTTTTTTCTTAGATTTTTAACTTCAAATTACATTTACATTTATCACAAAATTGTTACAAATCATGCCATATACATTTTTAAGACTGTACATTAGGCTACATAATTAAACTGTAAAGAATCAAGTTCCTAAAGTCGTATGATTTGTAACAATTTTTGTGGTAAGTGCGTAAGAATAATGTCGGTTTCAGTTAAGAATTGAGAAATAAAATCTGTACAAAGCAATTAACAACACATTTTTAGCTTCAGAACACTAGCCAATTAGTCGGCCTGATTGACGCAGTTGGTATAGCGCTAGCCTTCTATGTCCGAGGTTGCGGGTTCGATCCCGGGCTAGGTCGATGGCATTTAAGTGTGCTTAAATGCGACAGGCTCATGTCAGTAGATTTACTGGTATGTAAAAGACCTCCTGCGGGACAAAATTCCGGCACACCGGCGACGCTGATATAACCTCGGCAGTTGCGAGCGTCGTTAAATGAAACACATTTTTTTAACACTAGCCAATTAAGGAAATGACACTTCTGAATAGTCCATTCTCTATTTGTAATATTTTTTTACCCGTAAAACTAAAGGGAAAAAAGGTATTTTGCTAACAACTTTGAATTAGTGTAACTTTGAAAATATTGAGATTAGGATAAATGTTTATACGACACTTTTTGCTCAGAATGTCTTGGGAAATAAGCTCCGTAAGTGACGGTAAATCCTCGTGCATCACCCTGTATAATATCCGTTATGAAATAATTTTGTTGCATTTATTAGAGAGGTGTAAAGAAAACTGTAAACGGTTATTGTAACTAGACTTTATTGTTCATTTTGTTCACCCTTGCCTTTTGGTCACTGCTACCTGTACAGCAATATACTGCAGCCAGATGACACACGAAAGAATCGAAGGTCGTTCACGTGCTATATCTGCCATAGTGTTTCTTCGTGTTACTTAGCTACTCCCGCACCGATAGAGATCTCAGAGTTTACTAGTCACCAAGGGCTTCTGATAGCTTCCATCACTTTATCATTGTGCTTCCCATGGTTCCCATCGGTATGTTTTGCCATTATATTTTTTGACGAACAACTTATATCACTGTGGTAATGGATAGTGTCTTTGTGCGTAATGCTGACTTCGTTTATTTGCCTTTATCCGCTGACCGAAAAAGTCCTATTCACAGAGGCCAATATTAAAAGAGAAAACACAAAATTTGTTGTCTTTTTTAGAATCCTTTGTGGACACTTTCCCAGAGACGGTACATTTGTTTTCTACTACACATTTCTAGATTGTTCGTAATCATGTTGATAAAATAATAATAATAATAATTATTATTATTATTATTATTGTTAAAATTTATTTATTTATTCTGGCAGATTTAAGGCCATAGGGCCTTCTCTTACAATCTACCAGGTCACAAAATAAATCAGTGAAAAATTTAACAAAAGTTAAAGAACAGAAATACTAACATTAGTACAAATAGTTAATATGAAGAACATAAGGAAGAATATAACAAAATCGAATGTAATAAAATAATAATAAAAAAAAGAAAATACGAAAATTAAATAAAATTCATAATAAAAAGGGTATGATAATAAATTCATCTGGTGATCAAGAGAACAAAAAGGGGAAGGAAAAGAAAGATATTTATATATTGTTACAAAACTATCGCACTGAAAGGAATCAGAATTGAAAAAAAAAAAAATGCAGTTTTAGTTTATTTTTGAAACTAGACAATGTCCGACAGTCTCTGACATGTTGTGATAGAGAGTGCCAGAGATGAGTTGCAGAGACGGTAAAAGATGAAGAGTAGAAGGATGTTCTGTGTTTAGGAATGGAGAGTGTGATGTGGTGTTGTGAGCGATCTGATAAGCTACAAATTTTAAAAGGCTTGAATGACATAACCAACTTCAGTTCATATTATAGTTGCAAAGCGTTCGGTAAGAGTTTATAATCAGTGATTTTGAAGTTAGTATAATCCTGTATTAGAAATAAAAGTTGAAGAGAAATGTTGTATGCAGGAAGACCTTTGCATAGCGAGTATGACGAACTTGGGTTTATTCCGACATAACTTGAAAATAAAAAACTTACGCAAAATGTACATTTTGTGGCTCGATAATTAAAAACAGCAACAAAGCGTCTTCAAGCACATAGTAGAGTACCTATGTGACTTATTAATTTACTTCCATGGAAATAATTTATTACACCACGTAGAAAATCGTGTAAAATATTAGTTTATCTACGGCATAAATTACGTGTACTTAGCATAAAATATGTATAATGTAATTTACGCGGCTAATCCTATGTCATTATCAGGCTTAGAGACTTTAGACCCGATAGATGAAAACAGTGCGATTTCAAGTTGGATAGCTGGACTGTAGTGGGTGGGGGCAGTGATGGTAGCGACCTACCTGTCGTCCATGTGCTTTATTTACTCAGTCATACTCATAAGGCAGGGAGAGGAGGTACTGTTCTGACAATAAAAACAGTCCCGTACACCTAGTTCACTTTATCAGAAGAGAGGACGGAAGATAGCTAGTAGTCTAGTTTTGATCTGTACATGTGGTTATCTATGTGATTAGTCTAAGAATATATGCGAAGTCTACGGACACTGCTGGGGTAGCGAAGATAGATTTCAATGACTTAGTGTTTTTTCGTTTTGCATTCATTAAATCATCCATACCTGTGGAGTAACGGTTACCGCGTCTGGCCGCGAAACCAGGTGGCCCGGGTTCGATTCCCAGTCGGGGCAAGTTACCTGGTTGAGGTTTTTTCCGGGCTTTTCCCCTCAACCCAATATGAACAAATGCTGGATAACTTTCGGTGCTGGACCCCGGACTCATTTCACTGGCATTATCATCTTCATCTCATTCACACACTAAATCACGTAAGATGTTGATAAAGCGTCGTAAAATAACCTACTAAAATAAATCCATTACATCATGTGATGTAGAGCGGAGCTTCTCCAATATAAACTTTGTCTTGCCGACTACCGAAGAAAGTTTAGTTTTGAGACCTTCAGAATGTGTGTTGTAGTAGGCTACATTGTAACAGTACCATGTATTGTACTTCATACGTTGTGTATGCTGTGTAGAATTATTATGTATGTTGAGTAAGTATTGCACTTGTGCTTATGACAGAAGCCGAAAGGAAATGCATATTAATTAATTTTGAAAATTTCGCATGATGGGTTTTTTATTTTAATCTATGTAAAGATTAATTTTTTGGTCCTATAGAATTTTTTCTCCTCTAACAATCATTTTATTTTAATGTTTGATAAATTAGTTGCCTTCTTTTGGAACGTCACTGTACAGTACCAGCAGACTGGACTGAACTTGGTTTCATGTACGCATGTCTCTTCTTCTGCCGACTCCAACACAATGAAAAAGCTGCCTATAGTACGGACGTAGTAAACTTATTCTATCGGGTCCAAAATCTCGATGTCTGGTCATTATAATATTTAAAAACATCACATGCAGTGCCATATTTAGGGGATGGCAATCTGGACAATCGCCCAGGGCGGCAGGTTTTAGGGACGTCAAATTTCTGGAAGCTCGTACAAAAACTTTGGTGAAATGGAATGTATGTTTGGTATACAATACTGCAAGCGACATCACGGAAGAAACCCTTGTGATCTAAATTAGTGTTGTGGGTCCTGAAGAAAAACCCGTTTGTAAGCTCGTGCAAATTTAAGTTTTTTTAATGACTGTGAAGTAAAGTTTTCGGAATAAATTATGTTGCAGCAGATAACGCCATAATAAAACCAACGTTGTAATCAGTGCAGAGACAAGAAGGGTTACTACTAGCACAAACAACAAAATCTATCTAAAACAATTGAGTGCAACAGCCTAAGCATGATAGTACATTCAACTTACTTTTGTGAAAAGTGTCTTTCTATACTGTCATTCTGAACTCATTTGTGTATATACTTTCAGTTATGCAAAAAATGACAAGTGCAAAAAGCCAAAATCAAAATAAATCATGTGTCTTTTTTATTGTTTTTTACGACGCTGTATCAACATCTCACGATATTTAGCGTCTGAATGAAATGAAAGTGATAATGCCGGTGAAATGAATCCGGGATCCAGCACCGAAAGTTACCCAGCATTTGCTCGTATTGGGTTGAGGGAAACCCCGGAAAAACCTCAACCAAGTAACTTGCCCCGACCGGGATTCGAACTCAGGCCACCGGGTTTCGCGGCCAGATGCGCTGACCGTTACTTCACGGATGTGGGCATCATGTGTCTTATTTGGAGGGGGAGTAACATTTTTTTATTTTGTCCTGGGTCCTGATCATTTGTGATGCAGGAGAGACACATAGGGTTGCCAGATTGTAAAAATATCAGAGGGACATTCTACTGCAGTTGGTATACAGGCGACTTAATATTTATTTATTTAATTATTTATTTACGTAATTATTTATTATGTATTCAATTATGTAATTATTTAATTATTTATTTAACTATTTATTTATTTGTGTGATTATTTAATTATTTATTTAACTATTTATTTGTTTGTGTAATTATTTATTTGTGTAATTATTTAATTATTTATTTAACTATTTATTTATTTGTGTGATTATTTAATTATTTATTTAACTATTTATTTATTTGTGTGATTATTTAATTATTTATTTAACTATTTATTTATTTGTGTAATTATCTAATTATTGATTTATTTAACTATGTATTTATTTATTTAACTATGTATTTATTTATGTAATTATTTATTTATTTATGTAATTATTTAATTATTTATTTAACTATTTATTTATTTATGTAATTATTTATTTATTTATGTAATTATTTAATTATTTATTTATTTATGTAATTATTTAATTATTTATTTATTTAACTATTTATTTATGTAATTATTTAATTATTTATTTATTTAACTATTTATTTATTTATGTAATTATTTAATTATTTATTTATTTAACTATTTATTTATTTATTTATGTAATTATTTATTTATTTATTTATGTAACTATTTATTTATTTATTGATATTTATGTGCTGGACATCAGCCATTGGCCAATAAAAGTCCAGCACAGTGATACAATTAATACATTAAAATGAACAACTTTGGTACAAATAACTAAATAATTGAAATAATAACAACAAAATGAAGAACACAGATTACGATTATTAATTTACAAAAATTAATACTAGGCCTATTATATGTTATGGAAGGAAGTTAATTCTTACAGAAAGTGTTACCAATTTGTGTAGAAAGATTATGGAAATAGGTAATATTAGCAAAGACATTGCCATGTTGAATACTTCTATACGTTGAATGGATCGAAATCGCCTACATGTAAGTTAGCATGTTTAATACATCTGGAAACCGGAGAGAAAGATCTAGATTTTCTAATATAGGCCTAGAAGAGTTTGTGATGTCTCTTGTCCTTCAAAGGAATACGAAAGCTGACACTGTTTAAGAAAGATTGACAATTAATGTCACCTTTAAGGATCTTGCCTAAGAATAGGTAATAGAGATCATGACGTCTAGCATACAAGCTTCGACATTTAAAGTACTCGCATTTTTGCTCATAATTTTATTATATCCGGAGTTATTAGGCAGAATTCTGTACGAACATGATGATACAGGCCTACATTTCCTTTCAATATTTTCCAGTTTTGCCGAATCAGTAGTTGTAATAGAGTTCCAATCTACAGATGCATACTCAATTTCGATCTCACTAATGTATAGTATAGCAATAAAAGAGAGTCAGGTGTTGAAAAAGAATAAGTAATTGACAGTATTATTCCTAACATTCTTATTGCATGGTTATAAATATAATCAATGTGGTTGTGAAAATATAATTTATTGTCAATTAATACACCGAATAATAGTAATAATAATAATAATAATAATAATAATAATAATAATAATAATAATAATAATAGACCAAATCTGTGGTGTAGGGGTCAGCATGCTGGTCTCTTACGCAGAGGGCTTGGGTTCGATTTCCGGTCGGGTTGAATTTCCTGGTTGAGGTTTTCAGGGTTTTCCTCAACCGTAAGGCAAATGCCAGGAAATTCCGGCTACAACATCCCTGAATATCACCGGCCTCATTCATCACCGAAATCATATTCATAACAAATCAGTAATACATATACAGTAGCCATCTAGTTCACAACAATAGAATCAGTCTCAACAATAGTACACAGGCCTTCGGTTTCAACCAAAGATTAACTCGCGATATGACCAAAGATGTTAAAGCGAGTATAAATAACAGTGAGAATAATAATAATAATAATAATAATAATAATAATAATAATAATAATAATAATAATAATAATAATAATAATAATAATAATAATAATAATAATAATAATAATAATGACAATAATGAAATAATAATAATAATAAAATAATAATGAAATAATAATAATAATAAAATAATAATGAAATAATAATAATAAAATAATAATAATAAAATAATAATAATAATAATAATAATAATAAAGTAATAATAATAATAATAATCTTGTTGCTGATTGAGGTTCTGGCTGATATTACATCTACTATCAGACAATACGGTACATCTCATTTGACGATAAGTGTCAGAGTAAGGACAATTGTTTGTATGCATCTGAAGTCTGATTAATGTAATATATAGCTAGTCGGCGATTATGCAATGGAGGAGGGAGAGGAACTGGCCACCCTACCCTATTATCTCCTGGCCTAGTTGCCTCATGAGTGATGCCTTGTTGGTGTCACTTGTGGGGTCCAGACCTGTCTGCAAACAGTTAACTAAACAACAACAATAAATAATAATAATAATAATAATAATAATAATAACTATGTATTAATATAGTGCAGCCTATGTATGTACAGAATAATTAAGAAATTACTTTTTCCACATTTTAACTAATATTTGTGTTTGAATTTCAGAACAAAACAAAACACATACTACAATAAACAATAGGCTATTACACGAAGGTCTGCAGGATTGCCGACATATTTAGAGCTCAAATTCAATTTGTTATTAAAAATAATTTATAGGTCTCATTCTGCAATGTATAATTTTGTGAGTGCAGCTGTGTATTGGATATTCAAATCTACGAAACTTGAGGTGGTTTGATGTCATTATTACCTTTTTAGAAATTACATATTATTATGGTTAATGTCATGATGCGTCTATTTTTCATTAATTCATAATATTAATGCTATATTGATGACATGATAGTGAAACGTTTTGAGGTTATGTAAGTAAATGTAGAGAATATCTTAATTTAGATCTTCATTTCTATAATTTACTGAGTGGCGGCTATATATAACTACAAAAACTTACGTAAGATAATAATATTGTTTTTAAAAATCAAATATTTTTATAGTTCTTAATCAAGTGGGGTTGGGTCTTTTCATATACTTAATGGCGGTGTAGTGTAGATATTGATACGGTTCCTAAGGAAAGACCAAAAGGTATTACTTACTAATAAAATAAGAGGCCTACAAAATTTTGTAGTCTCCAGATCATTTCAGCATGATCTCTTACTAGGATAAAATGATTTTACGCTCTACATTTCAAGTTCTACATGCAGCAAAATGCTATTGTTCGAAAACTTAGCAAACCTGACATTTTTTTAACTTTCGCCTACAATCCACAATGACCTGAAACAACTATTGCTATCGTCCTGACATTGATACTTGCGTTTCCGCGTTGAAACTCAAAAACTGAAGGTTCAAAAAAGTATGTGGCCTAAAAATCCATTCAGAGGGAGTATGTTTCATTATTATGGAAGCAAATAACTATCAAAATGTCAAGTATTCTTCATTGAAAATAAATCTGAAAAATTTTTATTTGAACGTCTAACGAAATTAGTTTGCAGCAGCATTTGCTGCACAAGCCACTATTTTTAATAGAATAATAGAAAAAATTGGTAGGAAAATTAAAATTTCACAATACTATAATATTGTACAACACATAAAAATATGGACATTGCGATAGTTGTTTTCTTTACGGTCCGACACTGTTTAATAAACCAGAGTGAGAAATGAAGTTTGGGCGAATTACTATTCACTCCGTCATTCGAAGAGTCATTGAAAGAGCCCTTGACATTAAGCTTCGGTCTTATATTGTATTAAATGCTCATCAGAGAGGTTTTATTAATATACCTGGAACTCATATCAATGCATCTTTTAATAAATGGCTGTCTTCAATCATCGAAGCTTAATAAGAAAGACTGTTGTGTCGTGTTTCTGGACGTGTCTAAAGCCTTTGATTCTGTTGGCCATGAACATATTCTTAGAGCCCTTAAATCATCTGGCGTTCCGCAGAACTTGTTCAGACTTATTGGCTCCTTATTAACTAATAATACAATTCAAATAGAAACTAACCATACAAAACCAAGCCAATAAGCATAAAACGAGGCGTTGCTCAAGGATCTCCATTGTCTCCAATACTTTTCAATTTGGCACTGAATTGCGTTCTTGAAAATTTAACAGATCATGAAATTAACAACCAATATGGTTTTACACTTTCCAATGATCTTCAAAACCTAAGTGCTTTTGCATTTGCTGATGATTTGGCTCTCGTTGGAAAAGATGAAAAGTCAGCAACAGCTCTCATTGATATGGCTGAAAGTAAATTAGATGAACTAGGTATTGAAATTAACACTATTAAAAGCAAGTGTATAATTCTCGAAAGAGGTGTTTTAACTAAAGGAGCTCTCATTTCACTTCATGGATCAGCCATACATAGTACTGATGATAAATCTGAAACAATTCGATATCTGGGAGTTGATTTTAGCGACAAAATATTCTTAGATAAAAGAAAATTATAACAAATTTAACACGTGATCTTAACAATCTTACACAAACTCCATTATTGAAGCCTGATCAGAAATTGAAGATTGTGAATGAATATATATGGCCTGGGCTCATCTATCCTTTGCAATGTGCTCCACTTGATCAGCTCCTGACAGCTTCCTTAAAGATCTGGATAAAGTAATTAGAAGTGCTGTCAAAGAAATGATATCTCTTCCTGATGATACACCTAATGACATGCTATATTCTTCTAAAAAGTACGTGGCCTAGGGCTTATTAAGGCTGAATGGGAAGCTAATATTCAGCATTTTAACATCTGTAAACGACTCTCACAAGTCAGTGATGATCATTTCCTTCTTGTCAGGAATCTTGAAGAGGAGAAGAAAACTGCTCTCAAGCGCCTGAAAATTCCTGAAGCCAACATAACACCTCGAACAACTGGAATACATCTACGTGATGAATTGCGAAAGAGATCGTTTGACTCCTGGTGTCAGTTGCCTCATAAGGGGAAAGGTGTAGTCATCTATGAAGAATATCCAAGAGCCAATTCATGGGTCAGCACCAAAAGGAATTTGTCGTCTTCAGAATATATTAATGCAATCAAGATGTCCTGCAACCTTACTGCAGAGCGCTCCGTTCCTGGCAGAGCTTTCAGCACGACCCGTTGCCGTCTACCAGGCTGCAACGAGACAGAAACTCTTGGCCACGTGTTGGGCTTTTTGTCGGAAAGGAGAGTTATTGCGTAACAACAGGCATCATAGAGTCCGTGGAGCTATCACCTGTCTTCTTCGGAACAAGGGTTGGGAAGTTCATGAAGAGGTCCTCTGCATTTCTGAAGACGACTCTCACAGAAGAGCGGATATAATGGCAACAACAAAAGGCTATTATCATAGATCCAACTATACGCATGGAGAGAGATCTAAACCAAGCTCATCAGGTTGATCAGGAAAAGAGGGCCATTTATGAACCTTGTATTCCCTACCTTAGTGCCAAGTATAACATCCCTCTCTTCAATTGGTCAGTGACAGGTTTATTTTTTTGGTGCTCGGAGTTCTTTACCAAAATTTACATATCATTTTTAAAACAATTATCAATATCATCTTTTGAAATTCAAAACATCATCTCGCAAATTTTCAAAGATTCCCTGCAGATTATACAATTTCATTTATGCCACTCAGAAGGCCTTAATTAAGGATATGCTAATTTCAAATAAAATCTTTTTTTATCAGTATAATTTAGTCATCTTCTAAGATTTTATTTTATAATTGATAATCAATGGTACTTAATTATTGCACTTTATTTTTATAACACTATTTATATTTAATTAATTGTATTTGTTTGCTATTAATTTCCGGATCCTCGTGGTCATCCTTAATTAAGGCCGGATGAGTTTCTCTCTCTCTCTCTCTCTCTCTCTGATAATTTAATCAAATAGGCCTACCTTACTATAATAATACCGGACAGCTAGCAGTTTTGCTTGCGAACGACGCTGGTGCTGCTACCTAGGCGGCCGGTGTGGTGATACTCGAAACAAGCTATAATCAACTGCAATGTATATTGTTGCTGGGCTAGTTAATAGTTTTATTAGTTAGTGCTGTGTTAAAATGTCAGGGTGTATGTGTGCTGTTTATAATTGCTACAATTGCAGCATTACAAATTGCTCCAAATCGTACTTTCGATTTCCGACAGTTCATAAAACGTGAGTCAACAACATTCGTTATTAGGCCTAATGCCTTTGTCTCTGTGTTGATAGAACAATAAAAATTGGCTTTTTTATTTAGGCCTAATAAATGAATAGAAGTTAAAATATATTGGAAATTTTAAGGTTTTAGCAAATTAAGTTTTATTGTTGTCTACATGCCTTTACTAATAAAGGCTGGTTCACAATAAACCGGTAACGAAACGAGAACGATAACGGAAATATTGTTAAAATAAATGTATTTAAATGTGAGCATTCACAATTAACTGTTGTGAATGCTCACATTTAAATACATTTATTTTAACATTATTTCCGTTCTCGTTCTCGTTGTCGTTTCCTTTCACGGTTTATTGTGAACCACCCTTTATTATTACAAGCATCAGAATACTACCATTTTTATTTTTGCAGTTGTCAGCAATGGGTATATAAAGCATTATTGTAAATTCATTCCTAATATCAGAATTGATTTTGTCTCACTAAACCAAAAAAAAAAAAAAAGTAACAATTAATTACGGAAAGTAATATGAAGTACTCAATATTTCTCATAATATGCAGCTCTGATATAAGGTAATAATTTTACATTAAATGCTATTCAACATTTCTTAAGTGTTTCATATATAATTCAACATTAGTAACTCACGTTTTAAACAATAGTCAGAATCCCGCTATGTTAATATTTGTATATGTGGACGTAATTCCATCCCGCTCCGCTAGATGTCAGGTCCGCGATATTTCGCACTCACGCCAATGCTGCTAGTATACAGCTGTCCGGTATTATGATAGTAAGGTATTTGATTTAAGGGTTAATGTGATAATTTAATAGTTATTTAAAAAAATAATTTAAGCAATATTATTTTAGATGAATATATAAATATCAAACCACAATCTTGAAGTGGTAGGAGAGTGTTCTCTTAAATTTGCATATCCCTCATGTCCGAACACGGTGCGTGGTGCATTTATTTCGTGTCCTGCGCAAATTTCAATTCGACTTAGGAATGGGTAATACCTAAAAGAGCGGGACATTATGTGTATGAGCGGGATACGGGAAAATTTCCTGAAAATCGGGAATGTTCCGTTATAGGGACATCTGGGAACCCTAGACACACATTCATTCCGGAATGAGATAAAACCTCGACAGTTCTACCGGGAATCGAACCGGAATTCCCTTGATTTTTTTTCTACAACTCTACCACTTCGCAGTAAATAACACGTTAAGTGTTCAGTGCAGCTGGTTTGTGTAAGTTGCAACCCATTATCCCGCGCATTTTTTGCTTGCAATAGAGAGGTGTGAGCCATGGACGCGAGGTATAGATAGGCCTACAATACTTTTCTTGGATCTCTCGCGTATTCAAAGTGTTCGTCTGCAAGATATTTTCAATGCAGAGACCCGACTGATGTTTTTTTTTTTTTTTCTTCAAGTGGGGTTATTTATAATACCTCGATGCGCCGAGTCGTAAACTAAACTGTGACGTCACCCCTTCCCTCGCTTTCTTTTGTCACTTTGTTCGATTTTTATTAAAATATCCTGACGCGTGATATTGAGGAAGGTTTAATATGTCCGTAATTGCGTCTCCTTAGTGACCAGACTGCAGGGGTGTACAACACGAGCGATGGAGTCCATTTCATTTCATTATGGTTTTCTGATGTTGCTTCAAAAAAACAGCTTGTTACGTATCCCTATAATAAGCCTCGGAATAGGACTGATTCTCTGGCACGACCACAGCAAAGGAATAAGGATTTGAGATTTGGCACTTGGAACGTAACTAGTCTTTATAGAACAGGAGGGGTAACATTAGTAGCAAAAGAACTAGCTAGATATAGAATAGACTTCGTAGGAGTACAAGAGGTTAGGTTAGATGGGAATGGCATATCACAAATAGGAGATTACTTGTTGTATTATGGGGAAGGAAACAATAATCACCAATTAGGAACAGGATTCTTTGTTCATAAAAGAATAAAATCAGCAGTATGAGATGGGCAGGGCATGTAGCACGTATGGGCGAATCCAGAAATGCATATAGAGTGTTAGTTGGGAGACCGGAGGAAAAAGACCTTTAGGGAGGCCGAGACGTAGATGGGAGGATAATATTAAAATGGATTTGAGGGAGGTGGGGTATGATGATAGAGACTGGATTAATCTTTGCACAGGATAGGGACCGCTGGCGGGCTTATGTGAGGGCGGCAATGAACCTTCGGGTTCCTTAAAAGCCATTTGTAAGTAAGTAAGTAACATGTTGCTTCCTGTCCTTGTGCAGAGAGTAATATTAGTTTTTCTGTTTTACCTTAGTGACTGTAACATTATAAAATAGGGTTCCAAGAAGCAAATGTGAAGGTGCAAAATACTTCTATTTTCTGCATAAATGTGGGAAGGACTTGAAGTGTTTCGATGGAAATCAGGCTATGGACTTAACTTGTTCGGCATAAAATCGTCATATTTCTGCCTCGGTATTTATTTCATGAAAGTGAGTTTCAAGAGAAAACATACAGTAGATCTCTGACGAATACAAAGAATAGAGTGGATCGGGGAAGATGCATGACTTTTTCTTTGATTGAAAAATTCACGATACTGTTCATTTAGTTTTGAATTTCATATTGAAATTTCGAAGCCTGGAAGGTATTCTGAAACTATATTTTTGGTACAAAACAGAAAACATTAATTACCTTGTTTATAGATACAGATTTTCTTCTTGCCTGCACTGTAGGCATCTTTCCCCGATAGTCGGGTAAGATGGAAAATGCAATTAACACATTTACTGATATGTATTTTACCTGAACTTGGTTTGATACACTTATATAGCAAAATTGGCTTAATCTAAAGCTCACGGACACTTTCTCACTCGTTTATCACTACTTAGCAACACAGCCATTGCACATATTTTATTGTCGTGTGCAAGACTCGTGAAATCACTTCTTGCGCACAATGAATTCAATCCAGTACATTTTTGTCTTCATTCTTTTTTAGGCGGCGTTTAAGGGTGCGGTAAGGAATCCCGTATGCTTGCGATGCTCTAAAATGGTTCATATCCTCTGTTGTAACATGTTACATCGCAAGTTGAAGACTGTCCTCAATCGACTGACTTCTGTCAGAGGATCTTAATGTTTACATATTCCCTGCAATAAAACAAAAAATAAAACTCTTGCAACAAGTTGTCATCTTACCCCCAAAAAAGTGACCATCTTCCCCAAGTATCGGAGTAAGATGCCTAGTGTTGTGACGCAACCTAAGATGGCGGAACAACGTCGTTGGTTAACAATACAAACTTTAGAACCTTTACTACAATATCCATTACAAAGGTGTGACAGTTATTACGAATTCAAGGATGTTTAAAAATTTTAACATATCTTTGCAATTATTTTATAGCAGAAAAATAAGCTGTTTTCTTGCTTTTCTTATTTTCACAATAAGAACACGTGGCAAAATGAGTTAGCTTCCACTCTACAGACATTCAACTGTCTCAGTGATCATGAAGACATTCACGTGGCATTCTCTCTTGGAAGAATGTGAAATTAGAAACAAATAAGCATCTTCCCCCGATTCACTCTACTTGAAATACAGCAAAACGTCTTTTTTTTTTCTTTGTGGATATAACTCGGTTTGGGAGAAAGCTCTTCAATTATTTATACTTACATTATATGTACCTACTGTAAATTTATGTATATTGTTATTAAAATTATTACATTTTGTTGAGTATACTTTGTCATGTTAAGCAGACAACTTACTTACTTACAAACTTACTTACTGGCTTTTAAGGCACCCGCAGGTTCACTGCCGCCCTCACATAAGCCCGCCATTGGTCCCTATCCTGAGCAAGATTAATCCAGTCTCTATCATATCCCATCTACGTCTCGGCCTCTCGAAAGGTCTTTTTCCCTCCGACCTCCCACCTAACACTCTATATGCATTTCGCCCATACGTGCTACATTCCCTGTCCATCTCAGACGTCTGGATTTAATGTTCCTAATTATGTCAGGTGAAGAATACAATGCGTGCAGTCTGAGTTTTATAACTTTCTCCATTCTCCTATAACTTCATCCCTCTTAGTTCCAAATATTTTCCTAAGCACCTTATTCTAATACACCCTTAACCTATGTTCCTCTCTCAAAGTGAGAGTCTAAGTTTCACAGCCATAAAGAACAACCGGTAATATAACTGTTTTATAAATTCTAACTTTCAGATTTTTTGACAGACTGGATTATAAAAGCTTCTCAACCGAATAATAACACGCATTTCCCATAGGCTATTTATTCTGTGTTTAATTTCCTCCCGACTATCATTTATATTTGTTACTGTTGCTCTCAGGTATTTGAATTTTTCCAATTCTTCAAAGGATAAATCTCCAATTTTTATATTTCCATTTCGTACAATATTCTCGTCACGAGACATAATCATATACTTTGTCTTTTCGGGATTTGCTTCCAAACCTATTTCTTTACTTCAAGTAAAATTCCCGTATTTTCCCTAATCGTTTGTGGATTTTCTCCTAACATATTCACGTCGTCCGCATAGACAAGAAGCTGATGTAACCCGTTCAATTCCAAACCCTCTCTGTTATCCTGGACTTTCCTAATGGCATATTCTAGAGCAAAGTTAAAAAGTAAAGGTGATAGTGCATCTCCTGCTTTAGCCCGCAGTGAATTGGAAAAGCATCAGATAGAAACTGACCTATACGGACTCTGCTGTATGTTTCACTGAGACACATTTTAATTAATCGAACTAGTTTCTTGGGAATACCAAATTCAATAAGAATATCATATGAAACTTCTCTCTTAGCCGAGTCATATGCCTTCTTGAAATCCATGACTAACTGATGTACTGTACCCTTATACTCCCATTTTTTCTTCATTATCTGTTGAATACAAAATATCTTATCAATAGTTGATCTATTACAGCAAAAAACACACAATCAGACAACTCTGGTGGTAAGTTTGGTAAATTAAAATTTCGTGTAATATGCGTAATATGTGATAAATTACATTATAAATTATTGTAATATTGTCATTATAAATTATTCATTGCTAATGTATTTCCGAGTGAACGAGATTGAAAATAGCTTTCCACACTTCCATTAAAACAGATTTTTCTGTCTGTGCAGTCAATGGCTAGTACTCTGAAATTGGAATTTACGAAGGTTTGCTACGCGTCTGTTTTCCCTCAAGGTTTGATAAACAATTGCGCAGCTCATGACTTGTGAACCAGCTCTTGAATTGTTTTATGCCCGGGTATTAGTTCTTAACAGCCCTTCAGCAGAATTATAACTGTTTGATGAGTCTTTAAAAAAGCGAACGAAATGTTTGCCGTCGGTAATTGGAGGACTAAAAAAATAATTTTTGAAATCCCCAGCGCTAAATCCCTCGGTACAGAAGATTAAGAGATTCCACGAAATTCAAACAAGTTTATATAGATGAGGAATTAAAGCCAAAATAATGCTTTATTTTTATTCAATCGTCCTAAATGATGCAGAAGGGTTTTATACCTCTTCCGTAATTCTCCATTAACTGGTGATTTCTACGACAGCAGTGGTAGGAGAAGTTAAGTTGATGATTGTCTCAAATGTATCTCTCTATATTTTAATTGTTACGAGAACTGTAATAGCTATTTACGATACAAGTGTTAAAAATTATATTTTATTTTGATATATTTTAAGTAAAGGAAGCCCTGCGAACAAAATAAATTAACATTTAACTGTTCGTCCTTGCTGGTATAAAGATAATTCCCCCGACGTGTCGACTGCTTTATTTCCCTCTCATTCTTATAGTGAAAGATCATAACATTGGCCTTCTTTTGATCAGTGTTGTCTGAAAGCAACACTTCAGTTTTTATTATTAATTTTATTACAATGAGGTTATATTGTCGGTATTGAATTTGTTGATTATTTTGAAATGGAGTTGGGCATGGGGAAATTGAGGTTATATGATTACTTTTTATTGTTTGGACATTTGCATTATCTTTCTTTTTTTAAAGTTTCGTGTTACTGTCATTGTAAACGTTCTTGTTTTATTTGAATGAACGTTATTAATTTGTTTTTTCGCTGTATGTATACATATTTCTGGAAGAGAAGGCCTGATGGTGTGGAAGAGAAGATCTGATGGCCTTAACACCACCAGAATAAATATATTTATTATTATTATTATTATTATTATTATTATTGTATTCACTGTGATCAAAGAGTATTGAATATTTAATACCCTTTGATATTACATAGAGGATTATATACATTAAATTAAATATTAAAAGATTTTAGGATGGAAATTTCAGCACAAAAATCAAAAGTAATGGCATTTTTAGGACAAGACCCAGTCTGAAGTAAGATAATACACAATAACCAATGCCTCGAACAAGTACAAAATTTCAATTATCTGGGTTGTGAAATATCTTATCAAAATGAAAAAGATGTGAACAAGAAAATTACCAAATTTACACAAACTCTAGGAGTAATAAACAATACATTAATAGCTAAATTAGTACAAAAATCTGCAAGAATAAAAATATATAATACACTAGCATTACCCTCCTAGCGAGATTTGGACATCAAAGAAAAAGACATGAACAGAATCAAAGCAACGGAAATGAAATTTTCAGGACAGCAGGATATACTCTTTTAGACCGAAAAAGGAATGAAGAAATTTTAGAACAATTAGAAGTAGAGTCAGTAGAAGAAAAAATCAGCAGATACAAATTCAATTGGCTAGATCATGTAAGAAGAATGGAAAATTCAAGAATCCCAAAAATTATGATGCAGTATAAACCTAGAGGACATCGTCGACCAGGAAGACCTTTTAAAAGACTGCTAGATGGGGCCGAAACAGGTCTACAGAGGCCTAATTCGTGAAGGATGATGGTGATGTCATTACATAGAGCAGAGATCCATAGTGATATTTTGTAACAGGTATTTCACGTCTTCAGCCACAGATATTTAAATAACAGTCTCGTACCTATAACAAAATATGAGACAGTGATTTATCGGCCATCTCTATGTATAACCTTGTCTCAATAGACACTAAACGTTATGTTTCGTAGCTTTATCGACTGTTCCTAGTGATGCTTTTATTTCCTGCAACAAACGTCGTAAAGATTTCCCTAGAGATCATTTTAGAAGCCCTCAAGCAAATATTGAGTAGGCCTAATTAATATGGATCTCCCAAACAACATTTTTACTTACAAAGATGCTGAAAATGTGTATATTAGAAAATATCTCGAGATATTTGAGATTGAAATTGTTGTTCAGAGAGACGACATGTGGAAAACCACTTTTTCCATATCTGGGATGCTGAACGCATCTATTTGCTTTAAGAGCCTCGAAACAGACATTTTTTTGCAGCATTACAATACTAGACTTTATGCTTCAGTGTAATGAGAAAGTAAATGTAGCAAGAAATGAACACATGTCCATGAGTTTCCGCTGCCGCCGAGTCTTGTTTTTCACTTAAGGATGCTTGATAGACGCGTGATGTCATCGGCTCTATTCACGTGCTGGAACCAATTACGCTTAATGCACGACAACGTCATTTAAAACTGATGAGGAATTAAAAACTCGTGGCCGGGACTTGTATTTTATTGGGCTATTGCTCCCTGCCCACCTTAGGACCTTGTAGCATGAAGATGTCCTTTCCTCGCCAGCATGGGTGTCGCTGTCACGTTATTCTATTTTTCGAGTTCTGTATTCAATATTCGAGATTTGTATTTTGTTTTTTTGATATGATTTCATTGCTTTGTGTGCTTCCTTCCTCTTCGCACGCAAAAGAAAGCGTCTTTTGTGCTTAAAGTTATAATTATCTATAACCAATTAAATTAAACGACAGTTCGTTTTAAAATTTATGGAGTTATGAAAAAAATGAATGCGATTGTAATATCCGTTTAAGGGGTTAGGTATAGCTTACAGCAGTAAATTTTTTGGAAATATTCAACATTTTTTTCCTCCATTACTGTATCTTGTAAAAATAATTCATAGTGCTACAGCCCGTAAAGGGCCTAGACCGACCAGCCTGCTGCTGACCTCACGCCCACATGCCGAAGCAGAGGTGGACGATCATCCAACCAGAATGGAGGCATCGTGTGGTTAGCACGATGATCCCCCCAGCCGTTATAGCTGGTATTGGCAACCGGATTTCGCTACCTATCGTAGCTCCCCAAGTGCATCACTATGCTGGGTGGGCACCGGTCCCATACACTGGCCGAAATTTCATGAGAAAATTTCTTCCCCCATGAGGACTCGAACCAGCGCGCATTCCGTAACGCGAGTCCTAGGCAGGATGCCTTAGACCACGACGCCACGGCGCGGGACACTGTATCATGTACAATAATGAAAATTGATGTGTAAAACACTGTCCTTCTGCTATATGAAAAAAATATTTTTACGATTAAAAAAACTATTTATATATACTGTATATACATTTTTTTTTTTTTTTTTTCAAATTCAAAATGATGCCAGTTCACTGTGCAGTGATGAAGCGTTTCCCTCATAACTCACAAACTTGTTTACTTTTTTATGTTCTCGCTCTTTTATTTTATTGCTGAAACTCATGTTTACAATATCATGCTATTTCAACTACATTCCTTAATAAATAATATTTTTTTTTATTTTGTGTTACAAAAGTATACTGATATTTAACCATTTTTTTAATTAATTTATTTTTATCAGACAGTCTATCAAAGGTAGAGAAGTGATCTTGCATCATATTGTAGACATGACATGCATAAATAATAAATAATAATAATAATAATAATAAATTTAGCCTGCTAGATCGCGTAAGGGCAAGGGCCTCCTGATTGACAGGGCTTGGTTCAGTAGACTTCACTCGTTAGGTGAGCTGGTCCTAAGGAGTGATATCAGCGAACTTGGCAGCACTACTTCGTTTCTATGTACACAAACACTATATGCACTTGTAAGATTCGCACCACACTACACACTGAGGACGGTGGCTTCTAGATTTCTCCACAGCTGTCTGTCTCTTGTACTGCTCGTCCAATGTGGTCCTGCCTTCTCCATCTAGTTGTCTGGCGTCCCACTCTTCTTCTGCCGATCCTGGGATCCCACAATGTGAGTCTGTGCGTCCATCGTCTGTGGTCCATCCTTACCACGTGCCCTCCCCATTTCCACTTCAGGCTTT
This sequence comes from Periplaneta americana, assembly GCA_025594305.2. Classification (NCBI taxonomy): domain Eukaryota; kingdom Metazoa; phylum Arthropoda; class Insecta; order Blattodea; family Blattidae; genus Periplaneta; species Periplaneta americana. The sequence continues at coordinate 153,243,237 of JAJSOF020000015.1, forward strand.
CGGCGGTGTTTAGGACGTCTTTCGTGCCGGTACGGTTGCGTAGCTCCTCGTTCCTTACTTTGTTCCTCAGGCATAAATACACATAAAAAATTAATCAAAGATTGTTGGATAGTTTTTTAGTCATGTGGAAACGTTTCATCACTGCACAGTGAATTGAATTTTGAAAAAATAAATAAAATATTTTTTTAAATCGTAAAAATATATATATTTTTTTTTCATATAGCAGAAGAACAGTGTTTTATACATCCTAATTTTCATTATTGTACAAGATACAAGAATGGAGGGGAAAAAAATGTTGAATATTTCCAAAATTTTACTGCTGTAAGCTGTACCTAACCCCTTAAGAAGATTGATATTATATATTTCATGTCAGCAATTACATTCGTGCAATTCGGAACCCCACAATTTTGCATAGGGTGCCATAATTACATTTGTTACATAGACACTTTTTGCGGGACGCACTATTATACTTAAATTTCATACATAGGCCTACTACGAGTAATTCATTCCCTCTTACTACTCTAACGTCATATTTATGCCTACCCCCTTGTCCTTGACATAATTTTTATACCTAGTCATTGATTTATACTTTACACCAATCATGAATTCATTTCTTTCTGTTTTACTATAATATATACAGTGCGCGTGTGTGTATGTATGTATGTAGGTATATTTATTCATTCATTCATTCATTCATTCATTCATAGCGTTTTTCCCAAGGGCAGGTCTTTCACTGCAAACCCAGCATTGTCCAGTTTTTCCTATTTTCTGCCTTCCTCTTTGTCTCCTCATATATCTTAATGTGTATCATCTGATATTTTCTTCTGCCCCGAACTCTTCTCCCGGGTTCTATTTCAGATAGAGATAATTCTGTAGCCGAGAGGAAAAAGGTCTTAATTTTTTTTTTTTTTTTGGAACTGAGATTTTTATATATTTTGAAAGCGGAAACAATTCTCTACAATCTGGTAAAACGGTTAAAGTCAAATAAGACTCCTGATTGGATTTATAGAGCGTTACCAAATGTCCTAAGTACTTTTTGAATCGAGCACACACAGAATAAAGGACTTAAGAATATTTAATACTTCATTCCTTACAAACCATCACATGTTTACTTTCCATGTTTCCCTATTAAAAAGGTCTAAATTGTATTTTAGCCATTTTATCACATATTGATGCCCTTTCCTTTTAAAACTTTAAGCACCAGGGTAAACAGTCCTATAATGTTTAAGACTCATTTTGCGTTCCTAATAATTTACATTTCCCATTTATTTTGACATGAAAAAGGTCTATGTTTAATAGTCCCTTCTACTCAGTTTGGCTTCTGGTCTTAAAAGGGCTTAAGTGCGGCTATTTTTGGAAATAATCAAGAAAATTGTTAAATGAGCAACATTACCTATTTTAGAAGAAATATAAACAAATAATATCCAGGAAAAAAACTCTTAATTAAAACAAACTCTATAATTGACACCAATTTCAATCTTTCTACTGCTCTCCTGAAAAGTATAAAATTTTTACTTAAGACCTTTTTCCTCCCGGCCACAGAATTTGTCTTTTACATAAGCTATGTGCCCCTTGTTCACCTATTATCTTGTGTTGTCTCAAATATGGAATACATTGGAATTTCGGGAGGGAGGCATTACGATCCAGCACTGCAACCTTTCAAGATCGTTTGCTGTAGTCCTCGAGCTGAGAGCATTCCCAAACCTACACCGGCTGACTACACTAAGGTTCGCTGAGTATCCAGATTTTGAGCAGGCAGTCCCACTCGTCCCTAGGCAGCCCTCTCCGTGCGTCGTCAGCCGGCGTTCGTGGAATGCTATGGAACGATGACGGAATGGAGAAAGTATGTTAATGGAATGATGTAGATGCCTATGGGGATAGGGGAACCCCTAGAAAACAAGACCTTCTACGCACAAGTGTCGCTATGGATTTTTCGATGAAAACTCCCAGGCCCGACCGGCACTCGAACCCGGGCCGCCTACGTGATAGGCCGTAGATTTCACCACTCAGCCACCACAGGGGTTGTCTCAAATTCTGAGCAATGTTTATCTTATTACAAAGGAATGTCATTAATGAATACCTAAATTGGCTTATGCCATACAGAAAATATCAGAACTCCAACGAATCAAAGGGATTTAGTTCTTGAAGGTGGATTTTATCTTCATCATCATCGTGGACGCTGAAAAGGTGTTCAGATTTTTTCTACACTTGACATTCAAAAGTAGCAGTAGGTTGCTCCTTGAAAATGTGTTCAGCATGTCCAGGGATGGGCAAATCGTGCTCCTAAAGTGCTAAAAACCTAGAAAGAGAGAAAGACAGACGGAGCCAGCCGCAGCAGTTACAAGTTGTTCGTCGTTTCGCTGCAAAAGCAGTTCACTGCCACGGTGCGCTCTGGCGGCTCATGCAGGTGGTCGTGATATCTACTCCATGATTTGAATTTCAGAATGAAGCATGGTACAATAATTGTAGTAATTTTAGACAGACTGTACCTAAACACACATAACAAAATTTATTATATTATTTCCTAGCTTTGTAAATTAGTTTAGTACTGGAAACACAAACTGAATACGCCTTTTCAAGAGACAACAAACATAGATGCAACACTTATTTATTATTACACTATTCGTTAATATTTATTATTATATGTCTTATTTGAAACATAGAACGCGAGAATTTACAATCTTTATGCATTAAAGAATATTCCTCTGTTCTCAGAAATGTAAAAATCTGTATTCGCAAACAAACACAAATTCAAGGAAGTATATTTTAAATGTCACGACAGATGAAATAAACTTACTTCTAAGCTCTTTCTGTACGTTGAGACCTTTTACACTTCTTTCTTGTATTAAAATCTAACTCCAGCACATACAGTATATATGGAAGCAAAGAGTATATTTGAAAATTGTGTCTTAGGCAGCATTGCGAACTGTTGGATTCCTGATTTCGCTGGGATCTGAGTGGCGTGCTGTTCTGTAGATTTATCAATTCAAGCTATAAACTTTCAGGATCTTCTATCGGCTGTAAGCCAAAAGGATTTCAGAAAAATCTCGATTCCTTGTCAATTGTCACTTTTTCTCCAAACTTACCAATAAATTCTGCTGTAGGTCTTGAAGTAGGGTCTTATATTTGATAAGAAGATTTTCTTATCACTCTTCAAGATAGTTTATAGTCAAAGAAAGTGAAGTTGTCTACGTTCTACATGATACTGCCACATTTCAAATTTATCCATAAATGTCGTGCAATTCTGTAACTCGCACGCACAACGTGCTAACGATATTTGATATCATCTCACCTTGTTGAGATCCCATTTTTACCTTCAGCTATTCTAAAGCAGATCTAGACAGTATTTCTTTACTAAAACCTTCACTCTGTTTATTTGCAACATAAATGTCATGCGTAAGAAAGTTAATAGAACATAATACAAGCTTTACCTTCTTCTTAATAAAAAATCTTTCTCTTTCGACTCATCACTGAAGGGAAATGATCTGGGGATTATAATGTTTTTCACTTAAAACGAGCCGCCACTTACTGCAGACGCGAGCAAAGTTGTTTACAGACAGTACAGTACAGTACAACTGCACTGAGGTTGTGTTCACACTTCGAGAACACCAGTTGCCCACCCGCATGGCGTAAAGCAGCCGTGGCAAAAAGGCCATGGTGCGCCGAGCCACTGTGTAAGCTGCAACGTGCAAGCACCTATGGAGGGAGGCGGACAACCGAAGGGGAAGTTAATGTTTAGGACGTGTAACGAAGAAAGAAATGAACAAGAACACATAGGACACATTATCACAACCTAAAATTAACTGTCTTCAGAATGTCTCTGCGACAAAGTTTCAAAATCAGGAATTATGTCACTTACTGCCAATCGTAGTTGATCACGAAGGTATTTGTCTGTCAGTCGTGATCTAAATTTGATTTTTACTATTTTCATTGTTGAAAATAATTTTTCACAAACGTAAGTTACAGCGAACATGGCTTCAACAGAGCAAGCGAAAGAACGAAGCTTCAAATATTTATTTTTTTTTTCCAAAGATTTGAAAAGTTCAATATCTGTCAAGTCCTTACATCTAGCTTTCATTTAACGTCACATTGTAAATCTGTGAGTTTAAGGGAAGAGGATGGTATTTTTTGGTGAAAAGTGAGTAAATTTTCAAAACAATTTTTTTCCTTAAAATACTCTGTGATATGTGTATAATATTTTGTGGGTATTTGTGCCCTTATCGGCTGTTGAGACGCCATTTTTAAACTTCCTGCGCTCTGTATTTTTAAATTACACCGCACTTTGTTTGTTGTTTCGGAACTTCATTTTTTTTCAAAACCAAATTTTTCTTTAAAATACTCTGTGATGTGTGTGGAATACATTGTATAACATTGTGTGGGTATCTGTGCCCTTATTGGATGTTGAGACGCCATTTTTAAAGTTCCTGCGCTCTGGATTATTAAATCACACCCCTTTGATTGCTGTTTCTGGAGCTCTATTTTTTTGCTACATAGCCAGACAAAAATCGATATAATTTTTGAACTATTAAAGATATATGAATGAAATTTAGAATACACATTCTCCAGACTACTAGGAAACGTTTCTCTGTAACGGAATTTCCCTAATTGATTTCATTTTAAAAATAAGTCTCTCTGTTGCAAGAAAGAAAATAAAAAAATTTTAATTGTTTATTTTACAAATGTAGGAACTAATATCAAAATTCTGTTATAGACAGTTTGTAGAGCGTGCTTTTACAAATAAATTGTAACATTGTGTTTGAATTTATCTTTAAAATGGCTTAGATATATCGAGTTTAGTAAAATCCTGCATTGGGTACATTTTTTTTCAAATCTGGCTCCCAAATAATTTATTCAAAATATTTATATTTTGTTGAGTTGCTATAGCCGTGAGCTCTCTACATACAAACAATTAATATTTTACACCAAATAGGAAAAAGTTTTAAAAATTACCATCCTCTCCCCTTAAATTGAAAATCTAACCGCATTATTCGTACATCTGCTGTAAAAGAATCGACGTACAGAGATGATGATAATAATAATAATAATAATAATAATAATAATAATAATAACACTTAACCTTTTAATGTTTCATCAGTAACATGTAGTAACTTATAATGCCGTTTTATGTTATACAACCGTTTTCCTAGTAATATTTGTGAACAAATCATACATTTAATATTTTCATCATATTGTAAGCAAAAGAATGCATCCTCCCATCCTACTTGAAACTTTCGTTTTTTATAGAGGTACATGGTTTCGAGAGAGATATTGCGACGATACGCCACTCGCAGGTCCGAGACAAATACAAATGGAACGGAGTTTGACCCCAGTGAGTAAGAGGGTGGGGGTTGTAGGTAGGAAGCGAGAGAAAAGCACTGCGAGCCACAATGTGCTCGTGAGTCGCATTTTCGCCGCTGCTGGCTTAAAGCCACTGTTCAGGACAGTCAAAAGAAGATACGGGACACTCGCTCAATTTCTGTGAATAGACGCTCTGATGGACTTGCACCTGTAGGCCATCACCGCTTATCACAGCGTATATGGGTTACCGCCTCAAATGTAGACTACTTCAGTGGAATGTGGTCACAAGTGTATGTAGTTCCCTGTATTCTGCTTGCGTCTTGGGAAGCACCTCCGCTCTTGCCCGCGGGTTACCTTGTGGTGCGGCTTCTGCATGCCCCTACCTGACGCTCCCTGCGTATAACAACAGTTTTACTGCTTGTTGATCTAGCAGCATTTTGTGGTCGCTTCTACAACCTAAGCTAACACGGAGAAAAGCTTCCGCAATCTCCAACCGAAACCGTAGGCCACTACAACTAGGCTTAGTCACTTTACACATGATCACAGTTACATGTATCACCGTCATGATTGTCAAGGTCTTCCTGTTCATTATTGTTAGTTGTCATCTTTATTGTCGATTTTTGCCTTATCCTTCGTTCATTATGCCTTTGCCGTCGATCTTTGACTAATTCTTCAATCATTGTCGCCTTTACTGTTCATATTTATCTTATTCTCCGATCATTGTCACTTTTATCAGCTATCTTTGCTTATTCTCCGATCTTAGTTGTCTGTATTGTTAATCTTTGTCTTATTCTTCGTTCACTGTCGCTTTGCAGTCTTTCTTTACCTTATTCACCGTTCATTTATGGTATTCGTCGTCCATCTTCTCTTTGTTCTCCTTTCATAATCACCTTCGTCGCCTAATTTGCCATATTCTCCGTTAATTGTTGCCTTTACCGTCGATCTTAACCTTACTCTCCGTTCATAGTTGCCTTTACCGTCGATCTTAACCTTACTCTCCGTTCATTGTTGCCTTTACCGTCGATCTTAACCTTACTCTCCGTTCCTATTTGCCTTTACCGTCGATCTTAACTTGCTTTCCGTTCATAGTTGCCTTTACCGTCGATCTTAACCTTACTCTCCGTTCATAGTTGCTTTACCGTTGATCGTAACTTTTCTCTCCGTTCATAGTTGCCTTTACCGTCGATCTTAACCTTACTCTCCGTTCATTGTTGCCTTTACTGTCGATCTTAACCTTACTCTCCGTTCCTATTTGCCTTTACCATCGATCTGCTTTCCGCTCATAGTTGCCTTTACCGTCGATCTTAACCTTACTCTCCGTTCATAGTTGCCTTTACCGCGTAACTTTTCTCTCCGTTCACCGTCGATCTTAACCTTACTCTCCGTTCATAGTTGCCTTTACCGTCGATCTTAACCTTACTCTCCGTTCATAGTTGCCTTTACCGTCGATTTTCTCTCCGTTCATAGTTGCCTTTACTCGATCTTAACCTCTCCGTTCATAGTTGCCTTTACCGTCGATCTTAACCTTAACCTTTACTCTCCGTTCATTGTTGCCTTTACCGTCGATCTTAACCTTACTCTCCGTTCATAGTTGCCTTTACCGTCGATCTTAACCTTACTCTTTCATAGTTGCCTTTACTGTCGATCTTAACCTTCCTCTCCGTTCATAGTTGCCTTTACCGTCGATCTTAACCTTACTCTCCGTTCATTCACCGTCGATTTAACCTTTACCTTTACCGTCGATCTTAAACTTTCTCTCCGTTCATAGTTGCCTTTACCGTCGATCTTAACCTTACTCTCCGTTCATAGTTGGCTTTACCGTCGATCTTAACCTTACTCTCCGTTCATAGTTGCCTTTACCGTCGATCTTAACCTTACTCTCCGTTCATAGTTGCCTTTACCGTCGATCTTAACCTTACTCTCCGTTCATAGTTGCCTTTACCGTCGATCTTAACCTTACTCTCCGTTCATAGTTGCCTTTACTGTCGATCTTAACCTTACTCTCCGTTCATAGTTGCCTTTACCGTCGATCTTAACCTTACTCTCCGTTCATAGTTGCCTTTAACGTCGATCTTAACCTTACTCTCCGTTCATAGTTGCCTTTACCGTCGATCTTAACCTTACTCTCCGTTCATAGTTGCCTTTACCGTTTACCGTCATATCTTTTAATCTTAACCTTACTCTCCGTTCATAGTTGCCTTTACTGTCGATCTTAACCTTACTCTCCGTTCATTGTTGCCTTTACCGTCGATCTTAACCTTACTCTCCGTTCATAGTTGCCTTTACCGTCGATCTTAACCTTACTCTCCGTTCATAGTTGCCTTTACCGTCGATCTTAACCTTACTCTCCGTTCATTGTTGCCTTTACCGTCGATCTTAACCTTACTCTCCATTCATAGTTGCCTTTACCGTCGATCTTAACCTTACTCTCCATTCATAGTTGCCTTTACCGTCGATCTTAACCTTACTCTCCGTTCATAGTTGGCTTTTACCGTCGATCTTAACCTTTCCGTTCATAGTTGTCGATCTTAACCTTACTCTCCGTTCATAGTTGCCTTTACTGTCGATCTTAACCTAATTCTCCGTTCATAATTGCCTTTACCGTCGATCTTAACCTTGCTCTCCGTTCATAGTTGGTTTTACCGTCGATCTTAACCTTACTCTCCGTTCATAGTTGCCTTTACTCGATCTTAACCTTAATTCTCCGTTCATTGCCTTTACCGTCGATCTTAACCTTTACTCTCCGTCGACCTTAACTTAACTTGCTCTCCGTTCATAGTTGACTTTACCGTCGATCTTAACTTAACCTTACTCTCCGTTCATAGTTGCCTTTACCGTCGATCTTAACCTTACTCTCCGTTCATTGTTGCCTTTACCGTCGACCTTAACCTTGCTCTCCGTTCATAGTTGCCTATACCGTCGATCTTAACCTTACTATCTGTTCATTATTGCCATCACATTGACAGTTTGTGTTCCTTTAATTTTCGTTTTGCAAAAATTCTGGATTATCTCTTTCACAATCTCCACCTTGCGCCTTCTGATGTGGACATGTTTTGGAAGCTGGAAATACGCACTTCTTTGACATAAAACGATATTCAATTGATGCAGCTGGAAGTCAGACTCTAAGCTGGCTGACAAGTGAACTTTCTCAAGGGGTCAGATAAGAAAGTTAATTTGTTTTCTTCCACCATGTCGATAATGTCAATTACTCATAATTGCGCTCGAGTGGCCAAAATTTGTAGAAGCACTTGTTTTGACATTATTAATATGGTGGAAAAAAAAATTGGGAGACACGTTTAAACTTTAAATGTCGAAAACTGAGCTTTTTAACGCATAATTATAAGGAATAACAACATTTTCATTCGTTGTTTTTTGCTTTCTTTGTTTTTCAAACCGTCATCATATTCTGGAAACTTATAAAACCTTCGAAATATTTAATAAATCTCATTCCTGAAAGCATTCTGTTAGAGCCGTCTTAATTGTTGATAGTTTCCCATTCCATTAAAAAAATTTTGAAATATCTATAATGTCGTTCTATTACTTTCCAATTTCGAGAGAAATTCGTACGTATACGGGTGAGGATTTATGGAGACGGGAGCGAAGGAAAATGTTTTTCTTTTAAGCGTTTAAAAACCTCCCCGTTTGCTTCTGTGTGTGGGATAACTAATTGAGATGTCGGAATATTTGAAGAGGTATTGATAAAGGATACATTTACAACCAGATTTTGAAACGTCTTTCTTGCCTTTCAGAAAGGTCCTCTGCAACCGTCATAAGATATGATAAACTAAACATCAGCAGTTCGCTAACGAGGAAGAACAAGACGTTAATACGTTTACAGATTGTAATCCGATTTGTGAAGGAAAAAGCATCCTCGAGCAGAGGTAAATACTGCAAAAATCGTGCTCGCTTTGTTTCGTTCGCTTTACATTATTTCACTTGGAATTGGGTTCCGCACTTCGCACTTGGCCAACTTCAACATCGCGTTTTATCGGCGCTTCTTGTGACCCTCAGGAAGAAACCCTGACTACAGGAAGTGTCCTCTATCGGGGTTACAGTTTTATAGTTAACATTACTGCCCTTGCAGTTATTGTTTATTGTCGCCTCTTGCCTGTCTGCTTTATTGTCGTGTTTTGCCTATCTCTATTTTAGTGTCGACTCTTGCTTGTCTCTATTTTAATGTCGCCTCTTGCTTGTCTCTATTTTATTGTCGCCTCTTGCCTGTCTCTATTTTAATGTCGCCTCTTGCTTGTCTCTATTTTATTGTCGCCTCTTGTCTATCTCTATTTTATTGTCGCCTCTTGCTTGTCTCTATTTTATTGTCGCCTCTTACCTGTCGCTATTTTATTGTCGCCTCTTACCTGTCGCTATTTTATTGTCGCCTCTTGTCTATCTCCATTTTAGTGTCGCCTCTTACCTGTCGCCATTTTATTGTCGCCTTACCTGTCGCTATTTTATTGTCGCCTCTTACCTGTCGCTATTTTATTGTCGCCTCTTACCTTCGCTATTTTATTGTCGCCTCTTACCTGTCGCTATTTTATTGCCGCCTCTTATTTTATTGTCGCCTCTTACCTGTCGCTATTTTATTGTCGCCTCTTACCTTTTAGTCGCTATTTTTTTATTGTCGCCTCTTACCTGTCTCTATTTTATTGTCGCCTCTTGTCTTCTCTCTATTTTAGTGTCGCCTCTTGATTGTCTCTATTTTATTGTCGCCTCTGAATATCTCTATTTTAGTGTCGCCTCTTGCTTGTCTCTATTTTATTGTCGCCTCTTACCTGTCGCTATTTTATTGTCGCCTCTTACCTGTCGCTATTTTATTGTCGCCTCTTACCTGTCGCTATTTTATTGTCGCCTCTTGTCTATCTCCATTTTAGTGTCGCCTCTATTTTATTGTCGCCTTTTTCTTGTCTCTATTTTATTGTCGCCTCTTGTCTATCTCCATTTTAGTGTCGCCTCTTACCTGTCGCTATTTTATTGTCGCCTCTTACCTGTCTCTATTTTATTGTCGCCTCTTACCTGTCGCTATTTTATTGTCGCCTCTTACCTGTCCCTATTTTATTGTCGCCTCTTACCTGTCGCTATTTTATTGTCGCCTCTTACCTGTCGCTATTTTATTGTCGCCTCTTACCTGTCTCTATTTTATTGTCGCCTCTTACCTGTCGCTATTCTATTGTCTCTTGTCTATTTTTTAGTGTCGTCCTGTCACTATTTTATTGTCGCCTCTTACCTGTCTCTATTTTATTGTCGCCTCTTGTCTATCTCTATTTAGTGTCGCCTCTTGATTGTCTCTATTTTATTGTCGCCTCTTGAATATCTCTATTTTAGTGTCGCCTCTTGCTTGTCTCTATTTTATTGTCGCCTCTTACCTGTCGCTATTTTATTGTCGCCTCTTACCTGTCGCTATTTTATTTTATTGTCGCCTTTTATTGTCGCCTCTTGTCTCTCCATTTTATTGTCGCCTCTTGTCTATCTCTATTTCAGTGTCGCCTTTTGCTTGTCTCTATTTTATTGTCGCCTCTTACCTGTCGCTATTTTATTGTCGCCTCTTACCTCTCTCTATTTTATTGTCGCCTCTTACCTGTCCTCTTATTGTCGCCTCTTGTCTATCTCCATTTTATTGTCGCCTCTTACCTGTCGCTATTTTATTGTCGCCTCTTACCTGTCTCTATTTTATTGTCGCCTCTTGTCTATCTCTATTTTAGTGTCGCCTTTTGCTTGTCTCTATTTTATTGTCGCCTCTTACCTGTCGCTATTTTATTGTCGCCTCTTACCTTCTCTATTTTATTGTCGCCTCTTGTCTATCTCTATTTTAGTGTCGCCTCTTGCTTGTCTCTATTTTATTGTCGCCTCTTGTCTATCTCTATTTTAGTGTCGCCTTTTGCTTGTCTCTATTTTATTGTCGCCTCTTACCTGTCGCTAATTTATTGTCGCCTCTTACCTGTCGCTATTTTATTGTCGCCTCATGTCTATCTCCATTTTTAGTGTCGCCTCTTACCTTCGCTATTTTATTGTCGCCTCCTGTCTCTATTTTATTGTCGCCTCTTGTCTATCTCTATTTTATTGTTGTCTCGTCCTCTTGTCTATCTCTATTTTAGTGTCGCCTCTTGCTTGTCTCTATTTTATTGTCGCCTCTTACCTGTCGCTATTTTATTGTCGCCTTTACCTGTCGTATTTTATTGTCGCCTCTTGTCTATCTCCATTTTAGTGTCGCCTCTTACCTGTCGCTATTTTATTGTCGCCTCTTACCTGTCTCTATTTTATTGTCGCCTCTTGTCTATTCTTTTTAGTGTCGCCTTTTGCTTGTCTCTATTTTATTGTCGCCTCTTACCTGTCGCTATTTTATTGTCGCCTCTTACCTGTCTCTATTTTATTGTCGCCTCTTACCTGTCGCTATTTTATTGTCGCCTCTTGTCTATCTCCATTTTAGTGTCGCCTCTTACCTGTCGCTATTTTATTGTCGCCTCTTGTCTATCTCTATTTTATTGTCGCCTCTTTTTACCTTTTGCTTGTCTCTATTTTATTGTCGCCTCTTACCTGTCGCTATTTTATTGTCGCCTCTTACCTGTCTCTATTTTATTGTCGCCTCTTACCTGTCGCTATTTTATTGTCGCCTCTTGTCTATCTCCATTTTAGTGTCGCCTCTTACCTGTCGCTATTTTATTGTCGCCTCTTGTCTATCTCTATTTTAGTGTCGCCTTTTGCTTGTCTCTATTTTATTGTCGCCTCTTACCTGTCGCTATTTTATTGTCGCCTTTTACCTATCTCTATTTTATTGTCGCCTCTTACCTGTCTCTATTTTATTGTCGCCTCTTACCTGTCGCTATTTTATTGTCGCCTTGTCTATCTCCATTATTTTGTCGTCTCTTACCTTCGCTATTTTATTGTCGCCTCTTACTTATCTCTATTTTATTGTCGCCTCTTGTCTATCTCTATTTTAGTGTCGCCTCTTGCTTGTCTCTATTTTATTGTCGCCTCTTACCTGTCGCTATTTTATTGTCGCCTCTTACCTGTCGCTATTTTATTGTCGCCTCTTGTCTATCTCTATTTTAGTGTCGCCTCTTACCTGTCGCTATTTTATTGTCGCCTCTTACCTGTCTCTATTTTATTGTCGCCTCTTGTCTATCTCTATTTTAGTGTCGCCTTTTGCTTGTCTTGTTGTCGCCTCTTACCTGTCGCTATTTTATTGTCGCCTCTTACCTGTCTCTATTTTATTGTCGCCTCTCCTGTATCCGCCTCTTGTCTCTATTTTATTGTCGCCTCTTGTCTATCTCTATTTTAGTGTCGCCTCTTGTCTCTATTTTATTGTCGCCTCTTACCTGTCGCTATTTTATTGTCGCCTCTTACCTATCGCTATTTTATTGTCGCCTCTTACCTGTCGTTATTTTATTGTCGCCTCTTGTCTATCTCTATTTTATTGTCGCCTCTTACCTGTCTCTATTTTATTGTCGCCTCTTGTCTATCTCTATTTTATTGTCGCCTCTTACCTGTCTCTATTTTATTGTCGCCTCTTGTCTATCTCTATTTTATTGTCGCCTCTTGTCTATCTCTATTTTATTGTCGCCTCTTGTCTATCTCTATTTTATTGTCGTCTCTTCCCTGTCTCTATTTTATTGTCGCCTCTTACCTGTCGCTATTTTATTGTCGCCTCTTGTCTATCTCTATTTTATTGTCGCCTCTTGCTCTATCTCTATTTTATTGTCGCCTCTTGTCTATCTCTGTCGCCTCTTGTCTATTTTATTTTATTGTCGCCTCTTGTCTATCTCTATTTTAGTGTCGCCTCTTGTCTATCTCTACTTTATTGTCGCCTCTTGTCTATCTCTATTTTATTGTCGCCTCTTGTCTATCTCTATTTTATTGTGTCGCTCTCTCGCCTTGTCTATCTCTCTATTTTATTGTCGCCTCTTACCTGTCGCTATTTTATTGTCGCCTCTTGTCTATCGCTGTCGCCTCTTGTCTATTTTTTTATTGTCGCCTCTTGTCTATCTCTATTTTATTGTCGCCTCTTGTCTTGTCTCTATTTTATTGTCGCCTCTTGTCTATCTCTATTTTATTGTCGCCTCTTGTCTATCTTATTTTATTGTCGCCTCTTGTCTATCTCTATTTTAGTGTCGCCTCTTGTCTATCTCTATTTTATTGTCGCCTCTTGCCTGTCTCTATTTTATTGTCGCCTCTTGTCTATCTCTATTTTATTGTCGCCTCTTGTCTATCTCTATTTTATTGTCCTTCTTGTCTATCGCTATTTTATTGTCGCCTCTTGTCTATCTCTATTTTAGTGTCGCCTCTTGTCTATCTCTATTTTATTGTCGCCTCTTGTCTATCTCTATTTTATTGTCGCCTCTTGTCTATCTCTATTTTATTCTCGCCTCTTGTCTATCTCTATATGATTGTCGCCTCTACCTTTTTTTATTGTCGCCTCTTGTCTATCTCTATTTTATTGTCGCCTCTTGTCTATCCTGTCTACCTATTTTATTGTCGCCTGTCTATCTCTACCGCCTCTTGTCTATCTCTATTTTATTGTCGCCTCTTGTCTATCTCTATTTTATTGTCGCCTCTTACCTGTCGCTATTTTATTGTCGCCTCTTGTCTATCTCTATTTTATTGTCGCCTCTTGTCTATCTCTATTTTATTGTCGTCTCTTGTCTGTCTATATTTTGGTGTCGCCTCTTGCTTGTCTGTTTCATTGTCGTGTTTTGCCTGTCGCTATTTTATTCTCTTTTGCTTGTCGCTATTTATTGTTGAATTTTGCCTTTCGTTATCTCTTCGTCATATTTTGTCTGTTTTTCTATTGTCTCTTGCATATCGCTATTTTATTTGTCGTCTATTGTCTATTAGTAAAGTCGTAACAATTTATTTTTTATTATTTAATTTACAGTAGGCTTCCCCTTGACTCTACATTATTCTTTACGTTGATCAATTTCATGTGAAATTTGGTAGGACCTGAATGTACTTTTTTCCATTTCACTTCACATCTCAGCTGGAAAGGAATTTTGTTACCTTAGAATATTTTACCTCCGTTAGTCAAGGTGTTTTGCCTGTCGTTATTTTGTTGTCCTCTTCTGCTTGTCGCTATTTTATTGTCGAATTTTGTCTTTCGCTATCCTATCGTCATATTTTATCTGTTTTCTATTGCTTGCTGAACACGCGTGCCACTGTATAACGGCAAGCACAAAGTCGGCAGGTCCGTCGTTCTCGCTATCAGTTTAATTTCAGGATAACTTTATACTTTTAATTGCTGGCGAATATTTGGAACTTTTGTCCGGCCATTATTAAATTATGCAAGTTGTGCATCGTGACAATGCTTTTATCCGGCCGGTGCGCTCCGCGCCGAGTGTCTCGCCTAACGTAAACACAAGCGAGCGTGATCCAATTAAAACTACGCAATCCTGTTTATCTGAGCTAAGAGCAGATCGATGTATTGTGGTTGACCTATAGGTTTTTTATTCTCCCCATTGCAATCAGCTGTCTGACTAAAGGGTTTGTTATGCACCCTTAATGCATAAAGGTAGAGCTAGGTAATAGGGTGACAGAGTCCCCAAGGGTGAAGGGGAAATTATTGCGTTTGAAGGGTAAGGGAGAGAAAGCTGGCATTCCCTCACCCCACGCACCCTCCCACTTTTATTTCAAAGGACATTCACTTTGTGTTAAAATGGGTACCATGACAGTGTACCGACTCGGATAGTCGCGTCACGCGCACGTCATCGCTAATGGGGTGTCGAACATGTTCAATCAGTAAGAGGGACGAGTGAGCAAAGCTGCGTAATCCGCTCCACCACTGTCGGATCCGTCACCAGGAGCCGTTTCCCAGGAAATTGAGCTGACACATCTCTGGAATGTTGGGTGTTTGTCTATCTCTCTGATAAGGTTCAGTGTCCCTAACATTTTTCACAACCATTACAAGAGACTTTGTTTGGGCCTTCGCATTGGAGGCATTGCTGTTTTGATTTGATAAACAAGTGTAACCACTTAAATTTTTACCATGGCTGTCCGAGCCGAATAAAATTGTGACCAGCACCAGAACCGACAACCACCACCACCACCATCATCAGAGCCATTACCACTATTACTATTGTCACTGTTCTTTTGTCTTGTAAGATTGTACTCTTAGCCCATCTGGCAGCGTTACGTTTATGAACTTTGATCGGTTGACCATATAATGTGACTAAAAATATTATGCTGTCAACAAGCACGTATTTTAATTCTACCCTTCCCTGCGTAAGTGAGCGAAATGGTGAGACCACATTTCTTCAACCATTCTCTGGATTACTGTACATTGTTTTACATCGCCGTGTAAATTTACAATATTAGCGAGTTTCCAACAACACTACATGAGTTTGACTGGCTCAAGATTCGCAAGGTGCAATGCGACCGCGGTAGAATGGAATAGGATAGCATACAGTGGAATGGACTAGGATGGATACGGTAGAATGGAATGGGATAGGATACGGTAGAATGGAATAGAATAGGATACGGCAGAATGGAATAGAATAGGATACGTAAATGGAATAGAATAGGATACGGTAGAATGGAATAGATAGGATACGGTAGAATGGAATAGGATAGGATACGGTAGAATGGAATGGGATAGGATACAGTGGGAATAGAATAGGATACGGAAATGAATGAATAGAACGGTAGAATGGAATAGAATAGGATACGGTAGAATGGAATAGGATAGGATACGGTAGAATGGAATAGGATAGGATACGGTAGAATGGAATGGGATAGGATACGGTACAATGGAATAGGATAGGATAAGGTAGAATGGAATGGGATAGGATACGGTAGAATGGAATAGAATAAGATACGGTAGAATGGGATAGGATACAATGGAATAGAATAGGATAGAATGGAAGGATACGGTGAATGGAATGGGATATGGACGAATGGAATGAATAGGATAAAGTAGAATGGAATAGGTAGAATGGGATAGGATATGGTAGAATGGAATGATAGGATACGGTAAATGGAATGGGATAATACGGAATGGAATGGGATAGAATACGGTAGAATGGAATGGGATAGGATACGGTAGAATGGAATGGGATAGGATACGGTAGAATGGAATAGAATAGGATACAGTAGAATGGAATGGAATACGGGAATAGAATAGGATACGGTAGAATGGAATGGGATAGGAAAATGGAATAGAATACGGTAGAATGGAATGGGATAGGATACGGTAGAATGGAATGGGATAGATACGGTAGAATGGAATAGGATAGGATATGGTAGAATGGAATGGGATAGGATACGGTAGAATGGAATAGGATAGGATACGGTAGAATGGAATGGGATAGGATACGGTAGAATGGAATAGAATAGGGTACGGAATAGAATAGGGTGGAATGGAATAGGATAGGATACGGTAGAATGGAATGGGATAGAAAGGTAGAATGGAATGGGATAGATATGGTAGAATGGAATAGAATAGGATACTGTAGAATGGAATGGATAGGATACGGTAGAATTGAATGGGATAGAATACGGTAGAATTAAATGGGATAGGATACGGTAGAATTGAATGGGATACGGTAGAATGAAATGGGATAGGATACGGTAGAATTGAATGGGATGGTAGAATGGAATGGGATAGGATACGGCAGAATTGAATGCGATAGGATACGGTAGAATGGAATGAGATAGGATACGGAAGAATGCAATGAGATAGGATACGGTACAGTGGGATACAATACGGAAGAATGGAATGGGATAGGATATGGTAGAATGGAATGGGATAGGATGCGGTAGAATGGGATAGGATACGGAAGAATGGAATGGGATAGGGTACGGTAGAAAGGGAAAGAATACGGAAGAATGGAATGCAATAGGATATGGTAAAATGGAATGGAATAGGATACGATAGAATGGAACGGGATAGGATGCGATACAATGGGATAGGATACGGAAGAATGGAATGGGATAAGATATGTAGAATGGGATGATATAGGCTACGGTAGAATGGAATGGAATAGGATACGGTAGAATGGAATGGAATAGGATGCGATACAATGGGATAGGATGCGGAAGAATGGAAAGGGATAAGATATGTAGAATGGGATCAGATAGGCTACGGTAGAATGGAATGGGATAGGATATGGTAGAGTGGAATCGGATAGAATGTGGTAGAATGGAGTGGGTTAGGACACGGTACAGTGGTATAGGATGCGGAAGAATGGAAAGGGTAGGATACGGAAGAATGGAATGGGATAGGATATGGAAGAATGGAATGGAATTGGATAGGATACAACATAATTGAATAGAAGGATGGGATAAGGAATGGGATAAGATACGTTAAATGAAATGGGAATACGGTAGAATGAAATGGAATGGGATAGGGTACGATGGAATGGATGGAATAGGACGATGAAGGATATGAAATAAGATACGATAGGATGGAATGGAATTGGATAGAATACGGTAGAATAGGATGGGATAGAATACGGTTGAATGGAATGGATAGGATACGGTAGGATGTAATGGAGTCGAATGGGATGTAGTGGAATTCAGTAGAATGGGATGGGATGGAATACGGTAGAATAGGATTGGATAGGTTACGGTAGACTGGGATAACGTGTTGTAGAGTGGAATGGGATGTGATAAGGGTACGATAGAATTGATGCGATGAGATGCTGAAGAATAGGTTGTTGAGATAAGATGGTGTGAGGAAGAATTGGTTGATATGTGAAGGGATGCGGAAGAATGGGTTGGGCTGGAATAAGGCACAGAAAAATGGTTTGGGATGATATGGGGTACGGAAGAACGGTTTGGGAAGGGATAGGGTACGGAAGTACGGTTTTGGATGTGATAGAAGAGGATAACAGAATGAGATAGATATGGAATGAGATACAGCATGATAGGATAGGATGCTGTGGAATGGGATATTATAGAATGGGTTGGTGTTAGATAAGGCCCTATGATGGGGTAGAATAGAATATTGTGAGATACTGCGGGATGGGAGGTATGATTCGATACGACACTATGCATTTCAGTAGAATAAGCGAAGCTTTTTCATATCAAGAATGAAAACCGGAAATACCCGTGCAGCCACTTTCAGTGGCGAAATTATCACATTGAGAGTTCGAAACGTGGTCTTGGCGGTGAATCCGACTGACGTGCAGTCGACGTGACGCGGGACACGTGTCGGGGTGCGTGGCAATAAATCCTGCTAAACTGTAGCATGCTTCCGTTCCAGGCAGGGGATTCGGTTGCTTTCTTCGTTCTTCGAGGTTCTACATCTACATCATTACAACTCTTGGCAAGTTCACATGATATTACTTGAGTTTAATGGATCCAACCGGACTGCTGTTGAGTTGATTTCTAGGTGAAATAACACGGGATACAACTACGTGTAGGATTCTATTTAACGACGTTTTTAATTGAAATAGGTGAAAAATTTTGCCTGGAATCTCGCTATCAAGTTGCTCAATTCCAGTGCTATTTTTAAATATAAAATTGGATACAGAATGTTCAAAAATGTTTTCACTATTTCACAGTAAACAGAAGATTTTTACTTGTTTTGGAAAGTACTATCTAATAACAAAATAATATATATACAAAATTCAATTTCTATACTACCAAGTGCTATGTGTGGTCTCTAGTTATTCTTACACATCGTCTCAGAGAAGCCCTTGTTTCTTCGAGAATTCCTAATTGCTACTCATAGGTGTTCTATGCTATTGTCTCCAAGCAATTGATTAGCCTTTAAACTTAATATACAAAGTCTCTGTTTGTCTCCGCCGTAAATAATAATAATAATAATAATAATAATAATAATAATAATAATAATAATAATAATAATAATCATAATTTAACTCTCACATGTAAGGTCAATTAAACAGTGTTCATGGGTTAGATAATAAACATACAATTTATATATAACACAGTTGTATGAACAATTTACATATTGTATGTTTAATAATAATAATAATAATAATAATAATAATAATAATAATAATTTAAAATTACTTTTAATATTAATATATTAATGATGGTTGTCATTTTGTCAACTAATAATAATAATAATAATAATATTAATAATAATAATAATAATAATAAAATTACTTTTAATATTAATATATTAATGATGGTTGTTTTTGTCAACTAATAATAATAATAATAATAATAATAATAATAATAATAATAAAATTACTTTTAATTTTAATTAATGATGGTTGTCATTTTGTCAACTAATTAATAATAATAATAAAATTACTTTTAATATATGATGGTTGTTATTTTGTCAACTAATAATAATAATAATAATAAAATTACTTTTAATATTAATATATTAATGATGTTGTCATTTTGTCAACTAATAATAATTCTAATAATAATAATAATAAAATTACTTTTAATATTAATATATTAATGATGGTTGTCATTTTGTCAACTAATAATAATAATAATAATAATAATAATAATAATAATAATAATAAAATTACTTTTAATATTAATATATTAATGATGGTTGTCATTTTGTCAACTAATTAATGAATAATAATAATAATAATAAAATTACTTTTAATATTAATATATTAATGATGGTTGTCATTTTGTCAACTAATAATAATAATAATAATAATAATAATAATAATAATAATAAAATTACTTTTAATATTAATATATTAATGATGGTTGTCATTTTGTCAACTAATAATAATAATAATAATAATAATAATAATAATAATAATAAAATTACTTTTAATAATGATATATTAATGATGGTTGTTATTTTGTCAACTGTCCGAAGACAGGTTTAAACCTCATCAGTGACATCAATAAGACAATTACTCATTAGGCAACTAAGCCAGGAGATAACGGTGTAGGTTGCCAGTTCCTTTCCCCCCTCCATTGCATACATTGCTAATTAGTAACATTTCACTAATCAGACTTCAGATGCATATACAAACAATTGTTCTTCCTCTGACATATATCGTCCCGCGCCTTGGCGTCGTGGTCTAAGGCATCCTGCCTAGCCGAATTTTCAGTCAAAAATCGCATTTTCATTTTCTTGTAAAAATGAATAGGCAATCTCTTATTTGTATGTTGAGCAAGTTTCAATGATCTGCGGCGGTCGAAAGCATAAATGTTACGCAGTCTATAAATATCTGCAGCCTTGAACTCCAATTCCATACAAATTTTACAAGTTGTTTCCTCACACTTTTTTTCAGCGCATTTCGTCACGTTCGAAGTGTAAATGGCTCTTACAATTCTGAAATAGGGATATTAAATTGTGCTACAACTACTGCTGCTACTATTACTGATGCTACTACTGCTATTAATAGGGACCCGATTTTTTTTATGTAATTACATATTATATTCCTTTCAACCTAAACGTATATAAATAACAAATCTTTGTGAATCTGGTAATTACCATTAATATATTAAAATTTAATAATACATATTTTTTCATATTTACCCCACATTATATATTATGGCTTGGTATTACATAAATCTACAGATTTAGTGGTTTTATTCATTTTTACTTCTGTAAAAGGGAGGGAAAAACTTGTGCTGGGGAAGTTTACAATTAGAATACACGGATTTAAAAAAAACCTTTTTACTTACCCAAGAAAGGATATAGTTCGGGACGAAACATAACGTCCTTAGTTCCAGAAAGTAATAGAGGCACTCACCCCATACCGCCCACTGTAAATATGAGTGAACAAAGGGCAACCTTTCTCATACAACTACTTTGTATTGTAAAAATCACTCAGAAAGTAGCGTTGCCGTTATGCGGTGGAGTGGGACGAGGACGACATGATTTGTCTCGAATTATAATAATTGTTCTGCACACGTCTTAATAAGCCGTTCCATGCAATTTACAACCTTACCCACACTCTTCCTAATCCTTCCAGGGAAAACCCGTGTCAAGTCTCGGCTAGAATAATCCTACCCTTCTGAATGAGACAGGAATGTCACTTTTCAAACAGTTTGTAAATGCCTATAATTTGAGGTTTTAGTAGGTACTTTGTTTCTTACAGGGAGCAGCTAAAATGCATGTATCCCACATCTACTATTTTCTTCTAATACAGTAAAGCGAAACAGTGCTTGCAGTTCTGTTATGTCAGTTCTCTAGCTTTATTACTTACAGTATGAAGTGTGAGTTTATCTACTGCTTTTAACTAACTAAAATGGCCCCTGTATCTTCAACCCTAACGGCAAAAATAAAATCATGGATTGCGATGGACGAAGCTCTCGCTACAGATGGAAAAATAGTAATGTGTCAAGTGTGCTGTAAAAAGTTGGGTGCTCTATGAAATCACAACTGGAGAGTCTTATCTATCCTATACTTACTTACTGGCTTTTAAGGAACCCAGAGGTTCATTGCCGCCCTCACATAAGCCCGCCATTGGTCCCTATCCTGAGCAAAATTAATCCATTCTCTATCATCATATCCCACCTCCCTCAAATCCATTTTAATATATCTTCCCATCTACGTCTCGGCCTCCCTAAAGGTCTTTTTCCCTCCGGCCTCCCAACTAACACTCTATATGCATTTCAGGATTCTCCCATACGTGCTACATGACCTGCCCATCTCAAACGTCTGGATTTAATGTTCCTAATTATGTCAGGTGAAGAGTACAAAGTGTGCAGTTCTGTGTTGTGTAACTTTCTTCATTCCTTATCTATCCTATACCTGTCAGATATTGATATTAAATATTTTCATGATTTTACATATTTTGGTACATATTCAGCTTATTTATAAACTGAATTGGTTAATATTTTGGTTTCGATCAACAGTGACGGTTATTAAAGCCGAATTCCCCCGACTGGGGACGATTTTACACGATCTCCAACCAGAATCCAGCCTTGCTCGTGACGTCATATTTTCGATTTTGTCTAGCTCTCTTCCAATCAGCAGTAATAATTGGAAACATCGTCTAAAGGAAGAAGGAAGATTCAAATTAATTGAGGGAGCACATATAGGTGGTACGACGTCGTTTAATAACAGAAGAAAGAACAAGCATATGTTTTCCATGGAATACGCTTTGCAATGTGAAAATAACTAAAGGGTGCAAAATGTAATATACCGTGAGTTTTATCCCCTAGGACATTCACTTTCATATTAAAATAGATCCTGTGTTGCAAAAGCATTAACCGGAGTTTTTCATCTTCATATAAAACGTTATTATATTATGCTCCAGGCAGTGTTATGGAGATTAATTAACCTA
Organism: Periplaneta americana; assembly: GCA_025594305.2. Classification (NCBI taxonomy): domain Eukaryota; kingdom Metazoa; phylum Arthropoda; class Insecta; order Blattodea; family Blattidae; genus Periplaneta; species Periplaneta americana. The sequence goes on from JAJSOF020000015.1 coordinate 153,265,706, forward strand.
AGTATTGCGGTAGTACATGGGATATGGGATTAATCCAATCCGTGCTTCTGCTGTGCCCATTACGAAAATGGTTTGCTTTGCGTAATTAAACTCAGTGTTGGAGTGGGGGGTTGCAACACAAGGAGGGGGAGGTGTAGCCGGGCTCCAATTTGCAGAAAACTTGCTCATTGCAAAGAGCTGTCTTGCTTCAACATGGCGTATTATTATTCTGTGTCGTCATGACAACGTGGTCTTCATCGGTTATCGTTCAGTGTTCTTCTTTTTTTTTTTCCTCCGGTCTTTTTGGCAAGAAGGCAGAAATTATTATGAGTACCAAGTAGAATTTAAGCCAGAAAATAAATAATTGTCGCAAAAATGCATATTTGTGCAAATTGCGAAAAGCTTGTGCGATGTTCTAAATAATTGTACAGAAAGATAAGATTAATAAGGTTTGCAGAAACAAAAAGTTATATAATTTGTTTCTTGGGATTTTATTACTTTCAATCCATCTTACCACACTCTAGATGTAGGCTACTTATGTAAGTAAATCATTAGACGTAGGTATGTTTAGAAACAATTACTGCTGAATTTACGTCACATTAAAATACGTTATTTTATGTACACTCTAAACATTGAAATTCTTTACGAGTAGGCCCTTCAAGATCTACTGTATTGTTAGCAAAGTGCTAACTCATTTTACTGAAAGACGGTTTCTAATTACAGTTTTTACAAGATTCATTCAATTAAATCCTAGTTCACAATTTACAGTATGCGATGGAATTGTATACATCGATTAGAAGAAATTATTTGATTAACTTGTTAACTTACATGAATTATACCAACTCTTTGAAATACACTCCTGAACATCTATTGCTCCATTAACTTCTTGACCATTGCCCATGCCGTTAGCATTTCATTTAATTCAGATTCTCCAGAACCAATTAGTTCATACAGATCTCTGAGACATATATCGTTTCAAAAGTCAAATATGGTTGTCGCATTTTTGCACATTTACATTGAAAGTTCGTTACATGTTTAGAAATCGAGTAGCAAAATGCGACAAATGATTTTAGGTTTATTTTATTAATATTTGTGATGATATTGGTGATTGAGGCGATGATGAATCTTGGTATATGTAAATTTCCAATCCGGCATTTGCCTTTGTGACTGAGGGAAACCTTGAAAAACCCCAGTCAGATTGAACGACCACGGGTTTTGAACTAGGGACTTCCGAATACGAGTCTCAAACGCTACCGCCTGAACTAACTCGCTGTTATTATTATTATTATTATTATTATTATTATTATTATTATTATTATTATTATTATTATATCTCCAGCCTGGGGGTTGGGCGAAGGGCTAACAACCCATCACCGTAAAAAAACAGCTTGTTACGAAACCTTCAAATAAGCCTCGGAATGGGACTGATTCTCTGGCACGACCACAGCAGTGGGATATGATGATAGAGACTGGATTAATCTTGCGCAGGATAGGGACCTATGGCGGGCTTATGTGAGGGCGGCAATGAACCTCGGGTTCTTTAAAAGCCAGTAAGTAAGTTATTATTATTATTATTATTATTATTATTATTATTATTATTATTATTATTATTATTATTATGTAAATGAGATCACGGATGTTCTGTTTTCAAAATAAGGTGATTAATAGGAATCGTATTTTATGGTGAATAAAATTCTTAAATTACTTATTTACTTACTTACAAATGGCTTTTAAATCTTAAATTTTGGTATAAAAATGTGGTTAATTTCGATGTTATTTCGCATTAAAAAATGTAACTTTTGACTCTCGTCGTGCAAAATACATTACTGAATTTAAGTACATCATCACTGAATATAAGTACACAGACTAGAGGTCGGTATCAAGGAAAACATTTGAACAAAACTTGACAGTTTTTCTATCTGCACTTACCTCTTGTGTAGAGAAATTGTGCAACAGTCTCCCATCCTGTGTGTGAATTATATAAACTAATAGTCACTCGAAATCCGGTTTGAATATTAGATTCAAAATTCTGTATTGAAGTAGGCCTAGAAGTTGAATATTAAATTCAGAATATTGTGCATAAATATCAATGCAAAGTATATTGTAATCAAAGTTTTTGAGAAAATTGCACTCTTAATTACAACAAAATCGTAAATACAGCTAACTCCAGCCACTGGCATGGCTGCCAACAGTACAGCGAGCAGAGAACTTAGCTTTATCAAAGCTTCTTGTACTAACTTACGCACATATTTTATGTGGCTTTCAGTGTATATATTGGGCACTTTAAAATAAAATTTCGTAAAACAAAATTATCTTGTATGTATTTATTTACACTGCAAGTGGGCAAGCACCCGGTGGCAGTGGTATATACAATATTAACAATACACAATAAAATGATGACCAATACACAATAAAATTTACAATACACAATACAATCTTACAACACATATACAATTTTACACACAATACAATAATAATACACAATACAATTTAACACAATAATAATAAAACATAAAATAAAATACCTAATTTTACAATACAACCTACATAATTATCTATAGGTCCTACATAAGTTTCAATAGTCTTTCACTTTACTCTCATCTCATTCCCTGTAGTGGCACTATGACGCATTTCACTGACACTTTAGCACACATTTCACTGACACTCTGTAACACATTTCACTGACACTATAGAACACATTTCATTGACGCTATAAATTATCACTGATCGGAACTGTTCACTGCACTGTAAAACCATAACTTCACTGACTCACCTCGCTTCACTGATACAACAGTTCAAATAAGTCAAATAATTACAGCCTTATGCATACTTATAAACAGAAGCTAAACATTTCTAGTCTAAGGCCCTCTTACACGCTAGTTTTAAATAATTTACAATTCAAACCAAGGAAGTAAACTCGTCAGCCTAGATAAATATATGTCACCTTAAAAATTAAATGTTGAATGTCACCTTAATTTTAATTGAAAAAGTATAACTTCCAATTAAATTCTTAAAAAAATTTCGGGTCTCCTCACGTGTTTAAACTTATGATATTTTGACCTGGAAGAGCATGAAATATATATATGAAAAAAACTTCCTTTTATCATATGAAAGACCGAAATTCGCGAATTCGTGGCTTGTAGGTAGGCCTATCTCTTACGTTTGGGTTTTGTAACAAGCTGTTTCTTACGGTGATGGGTTGTTAGCCCTGCCCAACCTCTAAGCTGGAGTACCACCCCTTATCGGCTGTCCACGACTGCTTATGCAATATATTCGCAGAGCTATCGTCCATATCTGGAGGCCGTCTCCTCTATCCTGAAAGTTAGAATTTGTAAAACATATTACCGGTTGTTCTGTATGGCTGTGAAACTTGGACTCTAATTTTGAGAGGAACATAGGTTAAGAGTTTTTGAGACTAAGGTGCTTAGGAAAATATTTGGAGCTAAGAGGGATGAAGTTACAGGATAATGGAGAAAGTTACACAACGCAGAACTGCATGCATTGTATTCTTCATCTGACATAATTAGGAACATTAAATCCAGACATTTGAGATGGGCAGGGCATGTAGCACGTACGCATATTGGTAGAGTGTTAGTTGGAAAGCCGGAGGGAAAAAGACCTTTGGGGAGGCCGAGACGTAAATGGGAGGATAATATTAAAATGGATTTGAGGGAGGTTGGATATGATGGTAGAGACTGGATTGATCTTGCTCAGGACAGGGGCCGATGGCGGGTTTATGTGAGGGCGGGAATGAACCTCCGGGTTCTCTAAAAACCATTTGTAAGTAGACATATCTGTGTCTGTTGCAAAAAATCTTTCCAATGAAATTGTGTTTCTTTCTGTTAACAGCCCCTGGCGAACTTATTTTTTGACGGGCCTCGTAATTGCGGTCGAGTGGCCAAAATTTGTAAAGCAATTGTTTTGACTTTATTAACACTGTCAAAGAAAAAAAAAATAACTTTTTTTATCTGCCCCCATCAGAATGTTTGCTTGTAAGCTCGTAGCTTTACACTCTGGGGAGAGTTTACTGGAGTGTCACTCGCACAGCGCAAGGGTTCAGATCCCTTCTCTTGCGAGGATAGCGGCGCTTCCTCTATCCATTCTACATGCAGACTTTGAATATCTTCGACGATTCTGCCCTGTTGCTGTTCTGTCATGTTCCAACACTATTCTAGGTATTAGGTTAGTCCATTTTCGGCTTTTCCCTTCGAAATTGTCTACTGTTCCTTGAATTGAACGGTGAGATTGGAGTGTGACAAGTAGGCAACAGGCTTTCAACTCGCATAGACATTTATCTTACCCCCTTTTCCCTGTAAGACCACATTTCACGTACATTTTAAATATTCTCCTGCATTCACTCACTCGTTCATCCATCCATGTATTCATTCATTCATTCATTCATCCATCCATCCATTCATTCATGCATCCATCGATTCATTCTTGGATCCATTCATCCATGCATCCATCCACTTATTCATTCATGCATCAATCCACTCACCCATCCATCCATCCACTTGTTCATTCATGCATCCATCCACTCACCCATCCATCCATTCATGCACCCATCTATTCATTCATCCGTTCATTCATGCATCTACCCATCCATCAATCCATCCACTCATGCATGTTTCCATCCATCCATTCTTTCATTCATAAACCTATTCATCCATCCATCCATCCATCCATCTATCTATCTATCTATCTATCCATCCATCCACTCATGCATTCATGTATCTATCTATCCAGCCATTCATGCATTCATTCATTTATCCATCGATCAATTAATCCGTTCATTCATGCTTCCACCATCCATCAATCCATCCATTCATGCATGCTTCCATCCATCCATCCATCCATCCATGCATGCATCCATCCATCCATCCATCCATCCATGCATTCATGCATCCATCCATCTATTCGTTCATTCATGCATCCATCCATTCATTCATGCATGCATCCATCTATTCGTTCATTCATGCATCCATCCATCTATTCGTTCATTCATGCATCCATCCATCTATTCGTTCATTCCATCCATCCATCCATTCGTTCCATTCATGCATGCATCCATCCATTCATTCATGCATGCATCCATCCATTCATTCATGCATCCATCCATCTATTCGTTCATTCATGCATCCATCCATTCATGCATGCATCCATCCATCTATTCGTTCATTCATGCATCCATCCATCTATTCGTTCATTTATGCATCCATCCATTCATGCATGCATCCATCCATCTATTCGTTCATTCATGCATCCTTCCATCTATTCGTTCATTCATGCATCCATCCATTCATGCATGCATCCATCCATCTATTCGTTCATTCATGCATCCATCGATTCATTCATGCATCCATCCATCTATTCGTTCATTCATGCATGCATCCATCCATCTATCTATTCGTTCATTCATGCATCCATCCATCTATTCGTTCATTCATGCATCCATCCATTCATTCATGCATCCATCCATTCATGCATTCATCCATCCATCCATCCATCCATGCATTCATGCATCCATTCATTTATCCATCCATCCATCTATCCCTCCATTCATTCATGCATCCACCCATCCATTAATCCATCCATTCATTCATGCATCCACCCATCCATTAATCCATCCATTCATGCATGCTTCCATCTCCTTTCATGTGCATTCCATTTTTCAGTCATGCTTCCATCCATTTATTCATTCATGCATCTATTCATTCATTCATTCATTTATTCATTCAGCATCATTCATTCATTCATTTATTCATTCAGCCATTCATCCATCCATCCATTTATTAATTCATGCATCCATTCATTCATTTATCCATTCATTCACTTATTCATTCATGCATTCATATATATGTATTCATTCGTGTGGCCATACTTTGCGTGAATGCATTATTTAATTCTTAAATCAATCCTTACCCAACCTAAAAATTGTGTACCGAGAATAAAGAGTTTTCAAGCAATCGAAATTTCATAGATCGTCTGTCACTATTTGTCTTCAGAGATAATTTTAACTTCCTATTTCTGCTTTGTATATCAATGCTCAGTTAATAGCATTCTATAAAATTGAAATTATTTTCTTTTGTTCTCGTATCAATAGTTACGTGTTTGTTTTCTGAAAGATCTATTTTGCATCCTCTATTATTAATTGGTTTCCAGGTTATTATGATATTTATTTTTGCTCTAAATCGTTCCATAACCTATACTGTATTCGAGAAATTTTGCAGATTTACGTTTTTATAAAAATTTGAACATTTCAATACGAAAATTTCATTTAGGTATCTGAAAACATAGCGTTTATAAGCAACAAAGAAGTGCTTGAAGCTCGAGAATTAGATACTCAGCTGTTTCTGCAAAAGCGAATATGTTTATTTGGAGATGAGATCATCATCTCAGACTTCTCTCTTTCAAGTTTCAACCAGACTGAAGTGAATCATTGACTGCGATCGCGTAGTGACTTCAGAGGTGAAACATGCAGGGCCCCTTTTCCAAGAAGCCACATCTCTCATTACAGCTACCAGGCGCCATGTGAAGTGTGCAAGGACGTGTCCGCATCAGAAATGCCCCAACTTCCGTACTGTTAATGAATTTTCCTTCCTTCCTTTAGAACAAGTCCAACTGTGTTAAATTGATTTAAAATTTACCGGAGGCTACGTAAGTAGGGAATTCAAATGTATATAGGTACATTTATTTTTTTACATACGTCTTATCTAGCACCCAATATGAATGCTCGCTCAGGAGGATTCGTGGTGAAACAAAAGATGACAGAATTTGAAATAGCTTACTGTAGCAACACTATAAGCCACAGTCGAATGCTAATTTATTAGTAGTTAGACGTCCACGTCCAATAACGCCACATCCCTTCGCTACGGGCATGTGCAATATTAAAGTGGTAACAGGCACTTGTCTTACACTTTGAGTGAGCCATAGTGAAATAGTAATATACGTTACAAGAGCGGTATGTTGACGTTTTCATGGTCGAGGAAAAGATTGAAAAAGCGAAACGTACTTGAGCTTTTTTAATTTCCGAGAACATGAAAACAAACATACCGCTCGTGTATCGTTCATTATTTTGTGCGAAGATCGTTTATTACATACCTGAAAGACGAATTTCTAATTAGTTGCAATGAAATCTTCATGTTGGTTTCTGTTTAATGACGCCACCTTCGGAACACCAAAATATCTTTCTTCAACATTGTTGCTATAAAATGTTTTCTGTGTTTACTATACTCCAGCAGGCCGTGATATACGTCTGTCTTTCCCCCAGTCTGTAAATGCGAACTTAAAACAAACGGTAAGGTTATGTAATTATTTATTTTTCATTTTAATATTTTAACAATATTATTTATATAATATATTGCAGTAATAACATCGGCATCTGGAATCTCGTTGATTTTTTCACGGCTTCCTTAATGTTACTTGTATCAGGAATGCAATAAGTTTCGTGGAGTAGTAGACTTTACTTAATTTTTGCAAATATTTAAAAACAATAATTAACATTGCAATTTAGGTGAAATTGCAGTGGTAAGTTTCCAATTTATAATTATTACTATGTTAAACGTCTCTAAAAATAATATGTTAAAAGCCTAAAGCAGTAAAATGAATGTCGCGCTTAAGCGGTAAGAAAAGGGAAATTGTTATGTGTGTTACGTTGGGAATACTGAATGTGGTATTTCACACTTACCCGCGTCTTGGTTCTGTGCGGAAAACAAGCAAATACGCACGATCTCGCACAAAATGTGTTGTGAGCTGGGTTTTATATCAAAATGTCGCTACATATGAGAAGAAAATATATCCAATGCCCTTCTCTTATGACAGACCCATACTCTCCATTTGTAAACCGAAACAAAAATAAAACTTTCAAACCAACACAACTGCAGTTTCATTCCCGAAACTGGATGAGGTGTCTACCTACTACCTCCCGACTTGCAGCGCGAAGTCTTAACTGCGGCGTTATCGCACGCCCAATAATATTATTATTTGCACGATCATATTTTCTGTTGTACATAAGGAGAAATACTCTAAGACATAGGTTAAATTATATAGAAGTTACCCGAATTTTCATAAAGGAAGAGACGAAAATCTCTAGAAGGGACAGAGCGCATCCATTCTCGACAAGATATTAAGTAATTACAACATATTACATGAAGTGAATGGATTGGAATAAATGGAATGGGATGGTTCGGTTGAAATTATTGAGCTGTTATGGATGTATGGATGAGTGAATGAATCGATGGACGGACGGATAAAATGCGTGGATGGACAGGCGGATGGAAATTGATAGAAGACGGACTGATGGATTAGACGAGCGGATGGGGCGGAATGGATGAACGGGAGGATGGGATGGAATGGAATGGATGGACGGGCAGATGGGATGGATGAAATGCATGGATGGACAGACTGATGGAAGAGCGGATGAAATGAATGGATGGATGGGCGGATGGGATGGATGGACGGATAGGTTTCATGGACGAACGGATAAAATGGGTGGGTGGACTAGCGAATGAAATGGATAGATGGACAGGCTGATGAATGAGATGGTTGGAGAGAGGATAGGAAGAATGGACGGATGGAATTGATGGATCGACGGACGGATGAAATGGATGAATGGAAGGGCGGATGGGTTGGATGGATGGACGGGCAGATGGATGGCTTGAATGGATGGACGGGCAGATGGCTTCGATAGATGAACGGGCGGGTGGATTGGATGGCTGGACGGATGGGATGGATGGACGGATGTGATGGATGGACGAACGAATGGATGAGATGGATGGACGGACGGATGAAATAGATGGACGGATGGATGAAATGGATGGACGGACGGATGAATGAAATGGATGGACGGGCGGATGGATGAAATGGATGAATGGAAGAGCAGATGAAATGGATTGGATGGATGGATGAACAGGCGGATGGATGGATGGACGGATGAAATGGATGGACGGACGGGCGGATGGATTGGTTGGATGAACGGGCGGATGAAATGGATGAATGAAGGGCGCATGAAATGAATGGATGAACGGGCGGATGAAATGGATGAATGAAGGGCGCATGAAATGAATAGAAGAACGGGACGGATGGGATGGATGGAAGGGCGGATGAAATGGATGGACGGACGGGCGGATGGATTGGTTGGATGAACGGGCGGATGAAATGGATGAATGAAGGGCGCATGAAATGAATGGATGAACGGGCGGATGAAATGGATGAATGAAGGGCGCATGAAATGAATAGAAGAACGGGACGGATGGGATGGATGGAAGGGCGGATGAAATGGATGGACGGACGGGCGGATGGCTTGGTTGGATGAACGGGCGGATGAAATGGATGAAGGGCGCATGAAATGAATGGATGAACGGGCGGATGGGATGGATGAACAGGTGGATGGGATGGATGGACGGACGGATGAAGTGGATGGAAGGGCGGAAAGTGGATGAACGGGAGGATGGATTGGATGAATGGACGGGTCGATGGGATGGATGGACGGGCGGATGGGATGGGTGGACATATGTATGAAATGGGTGGATACACAGATAAAAATGGATAGATGGACGGGCGAATGAAATGGATGGATGGATGGATGGATGGACGGACGGTCTGATGGAATTGATAGATGGATGGGCGGACGGGTGGAATGAATGGATGGGCAGAATGGACGGGTAAAATGGACTGTTGGATGGATGGTAAAATGAAGGGATTAAATGGATGGAATAAGAATTATCATGTTATTGTGAAGGGGTTGCGGAGAGGGAGAATAAGACTTTTAAACGTTGTACAGACTGTATTCGTTTAGTCTTCGCTTGACCAATCTCGTCAAATGGAGATTGTGAATCAATATTACGAAGTCTTCCGTTTCGAGATGTTTTCGAAGACTCCTCTCTCCACAAACCTTTTACGATAGTAATTGATATGTAACGAGTGTTGCATACTGAAAGGTTTTGGTTTCGGGGAGTGTTGCATGTTGGTTTCCATCATGAAGCCACCTTTTATCTCGTGACACCGAGGCGGCATCTTCTGAAAGGATCCATCAAAATATGTTGTGAGTTTACATATATAGTACACGATTGATTAAAGTAAAGCTCACCCCCACCCCTTCCACCACAGGGGCTGCCCCGCACCCCTCACGGCGTTTACCTCTTTCTCCCTAACTGCTTTACCCCCTCAACCCAATAACAAAAGGCTTTGAAAGCAAAAGATATTCCCCTACCTAAAGATTTTTTCATATGTTTTAGGTTCCATGCAGTATAAATCTGTGTAAGGGCAATTTTAACACCTGAGTGGGACCAGTTGTAGCTTGTACAGATGAGTGCCTCTGACCAAAGGGATCAGGGTTAGATTCTCGATAAAGTCTGCGTTATTAGACTAAAGTCAGACGAAGATATGAAAGTTGCCAATGTTTTTTTGTAGAACAGATGGTATTTTATGTTACCAATGTGGATTGTCTTCAAGAGCTATGTGGAATTTCTTCTTGTTTATTATTATTATTATTATTATTATTATTATTATTATTATTATTATTATTATTATTATTACCCAGAAAAAACAAAGTGTTTCTATAATAATTCTTCTAATACGAAATAGAGACATAAATATTGATATTTTGAAAAGGTCTTCAAATAACAGTCCACTAGAAGGAAATCAAAAGAATTCTTATTTTATCTTCAATTTTGTCATCTTTGATTAAAAAAACTAAAGTTTTTATAAAACAGTTATATTATCAGTTGTTCTGTACGGCTGTGAAACTTATTCTCATTTTAAGAGAGGAACAGAGATTAATAAAGTCTGAATAAGGTGCTTAGGAAAATATTTGGAAAAACTGATTCAAGAATGGATGTTACCAACGAACTGTTAAACGGAACATTAAATCCAGGCGTTTGGGATGGGCATGTCACTCATGGGTAAATCATAGCCTGAGGAAAAAGACCTTTGGGAAGGCTCCGAGTCGTAGATGGGAGAATAAATTAAAATGGATTTGATGGAGGTAGGATATGATTGTAGGGACTGGATTAATCTTGCTAATAGGACCGGCGGGCTTTGTAATATCTCGTGCTAATTTAAAGCCATTTAAATTATTATTATTATTAATTTTATTAAATTATTATTAATTATTAAAATACTAAATATTGTTTCTATAATAATTCTTCTTACGTGCATGAATATTGATATTTTTACATCTTCTCCAAGAAGGATAAAATTTTAGATTTTATCTCAATTTTAATCTTCTAAATCTTTAGATGAGGGTAACTATTTATTAGTTATCCATTTAATAATAATATTGTAGAAAACTGGCTCTTTATGTGGCAACGAACTGTTAAACGCCAGGAATTGACATGTCTTAAATCATAGCCAGGAAGAGAAAGATTTTAAATCCCAGCTACCTAATGGGGTTTGAAATATCTCGTTCTAAAGCTTTTTAATAGAACAATTTTTCAAAAGAGTAATGATTAAAACAGTTTAAATAACTTGTCCATAAGAAGTTTTTAGTTTTGAAAAACCGTTTCTTGACTTATCGAGAGGAATTTCTGAAAATTCGATTCTATTCAAGAGGAAGGTTAATAAAGCAAGAAAAATTTTATTATTCACTGGCTCTTGATGACAGCAGTGAATTACTGATACAGCAAAGCTTGAGATTTTTATCCGCTTGATCAAGATGTTAGTCGGAACCACCACTGGTTGTAATTCTTTCCTCGTCACTTTACTTCTCAGGCTGTACGTCTCATGTAATCACTGCAGCTCGAGTTTGGTCACAGGTGTCTTAATATTACCAATCACCTTAATGCTAATAGTCGTCACCTTAATGCTGATCGTCGTCACCTTAATGCTGATCGTCGTCACCTTAATGCTGATCGTCGTCACCTTAATGCTGACCGACGTCACCTTAATGGTGATCACCGTCACCTTAATGGTGATCGTCGTCACCTTAATGCTGATCACCGTCACCTTAATGCTGACCGACGTCACCTTAATGGTGATCGTCGTCACCTTAATGCTGTTCACCGTCACCTTAATGCTGACCGTCTTCACCTTAATGCTGATCGTCGTCACCTTAATGCTGATCGTCGTCACCTTAATGCTGATCACCGTCACCTTAATGCTGACCGTCGTCACCTTAATGATGATCGTCGTCACCTTAATGCTGATCACCGTCACCTCAATGCTGATCGTCGTCACCTTAATGCTGATCGTCGTCACCTTAATGCTGATCGTCGTCACCTTAATGCTGATCGTCGTCACCTTAATGCTGATCGTCGTCACCTTAATGCTGATCACCGTCACCTTAATGCTGACCGTCGTCACCTTAATGATGACCGTCGTCACCTTAATGATGATCGTCGTCACCTTAATGCTGATCGTCGTCACCTTAATGATGATCGTCGTCACCTTAATGCTGATTACCGTCACCTTAATGCTGATCGTCGTCACCTTAATGCTGACCGTCGTCACCTTAATGCTGATCACCGTCACATTAATGCTAATGGTCGTCACCTCAATGTTGATTATCTTAACCACAAAGCTGATCGTTCTCACCCTAATGATGATCGCCACCTTAATTATGGCTCTTTTCATCATAAAGATTTAGGCCTGCTGGCCTCCAACTCTCGTTCTGGCATCTGTTTTGATCTTGCTTGCTTTGTATTTTCAAAAATTGATTGGATTCAAAATTTTAACGCGAGTCTTCGGTGTGGAAGGCAGTTCAGAATATTATTCGATCATTCATTATGTATCTAGTTAGTCAGAAGTCGTTGTTGAAAATATTGATGGTTTTTTTGTATTTTGTTTCATCGTGTGGCAATGATTTAATTGATGTTTTCTTTTTGTTACAGGTAAGTGATGTGAGGAAATACATTTTGGGACCTAAACGTGAACTTTGCTCCGGTGACAGACAAAAAGGTATTCGAGTAATTTTATTTTAACAGGTTGATGCGTACATTCATAGCGTTATTGTTTTCTAAGGTAATAGGGGCTTTGTAAAAAAATTATTTGATATTTGTTATTTTTCATTTTAATGTCATAGTATTTTCTTCCTGATACATCTTGAATTTTTCATTTTTTTTTAATGTTAGTTATGATCGAAAGAAAATGGAGTACCAAATAGAAAAAAGAAAACACATTTCCGACGTGTACTTTCGTTTAAGTTTAACAAAGGAGTAAATGCATCAGAGGTCGCTAGAATCATTTGTATCGTTTACGTTAAAAGTACGGCACGAAAATGCGTTTCTCGTTTCAAAGATGACCGTTTAGACATGAATGATTTTCCACGCTCAGTAAGACCGACTTTGATGAAGACTTCTTAATCAGATTAATTCATGATGACTTGTCGATCAACTCGGAAATTGGCCAGTATGATTAACTGTCAACTATCTACGACATTTTCATTCCATGGACAAGTTAAAAAAATTGGATGTATGTGTACTGTAAGTTTTGAGCGAAAACAACAAAAATCAGCATGTTACCATTTGGAGAGAAATAAAAAAAAAGGTTGCAGCCGCCAAATTATTCTTCAAGGAACGACCACTCATATTAATTGAAGGAAAGAAGACAGAGGACGGACACTGGAAAGTTTTCTTTTCTCAATCGTACTATCAGGGACTGGAATGCTTTACCTGCAAACTTACTAAAGGCTTTACCAAGAACCAAAAATATATTTGCAAATAGGCTTAAGGACTTTACTAATATACTGTAATATATTATAGACACTATTTAAAGGGTGTAATTGATATTTTGTTATTGAAGTGTTGTATCAGTGAAGAAGTGTGAAGTGTCAGTGAAGTGTGTTTCTGTCAGTGAAGGAGTAAATGCATTATAAAACAAATTTATAATGGCAGTGACAAGTATTTTAACAGTAAAATGTTTTTGAAGTGTTAGTGAAATCAGGATAGAATCAGTGAACTGTGTCGTAGTTCAATGCAGTGAGTGAGTTGACAGTGAAATGAGTGTAGTGCTGAAAGGTACTTGTGCAGGTATGAACATATTTACTTTAAATGTTATTTTATGTGATCGTGCTTCATTTAATTTAGGATGCTCCCTGTTGTTATTATTATTATTATTATTATTATTATTATTATTATTATTATTATTATTATTATTTTTAATTCTTATTAGTATTATTATTAATTCATTATTAATTTTATTTATTATTGTCATTATTGACTGTAATTAGCTACCACTGCCACCGGGTATATACCCATTTGCAGTGTAAATAAATACATACATTTGTGCTTTTTTCTTGCTCATCAATAGGTTGTCAGCAACATGGATCGTTTTTGTCCCAGATTGTTACTGGTGGCGAAAAATAGGTAGTGTCTTTACATAAACATCAAGAACAGAAAGAAACAAAAACTGCTGTCTATAAAGCTAATGTCGTATATCTGGTGGGACAAACAAGGCAATCCAAAGAAAAAAACGGGAAGACTGCATTAAGTGATTTTTGCAGCATGATAATACCCGTTCACATACTGCTAACATTACAAGAGCGGCTATACGAGACCTCGATTGGAACGTTATATTTCACATCCACCCTGTTCTCCTGATCTTGCGCCATCAGACTTTCATCTTTTCCGCTCTCTATCAAGAAAGATCCGGGAAATCCTCTTTCATAAGAGTTGCTCTACAAAATTGGCTTTCAAAACATCTCTTGTCCACTTGCTAACGAAAATGAGTTTTCTGTGTTTATGCATTTTTTTCAAATATAACTTTACATACAACTGTCATGATTTTGCTTCATAACGCCCTCTAAACTACTAAAATCTTGTGTTAAAAGTGACTACTGTAATCAAACTGACTCTTGTCCACAGAAAAATTGCGACAAAATATTAATTCCTAGTTTTGGAATCAAAGAATTTCATGCTTTCATTTGATTCTAAATGCACCCAGCCTCTTTGGTTTCATAATATCTCTTGCCTAGCTGGTAAGAAATTTTAGACCTAGAAACGTTTTTCGTGATTTCCGACAAATTTATGAGAATGGACAAGGGTCGTTTTGAAAATAAGCTCCTTGTAGGTTATAGTTTGTATTACTGTACTTACAAAATGGAGTGCATTATGTTATTTTTAAATATTTTTGTACATATTACAGTTTGCATTGGCAGATAAGATTTACAAAATGGAACATGTTAAGTTATTTTAAAATATTTTTGTATATTGTGCAGTGTGTATTAGTAGATAAGTTACAAAATGGAACGTAGTAGGTTGTTGTTAAATATTTTTTGTGCACAGTATGTTTCAGTTTGTATTGCTAGATAAGTAAGTTACAAAATGGAACGTATTAATTCGTTTTTAAATATTTAAATATTTTTGTAGGCCTATATTATGCAGTTTGTATTGGTAGATAAGTTACAAACGTAGTAGATTATTGTTAATTTTTTTTTTGTATACAGTATGTTTCAGTTTGTATTGTTAGATAAGTAAGTTACAAAATGGAACGTATTAATTCGTTTTTAAATATTTTTGTAGGCCTATATTATGCAGTTTGTATTGGTAGATAAGTTACAAAATGGAACGTAGTAGGTTATTGTTAATTTTTTTGTATACAGTATGTTTCAGTTTGTATTGTTAGATAAGTAAGTTACAAAATGGAACGCATTAATTCGTTTTTTAATATTTTTGTAGGCCTATATTATGCAGTTTGTATTGGTAGATAAGTTACAAAATGGAACGTAGTAGGTTATTGTTAATTTTTGTTTTTGTATACAGTATGTTTCAGTTTGTATTGTTAGATAAGTAAGTTACAAAATGGAACGTATTAATTCGTTTTTAAATATTTTTGTAGGCCTATATTATGCAGTTTGTATTGGTAGATAAGTTACAAAATGAAACGTAGTAGGTTATTGTTAATTTTTTTTTTTTTTTTTTTTTGTATACAGTATGTTTCAGTTTGTATTGGTAGATAAGTAAGTTACAAAATGGAACGTATTAATTTGTTTTTAAATATTTTTGTATTTGCTACAGTTTGTATTGATAGATGAGTTACGAAATGGAACGTAGGCCTATTAAATTATTGTTAAATATCTTTGAATATTTCACAATTTGTAATGGTAGATAAAATTTGTGGGTCACTCCTGTATAATGTTTACCCATGAGCAAACTTTGAAGTGTCTCTACAAGGCACTGTGGAAGAAATCTAATCCACGGCGGGCTTCCACGCAGTGTCAGGCCTTTGCCTTAACCTTTGCGTACATCACGACGACATGGCGTTTATCACAGCTTTACACTCATATCTGAAGCACTCCGCAGTCCTGGGATGACATCCATGTGCCTGCGGAAAATATTGATTTCCTTGATATAATTGACATTTCTTTCCTGCGAAATTCTTTGGCGTAATATTGGAGCAGTGTTCTCTCTTCCCCCTTTACTTGTCGAAATGAGGCGGTTTCGTGTGAACATTCCATTAATTATAGCAACAAGAGTAGGATAGTACGGGGAGGAAGAGGGAAGGGGTCGTTTCAATTCATGGCGGCAAAGCTAGAACACCCCTCCCTGCATCCCCCGGTTTTGCATTAGTTTATTAAATCGAGGCATTGTTTTGAGGGATACGACAGAGCCGCGTGTTATTTTGCCTCGATTCCAGCTTCCCCTCCAATTTCCTTCGTCATATTGGAGTGTGTGCTAGCGAGAGTAGATTTGGGTTGCTGGTTATGTCTATAGTCCCTCCATCCTGGCTAGGTTATAGGGGTGTCTAAAATTATACAATCAATCATCGGTGAATGTCAATTGTTGAGATAAAACGACGCCCCCTTTCCGACCTGATAACCCAGGAACGCGTGTGACAACAGCTGAAAATGCACTGTTCAGCTGACTCCACCGACTATTTGTAACTTTTCTGTCATAATAAGCTCTATTTGGAAGAAAGATTCATACTGCAATTGCTATAATTTGTCTTTAAATACAGTAATCTGTACAGTGTATTTATTAACATTCCATGGTATTCATACATTGCTTCACAGCTAGAATATGGAACAAGTCAAAAAAACTTAATACAATTATAAAGTAGTAGTAAAGTAGATTCAAATCTTATGCATTGCGAAAATCAGATATCTAGGGCCGATTGTATAAACCATTTAATCTTAGATCAGAGGTTAAATTGATCCTTGTTCTAGCTGAACTTGGAATTTTGTGTTGTATAAAGTCTAATCTGAGATTAATTTGTCTAAAACTACAGTCAACTTTGACTGAAGAAATTTCTCCGATTAAGTTAGATGATCCAAGTTCAGTTATTTCTTTTCTGTTTGAAATATATGAGTGGCAGACTGTGCAAATAGAATAACCATTGTTATTAATATTAATAGATATGGTAGTTACACTTATATATTTTAATTTCTTGCCATAATACACAAACAATCTTATATTTTATATGGCTCTATCGTGTTCAGCAGTATCAAATAACATAACCTATAATTATATTATGTTTATAACAACCATTAATTATTAATGGATGTGATAGGTACATTCATAAATGTCCAACTTGTCGTTTTATAAAGCTTTATTATGTTTAGCAGTATCAAACACCATAACATGATAACAATTTGGAGAACAGTCAACCTTCTTCTTATTGTCCGCCATTATTTACATTGCACAAATAAACCAGTGTCTCCAACAGTGTGTACGGAAAGTCGCCAAAAAGTAGTTGTAAAGTCGCTAGATTTCTCATTAATCAACAAAGAAAGATTAAATTTTGTCACTATGGGGTGTAAAAAAGTTCGCTAAACCCCTATTTAAGCAATACAGAAGTTAAAAGAAATTGTTATTGAAAAAGAGTTAAAGTCGCTAGATTGGCAACACTGAACAAACTTGTACAACATGGTCAGCGCATCACATATTTCACCTGTTTATGCGATGTTGCCAAATCCTTTTCACGTGAACTTAGATTGCATTTGAACCAAAGTAATTGATCGGAGAAAAGTTTTAACTACAATGAAGAAACTAAACAATTGTTTTTAATTTCTAAAACTCTTCTCGAATACCTGATAAGAAACTTTGTTTTTTGAAGATATTTGTCAGTGTTAGGTTGCATTATATAACTAAATTTCACAATAAAATGCTTCAGTCTAATCAAAAGAACACTAGGTATTTATTTTAAAGTCCTATCACCTACGCTGCTGAAATTTCTAGAGAATTCAACATTAGACATACTATTTTCAGTGGATATGTTTTTGATTGCACTCATTTTTATTATTATTTTATTATTATTATTATTATTATTATTATTATTATTATTATTATTATTATTATTTTATGCCTATTAGAGACATAGAAAAATTAAGTCTGTTGTAACAAAATTGATTGATCATGTTTTGTTTCATATTCTGAAGCGATTATTATTGCTTAACTTCATTCTACTTTGATAACCAGGCCTATTGTATTGTATTGTATTGTATTGTATTGTACTGTATTGTATTGTATTGTATTTATTAACCTTCCATGGTATTCATACATTGCTTCACAGCTAGAATATGGAACAAGTCAAAAAACGTAATACTATTATAAAGTCATAATTTACAGTCACAGTCTAGATGAAATATATACGACGAGGTTTACAATATAGTCTACTAGTACAACACAAAGTTTTAGTATCAAATTCATGAAGTGTTATTGGATGTCTTCAATTCACCTATAGAATATAAGACGTGAGAAATTAGGTACTTCTTTAATTTGGCCCTAAATAATCCTATGTTTTGAGTTTCATTTTTTATATCGATAGAGAGGCTATTAAAAATTTTTACTGTCATATAAAGACTTCCCGATGGAGTATGAAAGTTATTTTTTGACGTGTATTTATATTATGAACTGTTGAATTCATTACAAAGTGTTCACGATTACATACGAGGAAGATTATTAATGAAAAATACGCTGACAAGCCATGGGCATTATTTGTAGTTTTTTGAAAATAGTCTTATATGATTCCCTAGTTTATCCTACATGATTCCGCGGTTAACCTCGGCGACATTTTTTTACGTATTATAGCTCCTAACGTCTTAACCTAAAGAGTTTTATCCTAGATCATATATGTAACCAGATAGGTAATCGCTATGATAAAATCGGCAGCATTTTGAAGAGAACAACCGCCAGGATCGCCACCCGTCCGCCGTAAACGAACACAAAATGGCAGTACAGTCGCTAATGCAATTCAAATGGGAATTATGAGGTGACTTCTTATGTAACAACTAGATGGCAGCGTAGTAAACCTGACAAAAGTTGTTAACGTCAAAGCCTATAAGGCCGACCTATCTGGGGTATGTATGATCTAGGGTTTTATAGAAAATCTAGAATTTAGTCGTGTTCTGTATACATAAATTATAGTACTATGCCATCAACACTGTCCTTAGTGGCATTGCCCTCACTATTTATTTTCACTGTTCTGGCACGTGCTTCAGTAGTAACCTAGCAACGGATATTATTTATAGGCTTTGCAATTAACCGCGGTTTCGTGTATTCACGGTAAGTTTCGGAATGTATCAAACGCGGATACGGGAGAGGCTTTTTCCTTTTTCCTTTTTTTTTTTTTTACGGATGTGGGACCCGAAGGTTTACATGGAATCCTGAAGCTTATTGTGTTTACCACTCCTGTTCTGTGAAAGATTGGGTAGTCGATCAGTCGAATGTAATTTCGTTTAATGGACCAAGAATTTATTGAATAGTGACAAACATTGCAGTTTTCTGAAGTAAATACAAAATACATGTGATCAGTTCTATATTTATATGATAAATATCCGGTGGCAGTATGTAAATTAAAATATATATAAATGATAAATATCCGGTAGTAGTATATATATATATATATATATATATAAAAAAAAAACTTTCTAGTGTCCGTCCTCTGTCATCTTTCCCTCAATTTATGTGAGTGGTCGTTCCTTGAAGAGTAATACTGCAACCTATTTTTTTACTTCTCTCCAGGCAGGGTCACCTCTGTATGTTTTGAACAGTGCGCATAATCGAATTCGCGTTCTCATGTCCGTGAGTGAGTTCCATTTTAGTGGTGAATTATTACAACGCATGAGAGCCCGTTTTTTTTTTAATCTTTTCTAATGTCTTAATATGTTCTAATCTGTACGGATCCCAACATGCAGCACCATATTCCAGTTCTGGACGGACTAGTGACATATGCAATCTCTTTGGATTTATCAGAGCTTCTTCTTAGTACCCTCACAACAAAGTGTAATGCTCTCCATGCTTTTCCCGCTGTGTCTGTAACGTGTTCCACCCAGCCGAGATCGCTGCTAGAAGTTATTCCTAGGTATTTACATTTGTTAACTTGCGGATTGGCTTCCCCCTCTTACGTATACGATGCGATTATTTTATTTCTTTTTCTTGTAAAGTTGACGGCTTTGCTGTTTAGAGAAATTATTTTCATTTTGTTGGCCATTGCCCATCGTTTATTCTATCGACTTCATTCTAAAGAAGAGTAGTACCTTCATAACTTTTTATTTTCCTGTATAGGGTAGTCCACACCTGTGGAGTAACGGTTAGCACGTCTAGCCTCGAAATCAGGTGGCCCGGGTTCGATTCCCGGTCGGGGCAAGTTACCTGGTTGAGGTTTTTTCCGGGGTTTTCCCACAACCCAATATGAGCAAATGCTGGGTAACTTTCGGTGTTGGACCCCGGAGTCATTTCACCGACATTATCACCTTCATCTAATTCAGACGCTAAATAACCCAAGCTGTTGATAAAGCGTCGTAAAATAACCTACTAAAATAAAAAAATAAATGTATAGGATACAGTCATCTGCGAATAAACAAACCCTGGACAAGCTGTTACCTGGCAGATCAATTACAAAAGCCAGGAATAGAAGGGGCCCTAAGACACTTCCCTGTGGGACTCCGGAAGTAATTTATATTGGGCTCGATAATTCCTTCCCTACTTGTACTCTCTAACTGCGACAAGTTAAAAATTCCTTGATCCACTGGAGTACTCTGAAGTCAACCCCGCGTTGATTGTAGTTTAACCAACAATATGTCGAGTAGGACTACATCGAATGCGAATGAAAAGTCAATAATCACTGCATCTACTTGACTATTTGAATCTATTCCGTCTGCTAAATCCTGGCATACAGTTACTAATTGACTCTCACATGAGTAGCCCCCCCCCCCAACCCATGCTGACGACAATTATGTAACCAGTTTGAATCATTCCAATGCTGCCTTAGATATGCTGAAATCAAGTGAACTCGTATGTATGTGCGTGTGTACGAGTGCATAGTATGTGAAGGCGATTGGACATGCTCAATTCCGTTCACAGAAAAGGCGTTCTCCGGCTGTCTTTTCCAATATTACTTGTCGCAGTTTGATCAAAGCACATCTTGACAGAGTTTGAAGCAGTGACACCGACGTTGGCGTTAACAAGTTCGCTCATCGCCTCACAAGCTCTTATTAAAATTACGTCAGTCACGTCATTAGACGATTGCGGGTCATTGCTTCGTGACATGTAGTGTAGCTAAATTATGATCACCAGAAACAGAAATAGCCGGACAAGGTGTACGCTACGGCCGGGGCGTGAAACTTTAACGTAGCGTAGAGGCCACGGACATTAGTTCGAATCCCGTCAAGGGTATGGACACTCGTACGTTGTCAGCTTAACGTCTCGTGTTGTGTTAGGTGAAGGCAATTCATATTACAAAAATATTTATTTTTATTTATTTAAATTCAAATATACAGAATAAAGAAATATAATTACAAAAACAAACAAAGATAAATACAAATAAAATAATACAAGCAATATAAAAGAAGATACAGTAGTATTAACAAAATTTGAGACCGAATGAGCAGCGCTCGTGCTCGTCATTCAGATATAATATTAAAATAAAAAAAAATAATATAAATAAATAAATAAGTAAAATAAAATAGGAACTAAAATATAATTACAGCGGCAATGGAATTAAGTATATACTATAATATTAACACTAGAGAAGAATAATATCGCACGTGAAAAGTAGGATTAATATATATTTCAAAATTATAGAATACAAATATAATATAGATTGATTAATTCATACACATAGGCTATAAATTTATTTAATCAAATTTAAGATATTAACACGTTTCTAATTTTCTTGTTATATGTTAGTGGGTTACATGTTAGAAGTTCTGGGTGTAATTTAGTTAAAGCATTGTACAACCGAGGGCCAAAATTTATGCTATGCTTTAGACCAGCAGATGTGAGACATTTAGGTTCTACTAATGTTGAATTAATATTTCGTCTTGTGTCATAATTGTGTGTCTGTACTACAAACTTATTACGATTTTTATGATAAAATTTTAACAGCGTATACTTATAAATTTGTTCAATATTAAATACATTAAATTCAGAATAAATTAATTTAGTTGGATAATCGAAACGTTTCTTCAAACAAATTTTAATTATTCGTTTTTGTAGTAAATTTAACGGACTAAGATTAATTTTTGTACTTCCACCCCAAACAATTATACCATATTGAATGATAGACTGAATAATGGCCAAATAAACATTTCGTAAAACTCTAATAGGTAAGTAGCAGCGAAGATTAACGAATTTATAAATTGTTTTACGAAGCCTCTTACAAAGATAAGTAATGTGATGAGGCCATTTTAAATTCTGATCAATAATGATACCCAGATATTTTACATACGTGGCTTCTTTCAAAGGTGGACATTTACAACTTTTGGGATCTAAACAATTTTCACTGTGTATTATTAGTCGATATTTATCGCTAAATTTTAAATTTTGAACACTGGCAGCTGTTAACGAAAAAGGAACTAAAGTTGATTTAGATATATTTAAAGAAAGGAAGTTGGAATTAAGCCATTTTTAACAATGTTAGCACCTACATTAGCATTTCTATATGCTTCCTGCCAAGAAAAACCACTGAAAATAACTACTGTATCATCCGCATATGAATATATAGATCCATTAAATTTTTCTAAATTTATATTTAGCAGATCATTAACATATATTAGAAATAAAATAGGTCCCAAAATTGTTCCTTGCGGTACACCTATATCAATATATTTGTATTCACTAAATTGATCTTCAATTTTGGTCATTTGCCTTCTGTTACTAAAATATGATTGGAATAATTTTAAAACTATACCTCTGACTCCAATAGTATGTAGTTTGTCCAAAAGTAAATTATGATTGATAGTGTCAAAAGCTTTCCGTAGATCCAAGAAAATACCCAGACATTTGTTTCCGATATCTAGTTCATTGATAATTTTTCCAGTAACATTAATAAGAGCATCATCAGTAGAAATATTATTGCGGAAACCAAACTGATTTTTAGAGAGGATTTTATGTTTTTCTAAATAATTTATTAATCTATTCTTTAAACATTTTTCAAGCAATTTGGAAAATGTTGGAAGTAAAGATATAGGTCTATAGTTATTTAAATTATTTTTATCTCCAGATTTGTATATTGGAATTACTATGGCACATTTCAAAACATCTGGGAATATACCTTGCACAAAACATAAGTTAAAAGTATGAACCATGGGTTTTAATATATATTTGATAATAATTTTGAAAGTATTATTCTTAATTCCATCTATACCAGGAGCAACATTATTTTTTAACTTTTTAACCAAAATAATAATTTCATCTTCAGTTACAGGAAAAGAAACATGGAGGAAGCTAAATGTTCATCTTGTGTCTCATTTTGTAGAGAAGAGTTAAAATTTGACTTATTAATGTTAGAAGTAACTTTGTGTCCTATCTCTGAAAAATAATTATTAAATTCGTTTGCAATCTCTTTTCTGCAATTTAATATTTCACCCTTATCGTTTTTAACTCCTTGATTGGCTGTTTATTTTGTATGTTTACATCTGTAGCTTCATTTATAACTTGCCAACTCTATCAAATTTGGATTCATAATATTTAATTTTCGTTTTTCGAATGACAAGAGTTAACATATTTCTATATGCTCTGTAGTAATTTTTAGTTGTACGTTACTTGGATTCTTTTTAACTTTTAAAGCAAGTTTGTCTCTTGTACGAATAGAATTAATAATGCCGGCCGTGATCCAGGGTTTTATTTTCTTGGATTTATTAGAAATTTTCTGATTACTTTTTATAATAGTATGTTTATCTATATACTTTATGATTAAATTGTAGAAAATTTGAAAACAGGCATTGCATCATTACAATTATAGACCGACTCCCAGGTTTCTTTTGAAAATCTGTAATCAAATCAGGATAATTAATTTTTTGCATATTTTGTGATGAGAGAGTAACAGACGGCCTGGAATTGTATTCATTGTTAGACATTTTTAATAAACTAAAAACAATATAGTGATCAGTAATAGCACTAGATAGAACGCCAGGTATGAAGCTATAATTATTTTGAGTTTTTAGAAATATATGGTCGATGCATGTGCCAGAAGTTATTGAAGGCCTAGTGATGGCATTTAAATAATTTACAAAACCATATTCATGGAGAACATTCATATATTTACTGCCAATTAAATCTATACTATTTTCTAATATGTCTATGTTTATGTCTCCAACAATAATATGGTTGCGACAACCTTCTAAATTGGATAAATACTGTTCTAAATTGTCTATGAAATCATTTTTATTGTTTTTAGGGGATCTATAAATGGCGGTGAAAAAAATTTCACTCTTATCAAGCTTAATCTTAAAATGAAGTGAATTACAGTGCTCAATTTCAGCTTCTATTACACTAATATCAATGCTATTTTTAAAGTATATTACTATTCCATCGCATTTATTGTATTTATTAACTTTTACCAATTTATTGTATCCATTAATATCATATCCAAAATCGTGACATAACCAAGTTTCCGTTAAAATGATAATGTCAAAATCATGAGTGAAGCTTTGTAATAATGCACATAATTCCAGGAAATTTCTGTTTATGCTACGTATGTTTAAATGAATAAATTTGAAATCGTGAAACGAGTTACAAATGTAATTGTTGCAAGAGGTGATATCGTTAAAGACAGCTGTTTTTAAATCATTATTGTCACAGTATAAATTAAGTTGTTCTAAATGACCGTTTACTTCCATTATTGCAAGTAATATTACAAAGCATTACTACAATTAGCATGACAGTTTTTTTTTTTTAAATTATTTGTGAATTGTAATTATTATTGGGTACTGAATTCACAGTCTTTCTAAGTCAGAGACTGAATTTATTTTACTTACAGAACTACTTTCATTTTCACGTACAAAGATATTACAATCCTTGGTCCATACAAACTTGTATCCCTTCATCTTGGCGACGTCCCTGGTTTTACGCAGCAGATCTCTGGTAGCCACGGTCAAATGGTCTGCTGCAGTGAATCTCCTAGTCCCGCATGGTTTGGAAGCCGTTGTAGAGGGATTCCCGGACCATCACCTTCCTTCTTCGACTCCACCTTGTAGCACTGAAGCCAGGCATCCCGGCTGCACCTTTTGGAGAATCGGATGACAATAGGTCTGACTTTCCCCGGTGATCCTGATGGTAATCTATGGGCCACGCTGACATCATTGACTAAATTTAAGGCTCAATTGAATCAGAAATTTGGTTCACTACTTCGTAAATTTTTTCAGATCTCGCTTCAGGAATTCCGAATATTATTACATTGTCTCTTCTTGAGTATTGTTGGATTTCTTTTATTTCGTAATACAAATTGTCGTTTTCATACTTGAGGTCTTTTATTTCTTTTTGTGCTGCCTTCAGTTCTTCTTGTGTTTGAGAGAGGTCTTGATAAAAAGAGTCAATTTAGACGAAATGTAGTTTACTGACTTTTTAAGTTCCTCTACTTCTCCTTGTATAGATAGCTTGAAATTTTCAAACATGCTTCTTATTTCTGAAATAACTTGCCCGTTGCTGATTTCTTGTTCATTTATTACTATCCCATTTTCATTGTTTCTAATGGTATTGTCTGTTTCCTTCTCTTTCATCTTCTTTTCAACTTCCCTTTCTCCGCCGTCTTCGTCGATTTATTCTTTCCCATTTTACGCCAACGGTTTTGTATAAGAGCTGCTCAACAATACGTCCTACTTCTTTGCTGTCTAAAACTGAACTAATATGAAAAGAAATTTTAAATTATATTGTCATCACTGATTAATTTTACCTGTATATATACACTGGTCAAAAAAATTAAGCATATTTCCAGTTTACCCAATAATACCTGATATTTATGTTTCTTTTGGTTTTATGTGGCACGTATTATGTTTACCAATTCAAACTCTTTCATTTGTTTTATTCTGCATCACTAGGTAACGTCCAAATCACGGCTAGTAAACAAAGCCTGTAATTCGGAACACCCTTACAATGGCAGACCGCATCAAAATCATCACTTTGATGGAACAAAACATGAGACAAGTTGATGTTGCTAACATCCTTCGTGTGAATCAGAGTATTGTCTCCAGACTGTGGAGAAAGTTCCAGGAAAGTTCCAGCAGATCGACCTCGCGAGGACCGTCCACGCAAAACAACACCAGGTCAGGACCGGTATGTAAGGTTATCTGCACGTAGGAATCCTATAGCCTCAGCTACAACTCTGCGCCATGACCTGCGCGAAGCCACTGGTGTTGTAAGTAGCCAAACTGTGCGCAATAGACTTCATGACATAGGGTTATATGCTCGAAGACCACTCAAGACTCCAGCACTCCGTCCACATCACTGGGTGCTCGTGCAAGATGGGCTAGAGGATATGAGAATTGGACACGAGACCAATGGACCAGAGCTTTATTCTCAGACGAAGTGAGAATGGGCCTACACCCTGACAACAACTCTATTCGCGTATGGAGACGAACAGGGGAACGAAATCATCCCTCAATGACCGTGGAACGTCACCAACAGTTTGGTGGTTCAATCTTGTTTTGGGCAGGTGTCATGTTTGGCCGCCGCACACCACTGGTTTCAATAGAGGGAAACATGACTGCTTCCGTGTATGATAACAACATCCTCCAACCCATAGTAAGTGGTTTTGCAGAGACTGTAGGAGAAGGGTTCACTCTACAGGAAGATAATGCTTGGCCTCATCGTGCTCATAGTGTGCAGCGGTATCTGGTAGAACATGGGATCCGAAGAATGGATTGGCCAGCATGCTCACCGGATATGAACTGCATAGAGCATGCATGGGGATTTCTCAGGAGAGCCATTTCCAATCGTCCACATCATCCATTAACGATTCAAGAACTCAGGAATGCTGCCTTGGAAGAATGGGACAATTTGCCTCAGGAGAGCTTAGATGCGTTAGCACTGAGTATGCCCCGTCGCATACAAGAATGCCTCAGGGTTCGTGGAGAACCAACACGTTATTAAACAGGGCAATGAAAGCACCATTTCCTTTTCTTTGATGATGTACGAATATCAACTTCCCTTATATTTTCCGTTGTTTCCAAACAATGCAACTTTTTCATTTCATATTGAGTTCATTGTTAACAAATAGTGTATTTCTACTTTTAAGTTCATTCTGTGGAACCAAGAAACCCAATTATAATTTATCTATTTTACTTTAATTAATAAAAACCATTATATGCCTAATTATGCTTAACTTTTTTTTTGACCAGTGTAAATAATAAATATATACCTTGACCCTCTGTTATGAAACTTGCGCTGTGTATCCGGTTTAATACCGTAAAGTGGAGCTACTTGACTACCGCGAGGTTACTTGGACACAACGTGACATGTTGAGACATTACATTTAATATCTACATTATCAGTTACTTTTTTATTATTGTGTTTTATTTTCCATTGATACACGTAGTTAATGGTTAAAAATGGTGCGAACTTATGAAAAGACTCCAGGATCTAAACCCTGCATCAATTACAAAAAAAGGAGATATGGAAAAAGGGATAGAGACAGTTAGCGTAGGGATGTCGAAGAAGGGGGCAGCAGAAAAATTTAAAGTACATCGGGCCACATTAGTACGGAAGGTACTTGGAAAGAATCCGGGACCTGTTGGACATCTAACTGTTCTAAGTAAGAGTGAAGAGGACGTTATTGCAGAATCTCTGGGAGTGCCGGTTATTTTTACTTTTACTTCTTTGTACTTTTAATTAGATGATTGTTAAGGTCACTTGTAAATTTTTTAATAAACAATTTGTGAGAATAAATGAAAGTTCAATAAATGTTACATTTTCCTTTAAAATGTTATATTTTATACACATATTCACATTTCTGAAGACTTCTGCCACATATTACGGGGTAACATGAGCACCTAACAAGCATACCAAACGTCATCATCATCATCATCCTTCACGAATTAGGCCTCTGTAGACCTGTTTCGGCCCCATCTAGCAGTCTTCTTAACGGTCTTCCTGGTCGACGATGTCCTCTAGGTTTATATTGCATCATAATTTTTGGGATTCTTGAATTTTCCATTCTTCTTACATGATCTAGCCAATTGAATTTGTATCTGGTGATTTTTCTTCTACTGACTCTACTTCTAATTGTTCTAAAATTTCTTCATTCCTTTTTCGGTCTAAAAGAGTATATCCTGCTGTTCTCCTGAAAAATTTCATTTCCGTTGCTTTGATTCTGTTCATGTCTTTTATCTTTAATGTCCAAATCTCGCTTCCGTATAGAAGGGAGGGTAATGCTAGTGTATTATATATTTTTATTCTTGTAGATTTTTGTACTAATTTAGCTTTTAATGTATTGTTTATTATTCCTAGAATTTGTGTAAATTTGGTAATTTTCTTGTTCACATCTTTTTCATTTTGATAAGATATTTCACAACCCAGATAATTGAAATTTTGCACTTGTTCGAGGCATTGGTTATTGTGTATTATCTTACTTCTCACTGGGTCTTGTCCTAAAAATGCCATTACTTTTGATTTTTGTGCTGAAATTTCCATCCCAAAATCTTTTAATATTTCATTTAATGTATACAATCCTCTTTGTAAATTATCCTCTGAATTGGAAATTATACCAAACAAGCATACCAAACGTTTTATGCCTAAAAACAGTTAAGTGTTCAAGTAACCCCAAAATCGGGGCTATTTGGACACATAATCATTTTTTTGTTTAAGTTTGTGAAAGATATTTTCCTATTTTTTACCAGCTATGTAATCTTGTAGGCCAAGTAGGTGCAGTGTATATTTTTAATGTCTCTAATATAAAAGTCCCCTATTTTACATCGAAAAGTGTTATCCAAGTAGCCCCCACTTTACGGTATTGATTCTAAACTAGAAAATTTTAAATGCATATAATCTTAAACATTTTCTTTATAATGTTCGGATCCGTTCCGATATACATACCCCTTGCAAAGAACAATATGTTATATTCCTTAATTTTGTAAAATGTCCACGAATTGAAGACTTGAAGAACCTACACAAGCTGGGACTTGCATCAAAATAAACTTCTACATTACGACTGATGATGATATTACCGCTGGAATGTGGCATATATTGCCTGACATTATCTTTAGTGAATGGCTTGGTGAATGCCAGGCAGTTAAAACATTCGCAATCGCCAAGAACCATCCGAACACAGAAATCACACTGTGACAAAATCGCTATTATCTATCATAGCAATTTTTACGGATCTGTTTTAGTTCGGAGTTGTGATGGCAAAATGCTGTCACAACCAACCTCTATTTTAGACCTTGGCCGAGATCAATGAATTTTAACCCTTAAATTGACAAAACTTCATTTCTCACAGTAGTTTATTAAACCTTGTGGGGGGGGGGGGAAACTACTGTGAGAAATGAAGTTTTGTCAATTTGAGGGTTAAAAAGTTAAGTTTATTAAACCTTGTCGGAATGATAATGATTGTCCAAGGTATTTAATATTGTTCATTCTTTCCAATTATCTGTTACTGAGGTACATCTTGCTGTGTATGTATGTGTATATAATGTATCTATGTGTCTGAGTCTCTGTATGTATGTATGTAGGTATGTATGTATGTATGCATGTGTATATTTATAAATATATGTCTACATGTTATTATATTATGTCTACAAATGTACATATATTAGCAAAATATCCTAATATGATATACAAGATCAACATGTCTATTCATGTTAAATTCTCTAGGTATTTGGATTATAATTTCAAGCCTTCAATCAAATTAATGTTTATCCACCGTATGTATCTATAATGTTATGTCTCTACATAAGTATGTATGTATGTATGTATGTATGTATGTATGTATGTATGTATGTATGTATGTATGTGTGTGTGTATATTAGCGAAGTGTCATAATATTATCTATAAGTGCAACATGTCTATTCATGTTAAATTCTCTATGTTTTCCGATTGTAATTTCAAGGCCTTATCTAATTAATTTGTATATGTTTTACGCTTACAAGTGTATATTTATTGTATGGTAGTCTGTAAGTTTCAATTTGTTATGATTAGTTTAAAATATAACCCTAATATACTATATGTAAAATAGGGTTTATAAATATGGAATAAATACTACTACTAAACCGTGTCGGACTGTAAAGGAAACAACTATCTCAATGTCCATATTTTATTTGTTGTACAATATTATAGTATTGTGAAATTTTAATTTTTCTATCAATTTTTTCTATTGTTCTGTTAAAATTACAGCATATAGCCTGTTAACCTGTTGTATCCTATAGGATACTTTGCGAATTTAAAGGTTAGGCCTATTAGGCTGGTAATTAGTATGAATTTCTCCCGGAGGGAAGTAAATCTGGGAGTTCCAATGTCGTAGATTTAAGGCATGTAAAAGAAACGTGTACCTGATAGTTCAAAACTTGTTTTAACATTTTCCCCAAATTAAATTCGACGCTATTTAGCCTTTTTAAGGTAAAGCGTCTTCGAATAAAAGCCAAAAATAAGCACTACAGGACTATAGAGTGATTTCCTGGGATGTGTAGATACAAGTTACTAGCTTTGACAATAAATTTCCTGACGGAAGCTTGTCAGTAAATTTTTTCTACACCCTGTATATTTGCATGTCTTCATTTACAATGATAAGTTTACTGGCTGTAGTCATAGAATTGTCCTTACTTGGATTATATTTACCTTTTCGTCTTTGAAAAATCGAAAGGTACGATAGATTGGTCCTTGAAGTTACATTATTGTAGTTTCTACATTCCCCAATTTCCGTGGGCCGCAATACGTATGACGTTGCAGCTCAATTGATTGGCGTGCCTGTCATCTGCATGGCCTGAAGGAAGCTATCGTTAGTGGCAGCAATGTCAACAAGTTTATTGGGAGGTTCTGTTCTGGTGTTAATTGGCGAATTATTGACGTATGATCAGATCACTCACTATTGATATTCCGCTATTCAAATAGATACATCAAATTATAAATCAATTACCCGTTCAAGTAGGACAGTAATGGATTACCGTTTACCCGCGTTGTACGATGGAAGGGCGTGTTTAGACAGAGATGACTTGAGGCAGTTGGAATATGCAGTGTACTATTAAGCTGGATTCCGATAAATTTATCTTGTAAGAAGGTGATTCCTACATACCTATACGTATGTGCACACGAATCTATACATGTACCCAGTTAACCATCCAGTGAATCCATAAGTTATATTCATCCATCTTCATATATCAGTTGATCTTATTCGCCCGTCGAAGGAATGTATTCCTTCCTCCTTCCACGACGAGTGCATTTTTCCTCCACGAGTGCATTCCTTCCTCACAGACGAGTATTCCTTCCTTCCTCCAAGACGAGTGTATTCCTTCCTCCTCCACGACGAGTGTATTCCTTCCTCCTCCACGACGAGTGTATTCCTTCCTTCCTCCACGACGAGTGTATTCCTTCCTTCTTCCACGACGAGCGTATTCCTTCCTTCTTCCATGACGAGTGTATTCCTTCCTTCCACGACGAACGTATTCCTTCCTTCCTCCATGACGAGTGTATTCCTTCCTTCTTCCACGACGAGCGTATTCCTTCCTTCCTTCCTTCCTCCATGACGAGTGTATTCCTTCCTCCTCCACGACGAGTGTATTCCTTCCTCCTCCACGACGAGTGTATTCCTTCCTTCCTCCACGACGAGTGTATTCCTTCCTTCTTCCACGACGAGCGTATTCCTTCCTTCCTCCATGACGAGTGTATTCCTTCCTCCACGACGAGCGTATTCCTTCCTTCCTCCATGACGAGCGTATTCCTTCCTCCTCCACGACGAGTGTACTCCTTCCTTCCTCCACGACGAGTGTATTCCTTCCTCCTCCACGACGAGTGTGTTCCTTCCTCTTCCTTCCTCCACGACGAGTGTATTCCTTCCTTCCTCCACGACGAATGTATTCTTTCCTCCACGACGAGTGATTGCCTTCCACTGTATATCTCTACATCATTAATTCTTTAAATCTGTACTTTTATCCTGCCGAATATGTGTAGTTTCTTTTTACTAATAGCGGGTACTTGACTGTTACCAATTTACCGATAGAGTCGTTGCCCAGGGAGCGTCATAGGAGGCTGATCTACGCTACAGCCACGAAATGAGGTGATGATTGAGATTTTTTGAGATGCCACAGGGGAATCGGAGCTTCCCGAGTAAAACCCTGTGTTCCCTGGACCACGGGCTAGTCCAACACAAGTTATAAATCGGGGGTACGTCTGGGATCGAACCCGAGTCCACAGGATTATAAGTCCAATGCTTTAGCCCCTAGACCACTGTATATGTGTGTATGCATGCGAGTTCAGAAACATAATGTTAGGTATGTCATAGTGTCCTGGAATTTAACGTTTCCAGTGTTTACTAACTAATATGCAGGTTTCTTCATCCAGACAAAGAGGTATGGCCAGATGGATCGCCTTTCTTTTTTTGGGCTCGTTATGTCTGGCTACTGCAAACAACTGAGCATCGATGATTCTTTGCTATTTTTTATATAAGGTAACTAATTGCTGGCGTCAAATAAGACACCCGAATAATATGAGCAGATGTACAACAATGCTCTTGATGAAACCCCACAGTACATAGTCACAGGTTGTGAGGTCGGGACTGCGAGGTGGCCAGTCGAGAGGATCTAGTGAGATGGATGACCCATTATGCCATTTCCGTTCGTGAGTACTTCAATGAGATGTTTCACAACGCTGGATTGGTCGTGGGTCACTCATCTTACCAGCTCCTCTCTACTGGCCACCTCGCAGCCCTGACCTCACAACCTGTGACAGTGTACTGTGAAGTTTCATCAAGAGCATTGTTGCACAGGAACAGTATGACGCCATTGATGAATTGAAGGACGCCGTGCGACGCGTTTTCCAACAGATTACGTCAGCAATGCTGGGGAGAATGTCAAACCGAACCTGGTGACGCATTATTTTGTGTGAGGAAAATGATGGGGGGGCACATACTGAATATTTGGAGACTTAGGAGAGACAGCTAGTGTAAAGTGGATGTATATCTGCATTATGACCGGAATTACATAAATAGTGTGTATATTTGAAGTAATTATAGGGGGTGTGTCCACCCTGTACAAAGAAGGACCTGTTTTGCAAAGCACGTACGGCCAAAAGATTCATGCTGCCCTTCTATGCTCGAGCTTGCAGGTTGTATTGTATTGTATTTATTATCATTCCATGGTATTCATACATTGCTTCACAGCTAGAATATGGAACATGTCAAAAAACTTAATACTATTATAAAATCTTAATTTATAGTCAGAGTCTAGATGAAATATATACAGAAGAGATTTACAATATACTCTACTAGTACAACACAAAGTTTTAGTATCAATTTCATGAAGCGTTATTGAATGTCATGAATTCACCTACAGAATAGCAGGCGTGAGAAATTAGGTACTTCTTTAATTTGGCCCTAAATAATCTTATGATTTTGAGTTTCATTTTTTATATCGGTAGGGAGGCTATTAAAAATTTTTACTGCCATATAACGCACTCCTTTTTGATAGCACGATAGACTTGCCGATGGAGTATGAAAGTAATTTTTTTGACGTGTATTTATGCTATGAACTGTTGAATTAGTTACAAAGTTTTCACGATTATATAACAAGAAGATTATTAATGAAAAGATATACTGACAAGCCATGGGCATTATTTGTTTTTTGAGAATAGTCGTACAAGATTCCCTAGATTTGGCACCTACTATTATTCTAATTACTCTTTTTTGTAATAGAAATATACTGTTACTATCTGTGGAATTTCCCCAGAATATTATTCCAAAACTCATTACCGAGTTAAAGTATGCAAAGTATGTTGTTCTTAAGGTAAGTTAAGTTCGATTCCGGCTGAGGTCGATGACATTTAAGCGTGTTTAAATGCGACAGGCTCATGTCAGTAGATTTGCTGGCATGTAAAAGATCTTCTGCGGGACAAAATTGCGGCACACCGGCGACACTGATATAATCTCTGCAGTTGCGAGCGTCGTTAAATAAATCATAATTCTTTTTTGTTCCATGCACTGAATTTAAGGGCAAATTCTGTTAGTGTAATACATTTTTGTATAGCTACAATTGTTGAATAAATCCTCATCTATCTGTTAATATCAATAGAACTATCTCGTTATGTGCATGTGTGTTTATTCTCCTTCGTAACATTGAGACCCACAATTTATAATAAGCTTTTCATACTTGTACACAAGGTAAAGAAAATGAAAAGATACATGAAAGTAGATTCAAATTACAAACCAAATTCTCGGACGGGGCAGACAAGAGCACGAGAGAAACGAGTCCACGAACTGCAGATCGCGTGGTCAAGCGGACGGCCGTGTAATTTATAATGATGAAGATGCCGGTTATTGATCGAACGGGCGTGCTATTTATTCTGCACACTTCTTTTTTTTTTTTAATACCAGATATAAATTTGTTAGCTTCTCTTCAACAACGTATTCATGCTTACTTCTAGAGACTAAGGGAAGAAGAAAGAGATAAAGATTTTGATAAAGTGTGTAGCCTGTTTACATACAGGGTGCTCAAAAATTCCCCTTACAAATAATATTTTGAATTGGAACCCAGGTCCGGAAACGTACCGTTTCCGTGCTACAGCCGTTTGAAAGCAAGCACTACCTGAACGTACCTCACGTGTCTCAACAAGTAATAGATTCGCGAATCGTCCGCCTGCAACGTTACATGATGAGAGGTGCTTACGTCAGATCCTCAATGGCCTCCACGATCACCGGATTTGACTCCATTGGACTTTTTCCTTTGGGGTTGTATGAAGAGTTTGGTTTATGAGACTCCTGTAGAGACAGCAGAAGATCTGATGGCACGAGTTGTGGTCGTTGCAGGAGAGATTGCAGATACACCAGGTGTGATAGAGCGCGTTTACCAAAACATCATTCGTAGGTACAATGCGTGCAACGAAGTTGGTGGTCGCCACATCGAACCGCATTTGTAGTGGATTTGAATGTTAACCATCATTTGAAAAGGACAAAAACAGTTTAATGGCGAAGTGCATCAACATCGGTTAAAAACGCAAATCATAGATTACGAAACGACGGTTAAACAGTAACCGTGGTTAAAATGTAATTTCTGTGCACCATTCATAATCACCGATTACTTAAACATAGTTAGCTGACACTTCATTTAACCAGAGCAAAGTCTATGATGGTACACTCTTTCTACAAAATGACTAAAGGAAAGCATTCATACCACAGCAAAGATAATAGTCAACATCTAAAAACGACTGCGCTCACTCCGTTCTACATCGAAGTGAACATGTCCTACATTTTCGCGTTGCATTTGTTTGCCTTTGGGCGCTGTTATATTTGCGAGTTGCATTTCTTTGTTTTTCATTGCTGTCAGGTTAAAATCGTTCAAAATAGAAAATTGAATTGATTATATCCCAATGTGAGGTTAAGTATCGATAGACTTACTTAATAGATTTAAATATATTATATAATAAAGAAGGAATATACATAAAGGAAAAGGATGCAGAAGATTAGTAGAAATGTGTGTACTCCCATTTACACCAGGTTATTGTTCATTATCCTAAGATCCATCCATAACCTCTCTTTGTTCAGCCAGTGACAGAGAAAGAGACATTCAAGTGAAAATAAGAATCTTAACATAAGGAGCTGATTAAAAAGAAATTTGTTTTTGAGTTATTGCAAAGTCATTTGTGATTTTGATAAACAAAATCCCTCCTGAAATTTTCTGTCATCTAATTCCTCGTAAAGATTCTCTCTTTCCACTAAAGAAACTTCACGCTCACGCTCTATCCAAGTAATTCAAGTACTGTACAATAATAATCGTCTTCGAAGTAAACGTCTGTGGCTCTGGCCGCCATTTTGCTTTACTTGCTCTACTAATCACTGGTTATCTCCTTTAACCGCTCGAAAATGGCCGGTTATAGATTAATTCGTAACCGAGGTCGATCCACTGTAAAAATGCTTAACCAGAGGTTAGGAGACAATTTTAACTGGTGGTTATACTAACCGACGTTGGTGCACGTGGGCATAAGTTGAATTGTAAACAAAAGTGTTTGTGACAAATGATTCAGTTTCCATTTTGTTTCTTTGGTTATTAATGAGTTGAGTTGTAAAACAAGTGATGTACTGGCCACGCCTCATAACAAAATAAATTACTTTTAAAAGTGGCCGCGTTAAAAACATGTTTTCAAACGGCTGCAGCACGGAAACGGTACGTTTCAGGACATGGGTTCCAATTCAAAACATTATCTACTCAGTCCCGTTAACAAGTCCTAGAAGTTTGTAAGGGAATTTTAGAGCACTCTGTATACAGAGAGTAACGAAAAAAGTGGGCAACATTTCAGGTATGGATTCCTTATACAGGGACATCATTTTATTTTTACTTCAATTTTTATTGTACCTGAGTTTTTTATGTACTTCACTCCCACCCCTTCTACTAATGAAGTTCCAACTGTCCTCCACACAGAACCAAGGCCGCATATAGTAAACAGTACTGAGTTAGTGAGTACAGTACGTTCCAGAAATATGTTCGCATTTTCCAGTGACGAAAGAGCTTTCAATATTGAATTATATTTTCGCACAGGTACAATTAACTCTGACAAATTATGACCTTACAGATTATATAAAAAAATAGATTCTGAATATTCAGTGCTCTTTGCTATTAGCCCTACGTAGGACAAAGATCGATAGTGATATTTTGTCACAAATATTTCACGTCTTCAATTGCAGATATCTAAATGAAGCCTAGTACCTGTAACAAATTATATATTAGACTGTGATTTATCAGTCATCTCTGTTGTCTACTAATTTTATTAAGACTATTACACTTTTACTACGTCATACTACTTTTGACTAATAAAACTGTACGAAAGGCCGTGTTTCAACCAGTCATGGCTGTTTATCGCTACAATTTTATCACTTTCTAAGCATTTGTTTATTTTTATCACTTCCTTAGCATTTGTTTTTTATCACTTCCCTAGCATTTGTTTTTTATCACTTCCCTGGCATTTGTTTCTTTGTTCACCAACATTTCAAAAATGCAAATTCTTTACGGTACTATGAAACATGCTTTGCGATCGTCATTTGTTACCCGAATAGATTGTGAACTAAAAATGGCGGCTAAGTTCAAAGGTTTTCGTGAAGCTGACATTAGTGAAATTGAGTTTTTAGTAAGTTAATTGAGGCATTGACATGGGAAAGGTTGTAACTGCCAAAAATTCGACTTTTTAAGTTTTTCATTGAGAAGGTAGTAAATGGCCATGCCAATGGCACAGAGAAGGTAGTATGTCCGTATGTAATGAAACGAAGTTGGAAACGTAGTCACTAGATGTTGTAAGTTGTATGTGCACAGCTGTTGGCGCGGAGAAGGTAGTAACTCCTTTTACAACATCAGAGTGTGTCTAGACAAATATGGGCTGATAACTGTGCAGGGCAGAATAAGAATCGGATGATTCTAATGGTCCTGATTTACATTATTGCCAAGAAACATTTTGATTCAGTGGACTTGAAATTCCTGGTTTCAGAACATTCCTACATGCCATGTGATAGGGAATTTGGCATCATAGAGAAAAGAAAAAAAAAAGATGCAAGACCATGGTTCCAGAAGAGGTAAGGCCTAATAATGTAATAATGATGAAGGATGAGGATTTCTTCGACTTTTCTGCAGAATGTGACAAGTTTTTGAATACAACTCCTATCAAAATCAGCACCCTCAACTGGATTAGACTCTCAAGAGCTGATTTTCCTCTAATAAAAACAAGACAGTCATTTAATGACCATGAAATGTGGACAGAGCACAGGATTTTTAAGAAAGGACTGTCATTAACGACAATCACTAACTTGCATTGCTTGAAAGAAGACCAGTCGTCCCTGATGCCAAAAAGACAGACTTGTTATCTATGTTAGGCCCAATTGTATAAAACTCCTGACTAAAGATCAACTTTGATCGAAGATCGAAAAGTAAACAGTTCAGACACTTTTCTATTGTATAAAACTTTTCTGCGATCAAATTACCTTGGTTCAAATGCAATCTAAGTTCATTTTGGCAACATCGCATAAACAAAATACATGCGCGGACCATGTTATAATTCAGTGTTGCCAATCTAGCGATTTTAACTCTTTTTCAACAACAATTTCTTTTAACTTTTATATTGCCTTTTACACCCCATAATGACAAAATTTAATCTTGCTTCGTAGATAATGAGAAATCTAGCGACTTTACAACTATTTTTTCGGGACTTTGCGTATTACACTCTGTTGG
The DNA here is from genome assembly GCA_025594305.2 of Periplaneta americana. Taxonomy (NCBI): domain Eukaryota; kingdom Metazoa; phylum Arthropoda; class Insecta; order Blattodea; family Blattidae; genus Periplaneta; species Periplaneta americana. Next base: position 153,304,185 of record JAJSOF020000015.1, read on the forward strand.
AGACACTGTTTTTTTTTTGCAATGTAAATAATGGCGGACAATAAGAAGAAGGTTGACTGTTCTCCAAGTTGTTATCATGTTATGGTGTTTGATACTGCTAAACATAATAAAGCTTTATAAAACGACAATTTTCGTTTAAATACAGTTAATTGAACATTTATGAATTTATCATATCCATTAATAATTAATGGTTGTTATAAACATAATATAATTATAGGTTATGTTAATTGCTGAACACGATTTATAAAATATAAGAATGTTTGTGTATTAAGGCAAGAAATTGAAAGAAATATATATAAATGTACCTAACATATCTATTAATATTAATAATAATGGATATTTTATTTGCTCTGTCACTCGTATATTTCAAACAGAAAAGAAATAACTGAACTTGGATCATCTAACTTAATCGGAGAAATTTCTTCAGTCAAAGTTGACTTTAGTTTAAGACAAATTAATCTCAGATTAGACTTTATACAACACAATTCCAAGTTCAGCTGAAACAAGGATCAATTTAACCTCTGATCTAAGATTAAATGGTTTATACAATCGGGCCTAGACTTCCTCGATGAAAAGTATCATGCATTTTACCGAAAAATTTGTGCATAATATATAAATAACGTTAATTCTCAGTTTGGCTAAGGAGTGATTTCAATGTTGTATTTTCATAAAATAGGATTTCACAGATAAATCTGTGCCAGATTTTTAAAATTTCATATGTAACACAAACATGAGTATGCCTTTCATTTAAAGCAGTTTCTGTAATAATGTAAGTGAGAAAGTGTTCATAAATTTGTTTTTTGCTTCCCCTGAAAAATTTTGTTTTTGGCAGTTACTACTTTTCCCATGTCAGCGCCTCAATTAATGAAGGATGGGTGGAGCGGAGAAAAATTCTCTCCGGTATTGGGACTCGAACCTGGGTTTTCAGCTCTACGTGCTGACGCTTTATCCACTAAACCACACTGGATTCCAGTTTCTCCGCTCCACCCCATCCTTCATCATACAGCAATACAGAATTCCTGCACGGATGTATACGTACTTCGGTACATCACAATAATAAGTTAATTAATGCTTATTGTATTGTATTGTATTGTATTAGATTACTTTGTTTTTTCTAATCTTTATACACTTTTTTCTGTTTTTATCACCTGCCTACCATTTGCGTCTTTGTTGCCAACATTTCAAACTGCAAATTTTTTACAGCACTATAAAACATGCTTTGCGATCGTCATTTGTTTAACTTATAGATACGTCAACTGTCATTGACGGCTCCTTTCAAACATTTTGGTCAAGCTAACGTTAATGAAATAGAATTTTAGTACGTCAATTAGTATTGTATGGCATTAGAGTACTTTATTTCTTCTAATCTTCATATACTTTCCCCTAATCGTGTAATAGTCAGACTCCACTCGAGTTTTGATTTTCTCTAGACAGATCAAAACCTCTAGTGAGATTACCATTGACTATTACTGTGCTCCAACCACGAGAAAGTCTCCGCCGGATGACACGAAGGGGGGTAATGCTGTGAATGAATGTTGATGTCATAAGATGTCATGAGGTCACACACGTGGGTACTCTTATCTCTATTGGCTAGCTCTCACAGAACAAACCATAACATTGATACAGGCATATTGATACTACCCTAGTTAAAAAAAATTAGATCACAGTTAATCTCCTGGTCTTTTAATGTCTTCATACAGGAAATAACATGTGCAGGAGAGCGCATGGTTTTTAAACTGGCGTTATAACGGTAATATTATTTATCTATTTCGTTCCAATAGATGACGCAATAGTAAGCATATTCCTTTCACGGTTGATCTCATGGTTGGAGAACAGTACACTTTTACTACATCGTACTACTTTTGACCAATAAAACAGTACGAAAGGACTTCTTTCAACCAATCATGGCTGCTTATCGCACAGTTTTATCGCTTCCCTAGCATTTGTTTAATTTTATCGTTTCCCTAGCATTTGTTTGTTTTTTTTATCACTACCCTAGCATTTGTTTCTTTGTTTGTCAATATTTCAAACTGCAACCGGTTGTTCTGTATGGTTGTGAAACTTGGACTCTCACTCTGAGAGAGGAACATAGGTTCAGGGTGTTTGAGAATAAGGTCCTTAGGAAAATATTTGGGGCTAAGAGGGTTGAAGTTACAGGAGAATGGAGAAAGTTACACAACACAGAACTGCACGCATTGTATTCTTCACCTGACATAATTAGCAACATTAAGTCCAGACGTTTGAGATGGGCAGGGCATGTAGCACGTATGGGCGAGTCCAGAAATGCATATAGAGTGTTAGTTGGGAGACCGGAGGGAAAAAGACCTTTAGGGAGGCCGAGACGTAGATGGGTAGATAATATTAAAATGGATTTGAGGGAGGTGGGGTATGATGATAGAGACTGGATTAATCTTGCACAGGATAGGGACCGCTGGCGGGCTTATGTGAGGGCGGCAATGAACCTTCGGGTTCCTTAAAAGCCATTTGTAAGTAAGTAAGTAAGCAAATTCTTTACGGTATTATAAAACATGCTTTGCGATCGTATTTGTTTCCCGACTGAAAATTGCGTCCAAACATTTTGGTGAAGGTAACATTAGTGAAATAGAATTTTAGTAAGTCAATTAATGTCTATTTTATTGTATTAAAATACTTTATTTCTTCTAATCTTTTCTTCTAATCGTGTAATAGTCAATTAAATCCCACTCGAGTTTTGATTTTCTCAAAATCTCTAGTGATATTACTGTTGATAATAAACGGAGCGTTGTAAGTTATCTCTCGGAGGTGCCAGTAATACTCCCAAATACAGAATACACATCCCCAGGTCGGATGGCCTGCTGGATACACAAGTAGAAGTTCCTCTCATCCTCCGCATTAGTGTGAATGATTAAATAACGAAGTAGCACTTTTCTGAGTTGCTGCTGCAATATAAACTGAATCCACTCTCTGCGTGCGTGCGTGCGTGTGCGTATGTGTGTGTGTGTTTTCCACTCGTCATTAATACATAAAGGGGTAGAAAAGAGAGCATCCGTAGCTCATTGTGACTAGAAGTGGGGTGAGGAAAAATGTATAATATGAAGAGACAAAGAGGTGCAGATCCAGGCGAAGTGAAAGAGAGAGAGAGAGAAAAAAAGGAGAAAGAGAAGAACTCTAGTAAATTGAAGATGTAAACGCGAAGCTGTATCTGTGTAAGAGGGAGGCAGGGAGGCGGGAAGCGGGGAGGCAGAGAAGTGTTAAATGAACTAGAACACGCAAATGTTTCTTGCACTTTTCATTATCTGCTACTAGAACAAAAACAAAGACAGCAGTAGTCACAGGGTCTTCTTTCATCGTCTCGCGGTTATCGATTTCTCAACTCCCCTGCCAATTACGTAGGCCTACATCATATATGCGTTAATTACTCCTATTCTTCTCCTTCCAGGGTTATCATATCACTGTCGCAGTTTACCCTGAGTCCACGTTGTATTTTATTTTTTAGTTTGTTTTTTTTCTTCTTTCCATATTTCTCTCAATCTTCACTTCTTCATTCTTTTTTGTATGTTTACTTGTCTCAACCTTTATTATTATTATTATTATTATTATTATTATTATTATTATTATTAATGTTTATTATTTTATTTTATTTTATTTATTTATTTATTATTTTGCTAATAATTGAAACATAAAATATGAAATATACAGAGAAACTTTAGCTCGCCCCTGAAAGAGTAGAACTCGTGCTCAGGGGCGGATTCCTGAATTGAAATTAATAATTATACAGTACAGTTATAATTAATAATTATACAATACAATTTGCAATTATAGTATATAAATTTAAATTTACAATTTTTCAATTTTTATAAAATCCATACATAACTTTTTAAATTTAATACTAGAACTATTCGAATTGACAAGATTAGAATATTTAAATATAAATTTGTTATATATTCTTGGGGCTAAATTACTACTATGATTAAATACTGTAACAGTGTTGCATTTTGGTTCAAACAATCTTAAAGAATTCATACCTTTTGTTTCATAACTATGAGAATACAATTCAAAATTATTTCGATTTTTATGTATGAATTTTATTAATACAATATAATAAATTTCTTACGTTAAATACATTAAAGTCTAGAAACAAATTTTGAGATGGGAAATCAATAGGTTTATGAAGACATATTTTAATTATTTTCTTCTGTAATAAATAAAGTGGCTTAAAATTGGATTTAAATGAGCTTCCCCATCCTATAATTCCATACATAATTACCGATTGAAATAAAGTTAAATATATTGTACGTAATAAACTTATTGACAAGTAATTCCTCAATAAAACAAAATAATATACTATTTTACGTAATTTATTACAAAGGTACGGTAATTAATGTGTTGGTTTCATTTTAAATGATTATCGAAAATTATGCCTAAATACTTAACTTCAGAGGACTCTTTAATAATCGGACATTTACACTGTATAAGACAACAATCAGAATTATGTAATTTAATACTTAATATAGATGTAGGAGGTTTGTTACATTTTTCAGATAATGAGAATGGAATAATTATGGTTTTATTGAATTTGGTATTCCCGGGAAACTAGTTCGATTAATTAAAATGTGTCTCAGTGAAACGTACAGCAGAGTCCGTATAGGTCAGTTTCTGTCAGATGCGTTTCCAATTCACTTTGGGCTAAAGCAAGGAGATGCACTATCAGCTTTACTTTTTAACTTTGCTCTAGAGTATGCCATTAGGAAAGTCCAGGATAACAGAGAGGGTTTGGAATTGAACGGGTTACATTAGCTTCTTGTCTATGCGGATGACGTGAATATGTTAGGAGAAAATCCACAAACGATTAGGGAAAATACGGGAATTTTACTTGAAGCAAGTAAAGAGATAGGTTTGCAAGTAAATCCCGTAAAGACAAAGTATATGATTATGTCTCTTGACGAGAATATTGTAAGAAATGTAAATTTAAAAATTGGAAATTTATCCTTTGAAGAAGTGGAAAAATTTAAATACCTGGGACCAATAGTAACAAATATAAATGATACTCGGGGAAATTAAACACAGAATAAATATGGGAAATGCCTGTTATTATTCGGTTGAGAAGCTTTTATCATCATGTCTGCTGTCAAAAAATCTGAAAGTTATAATTTTTAAAACAGTTATATTACCGGTTGTTCTTTATGGTTGTGAGAGAGGAACATAGGTAAGGGTGTTTGAGAATAAGGTGCTTAGGAAAATATTTGGGGCTAAGAGGGATGAAGTTACAGGAGAATGGAGAAAGTTACACAACGCAGAACTGCATGCATTGTATTCTTCACCTGACATAACTAGGAACATTAAATCCAGACGTTTGAGATGTAGCACGTATGGGCGAATCCAGAAATGCATATAGAGTATTAGTTGGGAGGCCGGAGGGAAAAAGACCTTTGGGGAGGCCGAGACGTAGATGAGAAGATAATATTATAATGGATTTTGAGGGAGGTGGGGTGTGATGGTAGAGACTGGATTAATCTTGCTCAGGATAGGGACCAATGGCTGGCTTATGTGAGGGCGGCAATGAACCTCCGGGTTCCTTAAAAGCCAGTAAGTAAGTATTGTTATCATTATTGTTGTAATGTTTATGTTACTAATAAAACTAATTTTATTAAATAGGAAAACCACAAAAAGTAATGAATGTAGGCTAATATGATTAACCTCCCTATAAGAATTTGTTCGAATTAATAACGTAGATCTACTTAAACCGTAGATTTCACAAACTGAGTAAAATATATTAATGTTTGATACTGTAAAGAAAATTTTTTGCTTTGTAGTATGATATCCATAATAGAAGCTCTCCTTATTTAATTCTCCATTAAATGATGTCATTTCTGTTATGTCTTTTGAATGATGTCTCAAAAAATATGCTGTAAACGGTAATTATAATGGCTAACGTAAAAAACAATCCAGTTAATGCTAGCACGTAAATACGTGAATTACGTGTAGGCATTGGATGACAGATTTTAAAATAGTAGGTCTATCTTTTTTTAATAGCCAAGCGGCATTTACTTGGGTTCGCTTGTATGAAAAAGAGGATTCCAAATTTAGAATCCCAACAATTTCGTAACAGTATAAAACAAAATACATGATCATTAAATTTTGTGTTTAAAACCCTTTTGCCCCTTATAAAAAATGTCCCCCCCTCTCAGTTCCACGTAAAACTGTAAATTCCGACTGATTAGGTAAACCCCACATAAAAGGACGCAAAATTAACCAAATTGGGAGGTGGAGGATGACGTCATTATCTGGACGTACTTTAAATATAATCAAACGCCCGTTAATTAGATCTCTAAATTGTTTTACGGTACACGCCCCCATGACACAAAGCTTGTCAGGCGCAGTGGGCGAATGTAAATTAACTCTATTTATTGGTACCATTCATTTAACAGTCCACAATGGCTAAGGGATGATTTAATAATGGCAGAGTGATGCAAGATTGACAGCGGAGATTGAGTGTGCAGCTGTGATACGCAGCGCTACCAAACTTAAATATCGCTGTTGACAATTCTTTACGACTTCACATGCGCCACATTCGGAAAGTAGTGAAAGTTACCGACAATCGAGAGTTCGTAGTCTGCCAAAGTGTAATTATTATCAGCGGGAAGCTATGTGTCACTTTAGAGTTCGATTTACGGATTTTCACAGAAATATACACTCTCTGATACTGACAAAGTAGTTCTGATCATGACGTATCAGCATACAGCGACTGCTGTTGAACAGCTAGACCATTTTGTTCATATTCAGTATCTACAACTCAATTTATCATGGGATAAATGCCTAGGCCTAAGGGCGGCAATTTCTAGGGAGGCGGCCTTTTCTCTGTCTCTCTCTTTCTCTTCCTTTTTTTCTTTCCTTTTTTTTCATTTTCATTTTACAGTGAAATTTGCTTTTAAAACACTCGGTAAATCTTTTTGAAGTTTTTTTCTTGAACACTTTGTGAAAATCGAATATTGTTTTGTTATAGCATTGTCGCGGTTGTGGCGAGAGTAAAAGGAAAGTGTGCAGCAGTATAGTTATACTGTGAGGTAAAAAAATAATTTGTTTTCAAACAACTTCCAATATTGCGAAAACAGACACTTAAACAGGAAATTGTAAATAAATCAAATTGTTTTTCATGATATTCTCCCAGTTCTTCCCCTCTCTCTTCTTATTCTCTACCTCTGTTTGTCTATCTTTATTTTGTTCCTCGTTTATTTCTCTATTTACACTTCGTTTTCTCAATTTTCTGTTTTTTCTCTACTACACTTCTTTTCTCCTGTTGCTCTCCTCGTCTCTTCCTCGTCTTCTCTTGCTCTCCTCATGCCTGTCTTATCTTGCTCTTCTCTTCTCTTGCTCTCCTCATTCCTTTGTCTTTCCTTGCTCTCCTCTTCTCTTGCTCTCCTCATTCATTTGTCTTCTCTTGCTCTCCTCTTATCTTCCTCGTCTTCTCTTGCTCTCCTCATGCCTTTGTCTTATCTTGCTCTCCTCATTCCTTTGTCTTCCCTTGCTCTCCTCTTCTCTTCCGCCTCTTCTCTTGCTCTCCTCATTCCTTTGTCTTTCCTTGCTCTCCTCTTCTCTTCCGCCTCTTCTCTTGCTCTCCTCATTCCTTTGTCTTTCCTTGCTCTCCTCTTCTCTTCCTCGTCTTCTCTTGCTCTCCTCATGCCTTTGTCTTCTCTTGCTCTCCTCTTCTCTTCTCTTGCTCTCCTCATTCATTTGTCTTCTCTTGCTCTCCTCTTCTCTTCCTCGTCTTCTCTTGCTCTCCTCATGCCTTTGTCTTATCTTGCTCTCCTCTTTCTTTGTCTCCTCTGCTTTGTCTTATCTTGCTCTTCCTCTTCTTCTCTTGGTCTCCTCATTCCTTTGTCTTCTCTTGCTTCCTCTTCTCTTCCTCTCTTCTCTTGCTCTTCCTTTGTCTTCTCTTGCTCTCCTCATTCCTTTGTCTTCTCTTGCTCTCCTCTTCTCTTCCGCTTCTTCTCTTGCTCTCCTCATTCCTTTGTCTTCTCTTGCTCTCCTCTTCTCTTGCTCTCTTGCTCTTCTTCTCTTGCTCTCTTCTGCTTTTGTCTCCTCATGCCTTTGTCTTCTCTTGCTCTCCTCTTATCTTCCTCGTTTCTCTTGCTCTCCTCATTCCTTTGTCTTATCTTGCTCTCCTCTTTTTTGTCTTCTCTTGCTCTCCTCATTCCTTTGTCTTCTTTGCTTGCTCATTCCTTTGTCTTCTCTTGCTCTCCTCATTCATTTGTCTTCTCTTGCTCTCCTCATTCATTTGTCTTCTCTTGCCTCCCTCTTCTTTGTCTGCTCTCCCTCTTCTCTTTGTCTTCTCTTGCTCTCCTCATTCCTTTGTCTTCTCTTGCTCTCCTCATTCCTTTGTCTTCTCTTGCTCTCCTCTTCACTTCCGCTTCTTCTCTTGCTCTCCTCATTCCTTTGTCTTCTCTTGCTCTCCTCTTCTCTTCCTCGTCTTCTCTTGCTCTCCTCATGCCTTTGTCTTATCTTGCTCTCCTCTTCTCTTGCTCTCCTCATTCCTTTGTCTTCTCTTGCTCTCCTCTTCACTTCCGCGTCTTCTCTTGCCCTCCTCATTTCTTTGTCTTCTCTTGCTCTTCTCTTTTCTTCCTCGTCTTCGCTTGCTCTCTCCATTGCTTTGTCTTCTCTTGATCTCATTCTTTTGCCTTCTCTTACTCTCCTTTTCTCACCCTCGTCTTCTCTTGCTCTCCTTTCCTCTTCCTCGTCTTCTCTTGCTCTCCTAATCCCTTCATCTTCTCTTGCTCTCCTTGTCTCTTCCTCGTCGTTTCTCTTGTTCTCATCGTGTCTTCCTCATTGCCTTGTCTCGCTCCCATCTCTTCCTTGTCTTCTCTTACTCTCTTCGTCACTTTCTTGTCTTCTCTTGCCCTTCTCATCTTTTCCTCGTTGTCTTGTCTTGTTCCCCTCCCCTCACCTCTTTTATGATCTCCTCTCTTGTCTTATCTTCTCTCTCCTCTCCCTTCCTTTTCTTCACTCTCTTTTTCTTGCTCTTCTAATTTTTTCTATTTTCATCCTATCTTCTGCTTTCCTTTTTCCAGTTTCGCTCTTCTCTTGTCTTTTCCTTTTCTTCCTTGCTTTCCTGAACAATTTTGAGAAATACAAAATTATATGTTAACCAATTTGAGTTGATTGCATTGTTGATTCATGCTTATGCGTCTGATGTGTTTGAGTTGAGAATTTTATTTTTTTTTTTTTTCATCCTCGCCGTGTATAGGGAGGGAAAAAAAAAGTAATTGGACTTGGCGAAGGAAGGTTGAGAGTGTTTGTGTTATAATTAAACGAGATTTAGCCTCCCCCACTAAACCACTGTGCAATGCATCAGATAAGATGCAGCGAGAGCCGATCACGTCTGTTGCAGTGTTGCGTAATGGGAAGATTTCTCTAAAACCACAACGAAAAGAGAGGGAGGTGGAATTAGTGTGTTTAGACGTGCAGCAAATTCATTGTCTGCCATCGTGCGGTTGACTATTAACCTCTTCACCCTCATCATCTACATTATCAAGTTTAATTTTACTTAGCTTTTTTTTGTTTTTATTTTCTTTTCGCTTTTAAAATTCCTCACGTAGGGTAAGGAATGAAACAAAACAAAACACAACTAAAACGACCTGCTTCATAAAGCATTCATGGGCCCATTTCTCGGCTTTCATATCATGACGCATTACACTTTTTGTGCAACTGGGTGTGAATCGAAGGGGCCGTGTTTGATTCTTGCCATACGAATAACGTCCCATTGGTAAAACGTGGGCTATACTCATATCACGAGTGTCCTTGAACCGTGTCTGCAACATTTCTCTCCTACATCAAGGACTAGACCAGTGGTGCTTAACCTTTTCAGACATGAAATCACGTAATGAAATGTTAACACATGTTAGCTGAAGACTGTTAAATGTTACTGAAATAAAACCTAAACTGAATTCCAGATCAGACAAATATTGAGGTAAATGACATAATTAGGAACATTAAATCCAGACGTTTGAGATGGGCAGGGCATGTAGCACGTATGGGCGAATTCAGAAATGCTTAGAGAGTGTTAGTTGGGACGCCGGAGGAAAAAAAGACCTTTGGGGAGGCCGAGACGTATATAGGAAGGTAATATAAAAATGGATTTGAGGGAGGTGGGATATGATGGTAGGGATTGGATTAATCTTGCTCAGGATAGGCACCGATGGCAGGCTTATATGAGGGCGGCAATGTACCTTCGGTTTACTTAAAAGCCATTTGTAAGTAAATAAGTTTCATTTGAGTCGGTTAGAGTCATAACTCGTTCCAAAAATGAAAATTTTCATAAGTGAGGGAAAACATATTTGTAATACTTGGAGCCCATTTTCTTCACAATGAATGTTAATAAATGAAAGAGCAATGATAAAAAACTACTATTCATATTTGTAACTGTATTTATTTATACAGGAGTAAAAGTTATTTAGCTTTAAATTATGGATCATACGAGTTTTGACAATGTCCTTTGGATCATGAGTGTTCTGAGAGTGCTCCGTTTGGAATATGTGAGTTTAGAAAGTGACCAGTTGGAATCATGTGGGATTTGACAGTAACAAATTGAAATATTACACAAGAACATTAATTCAAGCATGTTTTAAAATTCAATGTAAAAGAATAGGTGTCCGATTATTAAATTCTTCAGCTGAGTACATTTTCAAAATAATATAGTACAATATAAATTGAGGGGTCCAGTCACAAATCTTGGAATGGGAAATTAGGTATTCTCAAAACAGTCTGAGAATTTATTGTGGAAATTTAAATTCCAGTGGACTATGCTATTGCCAGAGTTATTGCAATTATGGCACAACATTCTAGAGACGAGAAAAAAAACTAAATTTTCTCAGAAAAGCGGGTTCTCCCCATATTTGAGTCGAACCCTCAATTTATAATCTACAAAAGAAATACTGATTATAAATTGTATCAAAACTCACATTTTTCGTTACTACGTTTCTTTATATTACAAAATTAATATCTGCTTCCATCAATTCGCGCGTGTGTCCAATTTATTATTCACGGCATCATCAATGACATACATGTAGAACTTGAATATATTATAATTGTGATAAAACACTCAATCCTGCTTAATTTACCAATACATCAGTAGGAGCGAAGCAGAATCAGAAAAGAATATTAACCTTGCTAATCTGGCCCGGTTTCTTTTCGTTATTTCTGTAGCTGCTATACATTTCCGTGGTCGTCCTCTCTCTCCAACCGGTAATACGTTCTCTTTCATAATATTACGTTTACAAAATGCTTAATTACAGCCGCTAAATTCACTGATATTTTTAATAAAATAACAAGGTGCATGTAAGATACTCATCCACAACCCTATTCTAGACAACAAGAAGTGGAGAAGCGGGAGGGAAATACTGATCGGTGATTGGTTGAGAAGCGCTACACAACAGAACTCACAAGATCCAGTGGATCATGAGACTATTGACAGAAACTGGGAAGTTTGTCACCTATTTACACAACCAGACTGCAACGAGACAGAAACTCTTGGCCACGTGTTGGGCTTTTGTCGGAAAGGAGAGTTATTGCGTAACAACAGGCATCATAGAGTCGGTGGAGCTATCGCCTGTCTTCTTCGGAACAAGGGTTGGGAAATTCATGAAGAGGTCCACTGCATTTCTGAAGACGACTCTCACAGAAGAGCGGATATAATAGCAATAAACAGGCAAACAACAAAAGGCTATTATCATAGATTTAACTATACGCATGGAGAGAGATCTAAACCAAGCTCATCAGGAAAAAAGAGGGCCATTTATGAAACTTGTATTCCCTACCTTAGTGCCAAGTATAACATCCCTCTCTTCAATTGGTCAGTGACAGGTTTATTTATTGGTGCTCGGAATTCTTTACCAAAATGTACATATAATTTTTTTAAAACAATTATCAATATCAACTTTTGAAATTCAAAAAATCATCTCGCAAATTCTTAAAGATTCCCTGCAGATTATACAGTTTCATTTATACCACTCAGAAGGCCTTAATTGAGATATGTTAATTTTAAATAAAATCTTTTATTTGTAAGTATAATTTTATAGTCATCTTCTAAGATTTTATTTTATAATTGATAATCAATGGTGCTTAGTTATTAAATTTTATTTTTATAACAATATTCATATTTAATTGATTATATTTGTTTGATATTAATTTCCGGATCCTCGTGGTCATCCTTAATTAAGGCCGGACGAGTTATTTCTCTCTCTCTCTCTCTTTCTCTCTCTCTAAGAAATCTCATTTTATCATTTTTTGGAGCATGTGAGTTATGACTCTAATCTACTAATTTATATTTGATACTGTTACTCCAAGATATTTGAATGTTTCCACTCTCTAAGAAATCTCATTTTTCATTTTTTATATTTGAGCATGTGAGTTATGACTCTAACCTACTCATTTATTTATTTGATACTGTTGCTCCAAGATATTTGAATGTTTCCACTCTCTAAGAAACCTCATTTTTTCATTTTTGGAGCATGTGAGTTATGACTCTAACCTACTCATTTATATTTGATACTGTTGCTCCAAGATATTTGAATGTTTCCACTCTCTAAGAAATCTCATTTTTTCATTTTTTGAGCATGTGAGTTATGACTCTAATATTTGATACTCATTTATATTTGATACTGTTCATCCAAGATATTTGAATGTTTCCACTCTTGAATGTTTCCACTAAGAAATCTCATTTTTTCATTTTTTGAGCATGTGAGTTATGACTCTAACCTACTCATTTATATTTGATACTGTTGCTCCAAGATATTTGAATGTTTCCACTCTCTCAATTTTTTGAAATCTCATTTTTATATTTGATACATTTTTTGAATGTTTCCAGCATGTGAGTTATGACTCTAACCTACTCATTTATATTTGATACTGTTACTCCAAGATATTTGAATGTTTCCACTCTCTAAGAAATCTCATTTTTTCATTTTTGGAGCATGTGAGTTATGACTCTAACCTACTCATTTATATTTGATACTGTTGCTCCAAGATATTTGAATGTTTCCACTCTCTAAGAAATCTCATTTTTTCATTTTTTGGAGCATGTGAGTTATGACTCTAACCTACTCATTTATATTTGATACTGTTGCTCCAAGATATTTGAATGTTTCCACTCTCTAAGAAATCTCATTTTTTCATTTTTGGAGCATGTGAGTTATGACTCTAACCTACTCATTTATATTTGATACTGTTGCTCCAAGATATTTGAATGTTTCCACTCTGTAAGAAATCTCATTTTTTCATTTTTGGAGCATGTGAGTTATGACTCTAACCTACTCATTTATATTTGATACTGTTGCTCCAAGATATTTGAATGTTTCCACTCTCTAAGAAATCTCATTTTTTCATTTTTTGGAGCATGTGAGTTATGACTCTAATCTACTCATTTATATTTGATACTGTTGCTCCAAGATATTTGAATGTTTCCACTCTCTAAGAAATCTCATTTTTCATTTTTTGGAGCATGTGAGTTATGACTCTAACCTACTCATTTATATTTGATACTGTTGCTCCAAGATATTTGAATGTTTCCACTCTCTAAGAAATCTCATTTTTTCATTTTTTGGAGCATGTGAGTTATGACTCTAATCTACTCATTTATATTTGATACTGTTGCTCCAAGATATTTGAAAGTTTCCACTCTCTAAGAAATCTCATTTTTTCATTTTTTGGAGCATGTGAGTTATGACTCTAACCTACTCATTTATATTTGATACTGTTGCTCCAAGATATTTGAAAGTTTCCACTCTCTAAGAAATCTCATTTTTTCATTTTTTGGAGCATGTGAGTTATGACTCTAATCTACTCATTTATATTTGATACTGTTGCTCCAAGATATTTGAATGTTTCCACTTCTTCAAAGGGTAAATGGTTTTGAACTTATTCCTCGAAAACTAAATCAACGTGTTTTTTTTTCTCAAAATCGTGCCTCCTGGACATACAAAATTATTCAAGTTGGGAAGTTTTGAAATGAACACACGGTATGTAATCGTTGATAGCAAATGATTGGATTTAACACGTCTGCCAACAAAACATGCCTTTTCCTTCATACGAGGACAGTTGTTAACATTCTTTAGGGTCAGTTATAATTCGATCGCGCCTCAACTGTAAGTCGCCTGGCCGAAAAACTGCGAGTTTGTGATTCCTATTAGCAATGTGAAGAGGAATTCAGTTGTGACGGTTGTGTGTCTATTTTTATTAACTCCTCGAGGCTCTGGCGACTAGTTTTGTTGTTTACTTTATTATACACGACTCGAGGCGCTCTAACCTGCAATTTACGATGACGTCATGAATTTCGTGGTCATCCAAGACATTCCAGCAGGTGGGACTTGACAGATATCTACATAAAATATGAAACAACGTTTTGTTGGTAAGAGCACAGCCGCAAATTTAAGATACTGGGAACGGTTTCATTGTTGCTTTTATTAGGACCCCCCCCTCATTCTTTTCTTCTTTTAAAATTTATCTGTTTTTAAAATCTTCTGTCCAGAGTCCGGCAGGTTACACAGCGGATATTGGAATTCCAAGGCATACTTTTAAAATGTTGGCCCGAAATAAGTAATTCGTTTATGAAATTCCTGTCCTTACTTCGGGAGAATTGTCCTCTGTGGAATTTCGTTGGAATATGCTTCGTAGGATGTTACAGATTCCCGGTAAAGGTCATGGACCTGGAGAAATTTACAAATCTGCATTTGAATTTCATGCAATGTAGAGAAGTTTTATAATGCTATTCAACCTCTTTTGTTTTCCGTGAATAGTATACATGTTTCCTGTAGAATCAGTCCTATCGCAAGTTCCAAATAATTTTCATATTAACATGTATTCATCGGACAGCAGCAAACTGCAGGATGTAACTAAAATAGATGTCAAAACTTTGAGGCATATTCCTCTGATATAAAGGATGAAAAAATATTATACGAACACTGGTCCGGAAACGCTTTATTTCCTTGTTACAGCCCTTTTTTTCTACAATTCTGCTTATATTATATGATTATTAGGGCTAGGATTTTGATAACCTATAAATCATAAAAAGAAGTCCTAAAAACAATGCATTTATGACCTAAAAATCTTTCAAAAATGCCCTTAAAATGCCCTAAAAGTTGATCTTACATTCTAAAATTGGCTTAGTAGGAAAAGGAGTTTTGTGCTACTTAATATTTAGACTAGTAATTAAATTAAATTCTAGTACCAACATTTAAGTTTATTTAATTTTACATAATTTTTTCTAAGTGGTACACTTTAATTAATTATTTTGTGTGAGATCGTGCGTATTTGCTTGTTTTCCGCACAGAACCAATACGCGGTAAGTGTGAAATACCACATTCAGTATTCCCAACGTAACACACATAACAATTTCCCTCTTCTTACCGCTTAAGCGCGACATTCATTTTACTGCTTTAGGCTTTTAACATATTATTTTTAGAGACGTTTAACATAGTAATAATTATAAACTGGAAACTTACCACTGCAATTTCACCTTAATTGCAATGTTAATTATTGTTTTTAAATATTTGCAAAAATTAAGTAAAGTCTACTATTCCACGAAACTTATTGCATTCCTGATACAAGTGACATTAAGGAAGCCGTGAAAAAATCAACAAGATTCCAGATGCCGATGTTATTAATCCAATATGTTATATAAATAATATTGTTAAAATATTAAAATGAAAAATAAATCATTACATAACCTTACCGTTTGTTTTAAGTTCGCATTTATACACTGGGGAAAAAAGACAGACGTATATCACGGCCTGCTGGAGTATAGTAAACACAGAAAACATTTTATAACAACAATGTTGAAGAAAGATATTTTGGTTTTCCGAAGTTGCCGTCATTAAACAGAAAGCAACATGGAGATTTCATTGCAACTAATTAGAAATTCGTCTTTCAGGTATGTAATAAACGATCTTCGCACAAAATAATGTACGATACACGAGCGGTATGTTTGTTTTCATGTTCTCGGAAATTAAAAAAGCTCAACTACGTTTCGCTTTTTCAATCTTTTCCTCGACCATGAAAACGTCAACATACCGCTCTTGTAACGTATATTACTATTACCTGATACAGTTTCCATGTAGCCCATCACAAGGCCACTCTTATACGGAATTAGCAAGTATAGAGGAGTATATATTGAAGGGGTGGTTGGACTGATCGATTACATGGGGTGTACTACGTTAAAAGGGCAATATTTGTGTAGGAAAACTATTAAAATATTATACAAAATAATGGGTATTAGCCACCGGCGTAGCTCGGTCGGTTAAGGCGCTTGCCTGCCTATCCGGAGTTGCACTCGGGCGCGGGTTCGATTCCCGCTTGGGCTGATTATCTGGTTGGTTTTTTCAGAGGTTTTTCCCAACCGTAAGGCAAATGTCAGGTAATATATGGCGAATTCTCGGCCTCATCTCGCCAAATATATCACTATCACCAACTCCATCGACGCTAAATAACCTCGTAGTTGGTACAGCGTCGTTAAATAACCAAGTAAAAAATAAAGGGTATTAATGGGCAAAATATGTAGATAAAATATGAAAGGAAATAAACATTATTTTATATTAATAATGGGGATTTGCGGCCAAAATTAAGTGAAAATGCGTCAAAAATGTCCGAATAACACAAAAGATGCTCTTATGAGTTGAAACAGGCAAAAAAAAATGCCCTAACAAATATGTCTTAAAACACTCAGTTTATCACATAAAACATAAATACTAAAGCGGCTATGTTTCTGGCTTATTAGAAAAAAGATGCAATTTCATCAAAATCCTAGCCCTGATGATTATGAAGATTATGACTTAAAATAGCATACCACATGGAAGTCTGTTTCAAAGAAAGTGCTCCAAATGGCCCCCATTAGTACGAATAAGCTTACATGCATAAATCTGCAGGACTTTCCACCCTTTTTTTTTTACCATATTATTTAACGACGCTATATCGACTTTTTATTTAGCTTCGATGGGATTGTTCATAGCGAACTGGTATTTGGTGAGATGGGGCAGAGGATTCGCCATAGATTGCCTGTCATTCGCCTTACAGTTGGGACATTCTCGAAAAAAACCCAGTCAGGTAATCAGCACAAGGGGGAATCGAACCCACGCCCGAGCGCAACCCCGGATCGGCATGCAAGTGCCTTAGCCGACTGAGCTATTGGCTCTCTTGAGTTTATAGATAGTCCCTGTGTAGCCAGGAACAATTTTTAGACCTCGTGAACCTTTTGGAAGACTTGGACTCGTAGAGGGAATGCAGTATTATCCCATAAAACCCGAGTCAGAAGGGAAGACTAAAATTTGGCTAAATAAGGTACTACTGATCCGCACCCCTCAATCAGCAGCCCTGGAGTGTATCCTTTGTAGGCGACGGCGGCTGCACTTTCATCAGAGTCTGTAACGTCATTAAGTGACAAATCAGAGTCTGTGTGTCTCACATCCATCACCAATTGGTGGTTTCGCTACTTTCCTCTCTTCTACACTCACCGGCTTTGCTCACCAAAGCGATAGCATCGCAGTTTACTCTAAAAGTTACCTACACCGACGAGGAGATAAAGCTGATTAGAGTTCTGTAGCTCCTCACACCTGCAGATTAATACGAACCTCGGTCGATGTCGCCGCCGTACAGGACTGGGTTTAAAAAGCTTGCTCGACACCGCAGCAGCCTTCGCTTAGCTTAGAACATCTTGTCTTGTGACGAGTTCTGACAATGGTCACTTTCATTATTAGAGTTAGAAATGCGGTAGACTGCCGCAGGTATTTTATGTCCTAGTTTTCGTTAATCGCCAATTCGCAACTTCGCTTAGCTTAGAACATCTTGTCTTGTGACGAATTCTGACAATAATCACTTTCATTAGAGTTAGAAATGTAGTCGGCTGCCGCAGATATTTTATATCTAGAGATTTCTAATTTTCTCAAACCACGGATTCGCAGCTTCGCTTAGATTAGAACATCTTGTCTTGTGACGAATTCTAACAATGGTCACTTTCATCAGAGTTAGAAATGCAGTACATTGCCGTAGGTATTTTATGTCTAGAGATACCTAGTTTTTGCTAATCACGGATCGCAGCTTCGCTTAGATTAGAACATCTTGTCTTGTGACGAATTCTGACAGTGGTCACTTTCAATACAGTTAGAAATGTAGTAGAATGTCGCAGGTATTTTATGTCTAGGGATTCCTGGTTTTCGCTAATCATGGATTCGCAGCTTAGCTTAGATTAGAACATCTTGTCTTTTGACGAATTCTGACAATAATCACTTTCACTGGAGTTAGAATTGCAGTAGACTGCCGCAGATATTTTATGTCTAGATACTCCTAGTTTTCCCTAACCACGGATTCGCAGCTTCGCTTAGATTAGAACATCTTGTCTTGTGACGAATTCTGACAATAATCACTTTCACTGGAGTTAGAATTGCAGTAGACTGCCGCAGATATTTTATGTCTAGATACTCCTAGTTTTCCTAACCACGGATTCGCAGCTTCGCTTAGATTAGAACATCTTGTCTTGTGACGAATTCTGACAATAATCACTTTCACTGGAGTTAGAATTGCAGTAGACTGCCGCAGATATTTTATGTCTAGATACTCCTAGTTTTCCCTAACCACGAATTCGCAGCTTCGCTTAGATTACATCATCTTGTCTTGTGACGAATTCTGACAATAATCACTTTCATTGGAGTTAGAAATCCAGTTGACAGCCACAAGTATTATAAGTTTAGAGATGCCTAGTTTTTGCAAACCATGTATTCGCGAAATTTGACTTTTTCAACTGTTGAAAGCTAACATTTTTTTATTTCAAGCACTAGCAGGTCAAAAATCTAACTTTGAATTCCAGAAATATCGAGAAGTTTACGTTTTTAGCACGAATTTATTCAAAATCTGTATTTTTCAGTAGAAATTTTCACTTTTTTTAAGAAATAAAATTTGAATTAGAGATCCTAAAGATTAATATTTATGTACACAATTTTGAATTTAATATTCAAACTCTATTTCAAAAAAAGATTTGAATCTAGTATTCAAACCGGATTTTGAGTGACTGTATTTTTAAATAGAAAGTAGAAATAGCCTGAATGGACCTCTGATTGCGGTCCTGGCTAATACATCTATTATCACATCAGGCAGTAGGACTTCATCTCACTTGATGTGTGTCAGAGGAAGAACAATAATTGTTTGTATATATCTGAAGTCTGATTAGTATAATATGTTACTAGTCAGCGATATATACAATAGAGGGGGAAAGTAACTAGCCACTCTACCCCATTATCTCCTGGCATAGTTGTCTCATGAGTGATGCCTAATTTTTATTACTTACGAGCATTCAATCAGTCTTCGAATTGTTGACTAACATACATACATACATCATACATACATACATACATACATACATACATACATACATACAGTAGCGTGCAAATTAATCCGAACACGACATATGTTTACATTTTCTGTCATTGTTGGCCTCTTTGCTCATACCGCTTTAATTGAAAACTGTAGTACGTGTAATTCCATTGTTGAAGGTCTGTCGTTATTATTTTTTATAATATGTGACATTTTGCCTGTCGTTTTGTACTTATAAGCATTTCAGTTGTGTTGAAGACTTAATACTGCAATCCTGTTTACAATCTGTCGTCTTGAAAATGGATACAACTCCGAAAACGGTCTAAAATTATAACATTAGATGAGCATTCTTCTATGACACGGAGGCAAATTGCTGCAGAATGTCACATCGGTTTGGCTACTGTTAACTTCGATCATAAAACGATACAGGGAGACTGGATCCATCACACCCCAGAAAAAAGGAAACTGTGGCCGGAAAAGGAAGACTATCTGCAGATGATCGTTTAATTGTCAGGAAAAGTAAATTAAATCCTAGACTAACTGCTGTCGACTTAACCCGCGAGTTAATGGCTACCACTGGGGCGAATATTCACGTCACAACAGTGCGGCGCAGACTTTGGAAGCTGGAAAGGGCTCGAAAAAGACAAAGTAACCCCTATGAAAAACGCTTAATCTCGTGACCAAATATTACATCAAACTGGAAATATAAATGACTGGAAGAATGTATTTTTCCGATGAGTCTCAAAATTCAAAGTCCACGGCCACCGTGTTTCACGTACGGAAAGGATCCGAAAAATAAAGAGCTCATCTCCAACAAGCACCCAAAATAAAGTAATGTTTTGGGGTTGTTTTACACATGAAGGGCCTGGAGCATTAATACCTATCAAGGGAATGATGAATTCTGACAAATATATTCACTTATTGGAAACCAGAATCGTACCCCAGCTGCAAAAATCATTTCCGGATGGCAGAGGTGTGTTCCAACAAGACCTGGCACCATGCCATACGTCTCGAAAAACTACAGAATTCTTCAACAAGAAGAATATTCAGGTACTCCTCTGGCCAGGCAACTCACCCGACATCAACCCCATTGAGAACTGGGTCAATTTGCAAAACAAGAATGCAAAAATTGGATTGTTCTACAAAGGACAAGATGATTTCTGCCCTCAAATGGTGTATGACGTTTGAGATGAAGAAATGAAGAATATTTGTGGGAAATTAGTGGAATCCATGCCAAATCGTCTCAGAACTGTTAGTAACAAGGGAGACCACATAAAAAGATTACTGAGATATGGGAGATAATTTTTTATCCCGTTTGAGTGTTTTTGCATACGTAATTACGTTGTTCGGATTAATTTGCACGCTACTGTACATAGCTTCAATGTTTCGTGTTTGTTGTTTTAGTGTATTGTTCATACATAGGATGGGCGAAAGTTACGCAGATTTCTTTGCCAACAGTAACGAATTAATTATGGTACCGGTACCATAGCCCTGTCCCCTTTATTTTTTATTACGGCTGGTCGTATTCCAAACTACTTTGTTTTAAACACATGATAATATGTCATCCAAGGCCTATTGTAATTAATGACGTCACCGTATTAACGGAAAGTATGACCATATGTCCGGAATTTCAAGCGCATAATTAAACATATCACGTTAAAAGTACTGTAAAAAAGAATTATGGAGGATACAGAAGAAGAACGAATATTGGATGAAACAACTGAAAAATTATATAGGAGAACTCTGGGTACTCCGGGAGGTTGGGTGCTCGAAGATGTGTATAGATGTCATAAATGAATAACAAGAACTGAAGCACCTGCTTTAGAAATATTGAAAGTGTACGAAACTTTGGCAATATCGACACTTTCATATTGGTGTGAAGTTGGGGGCAATAAAATAAGACGAGCCAGGAATTACAGCAGCATAAACGGAAGTTTTCAGGGGAATTTGCAGAGATATACACGAAGAGACTGAAAACAAAATGAAGTCAGTCATACACCGAGGATTATAAAAAAACATAAATAATACCTATAAGGATCCATAGGTGGCAATTTGTAACTTGAGAATAAATTTGACGCAAGGAAAAAGAGACAAGTTACAGCGTATCGAACTACGAACAATAAAAGAAATAATGAAGCCCTCTAAAAGCATTCCTGGATAATTTTAATTGAGACAAGGAGGAGTCGTCAGACCGATATCCGCAGAAAACACGTGACGATGACATTGAAAAGAAATTGCTACAATAAATGGAATGATTACAGAATAAAAGAGATCTGACGCGAATATTATCTGGTATCGGATGAAAATTCCAAATTCATTTGTTTGTTCTTCGGTTGTCGCAAATGTGTAGCTCCTCTCTTGTTTGCGGTCACGTTCTTAATAAAGCATTGTCACGAACTGTCTATCAAGCAGAGAAACTAGTTTTACCAGTTGGTAATCCGTGTTTACAAGTGTGTGTATTTTAATTACATCAATTTCTTCATTAACGTAATGTAACAATACTATTATCATTAGGCTATCCCCTGATTGAGGTTCTGGCTGATATGTAGACCTACACTAACGTTCAAAGATATCTGACTCTACTAATCGATAGTGATCGATAATTTGTTGGTGTAAGTGTGGATTCTGTAGTTACTATTTCTATGAATAGGTAATATAATAGCCACTGTTGCCAATAGTAGGTAAATATACCCGTGTTATAGAGTTCAATTTTTCATCCCACGATACTGATTTGTAAAACAACATTCAATTTGGCTGGAAACCGCTGATATTGTCTATTAGAAGAATAGTTTATGCTTAATCTACATAATCATTCTCCCTGATACTTTTTAACGGCTCCCAACAATGGTGGCATCTATTGAGAACTAGCGGGACTCTTTCAAAGTTTGTCAATTTTTCATATCTTTGGTTCTGACTTATTCCGTTGTTAGAAATTTCGCTTACACTATCATAAAATACAATCAGTGAAATGTGTCGTAGTTCCAGTGCAGTGAGTGAGTTGTCAGCGAAATGAGTGTAGTGCTGAAAGGTACTTGTGTATGTATGAACATATCATACTCGTGGGTTTTAGTTCGAACTTAGGGTTAAAATGCAAATTAGATTTACTTTAAATGTTATTTTAAGTGATCGTGCTTCATTTTATTTAGGATGCTCCCTGTTATTTTCATTATTATTATTATTATTATTATTATTATTAATTGTATTTTTATTAATTGTTTTTATTGTCATTATTGAGTGTAATTAGTTACCACTGCAGTGTTAATAAATAAATACATACATACATACATTCATACATACAAACTCATAGGTCGGATACCTTTGAACATCAGTGTAGGCTACACGTATATATTCAGGAAGTACAACTCATTTGACGATATGTGTCGGAGGATGAACAATTGTTTGTATACATCTGAAGTCTGACTAGTGTAATATGTAGCTAGTCGGCGATGTATGCAATGGAGGGGGAAAGGAACTGGTCACCCTACCCAATTATTTCCTGGCCTAGTTGCCTCATAAGTGGTGCCCTGTTGGTATCACTTGTGAGGTTCATATCTGACTTCGGACAGTTGACTAAACAACTATTATCATTATTGTAGGATTATTATTATTATTATTATTATTATTATCATCATCATCATCATCATTATTAAAATAGTCGACCTGGTTGGCAAGTTGGTATAGCGCTGGCCTTCTATGCCCAAGGTTGCGGGTTCGATCCCGGGCCAGGTCGATGGCATTTAAGTGTGCTTAAATGCGACAGGCTTATGTCAGTAGATTTACTGGCATGTAAAAGAACTCCTGCGGGACAAAATTCCGGCACATCCGGCGACGCTGATATAACCTCTGCAGTTGCGAGCGTCGTTAAATAAAACATAATATTTTTTTATTAAAATAGAAAAATCTTAAATAAAAATTTTAACCGAGCAATAAAAATACAACAATTTTTATGGGACAGGATCCAAAAAAAATTCTACTGTACACTTCGTCAAAATGAGAAACTGGCCGGCGTCTGAGAGACGAAGTTCGAATCGGGTATTTCCGTGAGCGCTCGGGACATCCAGGCTTTGTTCAAAAGATTGCGTATATTCTTCTAGTAGCTATAATGGGAACACAACTATTAATCACTAAAATCTTCCGAGAAAATAATTCATATACGAGATTTAAAACAGACAGATCGTTCAGAGTGTTTAAACAGTGAATATTGTAACACAAACACTATATACTGTATAACAGGTTCTCAAGTGAAGTACGACCATTGCCGTTCTTACTGCAGTAGTACTCTTAGCGTAGTGGTAGAGCGTTAGCTATGTGTTCGTGAGGTTGTAAGTTTAGATCTTCGTGGAGCTACTAAACTTTTTTTTTAAATGCATGAGTGAAAATATAAGAGGTTTTCGTCATTTTTCCCCCCGTAGAATACTTTTCGCTTTATTATTTTTTCGCGTTAATAAAACTTTGACGTTAGATGGAAGTAACACTACAGACGACAATTAGTGGCATTTCATATTAAAAAGCTGTGTTAATTATTTTATTAATCCCTGCTGCTTTGCAGTTTATCGTCTAAGGAACATTCAGTAAATATTTTGACGGTTAAATAATAGGCAATAATTAATTTGCAAGTTGTGCTACAGGGAATATGATTATTATACTAATCTAAATCCGTGATCATCAGGGCCCAAACGTAATAATTGTAATTTCATGTAGTAACTTATGGTTTATCCGATAAGCAAGTTGTAATACAATGTTAAAATTGAAATATACCGTCTATACTTATCTAGTTTTTATATGATTGATTATAACATAAACGTTTTCGGCACTAATGTGCCATTTTCAAATGTATGGAAATTTGCCTAATTACATATTCAAATAGATGTACATGAACTGTGTGAATGAAAACATGTAATGTGTATCCTGGTGATCTCATATCACATATAAAACAATCTATATGTAGATAATTAAATAATTAAAAATTAAAAACACACACTTATTACAAACATTTAAAATCTATTTTGATTTTCTGCTGCAATTATCCATCATTTGTTGGAACATTGGGGTTATCTTGACGTATTATGTAGTCAAATGCAGTTATTCAATTATTTAAAATGTTATAAACTTACACTGAGATACTAACTGTTAATATATTAAAAATCCTTTAAGTTAATTCATTGTTATTCCACCAAGGTTCCTTGTTTTTTGTTCACTTTCACATATTGGAGCACTTTCCCATGATCGAATGTAATAATTGTAAACAAGAAGTAAAACATAATTCTGATGACAAAATATATTCCGATTTCCTGGAATTATAACCACAAATTTTCACCAATTTTGTAATTATCTGTAAGTAACATTGAATTAACATAAGCAAAATTATTTGGCTATATTACACTAAAAGGAGTTGTAAAAAATAAAAGAACGGGCTGCCAATCGGATTTTCATTTCCTACATCCCCAATCTATCCATAACCTATCCATAATTGATATTGTTGATGTTAAACATTTGAGTCTGTGTCATTTCCAATGTATGATAGACATTTAATTTCTGTTTTCTCTTTTGTTACAGGTAAGTGACATGAAAGAGTTGAACTTCTGGCATAAATCTGCACTTTATTGTGACGACAAAACAGAAGGTAGTTATGTCACTTTATATCATAAAACCTCTGTCAGCAGTGTTACCGTTATACAGGGTGTACGAAAAAAGTACCGTCCAATTACAGAATAGAGTACAATACGTATATTGATTAATTAAAGTATAGGAAGCAACATTCCACGATCCATACTTTCGGAGATGTAACAAAGAATCTGTGGGTCAAATGGGGCACAATGGCGAAACTATTGAAATCAATGAAAGAGGTTTAATAGTGATTTTTATTTCTGTGACGCATGCGGTATTAGGCAGAAAATAGGAAAGGCTGGAGAATACTGAGGTTGCAGTGAAAGACCTGTCCTTGGGCAGAACACCAAATGAATTAATGAATGAATTATTAAGTTATTTCAAGGAAACAAGTTTAATACAATTCGCCTTGGCTTGTTCTTCGAAATAAAAATTGTTCTATATGAAACATTAGGATGTTAGGACGTATATTTTCGGCTCCCCCCCCCCCGATAATGCATTTATTTTTATTTTATTGGGCTATTTTCCGACCCTGTATCAACATCTGTGTCCACGCCTGTGGAGTAACGGTTAGCCCCCCGATAATGGCCCGGGTTTATTTTTACCTGGTTGATTTTTTTCCCTCAACCCAATATGAGCAAATGCAACTTACGGTGTTGGACCCCGGACACATTTCACCAGCATTATCACCTTAATCTCATTCAGACGCTAAATAACCAAAGCTGTTGATAAAGCGTCGTAAAATAACCTACTAAAATAAAAAAATAAACATCTGTGGTTATTTAGCGTCTGAATGAAATGAAGGTGATAATGCCGGTGAAAATTCCAAGTTCCAGCACCGAAAGTTACCCAGCATTTGCTCGTATTGAGTTGAAGAAAAACTCCGGAAAAATCATCAACCAGATAACTTGCCTCGACCGGGATTCGAACCCGTGCCTCCTGGTTTCCCAGCCAGACGCGCTGACTTGCACAGGTGTGGTCCCCGATAATGTACAACATAATGTCAATATGGCGGTTGCTGTCGTCTGCGATACAACAAACTTTTTAGTGGATTTAGTTCTTTTTATCTGGTTATTATATGCTTATACAGGGACATCATTTTATTTTTACTTCAGTTTTTATTGTACCTGAGTTTTTGAATGTACTTCACTCCCACCCCGTCTACTAATGGAGTTTCAACTGTTCTCCAGACAGAATCAAGGCCGCTTAAAGTAAATAGCACTGAGTTACTGAGTATAGTACGTTCCAGAAATATGTTCGCGTTTTCCAGTGACGAAAGAACTTTTAATATTGAATCATATTTTCGCAAATACTGTCCGTTTGCCTACGTCGCATCCCGATTTCCCCCACCTGCTTCTGTACGGCCCTCTGTAAAACCAGGCCTGTCTTGGCTCTTCTGAAAACATTAATTTCTGTTAGGAATTGGACGTTTACGTAATATTATACAACTGTTTAAAATAACTTAAATAAAAGGGCCACGTTAAGTAATTAACTGTCAAGTGATTTTCCTCCTTTCTACGATCCTGCGGCATAACCACTTGGACGGGCAGTAGATAACATGTCTGAATAATTTTATCTTTGCGGATCGGGCAGAAGTGAAGATTGAATTTACAGTACATAAGGTACTCTTTTATAGAGTAGGTACAGAATTATTTCAACATGAGTTACTAGTAAGAAGGACGAAACTGGTAATTGGAATTAGATGCAATAGTCCATATGCGATAATATGCACAAAAAAACTGAAGCCTGTAGACTATCGAAATGAACGGCTACCATTTTCAAAAATATGTTTAAATATCCATATTATGATTATTTTTCAATTGAACTTCATTCTCTATATTGTACGCTAATGTGCTGTACACAGTATAATATACACTGCATAATGAATACGTCCGCATGGATAGCTCAGTTCGTGAGTAAAAACACTTATTCTTAATACAGTACTGCATTTTGATTAAATAAAAACCTAATGAAAATTATCGAATTCAAAATCGCGATATTTCCTAGTTTACGTAAATTGATGAAGTACTTTTCTTCCCTCCTGTACCTAGTAAAGTGATTTGTTTGTGTTTTACGCCAGAATCATCGAACTCCGTTGTGGAAGGGGGTAGCGAACGGTTTTTCCGGTTCTCTAAAGGTATAGCCAAGTTAATATTAAAAATGTTAGTAAAAATAAAATGATGTCCCTGTATAAGTTGTGTTAACTCTCGCTAAGTGATTTTTATATTTATTTTAACAATCTTACTGTTACTATTTCATTATTGTCAGTATTATTATTTTATTCTTATTATTAATTAATTAATTTGTATTACTATCTTTGTATTATCTCCGTCACTATTATTCTATTATTAATGTTATTATTATTTACATCATCGACATTATTACTGAGATCTGTAAAATTTAGATAGGATCTGCTGGACTGCACCCGAGCACGAGCACATGGTTATTTCGGTTATCTATTCATACCATTCAAATGTAAATTATGAATACATTTGAATTACAAATATTTCATAGCGTGTTTTGGGAAAACCATTGATTTAATTCCCAATATGCTCAGTCAATTTAAGAGAGCAGTGTATTATGATAATAAACGATTGAAAGAATTTTAGTTTTGACCTTTAAATGTGCAGAAATTTGATCCGAACAAATGTAACTTTTCGTTCTGAAAAGGAATTTTAAAATGTCATATTTGTTCGGATCAAATTTCTGCATATTCAAAGGACAAAACTAAAATTCGTCCAATCATTTATTATCATAACACGCTGCCCTCTTAAATTGACTGAGCATATTGGGAATTAAACCAACGACTTTCTCAAAACACGCTATGAAATTAGTTTCATTTTGGAGATGCCGATAAGCTCACTGTATTATAATATGAATTTTTTGTTTTCCACCTGTGCTATCTTAATATTTGATTTATATTAACGTTTTAGACACTCGGTGTGTGTCATTAAATCAACGACTTCAAACACAATGACATAGACCCCATATCTGAAGATGACACACACCGAGTGTCGAAAACGTAAATAAATCAAATTTTATCAAAAATCGGAATTATAACGCTGAGAAATGTTTCAAAAACAATTTTTATCTCGAGACAAAAATGAGCAAAATTGTATTCAACTTTTTGGTTTGAAATATCTCAAGGAATAAACCCCTGAAATTAATTACACTCTGTATAGACCGAATTTTGCACAGGGGATGGAAAACATATTTCAAGTTATCCACGGATGAAATGGTTCAGAAGTGACGAAATCTGCCATATAACAAAAGAAAATTAAACTCGTGTAAGATATTATATAAACATTAAGTGTGAAAAACTCGCAATTCAGTTTTTTGTGAGAGAGGGAAATTATTTTTGGGGCTACTGTAGAAGGCGTTTGGTGCAAATTTGAGGTCAGTAGAACCCTAGATCATATGTAACAGATTACTCATCCCTATGTTAAAATCGGCAACACTTTGAAGAGAACAACCGCCAGGATCGCTAACCGTCCGCCGTAAACGAACACGAGATGGCAGTACAGTCGCTAATGCAATTCAAATGGGAGTTATGACGTGACTTCTTATGTAACAACTAGATGGCAGCATAGTAAACCTGACAAAAGTTGTTACCGTCAAAGCCTGTAAGGCCGAGCAATTTAGGGTATATATGATCTAGGGTAAAATCCAACAAGTTGAGATATTAACTTACATACGTATTATGTATCAGTTTCACTGAATAAAACAGTTTTTTTAATGTGTATTGTAATTTTTTTAAATTGAGATACATGGTTTTCACTCAGTACTGACGATATGAAATTTAAATTATTTTTTTTCGGGTATTGTGTAACTTTTTTTTGATCAGTGCATGTATAAAAATATAAAACATGCAGAATATTTATGGAATCGCTGAAAATTTGTAAAAATTGAAGTTTTGTAAACCTAAAATCATTTCATTGGAATGAAATCACTGTTACGGATAAAATAATTAAAATATGAACACCATTTTGTTCTTTAATCATTAATAGCTTCCGGAATGGAGACTGATTACAGATCAGTATCACTAAGCATTTAGAATTCTAAATCTTCTCAGGGCATAGAGAAATTGTATTGTATTCATTATAACACTGAATTAGATCAGTTTTCGCTTTTGAGACAAAATCATTCATATTCATAAGAATAAATTGAAAAAGAGAGAGATGACCGCAATAACCAACACAAGAATAAAGGATATCTCGTTCAGCTTTCATTTGTTACTCTTTCAAATAAACGTTGCCTATGAAACCGAAATGAAACAATTGAAACAAGCATTCTAACGTTAAACTGTAATATTTTATGAATGAAATAATGTTTTTTTTCTGTTCAGACGAGTGTTATTTATAACAAAATTGTAGCGATTTAAAGATGTCCTGACTTCTGGATTCAAAACATTTGTATGTGGAGTACGTAACGTGCTTTGGTATTTAGTGAATTTTGTGCTTCAATACGGGGTCACAATTAAATATGAAAATCCTTCGTTACTACAGAATACTCCTGGTGCCAGAGTTGCGGATGTTTTGGGGGGCGTTAATGTGGTTTCACTTTAAATTGAATAATGACTGAGTACAACCATGAAAGTCTGAAGTTGTAAATCTCACAGAAATTTGTGCAGGAAGGGTCATTAAAGCGCGGGATGTGTTTCTTTTATTAGGAAGTAATGAATATGGGGTTTGTACCGATTATTATGGACATTAATGATAGTTCTCAGATATGTTTGAGCTTCAGAATTTATTGGCAGTAAAACTTGCTGCTGTGAAACTTTTCCGAGGCATTGCTTGGCCGCGGTCTGTTATTTTCAAACCGTCGCTTCACTAATAAACGTTTTATTACGGTTCATATTATAATTCAACCATTGAGCGAGTCGCCCCCGGCCATACTGAGAGACGAGGACCGGCAACTGACTGCTGCCACGTAAGTGGTCCTCAAAGAATGGCGTCCTCAGTGATCAGATACTGACTCCCTCTGAATCTATCACATCAGATCTTCGTCAGAAGTGGTTCCAAACCCATTTCTTCACATATCTTTCATACCTCGTTAGAGAGTAATATGTCCCTTTGCCTGTCGATCCCTCTCTCTTAGCCTGTTAGTCTGTCTTAGTATGTCAGTTCCTCTCTCAGCCTGTCAGCCTCTCTCTCTTAGCCTGCCCGTCTCTCTCTCTCTCTCTTAGCTTGTCAGTCTCTCTTAGCCTACCAGTCTCTCAGATTGTCAATCTTTTCCCTTAACCTTTCAGTCTCTCTCCCTTAGCCTGTCAGTTTCTCTCTTAACTTGTCAATCTCTCTCTTAGCCTGTCAGTCTCTCTCTCTCTTAGCCTGTCAGTCTCTCTCTCTTAGCCTGTCAGTCTCTCTCTCTCTTAGTCTGTCAGTCTCTCTCTTAGCCTGTCAGTCTCTCTCTTAGCCTGTCAGTCTCTCTCTCTTAGCCTGTCAGTCTCTCTCTCTCTTAGCCTGTCAGTCTCTCTCTCTCTTAGCCTGTCAGTCTCTCTCTCTCTCTTAGTCTGTCGGTCTCTCTCTTAGCCTGTCAGGCTCTCTCTCTTATCCTGTCAGTTTTTCTATTAACTTGTCAATCTCTCTTAGCCTGTCAGTCTCTCTCTTAGCCTGTCAGTCTCTCTCTTTAGTTTGTCAGTCTCTCTCTCTTAGCCTGTCAGTCTCTCTCTCTCTTACCTTGTCAGTCTCTCTCTTAGCCTATCAGTTTCTCTCTTAACTTGTCAATCTCTCTTAGCCTGTCAGTCTCTCTCTTAGCCTGTCAGTCTCTCTCTTAGCCTGTCAGTCTCTCTTTAGCCTGACAGTCTCTCTCTCTTAGTTTGTCAGTCTCTCTCTCTTAGCCTGTCAGTCTCTCTCTCTTACCTTGTCAGTCTCTCTCTTAGCCTATCAGTTTCTCTCTTAACTTGTCAATCTCTCTCTTAGCCTGTCAGTCTCTCTCTTACTCTGTCAGTCTCTCTCTTACTCTGTCAGTCTCTCTCTTAGCCTGTCAGTCTCTATCTGTCAGTCTTTCTCTTAATCTGTCAGTCTCTCTCTTAGCCTGTCAGTCTTCTCTCTCTCTCTCTTAGCCTGTCAATCTCTCTCTTAGCTTGTCAGTCTTTCCCTTAGCCTATCAGTTTCTCTCTTAACTTGTCAGTCTCTCTCTTACTCTGTCAGTCTCTCTCTTACTCTGTCAGTCTCTCTCTCTCTCTTAGCCTGTCAGTCTCTCTCTTAGCCTGTCAGTCTCTCTCTTAGTCTGTCAGTCTTTCTCTCTTAGTCTGTCAGTCTCTCTCTTAGCCTGTCAGTCTCTCTCTCTCTCTCTTAGCCTGTCAGTCTCTCTCTTACCTTGTCAGTCTTTCTCTTAGCCTATCAGTTTCTCTCTTAACTTGTCAATCTCTCTCTTACCCTGTCAGTCTCTCTCTCTCTCTTAGTCTGTCAATCTCTCTCTCTTAGCCTGTCAGTCTCTCTCTTACCTTGTCAGTCTTAGCCTATCAGTTTCTCTCTTAACTTGTCAATCTCTCTCTTAGCCTGTCAGTCTCTCTCTCTCTCTTAGCTTCTCAGTCTCTCTGTCATCTGTCGCTCTTCTTCTTAACTGTCAGTCTCTCTCTTAGCCTGTCAGTCTTTTCATCTGTCGCTCTTCTTCTTAACTGTCAGTCTGTCTTAGCACTTAGTTTTTCTATTAAGCTCTCAGCCCTGTCTTAGCCTGTCAGACTCTCATCTAGTCTCTCAGTCTCTCTCTCTTTGCCGCTCAGTCTCTCCGAGTCTGACAGTCCCTTTTAGCCTGTCTGTTCCTTTCATTTTTTTCTGTAATGGTAAGTTTTTCCTCAAACAAAGAGTCAGCCATAACTTTGCGAATTTGTGGACCGATGAAAATACCCTCTTTTAATTTTCCTTCACTCAAACTGGTAAACTTTTCTTTTAAATACTGAAAACCACACCCTTCTTTGTTCATTGAGTAGACCTCACTTTTAACTCTTATGAAATATACTGAATAGAAGGGACACATCTCTTCATTTATTAGAAGTACAAAAGAGCATGCCAACAACCATAGGAAACAAGCAATAGGTCATGAACTCATAAAATGCATCAGCTTTTGTTTTGGTTTACAACCCCGAACTCGCACCAGAACGCTTATCGAAAAGTGAAATCACAGTATATCTTAAAAACCTTACGTGATACGAAGAGATGCGTTTTTCGGATTCAGCGCACATCAAGCCATAAGGGACACATTGTTTTAAGTCGGAGCAAAATTCTTGTTCAGTGTAATCAGTAGACAGTGGATGCGAGATGACTTAAGGAAAAGTGAAGTTGTTTCGTATCAGAGTATATGGCACGTGCCGCGCCGTCCGTCTTTTGTGTACCTGGAAAGTACAGCAGCGTACAAAACGAATGAACTCCAATTTGTTCAAAGTAACATTGCAACGCAATGTGTGCAGTTGTGTTATCCTGCTCAAGTATTTAGTACGAGTTGAGTATGTTGTGCTGATCCATTCATAATGACAAAACGTTAAATTCGCTCAGAGATACGGAATGCAATTAAGATATATGAGAGTGGCATTTTATGTATTAACGAAGACAATATCGTGTGTGATGTATGTAAAATTGAAATAAAAACCAGAACAACTCAGGCTATAGAGAAACATTACAACAGTACATCGCACAGGAAATGCGTTGAAATGAAATGAAATCTGATCAACCATCTCATCATCATCATCATCATCATCATCATCATCATCATCATCAGCATCATCATCATCATTCGTCAGTTTAGTTGTGCGGGTCTAACGATACGTGCAACATGATGCTCAGTACAAATATTCCTCTAAAGAAATTGAGTGATCCCCATTTTAGAGGGTTTCTTCAGAAATTCTCTCGGTATAAAAACTGTTTAAGCGATAGGCGAAGACGATTCAGCTTCGACAACTTACGAGAATATATCGTCGTTTGCTGCAACGCTGCTAATTGCATCAAGGACTGAACCTTGCAAGGTATGTACTACAGTACTACAGTACGTTATTTTTCTTTTCCTTCTGACTGTACGGAGATACAGTAGCATGTTGACGTCGTCTGTTTACGTTTAAAACCTGTTGAGCCAATGGCCTGAATGAAAAAAATGTAACATAATGTAGTAAATGTTCACTTACATTCAACGATAAGTCATCCCGCATCCACTGTCTAGTAATCAGCCTAAGCGGGAATTGAACCCACACCCGATCGCAATCCCGAATCGGCGGGCAAGCGCCTCAGCCGATTGAACTACCCCGGTGGCTGATTTTCCATGTTAAATTTCTATATTGTATAATAAACTGTGTTACGTAGTGTGTAATACTAATAACTTATAATCTATACTAATAATAAATCTGTAGCCGAAATTTTTCTGGTAATTTTCGATTTTCCAAAAATAATTGGTCCTAACATATATAATTAACCGCTCTGAAACCGAAAATAGCTTTTTTGAAATTTTTGTTTGTATGTCTGTCTGTCTGTCTGTCTGTCTGTCTGTCTGTCTGGATGTTTGTTACCTTTACACGCGATAATGGCTGAACCGATTTATATGAAAATTGAAATATAAATTAAATTCGTTGTAACTTAGAATTTAGGCTATATGTCATTAAAATATTTTATTTAAGAGGGGGTTATAAGGGGGCCTGAATTAAATAAATCGAAATATCTCCTTATTATTGATTTTCATGAAAAATATTACATAACAAAAGTTTCTTTAAAAATAATTTCCGATAATTTTATTCCATGCAAAATTTTGATAGGACCGATATTTAATGAGATAAATGAGTTTCAAAATTACAATAACAATGCCATCTAAGGCCGTGTAATGAAATAAAAAACAAATGACTTCGTCTATAAGGGGCCTTGGACAACAACAATCGAAAGCTATGAAACATAGCCTACAGAGAATGTTTCTGTGTTTGTATGAAGTAATGTCGGAAGCTAAATTAACCGATTTATATAATTAATTATTATTTCACCACTTGAAAGTGTAGTTTCTCTAGATGGACATAATGCTGTAATGTTATTACAGTTACTTCTGATTCGAGGACAGGTAAGATTAAAATAGCTTCTTTTTCATTCATTATTCATTCATTCATTCATTCATTCATTCATTCATTCATTCATTAATTCATTCATTCATTTATTTTATTCCATAGATCTTACATGAGCAATGAAGTTTTAAGATGTGAACATGTCATTTTAAATGCCAAATTTTTATAGTTTTACAATTTATAATTTTCTACAGTACAATTTTTTTAATTTTTTACATTTTGGCTGTAGTGAATGAGATGAGGTCGAGGATTCGCAGGTAACCCGGCATTTGCCTTTTCGATGGGGAAACCTCGGAAAACCCAACCAGGTAATCAAATCAAAGGGGTATGCACAGAAAACTTGATAGGCTATTCTGTACATTCGTTTCCTGTATTTCCTAAAATAATTTTCATGACCAAATGAGTGGTCTCTGGATCAAAATGATCGCATTTTAATTTCTTTAATACAATTTAAATTAAGTAACATAATAAACGATATATCCTTCTGTCAAACACGAATGTTCCCTGGATCAAATGTCCTATTTTAATTATGTAATTACTTTATTTGTAACGGGTGCAGCGGAGCGCATGGGTACGGCTAGTAATTGAATATAAATAATAATAATACGGAGAGTTCTGCTCACCAAGCCAGTGTGTCGTTTCCCTCGCACGTGGTGATGCAATACAGGATGTTTGCTAGTCGTGACTACGCTGGTCTGTGAAGCCACAAGTAGGAGCGGTCGGGCCTGCTTGTAATTGCTGGTCTCCAGTGTCCCGCCGCGGAGAATTAATCGATTAATTCCCATCGGGTGTCCCGCGGGTACGGGCCGAAATGTAAGCATTAGTACACGTCTGTGTGAGTGAGACGTCATAACTAACTGCATAGCGTGTGTGACTTGTTTCCAGGAGACGGGGCTCATCCCTCATCAGCTACAGCGTGTTGAGTCAAAATCTTGCTAAAGGCCATCTCACGTAAGTTCGGTTCGAATCAGATGTTACCGAGTCTCCTCACGAAAGTTTTTGTCCAGTAAATTTTTGTAGAGGACTTCAAACTAAACAAGTTTTCTAATACTGTATAATTCGAAAGTGCGTTCTTGCGAACTTATATAAGTAAACGAATAAATATGTAATTAAATAAACAAATAAGCAGACAAGTAAATACATAAATGAATAAAGAAGTAAGTAAGCAAACAAATAAATAAGTAGACGAGTAAATACATAAATGAATAAAGAAGTAAATAAAAAAACAAATAAATAAGTAGACGAGTAAATACATAAATGAATAAAGAAGTAAATAAGCAAACAAATAAATAAGTAGAGAAGTAAATACATAAATGAATAAATAAGTAAATAAGCAAACAAATAAATAAGTAGACAAGTAAATACATAAATGAATAAATAAGTAAATAAGCAAACAAATAAATAAGTAGAGAAATAAATACATAAATGAATAAATAAGTAAATAAGCAAACAATTAAATAAATAGACAAGTAAATACATAAATGAATAAATAAGTAAATAAGCAAACAAATAAATAAGCAGAGAAGTAAATACATAAATGAATAAATAAGTAAATAAGCAAACAAATAAATAAGCAGACAAGTAAATACATAAATGAATAAATAAGTAAATAAGCAAACAAATAAATAAGCAGACAAGTAAATACATAAATGAATAAATAAGTAAATAAGCAAACAAATAAGTAGGCAAGTAAATATCTAAATGAATAAATAAGTAAATAAGCAAACAAATAAGTAAGCAAGTAAATATCTAAATGAATAAATAAGTAAATAAACAAACAAATAAGTAAGCAAGTAAATATGTAAATGAATAAATAAGTAAATAAACAAACAAATAAGTAAGCAAGTAAATATCTAAATGAATAAATAAGAAATAAATAAATAAATAAGCAAAAATACGTAAATGAATAAATAAGTAAATAAGCAAACAAATAAATAGGCAAGTAAATATCTAAATGAATAAATAAGCAAACAAATAAATAAGCAGAGAAGTAAATATCTAAATGAATAAATAAGTAAATAAACAAACAAATAAGTAAGCAAGTAAATATCTAAATGAATAAATAAGTAAATAAACAAACAAATAAGTAAGCAAGTAAATATCTAAATGAATAAATAAGTAAATAAACAAACAAATAAGTAAGCAAGTAAATATCTAAATGAATAAATAAGTAAATAAACAAACAAATAAGTAAGCAAGTAAATATCTAAATGAATAAATAAGTAAATAAATAAACAAATAAATAGC
This sequence comes from Periplaneta americana, assembly GCA_025594305.2. NCBI lineage: Eukaryota > Metazoa > Arthropoda > Insecta > Blattodea > Blattidae > Periplaneta > Periplaneta americana. The sequence continues at coordinate 153,340,396 of JAJSOF020000015.1, forward strand.
AGGCAAGTAAATACGTAAATGAATAAATAAGTAAATAAGCAAACAAATAAATAAGCAGACAAGTAAATACGTAAATGAATAAATAAGTAAATAAGCAAACAAATAAATAAGCAGACAAGTAAATACATAAATGAATAAATAAGTAAATAAGCAAACAAATAAATAAACAGACAAGTAAATACATAAATGAATAAATAAGTAAATAAGCAAACAAATAAATAAGCAAACAAATAAATGAATAAATAAGAAATAAACAAATAAGTAAATAAATATCTAAATGAATAAATAAGTAAATAAACAAACAAATAAATAAGCAAGTAAATATCTAAATGAATAAATAAGTAAATAAACAAACAAATAAATAAGCAACAAGTAAATATCTAAAAATAAATAAAAATAAATAAATAAATAAATAAATAAATAAGCAGGCAAGTAAATACATAAATGAATAAATGAGTAAATAAGCAAACAAATAAATAAGCAGACAAGTAAATGCGTAAATGAATAAATAAGTAAATAAGCAAACAAATTAATAAGCAGACAAGTAAATACATAAATGAATAAATAAGTAAATAAAACAAATAAATAAGCAGACAAGTAAATACATATAAATGAATAAATAAGTAAATCAGCAAACAAATAAATAAGCAGACAAGTAAATATATAAATGAATAAATAAGTAAATAAGCAAACAAATAAATAAATAGACAAGTAAATACATAAATGAATAAATAAGTAAATAAGCAAACAAATAAATAAGCAGGCAAGTAAATACATAAATGAATAAATAAATAAATAAATAAATAAATAAACAAATATATCAGTAAATAAGTAAATAAATAAATTAGTAAGCAAATAAATAATTAAATAAAAATATATATAAATAAACAAGTTAATGTATAAATAAATAATAAATACGTAAGTAAGTAAATCAAAAAGTAAATAAATATGTAAGTAAATAAACAGATAAATAAATAAATAAATACATAAATAAATAAATAAATAAGGAAGTAAGTAAATAAATATTTATGTAAATAAACAAACAATGAAATAAGTAAACAAATAAATAAATAAATAAATAAATAATAGTTACGCAAATAAGGGAGTGAATGAAATAAATCAGTAAATAAGCAAGTTGGCAAATAAGTAAATATGTAAGTAAATAAATAAACATGTAAATTAGTAAACATATAAATAAATTTATAAACATTAAATAAATAAATAAATAAATAAATAAATATGGTAACTAAATAAGTAAATAAGTAAGTAAAGTAACTATCCATCCTTCCACATTATTTTTTTGGCTTAGTTCCCTCATGAGTGGTACCTCATTGGTATCACTTGGTGAGGTTCAGACCTGTCTTCGGACTTTGATTAAACAACAAGTGAATAAGTAAATGAATGAATGAATCCTTATGTGAAACGACGTTTAGTAAGTTACGACTGAATAGAACCTTACGTGAGATGGCTTATAATTACCAGAGTTAAGTTCGAATCTCGGACAGTACGAGAATTCCCGGTAATCTGTACACGACATGTCCTCTGCAGTGTTTAACAGCAGGGAAATAATTTTCGAACACTCGGAAATCAGCAAATCCGTCTCCAGGGGTTAGGCTGCGTGGCAGTCACCAAGGCGTGGTGATTGATTGCGGAAACACACTCGTTAGAGCGCGTCGACTTCACCAAGACGGCACTTGAAATGCGAGGAACTACTGACAATTTTTTGGCACTGCGCCATGCAGATGCGCGGACCCTAATTAATACCGTAAATAAGTTGATTTGTTCTCGGGGTTTCCGTGCCGTCGAACCCCGTGAGTTTGGGCGTAAAACTCTACACGGTCCGAGATTTATTATTATTTTTCTATAATTTTGCGGTAAAGGAGACCCCCATTAGCCAATGTGGCCGTCAGCTATTCTGAATACATAGAGCGTGTTTGCTTTGTATGGTTGATATAGGCTAATTAATTTATTCTGAAAACTGCTAAATTCGCATAGGGATTTATTGGCCTGTTATATTTCGTGTAAATTAGGGCTTCTAAAACAAACATTCTAGTTCAGATAAAAGAGTACACTTCACTCGGCCAATTAATTTAATTTCATCCTATGCAACAATTTAGAAATTAAACAGTATTAGAATTTTAAAAATCGCGTGTGTGATTATTCGTTTTGAGGCATTTTGTGCAGCTGTTTTTGTGAATGTGCTTTTTGCTCTGTTAGTGACATATTCCGGTTAATAACAAAACTCAATTTTAATGCGAAATCATCAATCCTTTCCTGTGGCGAGTAAATGATAATTGACCACAGTTAAGCCTATAATTAAAATTATCTCTCGGTAATACGTTGTGGAAACAAAATTAGCTTCGTTCATCTGTTTTGGTTCACATGCCAGTCGTATCATTGTTTGATCCCCCAGCCTCGTTCGTGCGTATAAATTGACTAAGAGCTTTTTGTACTCTCTTTTGTTTTAGAATGTAAGCAGATAGCCCCGTATCGGGAATATTGGACCGCGAAGGCCGTCAATAATGGCTAATTATTATGTTCAGAGAAATAATTAAAATTTACGAATGTTTGCGAAAACGTGTTCTTTAAAAACACATTAAAACGCCCGTGGACGCTCCGAGGTTTAAAAGTGAAGCGATTCTCTGGCCATGCGTAATGATATTTTGTGAAATTTTCACGCAAAATCTGTGGATAGCAAATTTTAACTTCGAGTTATCACTGGTTGAAGGAACAAAATTAAATATTCGGGCTCGGGTTATCATTATGGTAATCCCATTGAATTTTATGTTAAAGAATTGTGCACATTCCCAAATACTGTAATGTACTACACTTAATTTGTACTCGTACAAGCGGTAAACACACATAATCTGTGTACTTTATGTACATGATTTTTAACTAGGATGTTTCTTTAACGTTTTGACACTAATGGTGTACTAATGGTTTTTCAAAAATAAAAGGTAAATGTAATTTCTCATATTTACTTCATTTTCTACACAATCTTAAAAATTCTGGGACTGGTTTAGTAACACAATTTTTTCGTTCTTTTTTCATCACCATAACGAGTTCTTTTTCTGATCGTTCTGATGGTCATTTTATCAGTAGGCACTTTTCCTGTAACTTGACATATATGAATAAATAGATAAATAAATGAATAAATAAGTGATTGAATGAATAAATACATAAATAAATAAGTGAATGAATGAATGCATAAATAAATAAATAAATATATAAATAAAGAAATAAGTGAATGAATGATACGTAAATAAATAAGTGAATGAATATATAAATAATGAATAAATAAATACATAACTAAGTACATGAATAAATAAATAAATAACGGTATATATATAAATGAATGAATAAATAAATAAATAAGTGAATGAATATATAAATAATGAATAAATAAATACATAACTAAGTGCATGAATAAATAAATAAATACCGGTATATATATAAATGAATGAATAAATAAATAAGTGAATGAATATATAAATAATGAATAAATAAATACATAACTAAGTGCATGAATAAATAAATAAATACCGGTATATATATAAATGAATGAATAAATAAATAAATAAGTGAATGAATATATAAATAATGAATAAATAAATACCGGTATATATAAATGAATGAATAAATAAATAAATAAGTGAATGAATATATAAATAATGAATAAATAAATACATAACTAAGTGCATGAATAAATAAATAAATACCGGTATATATATAAATGAATGAATAAATAAATAAATAAGTGAATGAATGAATGAATGAATGAATCAATAAACAAATAAGTGAATGAATGAATACATAAATAAATCGGTGAATGAATACATAAGTAAATAAGTGAATGAATGAATACATAAATAACACAAAAACTAAAGTAATCAATCTAATCTAAACTCCACCCATGATGTATGCAGTGCACAATCGTGGTAACCAACATGGTGTACACTAAAGAAGTGTAGTCTCAGATTTTAGATGGCATTAAAATAGTAGTAATATTCATCCTGATGGTAAGATGTGAAAATCCTTCCAAAATGTCAGAAATTCTGAATCCTAGCACATGATTGTAAATCCAGATTCTTCTTTACTATGAGGTTTAATTATATCCGTCACATTCTATATTGTTTAACCATTTCAGTTCATTTCCTTAGTTCGCAACAATTTCTACATAATCTACAATCATCGTAGCATTTAATGGGTGTGCCTCGACGTATAGCCTAGCATTATTTTCATTTCTTTCAGTCCATTCTTGCTATTTTGGGAACAGCAGTTTGGTTTTCTTTATGAACTACACAGCCACTTAGATCGAATGGTGTACAACACTTTTTACAAGCGTTAACTGGAGGCGTATTCCAGTTCTGTAGAGGTTCAGTGACTTTTGTATCGAAACAAATGAGGCGTGACTTGCGTTGCAGAGAGGCGACAAACGACAATCTACAGCGTTATCGAATGCAGAGAATAAGAAAATTCTGGAAATTCTGCGCGTCTAAGCTGTGTGAATCGTACAGTGATTGTGAATCATTACCGCGTATTTATGACAGTGTGCCTTAATGAGCAAGAAGTGGCATAAATCATTGTTAAGCAGCAACAACTGCTATATAAACATGTCAACTCGGACTGGAAGAGTCGCGACTGCATCTTGCTTGGATTCATATTGTTAAACAAGGATAACGTACGAGTATGTGCAAGTCAGGTGAAAGATAAACACGCCTTGAAAGGCATTTGGAGAACGGGTTAGTAGAGAGCTGGCTTGATGATCATGTTTATCATAATAGCTATATTGCTTTTCGTCTTCAAGCTTTAAACATTCTAGTTTCGTTGCGATTTTAGTTGTAATATTTCTTTTTCAACTAGATATTTAATTAATTATATATTTCGGAAATTTATTTTCTTTCGTAAAGTGTATACGTGATTTAATCATTGTCAGAGGCGGTTCTAACTCGCCTCCCTCCCCCCAGTTTCAATGCTTTATGGTTCTGCTAACAGATGGAGTTACTTGTCAACAATGTGATGCTGAAACGTGTGTTCAGGTTACTGCCCAGCGACAGTCCTGAGGTATTTTTTTTATTTGTGATGATTGGTTAATTAATATTAACCCGACACACTCACATTCATACAAATTTCCAGACTCTAGACACCCAGGGAATTCTTCTTCTTCAAGAAAAATTCACCGACAGCCGAGTCCGGGAATCGAACCCGGGTCCTCCTGATCTGGAAGCCAGCATGCTGACCAACAGATCACGGAGGCATTCGAGTTTCAATGAAATAGTTATTTTAAAATTTCTTAATTATTGCTAAATAAATTGCTACCCAATTTACTTTATATAAAAAAAATGAATTTAATTAACTTAATTTTACATTAATTTTAAAGTTTTAGTCACTTATAATAATTTCAAAACACACACCCTTTTCAACTCAATCATGAACATACCCGACCACAAAAGGAAATCAGAAGATAGCGCTGGATTTCACTACCTTCAGAGAATGATTGACACTACGTCGAAACTCGTCAGCTAGGTAATTTTCGTAATATTAATACAGTAAAGAAGTTAATCAGTGATTATGTAAGTGTTAAAAGAGTGTATCAAACAGTGAAGAATTCCACAAGTGTTCGGAATGGAGGATATTTTGCTTAGCGGCTTAAAAATGGTGAGTTGAGAATTTTTTAAATCTCATTTTATAGTCTACTATTTAAGTTCTAATGAAAATATAAGAACTGGGGTTTTCAGCACTAAAGGTCACGTTTTTGTTTGAATCTTGACTCCCTATATTATTCCGCTTTAGTACTTGGATGTGTTAGGAATCAAAGGCTAGTTATATTGTAGACAATATTATTGCTCAACGTTACCTCGTAATGCATATAGTTATGTAGTTAACCTATAATGTGCAGAGTAGGCCTATCATCACTGAGTTGTAATCTGACCCCTGCACTATGGTAACTATAGTCCCGTCGGTCTTATTTCCGGCAACCAATCACGTTGCAGGTCTGCTACATTTAAACGTGTGGGTCTTGTGATTCGCTCCTGATGACGTTATGCATTTCCTAAGGCTCTTAAGTGTTTTCGGAAAAATTCACCATTAAAATGGGACACACTCACGGACAGGAGAACGCGAATTCGATTATGCGCACTGTTCAAAACATACAGAGGTGAGCCTGCCTGGAGAGAAATAAAAAATAGGTTGCAGCCGCCAAATTACTCTTCAAGGAACGACCACTCATATAAATTGAGGGAAAGAAGGCAGAGGACGGACACTGGAAAGTTTTCTTTTCTCAATCGTACTATCAGGGACTGGAATGCTTTACCTGCAGACTTACTAAAGGCTTTACCAACAACCAAAAATGTATTTAAAAATAGGCTTAAGGACCTTACTAATAGACGGTAATTATACACAGTATTTAAAGGGTGTAAATGATATGTTGTTATTGAAGTGTTGTATCAGTGAAGAATTATGTTGTGTCAGTGAAGTGTGTTGTATCAGTGAAGAAGTATGTCGTGTCAGTGAAGTGTTCTGTGTAAGTGAAACGTGTTCCTGTCAGTGAAGCTTTATAGTTTATAGTGGCAGTGCAAAGTATTTGAACAGTGAAATGTTTTTGAAGTGTTAGTGAAATCAGGATAGAATCAGTGAAATGTGTCGTAGTTCCATTGCAGTGATTGAGTTGACAGCGAAATGAGTGTAATTTGAAAGGTACTTGTGCAGATATGAACATATCATACTCGTGGGTTTTAGTTCGATCTTAGTTTTAAGATACAAATTAGATTTATTTCAAATGTTATTTTAAGTGATCGTTTCATTTAATTTAGTATATTCCCTGTTGTTGTTATTATTATTATTATTTATTATTATTATTAGTATTAATTATTAGTATTATTATTAATTGTATTTTTAATTAATAAGTTTATTATTGTCATTATTGAGTGTGCCACCGGGTATATACCCACTGCAGTGTGAATAAATACATACATAATCGCCCGACATTTTGGTTCTTTCGTTGGCGTTTGAAGAAAGCACACGAGGACGTTATTTGCTGCTAAATTATTTTCTCGATTACAATATGTTTGATTTATTATCATACGAACTACGACATGATAATGTTTAATGGTGTGGCAAATAAATTCCTCGTCTGGTAGTTCGGCAACGAAAGAACAAAATTGGCGAACGATACTATCTACCTAGACTTTATAGAGCCTTCACTTTCTAAGGTGTAAGCAAAGAGGAGGAGTCACGCCGGGAATAACAATGTCGCGACTATAACTTTCGATTCCCAGTTCATGGTTAGTTCTGAATGTATCAAATGTTCTTTAAAAACTGTATCACATAATAATATGTGTGTAACCTAACACATTTCCATAAAAATGGTTGTGCTAATGTTGCCCATTGTATTTTCATAACCACGGTCACTTTTCTTTTAAATTTGTTACCGAAATGTTACAATCCGTCCTCCCCAGTTTTAAGCATCTAGAACCGCCACTGGTCATTGCTTCGTCTTTTTTCCGTCATAGTCCATTTTTCCACGAGGACTCGTAAGGAAAAAAATACAGACCGTACCTATGCACAGAAAAAAAATATACTTACGTCTATATTGAAATAAGAGAAGAACCTTATGAATTGCAATGCTTTATAAAAGCCAGATACCGTCCTAAACGTTAATGAATTATATATAATTAATTTACTCCTAATCTTTGGAAATTATAGGGCTCTGTTTCATAAAACTGACAAGCCCTACAATCATGAGAACTCTACAGATATGTCAGAATATTTTAGCATTTATTTTCTGACAGTTCTTACCTGCTTTGACAAATACAATTTGTAAATTGTGAACAGCGTTTCATAAACGCGACAAATACTGCATGTGTAAACATATAAGATCGATTACAAATGGTTGGCCTTCTATGCACAAGGTTGCGGGTTCGATGCCGGGCCTGGTCGATGGCATTTAAATGTGCTTAAATGCTATAGGCTCATGTCAGTAGATTTACTGGCATGTAAAAGAACTCCTGCGGGACAAAATTCCGGCACATCCGGCGACGCTGTTGCGAGCGTCGTTAAATAAAACATAACATTTAACATTGCAAATTATTTCCTCTTCTTAATTCATATTTTTATAAAAAGTAATCGATATTAGACGACTCAATCGATGTCAATAGGATATTCTATAATGCACACCATTAGTGGCAAAGTTTTCCTTTTAGTCTCATAAAATAATACAGGAAAGGAACATTTTCATATTAACTAGCAGTGAACGAGTGATCTGTAGCCAGCACAAAGAAGCATGGGGATTCGTATCTGACCAATCACCATTCACAAGATGCATTTAGGGTTCCTCCAATCATTTTATCGCTCGAGGGGTTGATTACCAGAGTTTTCCATTACGACACACGTGACGTCATTGTACTGCAATACTCATTGGACTCGCCTAATAAAGATGGGTGGGACAGATAAGAAGTAAACGTGGGGATGTGTATCACGTGATGTACGACATAATATAACGCAGCGGTCTTTCCACCACTCAATGTGAGGATAGGAAAATGTGTTCCCTTGTGAGGCGCGCATTCGAACTTGGACTTGATTGTCGCTAATCCGTTTCGGAATACTTCCAACCTGTTCCAGAACCTTCGTAAATTACAGCTAGGATTGGCAAGGTAGTTTACTTCTTACGCAGGCCTATTCCGTGTAAATTATACTTTTAATTCATCAGTAATTTACTAGGGGGATCCAGGAAATAACGACCGTTTTGTTGTAATAATTAAAAAAATATATATTTACTTGAAAAAACAGTCTGTTACATAACTGAAGCTTCCTTTACTTCTCTACATAATCACCACCTACATTTAAACATTTGTCGTATCTGTTCACTAGCTTTAGAATTCCCGTGTTATACTCCTCTGCCGCCAGTTCATTAAGCCAGGTGTTCACTGTCTTCTTCAACTCTTCATCACTTCCAAAACGCGTACCACCCAGAAAGTCTTTCAGCTTAGTGAAAAGGTGAAAATCGCTAGGAGCAAGGTCTGGACTATAGGGCGGATGATCAAAGATTTCCCAACCGAATTGATCCAGCAATTCTCGAGTTGAAGCAGCAGTGTGTGGGCGGGCACAGATTTTGTGGTAGCCAAGATGTTGCGACACAATTTCACCAAGCAAAGAACGAGAAATATCAGGAAAGGCAATATGCAATTCGTCGAGTGATGTGCGCCTGTCTTGCAAGATTCTGTCGTTCACTTTAGTCTTCAGGTCTTCTGTGATGAGTGATGGGCGTCCGGGTCGAGTTTCATCGTGGACATTTGTTCGCCCAATGTTGAACATTTCGCACCATTTCCTCACATTTCTTTCATTCATTACAGTATCACCATACACTTCTTTCAATTGCCGGTAAATTTCTGCAGGTTTCAAATGTCGGGCATTCAAAAATCGAATCACACTCCTCACCTCACAGTCGGCGGGATTATCAATCACATCGTTCATTTTGAAGTAACACAAAATGCACAATGGCGACTTGTTGCAACCAGTACTCACAACATTATGAGAACACATGTTAAGGAAGCCAGTTGACTTTCAAACAAGGAAGGGGAGTCAGCTGCGCGGCGGGTATGCGCGAACGGTCGTTATTTCCTGGATCCCCCTCGTACTTGGCATAGAAGTTCAGTTTGTACGCAGGCGTCAAATACTACAGGGACATCATTTTATTTTTACTTCAATTTTGATTGTACCTGAGTTTCTGAATGTACTTCACTCCCACCCCTTCTACTAATGAAGTTCAACCGTCCTCCACAGAGATCCAAGACCGCATATACAGTCATAGTAGCCTTACGGTCACAGTAAACAGTACGTTCCAAAAATATGTTCGCGTTTTCCAGTGATGAAAGAGCTTTCAATATTGAATCTTTTCGCACAGGTACTGTCGTCCATTTGCCTACGTCGTGTCCCGACTTCCCCCACCAGCTTTTATTCGCCAGCTAGTGGCTGGGCTGTCTTAGCTCTTTCCTGAGAATATTAATTTCTGTTAGGAATTGGACATCTAAGTAATATTATACAACTGTTAAAATAACTTAAATAAAAGGGCCTCGTTAAGTAATTAACTGTCACGTGATTTCTTCCCTTTCTACGACCCTACGACATAACCACTTGGACGGACAGTAGATAGCATGTCTGAGTAATTTTATCTTTTCGGATCGGGCAGAAGTGAAGATTGAATTTACAGTACGTAAGGTACTCTTTTTATGAAGTAGGTACAGAATTATTTCAACATGAGTTACTAGTACTAAGAACGAAACTGGTAATTGGGATTAGGTACAATAGTCTATAGTGCGATAATATGCACATTAGAACTGAAGCCTGTATCGAAATGAACGGCCAGCATTTTAAAAAATGTGTTTAAATTATCCATATTATGATTATTTTTCAATTTAACTTCATTCTCCATATTGTACGCTAATGTGCTGTAGACAGTATAATATACACTGCATAATGAATACGTCCACATGGACAGCTCAGTTCGTGAGTAAAAACGCTCATTGTTAATACTGTACTGTATTTTGATTAAACAAAAACCTAATGAAAATGATCAAATTCAAAGGCGCAATTATTTCCTTGTTTACGTAAATGGATTAACTACTTTTCTTCCCTCCTGTACCTAGTAAAGTGATTTGTTTGTATATTACGCCAGTATCATCGAACTCCAGCCGTGGAAGGGGGTAGCAAACGGCGTTGATCCAGAGGTATAGGCAAGTTAATATTAAACATGTTAGTAAAAATAAAATGATGTCCCTGTACTTTCCTGACATTCCTGATTGGCCATTTCCATGATATGAAATGACAACATATAAAAGAGAACAACCACAAGGATCTCTATTGTCGAAAATGAATTTTTTAGTAAAGACCGCTAGATGGAAGCACTGCTCAGCCATTTCACTTGTTCCGGATGTTACATTTTTACTATTTTCAAACTCTATATTTATATTGAACGTGAAATGACTCTTGCCAACTTTTATTATTAGAATAAGTTTAGATCAGTATGATTTTTTGTTTGAATAAAATTTATTACTATTTCAGAAAGTAAAGAAAAGGTTCCGTCACGGATATTACAAGATTTGTGAACTCACTTTACACCTTATTAACAAAAAGTGTGAAACAAATCTCTATCTCAAGCAAAAAGAGATTTACATTTCTGTATTTTCAGATTATATTCAAAAGATTAATATCTCTATCAATTTATTAAGGATATTTAATTCACTACATGAATATTATTGCGAGCCTGAATTATATTCAACATTTGGGGTGGGGGGGATCCCTCATAGGTGAAATATGCCCTTCAAGGGGTTCGTAGCACTCAAAAGGTTGGGAACTACTGGTCTAGATAGCTGCTAAAGACAGTCGTTGATGCTACCTGAATCGGCAAGACCACAATCAGTTGCAGGGAAATGTTTAAAGTATTGACGTAACCGATTAGAATTGCAATAACCTTGAAATTATATAGTTGTATAAATTGCTTGTGTGTAAAATCTAAATGAGGAATAAGGAAAACACTGCGCTTGTTATAGAGGGGCCTACACTTGATCTGGGTAGTATTGAGGCATGTAATTAACTACCATGCTTGGTTATTGGAGATAGTGACGTCAGATCGCTACGAATTCATCACCAGCCGGACCTGTCTTTAATCTGATAATCTAATCTAATGTACGCCGTACCAATCCATATCTGTCTGATTTGTTGAGTCGTCTTTCCTTCCTGCCACGCATCTTCTTCCTTTGCAGCTTCCTCTGTTTATTTCTCGCTTTCATCCTTCACTTTTTCCTATCTTTCCCTTCTCTTCCATCTTTCTCCACCTTCCACTGCTTAGTCTCTCCCCATCTATTCCTCTTCCTCTCGTTCTTTATGTCGTCTTTTTTTCTCCTTTTACAACTTCCCCACTTTTCGTCTTTTTCTTCATCATTTTCATATCACTTAAATTTTTTTTTTCCCCCACTTAGTCTCGTTTCCAGTCTCTCTCATTTTCCTCACTTTTCTACTCTTCTTTTTCTTCTGTCTCCCGTTTCTCTTTTCTATATTCCTCTGTTCCCGCCAATCTTTATTTTCTCCACCGTCTGTCTCCTTCTGTTGTCTGTTATTTCTTCCAATGTCTGTCCCTTTTCTTCCATCGTCTGTCTTTATCCTCCTTCGTTTGTCTCTTTTTCCTCTACCCTCTGCCTCTTTATCCTCCATCCTGTGTCTCTATCGTCTGTCTCTTTATCCTCCGTCGTCTGTCACTTTATCATCTATCTCGTTTTCCTCCATCTCTGTCTCTTTCCTCCGTCGTCTGCCTCTCTTCGTCTGTCTCTTTTATCTCCATTGTCTGTCTCTTCTTCCTCCACCGTCTATCTCTTCCTTAATCGTTCGTCTCTTTTTCCTCTAACCTCTGTCTCTTTATCCTATACCGTCTGTGTCTTTTGCCTCCACGCCTGTCTGTTTTTCTTCTGTCATCTGCACCTTTTTCTTCCAATGTTTGCTCCTTTTCCTCCATCGTTTGTCTCTTTTTCCTGTATGGTCTGTCTCTTTTCCTCCATCGCCTGTCTCTTCTTCCTCCACCGTCTGTCTCTTCTTCCTCCATCGTCTGTCTCTTCTTCCACCATCGTCTGTCTCTTCTTCCACCATCGTCTGTCTCTTCTTCCGTCATCGTCTCTCTTCTTCCTCCATCGTCTGTCTCTCTGTCTCTTTTATCTCCATTGTCTGTCTCTTCTTCCTCCATCGTCTGTCTCTCTCTCTGTCTCTTTTATCTCTTGTCTTCTTTAATCGTCATCGTCTTTTTCTTCCTCCATCATCTGTCTCTTTCTGTCCTTTTATCTCCACCGTCTGTCATCGTCTTTTGCCTCCACCGTCTGTCTGTTTTCTTCTTCCTCATCGTCTGTCCTCTTCTTCTCTTTTATCTCAATGTTTGCTCCTTTTCCTCCATTGTTTGTCTCTCATTCCTCTATGGTCTGTCTCTTTTTCCTCCATCGTCTGTCTCTTCTACCTCCATTGTCTGTTTGCTCTTTTCCTCCATTGTCTGTCTCTTCTTCCTCCATTGTCTGTCTCTTCTTCTTCCATTGACTGTCTCTTTTTCCTCCATCGTCTGTCTCTTTTTCCTCCATCGTCTATCTCTTTTTCCTCCGTCTGTCTCTTCTTTCTCCTTCATCGTCTGTCTCTTTTTCTTCCATCGTCTATCTCTTTTTTTCTCCATAATCTGTCTCTTTTTCCTCCGTGGTCTGTCTCCTTTTCCTTCAACGTCTTTCTCTTCTTTCTCCATCGTCTGCCTCTTTTCTGCCGGCGTTTTTCCATTTTTCCATCTCTTTCCCCCTTTTCTTTCTTTCCTTTGTTTTTCTCTCGTTTCTTGGTTCTCTCTCTCTCCCGCCTCTTCTCTCTTTGTGCCGTCTGCCTTTACTTTTCTCCTCCGGTTTCCTTTTTCCCAGCCTCTTGTCCTTGACTTTCTTCACAAAGGAAGAGTTGGCTCTACGTTCAAATGAGCAGTGAAATTTGAAGCCCGAATATTTATCTTAGGATAGCACTGTTGTACTCGGCGCGCTCAGACATTTTGCGCATAGGACAAGCTGGTTACTGTTGACCTGATCTGTTGTTGGCTCCAGGCCCTCTTCCTCCCCCCCCCCCAATTGTCTTCGAAGGGAGCCGTGCTTGGCGCTCCCGGCCTCCGTAATGACCTGGCCGGCAACAAGTGAATATAGCTATAACAATGTAACGATGGCCGCGCATTCTGGTGACCTCTAAATGAATGTCGCCGTTGGCCAACATAAGATTTAAAACCGTTGATTACCCAGATCAATAGGGGCGATAAGTTCCTCGCCACAATGTGTAGGCGATGCCAGAGTTTTCACCTCACCCGCAGGCTCTGGAGTTATTATTATTGTTATTATAAAGTGTAAGGACTTGCCATTACAGTTCGTCTGTGCATTGCAGCGCAAAGAGCGCTGCACCACCTGAGATGCCTTCTGCTCCCGTGGACCCTAACGTGACAGGTCTACTTAACATGTTTCACATCTCTAATCCTTTTCCTTCTGTCCTCTAATTGCTTTCTTATTTCTATAGTATAATCGTCTTCCTTCTCAATTTCCAGTTTTGACGATTTTCTCGCTCTTTTTCTATTATTCTGCACTACATCATATATTTCATCTTTCTCTACCTCTTCGTTTTCTTCCTTTTTATGACGCTCTCTTCCTGATTTTTCTGTTTTCCTTCTTTCTTATCGCTCTTTTTCTATTGTTATAAAACTCCTTCCTCTTAATTTTTTATTTCTTCAATTCTTCCTCCTCAGTTTTTTTTATTTCTATTTGTTTTGCTTTTTTCCTATTCCTCCACCTCATCTTGTTCGTCTTTATTATTTTATCCTTTTTTCCTTTTAGACCTACTATCTCATGCCCCCATGTTTTCCTGCTACATTCTGCTTCATTATAAGGTACCCATTTTTAGCCCTGTGAACTTACAATATATTTATGTTCCCCTATTATCATAATTTTTTGTATCTCGTAAAACTTTGTGATAGTAGAAGAAAAGAGTGGAACTCGATTTCTTTTAGTTGGAGATTGCTCAAGCGCGTGAAAAACCTAGAGCAGGATGAAAGTCGTGCTGACGACAAGCCAATTGGCTATAGGTGGTCGAATATGTTCAGGTGGGAGGTTTTGATTTAATCAATTTTATACTTTTAAGGTCCATAAAAAAATGTTAACATTTAGATGCATCTATGCTGCCAATTGTGACCCTGAAACTAATGTTAATGTTAATATTTTATCCTCTTAATTCCTCTATTCTGCTCTTTATTAATTTTTCTCATTTCCCATATTTTCTTTTCAAAATGTTCCATATTTCATTACCTTTTTCATCTTCCTTTTCTTATAATCATAGGCCTACACCTCTTTCATTTTTGTTATACTTTTCTGCTCTAGGGAATGTGCTTCTTCGTTCATTTATCTATTTCTCCCCCACTTCCTCATTCTTTGCCTAATTCAATCTTCCTGGCTCAGGTGTATAATCCAAGAGGCCCTATTTCTCATTCCTCCTTTTTATTTCTGTACTTTGATTTTCCTGTAATTTACCTCTGCAACTTTTAACAAATACCCTTCATTCTTGCCGGCGCAAAACACATTTCTAAAGAGGTTATGGTAGCACACATTCCGTCCGCCATCTGTTGCTACGACGTTCAAATTCCCGTTCCAGATTGAAGAACGCCTTAAATAATAGGCAACTATAAACTGAAACTCATTTCGGTGACCCCTCTGACGTCAACTCCTTGAAATGAACACTCCTCTTAATTCCTATTTGAATCTTATATTTATCATTCCATCGTATGAAAGTCCAACCTCCTTCTTGCTGCGACTTCATTCCCGATGTACCAACTGCTACTCATTTCGTTTCACGCCTTGTACTCTTCCCATTTCCAGTATGAGAGTTTTGCTATTCATTGCCTTCCTCTTGACTACTAATTCGCAGGTTTCCTCTTACTATTCTTCATTTCCGTCGTTTGCTATATCCTAATTCCCGTCCTCTTACTTTCTTTTCCGTCACTTACTACTTTTCATTTCCGTCTATTTGATTTTTGTCTTGCTAATCATTCTCGTCCTCTTCCTATTCTTCTCATTCCTTCTCGTATACTCCTCATTCTCGTCGTCTTGCTACTTCCTCTGCATTCCATCGTCTCTTGCTATTCAATGCTTTGTTTCCCGTCCTCTTATTCCCAAATTCGTCTTCCATTACTCTAGTCATTTCTGTCCTCTTGCTACTCATTCCTTCCTTGACTACTTTCATTTCCGTCGTCTTACTCATTCCTCGTCGTCCCGTCTCGTCTTGCTATTTCCCGTCCTCTGTGTATTGCTACTCATTTCGCGCTCTTGCTACTTCCCATTTCCGGCGTTTTGCTATTCATTGCCTTCCTCTTGCTACTAATTCTCTTCCTCTTACTATTCTTCATTTCCGTCGTTTGCTATATCCGTCGTCCCGTCCTCTTCTACTACTCTTTCCCCTTTATTCATTGCTACTTCTCATTTCCGTCGTCTTGTACTCATTCCCATCGTCTTGCTATTCAATGCTGTGTTGGTACTCATTCCCGTCGTCTTGCTACTCATTCCCATCGTCTTGCTAATTCCCGTCGTCATGATACTCATTTCCCTTCATTGACTACTTCTCATTTCCGTCGTCTTGCTACTCATTCCCATCGTCTTGCTATTCAATGCTGTGTTGGTACTCATTCCCGTCGTCTTCCTACTCATTCCCATCGTCTTGCTAATTCCCGTCCCATCACCTTGCTAATTCCCGTCGTCATGATACTCATTCCCTTCATTCTATTCAATGCTGTCGTACTACCATTCTCCGTCTTGCTACTCATTCCCACTACCTTGGTTGATTTTTTACGTCGTCTTTACTCATTCCTGTTTTCCCTCATCAATCTTGCTGCTGGGTCTTTTTCGGTGCTGGACCCCGGACTCATTCACCGGCATTATCACCTTCATCTCATTCAGACTCTAAATAACTGTCGTCTTGATAAAGCGTCGTAAAATAACATCGTCTTGCTAATTCCCGTCGTCATGATACTCATTCCCTTCATTGACTACTTCTCATTTCCGTCGTCTTGCTACTCATTCTCGTCCTCTTCTATTCAATGTCGTATACTACTCATTCTCGTCGTCTTGCTACTCATTCCCATCGTCTTGCTAATTCCGTCGTCATGATACTCATTCCCTTCATTGACTACTTCTCATTTCCGCCGTCTTGCTACTCATTCCCTTCATTGACTACTTCTCTCGTCTTGCTACTCATTCCCGTCATTTACTACTTCTCATTTCCATCGTCTTGCTACTCATTTCCATCATTGACTACTTCCGTCGTCTTGCTACTCATTCTCGTCCTCTTACTTCTCATTCCTTTCGTATACTACTCATTCCCGTCGGCTTGCTACTCATTCCCGTTGTCTTGCTACTCATTTCAGTCGTCTTGCTACTCATTCCCGTCATTTACTACTTCTCATTCCCGTCCTCTTACTACTCATTCCTGTCGTTTACTACTCATTCCCGCCCTCTTGCTACTCATTCTCGTGCTCTTACTCCTGCTCATTTCAGTTCTCTTACCATTCGTAATTTCCATTCTCTTACTACTCGCCATTCTCGCCCTCTTGCTACTCATCCTCGTTCTACGACTCATTCCGTCGCTTTACTACTCATTCCTGTCCTGCTACTCATTTCCGTTGTCTTGCTACTCATCCTCGTTCTACGACTCATTCCGTCGCTTTACTACTCATTCCTGTCCTGCTACTCATTTCCGTTGTCTTGCTATCCCTCATTCTCGTCCTCTTTCTAAGACTCCTCTTTCCGTATTTTTGCTCTCCTTGTTGAGTCCTTGCTTTTCTGACCGGCGGGTTGTCCTGAAATCTGGAGTACAACACACTGCAGCATCAGTATCTGTACAGTGTGAAGGTACAAAACAGTTGCCGTGGCTACGGATTGCTGTTCTGTAATGCACTTCTTCGCTGCGCGGTGCGTTTCCGAGTCTCTCGGATATTATATACTAATTAATGACACATATCATTCGTTCACAACACAATGAAGCAGGCAGCTGCCATATCGGCATTGTTGTCGGTTACCCTCTATGTGTGTACAGCGGGGGGTACACTCCACATTTCCCAGCTGCACCTTCCCCCCCCCCCTCCTCGCCTCTCCGCATTGTTCACGGTGCTTCGCCCCGAACACATTCGATATTGCGAGCGCGCGCGTGTAAGCGACCGTGGCGTCGCCACAAAAAACTAATAATAATAATAATAATAATAATAATAATAATAATAATAAATAACTTTCGAGGAATATCACTTTTGTTGACGTCGTACAAAATTTTGTCAATATTCTTTTGAGAAGATTAGCTCCGTACGTAGATGAAATTATTGGGGATCATCAGTGCGGTTTTCGGCGTAATAGATCGACTATTGATCAGATTTTTTTGTATTCGACAGATAATGGAGAAAAAAATAGGAGTATAAGGGTACAGTACATCAGTTATTCATGGATTTCAAAAAGGCGTATGAGTCGATTAAGAGGAAGTATTATATGATATTCTTATTGAATTTGGTATTCCCAAGAAACTAGTTCGATTAATTAAAATGTGTCTCAGTGAAACATACAGCAGAGTCCGTATAGGTCAGTTTCTATCTGATGCTTTTCCAATTCACTGCGGGCTAAAGCAAGGAGATGCACTATCACCTTTACTTTTTAACTTCGCTCTAGAGTATGCCATTAGGAAACTTCAGGATCACAGAGAGGGTTTGGAATTCAACGGGTTACATCAGCTTCTTGTCTATGTGGATGACGTGAATATGTTAGGAGAAAATCCACAAACGGTTAGGGAAAACACGGAAATTTTACTTGAAGCAAGTAAAGCGATCGGTTTGGAAGTAAATCCCGAAAAGACGAAGTATATGATTATGTCTCGTGACCAGAATATTTTACGAAATGGAAATATAAAAATTGGAGATTTATCCTTCGAAGGGGTGGAAAAATTCAAATATCTGGGAGCAACAGTAACAAATAGAAATGACACTCAGGAGGAAATTAAACGCAGAATAAATATGGGAAATGCTTGTTATTATTCGGTTGAGAAGCTTTTATCAACTAGTCTGCTGTCAAAAAATCTGAAAGTTAGAATTTATAAAACAGTTATATTACCGGTTGTTCTGTATGGTTATGAAACTTGGACTCTCACTCTGAGAGAGGAACATAGGTTAAGGGTGTTTGAGAATAAGGCGCTTAGGAAAATATTTGGGGCTAAGAGGGATGAAGTTACAGGAGAATGGAGAAAGTTACACAACGCAGAACTGCACGCATTGTATTCTTCATCTGACATAATTAGGAACATTAAATCCAGACGTTTGCGATGGGCAGGGCATGTAGCACGTATGGGCGAATCCAGGAATTCATATAGAGTGTTAGTTGGGAGACCGGAGGGAAAAAGACCTTTGGGGAGGCCGAGACGTATATGGGAAGATAATATTAAAATGGATTTGGGGAGGTGGGATATGATGATAGGGACTGGATTAATCTTGCACAGGATAGGGACCGATGGCGGGCTTATGTGAGGGCGGCAATGAACCTTCGGGTTCCTTAAAAGCCATTTGTAAGTAATAATAATAATAATAATAATAATAATAATAACAATAATAATAATTTGAATTATAGACAGTGTGTTTTTAAAAATAACAGACCATGCTCTGAATATTTGCCACTGGTATTTACATTGCTTAGTATTTAGATTTATAGCCCCGTCGCTCTAATTTCCGGCAGCCAATCACTTTGCAGGTCAGCTACATTTAAACGTGTGCGTCTTGTGATTCCCTGGTGAAGACGTTATTCATTTCTTAAGGCTCGATAAATACTTAATATAATCGCCCGCCATTTTGGCTCTTTCGTTGGCGTTCGCAGAAAGTACACGAAGACATTATTTGCCGCTCAATTATTTGCTGAATTACTGTACGTTTGATTTATTATCATAGGAGCTACGACATGATAATGTTTAACGGTGTGGCAAATAGATTCCTCGTATGATAGCTCGACAACGAAAGAACAAAAATGGCGAACGATACTACCTACCTAGACTTTATAGAGCCTTCACATCCTAAGACGTAAGCAAAGAGGAGGAGTCACGCCGGGAATAACAGCGTCGCGACTATATATATTTCCTCATAAGTAGACCACGTGACTCGGGGACTTAATACGGCTTTGCAAGTTATCGGTGTTCTGGAGATGTCAGTATGACGTAAGCCCTCCCCTCTTCCCTGGTAGAGTGCTGAATATCAAACGTTAGAGATGGTATAAACCGTTCTTTTTAAGAAACAATTTCGACTGTAACTGTTTCATGAACGTAGCTGTTCGAAAATAACAGTTTCAAAAAAACAGTTTCATAAGAATATGTTTACAACATCGGTGCCAACTGTTTCAACTTCTCATCTGCTTCAGGAACATGTTTGAAAACCCTTGAATCGTCTTTAAATGAGCTGTTCAATGTATTATGACGGCAAAAGTCATTTTTCGTAGGTTACTGTTAAAGAGTACAGTAAATAACTACAATTCAAAATGAATCGATTTTAGTAAAAATAACGCATATAACCCTAGGAGAGTTTAATAACGATAAGAATTAGGGAATAATATTTTTCGCGGTATATTAATAATTAACACAATGTTTGGGCACCATGAACATATTCTCCATCAATGGGCGGCTAATAATAATTAATAGCACATTTATTAGGGAATTTGATTCGTCCAATTAAATTGCGCTGTCCTATATACGCTACTATTTCACGAAGAGAGTGTGGAACATCGATATTATACCTACTTTCGATTGGAGATCGATGATAGCGCTACACGTGGTCTTTGCAGACAGCAAAGAAGAAGAAAACTGTTTAGAAATGGAACTGTTTATCTCTCGGAACTATGTGGAACGTTGAGCCGGCTTCAAATCCCGGTGCCGGAGAGAATTTTTCTCCGTTCCACTCATCTTTCATCATATGATGACGCAGAATATCTGCACAAAAATATCATATGTACTTCGGTACATCATGCGAATAATCACTTCGTGATTTAAGACGGCGCTTATTCCGTCGGATCCCGGCCACTTAGTCACTCATAACGAGTGCACCTCAGCACATGTGTGGACATTGTGCCACTGTCATACATCTGTGACGCAGTGCATGAGGGTAGGCCACTAGAGGGAACCCAAGAGGTGGAACTTAAACTGAGAGGATTCAATCCGACATCGGGTTGGGAATCCGGTGTGGCTTAGTGGATAAAGCATCAGCACGTAGAGCTGAAAACCCGGGTTCAAATCCCGGTGCCGGAGAGAATTTTTCTCCGTTCCACTCATCTTTCTTCACATGAAAATGTAGCCTATATGCATTTAAAAGGGAAAACCTTCGAAATTTGCATTTATGCATTCGAATGCAAAAACCATGATCGGCAAAGATCCACTTTTACTTTTATGACATATCAATAAAAACATGCAGTCGAATGAAGTTCCGCGGTCTACTTATAACCATCCTGATTAAAAAAAAAAAAATAATAATAAATAATAATAATAATAATAATAATAATAAAATAAAAAAATAAAAACACATTTGCTGGTTACATCCTTGTTCTGGTCAACCATTCAAATTTGAAGAAATCGCGGAAATCTCGAAGTAGAGTTTTTCAGCTTCACAACATTTTTTTTTTATAATTGGAAATTAAAAATGACACGTGGAATTAATTTTGCAGTCCCTGTTCCATAAGCCAAAACGATGACACTTACCTGAGAGGCACAACTGGAGATCCTTTCCAGTTGAACAGACATTTGCCGCGTGTATAATTTACAATGTTGTCACATCGCCCGAAAATTCAGTCCTTTGATGCAGTGGTATTCAATCTGGGTACGCGGGGTTGTCTCAAGGGGTACACATACCACAGACAACATAAGTAAAAATGCTGACATTTTTTTATTGTAGGTAGTTGTTGATAATTATTGCGGTTTGCATACTTTCTTTTAAAATATCGTAGCAACTCTTGTCTTTCCTTGCTTCAGTAACATTTTACATAATTCATTATTATTGCATCAATAACTACTGTATTATGTATAATAATAATAATAATAATAATAATAATAATAATAATATTAATAATAATAATAATAATAATAATTATTATTATTATTTTAAAATTTCTTGTATAATTGCAATGCAATTTGCAGTTGACTGTGTGAGGTAAACAAATGCCGACCGCAAAGCATGTTTTATAGTACCGTAAAGAATTTGCAGTTTGAAATATTGGCAAACAAAGAAACAAATGGTAAGGAGGTGATGAAAACAGAAGAAAGTATATAAAGGTTAGAAGAAATAAAGTACTCTAATACAATAAATTTGATATTAATTGACTTACAAAAAGTCTATTTCACTAAAGTTATCTTCACCAAAATGTTTGAACGGAGCCGCCATTTTCAGTCGATTATCTATGCGGGAAACAAATTACGATCTCGAAGCATGATTTATTGTACCGTAAAGAATTTGCAGTTTGAAATGTTGGCAAACAAAGAAACAAATGCTAGGGTAGTGATAAAAACAAACAAATGTTAGGAAAGCGATAAAATTGTGCGATAAGCAGCCATGATAGGTTGAAACACGTCCTTTCGTACCGTTTTATTGGTCAAAAGTACTATGGCGTAGTAAAAGTGTAATAGTCTGTGTAACACAAAATCAGAAATTTATATAGATTTGAATGTATACGGATAGTCACAAAGAAACAGCATGGTAGAGTGCTAGTCCGCTCAATGTTCCTTCGCTCTGTATATTGTCCACTCCGCCAATAATGTCATTTTACACTGCACGGTTATGCATTGCCAGTGAGCCAGGCGGAGTCTGGCCGGCTAGCAACATGCGCGGCAGAGTGAGACAGGAAGAGTGAGCGCGAGGAGTTTGAAAAACTTGATCTTGAGGGAAACATTCCAGTCTGGCCGGCCTGCCGGCGTGGCGGTGTTATTGTCCTGCTTGACAAATCGCGCCCGTCCCGCGCATCGCCTTGCACACCCCTCGTCTGTCTTGCCTTTATATCACAATCCGACTGTCGACAAAACCGGGTTCGATTCTCTGCAGGTCTTGCGAGATTTGTGACTAGAGAAATGTACATTGGAAAAAGTATATACTCGCAAATTTCTGCTGTTTCACCATTGCTCCCTCATTACTTAGAAAAAAGCTTTCATTAATCTTGTCCATTATCAGTACTGTTCTTACCTCTCAATTCCCACCCCTGCTTCATTTTTGCTTTCCTTGACTTTGCTCTGAGTCTTTTCCCTTTTCCTTGCCTTTGCTCTAAGTCTTTTCCTTTTTCCTTGCCTTTGCTCTGAGTCTTTTCCTTTTTCCTTGCCTTTGCTCTGAGTCCTTTCCTTTTTCCTTGCCTTTGCTCTGAGTCTTTTCCTTTTTCCTTGCCTTTGCTCTGAGTCTTTTCCTTTTTCCTTGCCTTTGCTCTGAGTCTTTTCCTTTTTCCTTGCCTTTGCTCTGAGTCTTTTCCCTTTTCCTTGCCTTTGCTCTGAGTCTTTTCCTTTTTCCTTGCCTTTGCTATGAGTCTTTTCCTTTTTCCTTGCCTTTGCTCTGAGTCCTTTCCTTTTTCCTTTTTCCTTGCCTTTGCTCTGAGTCTTTTCCTTTTTCCTTGCCTTTGCTCTGAGTCTTTTCCTTTTTCCTTGCCTTTGCTCTGAGTCTTTTCCTTTTTCCTTTTTGCTCTGAGTCTTTTTTTTTTGCTCTGAGTCTTTTCCTTTTCCTTGCTTTGCTGAGTCTTTTCCTTTTTCCTTGCCTTTGCTCTGAGTCCTTTCCTTTTTTTGCTTGCCTTTGCTCTGAGTCTTTTCCTTTTTCCTTGCCTTTGCTCTGAGTCTTTTCCTTTTTGCCTTGCCTTTGCTCTCTGAGTCCTTTCCTTTTTCCTTGCCTTTGCTCTGAGTCTTTTCCTTTTTCCTTGCCTTCTTTTCCTTTTTCCTTGCCTTTGCTCTGAGTCTTTTCCTTTTTCTTGCCTTTGCTCTGAGTCTTTTCCTTTTTCCTTGCCTTTGCTCTGAGTCTTTTCCTTTTTTTGCTTGCCTTTGCTCTGAGTCTTTTCCTTTTTCCTTGCCTTTGCTCTGAGTCCTTTCCTTTTTCCTTGCCTTTGCTCTGAGTCCTTTCCTTTTTTTCCTTGCCTTTGCTCTGAGTCTTTTCCTTTTTCCTTGCCTTTGCTCTTTGCTCTGAGTCTTTTCCTTTTTCCTTGCCTTTGCTCTGAGTCTTTTCCTTTTTCCTCCTTTCCTTTTCCTTGCTTTGCTCTGAGTCTTTTCCTTTTTCCTTGCCTTTGCTCTGAGTCTTTTCCTTTTTCCTTGCCTTTGCTCTGAGTCTTTTCCTTTTTCCTTGCCTTTGCTCTGAGTCTTTTCCTTTTCCTTGCCTTTGCTCTGAGTCTTTTTCCTTTTTCCTTGCTTTGCTCTGAGTCTTTTCCTTTTTCCTTGCCTTTGCTCTGAGTCTTTTCCTTTTTCCTTGCCTTTGCTCTGAGTCTTTTCCTTTTTCCTTGCCTTTGCTCTGAGTCTTTTCCTTTTTCCTTTTGCTCTGAGTCTTTTCCTTTTTCCTTTTGCTCTGAGTCCTTTTTCCTTTTTGCCTTTTCCTTTGCTCTGAGTCTTTTCCTTTTTCCTTGCCTTTGCTCTGAGTCTTTTCCTTTTTTCTTGCCTTTGCTCTGAGTCTTTTCCTTTTTCCTTGCCTTTGCTCTGAGTCCTTTCCTTTTTCCCTTTCTTTTCCTTTTCCTTGCTTTGCTCTGAGTCTTTTCCTTTTTCCTTGCTTTTCTTTTTCCTCTTTGAGTCCTTTCCTTCCTTTGCTCTGAGTCTTTTCCTTTTTCCTGCCTTTGCTCTGAGTCTTTTCCTTTTTGCTCTGGTCTTTTTCTTTGCTCTGAGTCTTTTCCTTTTTCCTTTTTGCTCTGAGTCTTTTCTTTTTCCTTTGCTCTGAGTCTTTTCGTACATCCTGCTCTGAGTCTTTTCCTTTTTCCTTGCCTTTGCTCTGAATCTTTTCCTTTACTCTGCTCTAGGTCTTTTTCTTGCATTTGCTCTGAGTCTTTTCCTTTTTCCTTGCCTTTGCTCTGAGTCCTTTCCTACATCCTGCTCTGAGTCTTTTCCTTTTTTTTCCTTTTTCCTTGCCTTTGCTCTGAATCTTTTCCTTTACTCTGCTCTAGGTCTTTTTCTTGCATTTGCTCTGAGTCTTTTCCTTTTTCCTTGCCTTTGCTCTGAGTCCTTTCCTTGTCCTGCTCTGAGTCTTTTCCTTTTTTGCTGAAGAGCCTTGCCTTTGCTCTGAATCTTTTCCTTTAAATCTTTTGCTCTGAGTCTTTTCTTGCATTTGCTCTGAGTCTTTTTTGTTTTTCCTTGCCTTTGCTCTGAATCCTTTCCTACATTGTAGCCTGCTCTGAGTCTTTTTCCTTTTTTTTGCCTTTGCTCTGAGATCTTTTCATCCTTTCCTCTGCTCTGCTGATCTTTTTCTTGCATTTGCTCTGAGTCTTTTCCTTTTTCCTTGCCTTTGCTCTGAGTCCACGGTACATCCTGCTCTGATCACTGCCTGGTTTTGATACATCCTGCTCTGAGTCTTTTTGCCTTTTTTAACCTTGCCTTTGCTCTGAATCTTTTCCTTTACTCTGCTCTAGGTCTTTTTCTTGCATTTGCTCTGAGTCTTTTCCTTTTTCCTTGTCTTTGCTCTGAGTCCTTTCCTACATCCTGCTCTGAGTCTTTTTCCTTTTTCCTTGCATTTGCTCTGAATCTTTTCCTTTACTTTGCTCTAGGTCTTTTTCTTGCATTTGCTCTGAGTCTTTTCCTTTTTCCTTGCCTTTGCTCTGAGTCCTTTCCTACACCCTGCTCTGAGTCTTTTTCCTTTTTCCTTGCCTTTGCTGTGAATCTTTTCCTTTACTTTGCTGTAGGTCTTTTTCTTGCCTTTGCCCCGAGTCTTTTCCTTCACTTTGCTCTTGATATTTTGCTTGTCTTTGCTCTAGGTCTTTTCCTTGTCTCTCCTTTGCTGAAGAGCCTGCATTTTCCTTATCTGCAGGATACCAATGTACCAATGTACCAATTTAAATAAGATACAGAACTTTTGTTTCGAAAAGCGAAATACCAGTGCCTTCTGTCGCGCTACGCTGCAGCAGAGGAGAACATATTGGTTTGTTGAATGTATCTTCTCGTTTACTTACACTCAGAATCAACTTAATCAGAAACACAATAATTACATGTCAAAATTGTAGCGGGCAATAAATTTGCCACAACTTTACTTATAATTTTTTTTTAATTACCACTCACGTGCCGTTCGAGATCGCATGCGGACTGGCCCGTCTTCCTCCTCGTCCTGCTGTTTTAAATGGGTCATGAGGTTCGGTTTGGTTAGTGGATGGACTGATCGATAATACTCAATTTCTTGGCATCCTCTGTTAACGATCACTGCCTGGTTTTGATGAACCAATCCGGTTTTATTACTGCCTGCTCCAGAATGGCTTTAGAAAATTAGTTAATTCATAACAGCGATTACTGGCGTCGGGATGATTGCTGTTTTAATGCCCCGCTGTAATCTAACCCAATCACCATTCCTCCTCAGTTTTAGATTTTACTTGTGATAGGCCGCGCCTTGAGCAAGCAGCTCTACAGACTACGGCAAATAAAAGGTTGCGGAATCATCATAATTATCATCTGCAGCTTCCTTGACTTTATTCCCTTTCAGTTCATTCTCTGCTTCTCCTCGTTTTATTCTCGTTCATTTCGTTTCATTTCCCTCCGACATTTGCGTTCTCTCTTCTCATTCTTCATTCTGCCATCAACTACTCAGTCTCCTTCCATGTCCCTTCCCTCTCTCTCTCTTTCCTCCTCGCATTTCTTCGCTCTGCTTTCCTTTCTCTCGCCCTTCTCCCCTCTTTTCCTCGCTCTTACCTCTCTCTTCCACACTTCACCTTTCTCTTCCTCGCTCTTATTTCTCCCTTCCTCGCTCTTTCCTCTCTTCCTCGTCCTTCCCTCTCTTCCTCGGTCTTCCCTCTCTTCCTCGTCCTTCCCTCTCTTCCTCGGTCTTCCCTCCCTTCCTCGCCTTTCCCCTCTCTTCCTCGGTCTTCCCTCCCATCCTCGTCCTTCCCTCTCTTCTTCTCGGTCTTCCCTCTCTTCCTCGTCCTTCCCTCTCTTCCTCGTCCTTCCCTCTCTTCCTCGGTCTTCCCTCTCTTCCTCGGTCTTCCCTCTCTTCCTCGTCCCTCCCTCTCTTCCTCGTCCTTCCCTCTCTTCCTCGTCCTTCCCTCTCTTCCTCGTTCTTCCCTCTCTTCCTCGTTCTTCCCTCTCTTCCTCGGTCTTCCCTCTCTTCCTCGGTCTTCCCTCTCTTCCTCGGTCTTCCCTCTCTTCCTCGTCCTTCCCTCTCTTCCTCGTCCTTCCCTCTCTTCCTCGGTCTTCCCTCTCTTCCTCGTCTTCCCTCTCCTCTTCCTCGTCTTCCCTCTCTTCCTCGCTCTTCCTCTCTTCCTCGTCTTTTCCTTCCTCTTCCTCGGTCGTCCTCTCTTCCTCAGTCTTCCCTCTCTTCCTCGTCCTTCCCTCTCTTCCTCGTCCTTCCCTCTCTTCCTCGTCCTTCCCTCTCTTCCTCGTCCTTCCCTCTCTTCCTCGGACTTCCCTCTCCTCTTCCTCATCCTTCCCTCTCCTCTTCCTCGGACTTCTCTCTCTTCCTCGTCCTTCCCTCTTCTCTTCCTCGTCCTTCCCTCTCTTCCTCGGTCTTCCCGCTCCTCTTCCTCGTCCTTCCCTCTCCTCTTCCTCGGACTTCTCTCTCTTCCTCGTCCTTTTCACTTTTTCTCGCTCTTCTCTGTCTTCAATGCTCCTTTCCCTATCTCCCTCGTTATTCTATCTTCTTCGCTTTCCTCTCTCTCTCATCGCTCTTCTCTCTCTCTTCCTCACTTTTTCTCTCTCTTCCTCGCTTTTTCTCTCTCTTCCTCTCTCTCTATCGCTCTTCTCTCTGTCTTATCTCTCTTCCTTGCTCTTCTCTGTTCCTAGCTACCTCTCTTTTCTCTCTCTCTCTTTCTCCTCTTTCTGTCTCCATCGCTCTCCTATCTCTCTCCTTAATTTCTACTTCTTTCTCTCTCCCATCTCTCCTCTCCACATATTTTGAAGTTAGTTTCTCAGTTCTCGTGAATAGAATTGGCCTCTTTATTCGTTGGTCATTGGAACACTTCCATACGCGCCGTCACGTCATTAAAATAGAGGGTCTCCCTGAACATGTCATTCAGAGCAAGGCCGATCCAGGACGTAGTACACTATAGGACATCCCGTTTACTACGCTGTAGTGCTGATTATATTGATAGTCGTCGGTGGTCGAGTGGTTATTATTCTTGCAGTTAGGCGAGAAGACCGCGGGGTCAGGCATGTCCGAGGACGTTGATTATCGACTGGATTCACTTGGAAGGAAAGCAACGCCAAGAGCCCCGTGTCCTAGATATTCCGAAAATAGAGGCCTGTTGGTAAAATTTTCATGCCACTACTCGCCCAAGTAATAATTTCAATTATCATCGTCACTGAATAGCCTCTCTACTTCGTAATTTTAACTCTTTATTTAACGTTACTTTCAATTATCATCAGGTTAAAACGATTGTGAAACGCATTCGTAGCATTAGGCTACTGATGGCACTTTACAAAATCCCGCCATTTAATTCGGTAAACAGAGCGCGGGATCTCTACCTCCCTGCGAAAGTCTGCTCGGCTTCTTGAAGGCTGCGCGAGCGAGCGTCGTGGGGCGATTAGTAGCGTGCTGCAATATAATGAGTTAATTACTGGAGTAGACCCCCGCCCTTACATCATAAGCGTACCATGAAATTACTGATGTTGTAGAATTTGACTGTGAAATTGAAATAAATTGCGAAAGTTTTTGCCCTCTCATGAAATTACCCTTGAAGCGCAAGTGCTCAACACTTCATATTTATGAAATGCCGTGGAGGTGGGAGGGCACCGTATCGCAGCATCAGAACGAATTCAATTGTGCTGCATAGTTTCAGGTATAACGCAGATTATCAGGACTTGGAGGTGGAATTATTGCTTCCTTGTGGTTCAAAGCAGTTGTACATTCCAACTAATACAATAACATTAGTTAACTTCTTAATTACAGCCACTACGAACGTCGCTGTTTAAAAGCAAGGCAACATACATTTTTATCTTTACAATAAGTTTTTACATTGCATTTCACATTCTCGCCGTTTCAAAGTATCGCCCACTGTCTGCTTCATTGGCTAGCTGACTACCTCACCGTGTCCCCACTCACTGGCTGACAGCTCACTGACTCCTCCCTGGCTATATACGTACTTGATTGCCTCATTTTCTTCTGACGTTTGCTGCTGCCTCACTGACTGAATGTCTGTCTCACTTTTTTCTCACTGATGCTTGCTCACAGCCTCACTGACTGGATTGCTGACTGCCTGACTGGCTGAATGGCTGTCTCACTTTCTTCTCACTGATGCTTGCTGACTGCCTGACTGGCTGAATGGCTGTCTCACTTTCTTCTCACTGATGCTTGCTGACTGCCTGACTGGCTGAATGGCTGTCTCACTTTCTTCTCACTGATGCTTGCTGACTGCCTGACTGACTGAAAGGCTGTCTCACTTTCTTCTCACTGATGCTTGCTGACTGCCTGACTGACTGAAAGGCTGTCTCACTTTCTTCTCACTGATGCTTGCTGACTGACTGGATTGTTGACTGCCTCACTGACTGAATGGCTGTCTCACTTTCTTCTCACTGATGCTTGCTGACCATCTCACTGACTGGCTCCTGACTACCTCACTGACTGAATGGCTGTCTCACTTTCTTCTCACTGATGCTTGTTGGCTGTCTCACTTTCTTCTCACTGATGCTTGTTGGCTGTCTCACTTTCTTCTCACTGATGCTTGTTGGCTGTCTCACTTCTCACTGATGCTTGTTGGCTGTCTCACTTTCTTGTGACTGATGTTTGCTGACTGCCTCATTGACTGGCTGCCTTAATTTCTTCTCAATGATACTTGCTGACTGCCTCACTGACTGAATGGCTGTCTCACTTCCTTCTCACTGTTGCTTGCTGATTATCTCACTGACTGCCTTGCTGACTGCCTCGCTGACTGAATGGCTGTCGCATTTTCTTCTCACTGATGCTTGCTGCCTGCCTCACTGATTGGCTTGCTGACTGCCTCGCTGACTGAATGGCTGTCTCACTTCCTTCTCACTGATGCTTGCTGATTATCTCACTGACTGCCTTGCTGACTGCCTCGCTGACTGAATGGCTGTCGCATTTTCTTCTCACTGATGCTTGCTGACTATCTCACTGACTGCCTTGCTGACTGCCTCGCTGACTGAATGGCTGTCGCATTTTCTTCTCACTGATGCTTGCTGACTGCCTCACTGATTGGCTTACTGACTGCCTCGCTGACTGAATGGCTGTCGCATTTTCTTCTCACTGATGCTTGCTGACTGCCTCGATGACTGAATGGCTGTCTCACTTTCTTCTCACTGATGGTTGCTGATTGCCTCACTGACTGAATGCCTGGTTGATTGGCTCACTGACGTTTTGGTTGCCTCTCTGGCTGGTTTTCTGACTGCCTCATTGAATGGCTGTCGCACAGACACTTTGAAGGATCGACTGATAGGCAGTCTAACCAACGTAGTAATTGCCTGAGTGACTGACTAGTCATCTCCTCTTGATAATTGGTCAGCAGTGAAATAGTGACAACATAGATTGCATGTGCCCAATTAGCTGGAAACACGCTGGCAATTACAGAAAAACTGTATTGGACAAATTGCGTGATTGAATACAGACTTCATTCTTTGATAGCCCGTGATCCATTGAGTGCTCGCGGTCGAGTTGGATGACGCAAGTCGGTGCAAAGAAATGTACGGGGCTGTCAGCCAGCCTGCCAGACGTTTGTCATATTACGGACTGAAAGGCTACTTGACACTGAACATGTGTTTGTAAACATAGGCTGACCTAAAAGGAAGAGTGCAGCATCTGACAGACAGCTGCGCGAAGCGTTCTTCAATTGTCTGTCAGTTACTGAGCACGATATTTTTCTCGCATGTCCTAGGTTAGTGCCTGGAGCTGTGGCCGCGAAATTATTAGTTCAAATGAATGCATGTGGCAACTGAGACGTTGTTTAATAGGCCTACTACAGTGACAAATTTGTTGGTGTCCATTGTACCACGATGTAATGCCAAATTCCACGGACAGATTTGAGGCAGATAAAACGATTATGGACAGCTTCTATTCTAAAGATTATACTCCACCTCTATCTCTTCTACCAATGCTGATACAATGCTATCACTTGATCTGCTCTGACAGGCTTCTTACATGAGTGAACATGGAAGGTAGGTGCTTGATCTGGAAGAATCACCTTATCTGCCTGCCTACACTTCCTGCTTATTCCGTTGATCATCTACCCCATACATGAAATCATTCATCCAGTGAATGCACTCCTCTATCCATCCACCAACGCATTCATTTTTTCAGTAGCCAATTAACCCATTCACTCAGCCACCAATTTACACATTTATCCAGCTTTAAATTTACCCATTGACTCACTCGCCAATTTACCTACGTATCCTATCCAGCCCCATTTAATCCATTCACCTAGCCGCTAATTTACTTCACTCAACTCAGTCGCCAATTTACCCATTCACCCAGTCGCCAATTTACCCATTCACCCAGTCGCCAATTTACCCATTCACCCAGTCGCCAATTTACCCATTCACCCAGTCGCCAATTTACCCATTCACCCAGTCGCCAATTTACTCATTCACCCAGCCGCCAGTTTACCGATTCACTCAGCCGCCAATTTACCTATTCACCCAGTCGCCAATTTACCCATTCACCCAGTCGCCAATTTACCCATTCACCCAGTCGCCAATTTACCCATTCACCCAGTCGCCAATTTACCCATTCACCCAGTCGCCAATTTACCCATTCACCCAGTCGCCATTTTACTCACTCACCCAGCCGCCAATTTACCGATTCACTCAGCCGTCAAGTTATCCATTCATCCAACCACCAATTTACCCATCCTCTCAGCCGCCAAATCCCATTCATACAGCCGACAAGTTACCCGTTCACCCAGCCGCCAATTCGTTCATTTACTCAACCAGAAATATTTTTCTCCCCATTTACCCAGTGGCCAATTCACTTATCTGTCTATCCCCAATTTCACTCATTTGCCC
Source organism: Periplaneta americana (assembly GCA_025594305.2). NCBI lineage: Eukaryota > Metazoa > Arthropoda > Insecta > Blattodea > Blattidae > Periplaneta > Periplaneta americana. The sequence goes on from JAJSOF020000015.1 coordinate 153,372,070, forward strand.
ATCCGTCAATTTTCCCTTTTTACTAACCGCTATTTAATTTATTTACCAGCCTCCAATTCACCACATATCAAGCATTTTCTCGGCCACCAATTCACTCATTTGTCCATGCGTCAATTTACACATTTATCAATCCGCTACTTCACACATTTGGCGATCTGCCAATTCACGCCTTTTCTCATCCGCCAATTCACGCATTTTTCTACCCGCCAAATCTTACATTTTCCCATCCGCCAAATCACGCATTTTCCCAGCCGTCAATTCACTCATTTGTTCATCCTCCAATTTACGCATTTTCATTCCCGCCATATCATGCATTTTTCCATCCACTAAATCACGCATTTTCTCAGCCGCCAACTCACACGTTTTCCCAGCCGCTAATTCACCCATTTATCCTTCCGCCGTTAGTTCAGCCACTTACCCAGCCACCAATGCATCCGTTTGCGCAGTAACCATTTGACCCATTTATCTATCTGCTAATGCACCCATTCATCCATTTATCTGACCATCCACCTATGCATTCCGTCCTTCCATACGTCAGTCATTAAAAATCATACACCACCAGTAGGCCTATTAGTTTATTATGAAGTATAAACTCCACGCACTAATCTCACTCTCGAACTCGTGACCAGGGATCGGGTCAGCGCTGGACCTGCATCTCCACACATTACAGCTGTTACACGTCGATGCTTGGGGAGGGATTCGAACTTACAACCGAAGCTTTCATACAGAGTCGAAGCCGTGAAAATCATGAATTCAAAGTATGACTGTGTTTAGACGTGAGAGAAATATGTGTGTATCCGTATCAGATTACAGGAGCTTTGTAACCCGCGCCGGATGGGAGCTGAAGCTTAACGCAGCGTCGTTGTTTCTGATAGGGATTCCTCTCTTTAGAGTCGAACCCTCGACCATTCAGCTCTCGGCTAATCCTTTGAGTGTACAAGTAATCAATACTGTTGTACTGCAAGCCATTGGACATTATAAATGAAAGATAAGCAAACAATTGCTTAAAAAATGGTTAAATATACGATACAGACTTTTAAGATGCCTATGTAGGTTACAGTATTTACTTCTCTGTTCATGATCACCAGGTCACAGTGATTTTGTGCGATTTTAACTTCTAAAACTTCGTAACAACCCTTTACACAGAACAATATGAAACACCCATTTGTCGTGAGATGAGCCGAAGCGATTTAGTTGAGAGAATCGGGGAGAGATTTTGCAGCCCCAAACCAAGTGTCGTTTGAAGTATCATTGGTTAGTACTCTTCGCTCTTGCGTCTCAGGTACTTTTTATCTTTCAACACTTCATATCTCCCGTAAATTATACAAACAGTAGTATGCCGTGGAAAATAAGACAATATCTCCAAGGAATTGATATTTGTTTCGCATATGAACTTCATGTGAAAAGAAATAAAAAGCGCCAAAATTATGGTAAATAATAAAATAAAAGAGAAAGTGTCATTTAACTATTTAGGGAATATTATATTAAATCCAGGGATGAGAAATAGAACAGAAATTGCAAAAATATAATGCAGTAAATGGAATTATAAGAAGACATTTCGGGAAGCAAATGTTAAAACAAACTCAAGTCAGATTACACAACATCACAGCAAAACAAATGGTAAAATTTGGCAGTGAAACATGGATCGTAAATCAAAGAGAGAAATCTAGAATACAGGTAGCTCAAATGAAATTTTTGAGATCAATTTCAGGATTTACAAGATTAGACCACCAGAGGAATGAAGATATTAGAGTAAAATTAAAAGTTAAAAATATAAGGACAGAAATTGTAGAATGTAGAGCAGGGTTGGGCGTCGAGAGCGGATTCAGACTCTAAACGGGGACGCTTAATATCCATCCGTCACTGAATCAACGCTGCGCGATGTTCGGCGGGGAAAAAAGGGGATGAAGAGAAATCATATGGCTCCCCGTGAGAGAGTAGAATCCGCTCTTGCTGCCCAACCTTGATATAGAGGGGAAATAGAAACAACATGCTCAAAGACTGCAAAATTCCCGTTGCCCAAAGGCAGCTCTATCGTACAGACCAGTAAGACGAAGAGATCAGGAAAGACAGCAAACAAGATGGTTAGAACAGTGAAGGGAAACAGACAAGTGTCTAAACCGGAAGGTCAGAATAAGAAGAAGAAAAGATGATGAAGATGAACTTCACGTGATGACTCCGTGAGCACACACTTGTGGCAGATAAGGTTGCAGTTGGGGTTTTTCATTTATATTTACACTTGTACCTTGCTTTTGTATATGTTTTTATCTCTTTGTTCATGTTATCTCCAATTTTATGTTCTAAGCAAATATTTGTACTGTGTATTGTAATTTGGGCTTTGCCTTGTTATAGAAATAAATAAATAAATAAATAAATAAATAAATAAATAAATAAATAAATAAATAAATAAATAAATAAATAAATAAATAAGTAAAGAAGTAAATAAATAAGTAAAGAAGTAAATAAATAACTAAGTAAATAAATAAGTAAAGAAGTAAATAAATAAGTAAATAAATAAATAAAGTAAAATAAGTAAAAATAAATAACTAAGTAAATAAATAAGTAAAAAGTAAATAAATAACTAACTAATAAGTAAATAAATAAGTAAAGAAATACATAAATAAATAAGTAAAGAAGTAAATAAATAACTAAGTAAGTAAATAAGTAACTAAATAAATAACTAAGTAAATAAATAAGTAAAGAAGTAAATAAATAACTAAGTAAGTAAATAAATAAGTAACTAAATAAATAAGTAAATAAATAAGTAAATAAGTAAATAAAAGTAAATAAATAAGTAAAGAAGTAAATAAATAAGTAAAGAAAAATAAATAAAAATAAGTAAAGAAGTAAATAAATAACTAAGTAAATAAATAAATCAGTAAATAAATAAGTAAAGAAGTAAATAAATAACTAAGTAAAGTAAATAAAGTAAAGAAGTAAATAAGTAACTAAGTAAATAAATAAGTAAATAAGTAAATAAATAAGTAAAGAAGTAAATAAATAACTAAGTAAGTAAATAAGTAACTAAGTAAATAAATAAGTAAAGAAGTAAATAAATAAGTAAAGAAGTAAATAAATAAGTAAAGAAGTAAATAAATAACTAAGTAAGTAAATAAGTAACTAAATAAATAACTAAGTAAATAAATAAGTAAAGAAGTAAATAAATAAGTAAAGAAGTAAATAAGTAACTAAATAAATAAGTAAGTAAATAATAACTAACTAAATAAGTAACTAAGTAAATAAATAAGTAAAGAAGTAAATAAATAAGTAAAAAATAGATAAATAATCGTCCTCGTATAATAATTTAACCTAGCCAGTCTCTGCACACGAGAATAGAAAAGTATATAGCAGCACAGAAGGACAATTCCAACAACTTGAGTAAATTACAGTCTTTTTTCATGTTTGATTTACAAAATAAATTTTTAGATCTTAATTTTGAACACACTTCATATTTCTCAACGTTACATCTCAGATAAAATATTTATAGACAAACATGAATATTTTTATTGAATTTGCATGCCCATGAGCCATTTTGGACATCTAAAAACTTAGTTTCGAGAGAAAAGCAAATTTGTGAAAGACGATGCAGTACTGACATATGGAGTAAATCTATATTCAAGCGCCCCTGGGCATCAAAGAAGATACTGAGGCAAAAAGCCTCATACTATCAACTTCATATGTGCAAACATTTTTTTTTTGTAAATACTTAGTATCCCTTAATCTAATGAGCATAGCAGAAATAGGCAAATTAAATATCAGAAGTGTCAAGGAAGTCCTAATGTGCAGAAGATAACCCAAACAACACTTTCCTGAAGTATTGTACATTTTTCCTGAAACGCCCTGTGTATTGTACATAACCCCTTGGACCAAAGAGAGCTGGTACAACGAGGAAACTTCCGTAGTAAGTACCCGTTTTCGTTCGTATGAAGGTTGCGGCTAGCTTCGCACCATATGCAGGAGCAGATGGACACTGGCAGAGTTGTATTCAAGGTAACATTTTTCACGAGCAATGTGTTGTGTGTTTGGGAATCCTTGAGGCTGTCATCTGTCTGTGCACACACAAAAGCTTTCATGCTCACCCGTATCGTTAATCAGTAATTGAGACGTATCCTACAAAAAAAGTGGGAATTTCTCTTATTCAAATACTGACTCGATTGTCTTTTGTTTTCTCTTTGTTCTGCGTTGACACTTCGCCGTGCTGACCACATGAGCAGGGAAAATGTCCATTCTGGAATATGACTAACCACTCGATTAATCGATTAAAGGCATCCGATTAACCAATCAAATTTTTAGTCGATCGAATACTTCTAGTTTTAAGGTAAGTATACATCGACTCTAGAAATATCTGATTTCTTCAAAATTTTGGTAAATAATGTTTGCCTCGTCTGTAAGCTCATTTATTCTACATAAAGAATAATTTTTGGTCCCACAGAATATATCTGTAAGTACTGTATATGGTTATGTCTCGTGACGAGAATATTGTACGAAATGGAAATATAAAAATTGGAAATCTATCTTTTGAAGAGGTGGAGAAGTTCAAATGTCTGGGAGCAACAGTAACAAATATAAATGATACTCGGGAGGAAATTAAACGCAGAATAAATATTGAAAATGCCTGTTATTATTCGGTTGAGAAGCTTTTACCATCCGGTCTGCTGTCAAAAAATCTGAAAGTTAGAATTTATATAACAGTTATATTACCGGTTATTCTGTATGGTTGTGAAACTTGGACTCTCACTCTGAGAGAGGAACATAGGTTAAGGGTGTTTGAGAATAAGGAGCTTAGGAAAATATTTGGGGCTAAGAGGGATGAAGTTACAAATGGAGAAAGTTACACAACACAGAACTGCACGCATTATATTCTTCACCTGACATAATTAGGAATATTAAATCCAGACGTTTGAGATGGGCAGGGCATGTAGCACGTATGGACGAATCCCGAAATGCATATAGAGTGTTAGTTGGGAGGCCGGAGGGAAAAAGACCTTTGGGGAGGCCGAGACATAGATGGGAGGATAATATTAAAATGGATTTGAGGGAGGTGGGATATGATGTTAGAGAATGGATTAATCTGGCGGGCTTATGTGAGGGCGGCAATGAACCTCCGGGTTCCTTATAAGCCAGTAAGTAAGAATATAATCTGTTATGGTAACAATGATTATTAGGGGAGAAAAATTCACTCCGACACCGTGATCGAACCCGGGTCCTTGGTTCTGCGTACCAGTGCTCTAACCACTGAGCTACGCCGAAGTTCAATTCACATAACCGTATCGAATCCTTCTCTTTTAGTGTTTTTCCCTTTGTGGTCTGACTCCAAGTTCGACATATAAGTCAACTGCCATTATACAAGGAGCGCACTCAACTGGATGACTTGGTGGCCGGGATTCCACAGCAATATGCATGGTTGGGCGAAGAATCTACGTAAAGATTAATTTTTGATCCTACGGAATATATCTGCTATGGTAACAATGATTATTAGAAGAGAAAAATTCGCTCCGGCGCCGGGGATCGAACTTAGGTCCTTGGTTCTACGTACAAGTGCTCTAACCACTGAGCTACCCCGAAGTTCAATCCACAGCACCGGATCGAATATCTCTCCTCTAGTGTTTTTTTTTTCCCTTTGTGCCCTGACTCCAATTTAGAGCACTTGGTACGTAGAACTAAGGACCCGGGTTCGATCCCCTGCGCCGAAACGAATTTTTCTCCTACAGTAATCATTAATAATAATTTATTCTAGTTTTCAAAAATACATAACTTGTACTCATTATCTCAATAATTTCATAATTATTTGCGCATTTATAATATAAGCACACCATATTTTTTATACCTTACGCCATATTCGGTGTCTGTTTCTCCTATGTCACATTTTCCGACATTTGTTATCCTTCCGACTGACAAAAATAGACTTCCAATTGGGCAAAAGGTTTAATTGAGGTACCAAATTAAAGTTTAAAAATGTGGCTATGTTGTAAACTAAAATTATTATTTTCAATCGATTATAATAATTTTATTCCAAAAATATACAAATATACATTTTTTTCTATAGTAAATTCCCTATTTACCAATAAAATTGTCTGTAGCTGCATTTAGATTGGCAACAGGCCATGATTGTTTGGCCAAACACCTGCATAGAATTGGAATATATCAGTCCCCTAACTGCCCATTGTGCAACTCAAACCAAGAAATGGATTCGAACACCTCAAAATCTGTACTTCAATGGCTGACGATGATAATATCTTTGAAAAATATTGGAGTGCAAGAGGTCAAATGACTTTATTGTCAAACGCCTGGCATTAGAAAACAACAACAACATTTTCTTCTAAAGTGCTTATACAGTGTGCCATATCTCTTGAATGGTTCAAGATAAATAAATAATTGTAGTATGTAACATTCTTCCTATGTACGGGATCATTTTGGCGAAAGACGTTTTACTCTAGATCAATTTCTAATGGAGTTAGGTCGGTCCCAATTTTTATTAATTAGAAAACAATTTCTTTGAGTCCACAAATTCGATTTTCAAGTTAGAATTATATAAATTGTTTAGTTTACTCCCAAGAATCATGTCACCAAACTTTGAAAGACATTAAGGGGGAAAAAATGTGGATTTTTATCCTAAGAGTCGATGTATACCTAAGTGTCGATATATTGAAGTTGTGAAGATGGAAGAGGCAATTTGTTCCGTAACGTTGCAGATAATTTCCTTCATGACACGGTGCAAATACCCGAGCCTTTAAAATTAAAAAAGATCAACGTTGTATTGGTTACGTATTCTTTGTCTTGCTCTTTAGCATAGTCAGTCCTCTTTAAGATACGACACGCGGTAGAACATCGACACCGTAGGTGAGTTCAGCATCTAAATTGTAGTAGTGTCCATTCTTCTAAAGCAGGCGTCTCAAGGCCAACGCATGAAAGTTGTTACAGAGAGCGAATGTAGATAGAGCAGTCAGCAGAAGAGATAAGCGCAATACCCGAAGATAGCCGATCGCTGATTCATGTTACAAGCATGAGCGAGCTAAGTTGTAACTGTCGCGGGAGAAATGCCATAAAGCTGCACTTTTGAGTTGTATTGTCACAATAGACGGTTGTTTTCGGAAGGAATAAAATTTCTTAAGTAGTTTGCAATAATAATAATAATAATAATAATAATAATAATAATAATAATAATAATAATAAATTTATTTTCTAATGATATATCAATGAGTAAAAATAAGACATCTGAAGCATGAAGAACCATACATGTTACATAATTATTTAAGCACAAGGAACTGGCCACCCTTACCCCATTATCTCCTGGCCTAGTTGTCTTTAAGTGGTGCCTTGTTGGTATCACTTGTCTTCGGACAGTTGACTAAACAACAACAATACTTCATTTCTAGTAAATGGTTTTTGGTATCTCTCTCTTTTTAAGTTTACACTATATTTAATGAAATAAAATTCAATTAAATAATAATAAAATTACAATTAAACTTATTAAACTTGTTGGTTTTTTAAAGTACGTATTTTTATGATACGTCAATATTAATATATTAATTACAATAATAGTTAAATAATATAATTCGTGATATTTTCAATAATTAAAAATAACCAAAACATCTTAGAAATTCACAAACAATCTTAAATCTGACCTCAAATTCGTTTCTCAAGTCCTCCAGTACTTTATTACGTTTGTTACACTGGTCTTGATTCAAATTAGGTAACAATTTTAGATTAATAAAATGGTAACAGTTACCCACTGAAACTTGCGACTCCCACAATTTCGCTTTCCCTATGACACTTTTATTTCTTCATACATTTGCGGTAATAAGGACATCCTTTCCTCGAAGATGGACACAACATCGTAGCGGTTGCAGATGTTTATTCAAACTTCGCGGTCAGTGACGTCATCCGGAGATACACGAACTGCTCCCGCATCTTGTTCCACTTTTACATATAAAAATAGAGAGAGGAGGAAGTGCTCTGGGAAGGCCCTATTGAGACGTCTGTTCTAAAGTATAGTACGGCCGCTCAAATGAGAGCCGCTTGCACCTACCTCGAGCGGAAGGCGTCAGGTGTTTCAGTCTGGAAGCACGCGGCTGGATGTTGGTACGCCAGCGCTGTTGACAGATCTAAGTCGGTGCTCCGAGAACAAGTTCATATAGTATTCGGTTTCAGACGAGCACGCAAGTAAAGGTACAGTTAGCTGAGAACAAGGCAGAAGACCGTAAATGCATACTGTGGCTTTTGTGTTCCATACATTATGATTGTATTTATAATGTGGCGTTTTTGGAAAACGGATAATAACAATAGTCGTGTACGTAAATCCACACAATCGCCATTAGGACGCAGTAAGATTGTACAAGAGCAGTGTTAATTATTATTAGTATTTACACGTATTTTAAAGACGATGCTGGTAAGTGCCGGACACCATTGAAAAATACCAGTGCCGCTACAGAAGTGACTCGCGCAACAAAAAACGTAGCCGTCATAGAAAAAGATGTATGTAATTGACGAACTATCATCAAAATATGGCCATGTTGTACTACGACTGCCCCCTTACCATTGTTGTCTCAATGCCATAGAATTCGTTTGTTCGGAACTGAAGAGAAATCTCCGGTCAGAAAATACATTGGGAAATAAATCTGTTCAAGAAGTATGTGCTTTAATAGAAAATGTGATGGATGACATTAATACTAAAAAAACATTAGGTAAAGTATATCGAATATGTAAAGACAAAAGAAAGTGATTATCGCTCCTTAGAAGCTAGCTTGGAATCTTGTGTGATTGATTTAAATAGTGACTCAACAGACTCTGAATAGAAGGTGTTCGTGTTTTAGTTCTGTATTATAAGACGCACACGAAGGTTCACTTTAGTCTTCAGAAGGGAGAGATGGCAACGCAGCATTGTTTACATGGAACCTGCTCGGAGTCGCGTGCCTACTTGGTCCCTGCGGTAAGTGTGTCCATTCGCACGTTCCAAGTGGCTCTCATTTGAGCGGACGTACTATATTTCTGATTGTACTTACAGTAGCTATAAGAACATAAGTTCTGCAAATCAAGATTTCAGGTATAACTCCCTGTAAAGTTGATTTGAATAATTTCGAGGGAAAAATTGTTCCGGAGCCGGGTATCGAACACGGGACCTTTGGTTTAACGTACCAACGCTCTACCATTGAGCGTTAGAGTTCCCGAGTAGCTCAATGGTAGAGCGTTGGTACGTTAAACCAAAGGTCCCGGGTTCGATACCCGGCTCCGGAACAATTTTTCCCTCGAAATTATTCAACATAAGTTCTATTTTTGAAACTTTTTTTAGAATTCTTAACATCAGTTTTTAACTTCATTGATGGTTAATCTTTAATTCCAAATATTTTGGAATGAATAACATTCACATCTTGTCATTGACATTCTATAATAATATGACATTTTAACATTATTTTTGGGTCACCATCAGTATTACTTAAGATTTATATATTGTATCATCAGAATTGTATTATATATATTTCTTCTATAAGATATCATTTAACAATATTTAATAACTATTCTCAAGTTTATGTATGGTTTCTAACCAGTTGTATTATTTTATTTATTTTATCAATAAACAGTGTTCAGACAACTGTAATAATTATCTCCATTATTTTTAATCTTCACTTATGAACACTGTTGTATTTTGGCCTTTTAAGTATTTACCCGAGCCTTTATTCTAATTACCAGAGTGAGGATTATCTTGATGGCGCTGGCGGGTATTGCGATGATTGGCAAGGCAAGCTGCAAAAATGAACCAGACTGAAGCAGCAGCAGACAGCTGTGCTGTGCTGGCTATGTCGCAATTGTTCTGTTGCGAAATTACATGTAATTAGTATCCTAATTAGGGCAGCTAGCCCGATAAGTGGATTTAATTTATTAATCTCCGTGCTCCTATCTTTCTTGCTCACTTCAGTGTAGTTCTTTGTTTGCTGCTGGGATCTCTGCTAGCTGCAAGTGTCACTTGTGATCTATAGAGACAGAATACGATGTCATCTGATAAGCTGAGGCTGGAATGCTTTGGCGTGACTGTAAAATGCATATTGGCCCTTTGAAATCACTGTACCAGATTCAGTAATTATGCAGGATACATTTTTATTGAGTAAATTGCAGTAGCGTAGCATAAAATTTTGAGCAGGGGAAGCTAACTCAAGTTGTCTTTCATGCAATACGAGAAAATGTATTACAAAAATACAGTCTTAAAATAAATAGTAGTCAATTTCAAGTCAGCAGTCGAAGATTGGTTGGAACATCGTAAGTAACACCAATAAGGCATGACCTCAAATGATACGTAGTAAAATATGATTTCACGGTTTACACATATCTCTAACAAATAGACACGTATACGTATAACATTAGCTCACTCCCTGTCATACTTAGAGAAATCACAATATTAGTATCATTACGTAAGTATGCGTCTGTCTTTTGGTTGTGTCCTTCATTGACAGCAAGGGAGTCGGTCATTTGTTTTTTAGATCACACTTTTGTTCGTAAGTCAGTCTTGATAATAGAATTGTCCCTAAAAAATTCAAGTAAATTAGTGTCAGGAACTGTTATTTCGCTCATTATTTATTATATTACCCACAATGCACACTAACACTTCAACTGAACACAACTGACGAAAAGGGATAACTCGGAAACTACTTATTTTAAATGTTAAAGCTAGCTTTTTGCGAGCCTTGCGACTAGGGTAGTTTAGTTAGAAAGGGATGGAAAATCTGCGGGGTGGATTACACAGAAGAAACCGGTCTGCTTGGAAGCTGGTGTGTGCAGGCTTCTTGTTTACTGCTGCATCACAAATCATCCTGAGCTGCCGCATCACAATATTTAACGCATAAATATAAATTCTATTAAGATTAATAAATAATTTTCTCCTTAACTGCAGATGTATTATGAAATTATTATTAACTGGGGAAGCCAAATTTCTTAGCTTACATTGACGCTACGCCACTGGTAAATTGCCTGTTATACTCTTAGGACTGACGATGTCTCGTACCGAACTTGTCCATGCCAAGTGGACCCACTTCAGGGACCAGGAAGCTCATAATAGGCTTCCGCGCGAAATGCTTCTGACACTATTTGAAGAGTAAGTTTCCAAACGATGCTATGTCATTTATAAACGATCTTTTATTTTATAGGTTAGACTAACATTATTTTCCATACATACAGGGTAATTCAAAAGGTTGCGCACAAACTTAAGGAGCTTATTGAGGGATCGAAATACAACAATTTTCGAATAGGAAGTCACGGTCTAGGAAGTAATCCTGAGTACGTGCACGCTTGGGGATGTCAGGAACTACATTCCAGATGTAAGCTTACTTCGGAATGAGGCACTGGGTTCGATACACTATGAATTGATCGAGATGTTCCTCTGTCATCACGTACCACTTGTTGTATTCTTCACTTAATATAATTAGGAATATCAAATCCAGATGTTTGAGAGGGAAGGGCATATAGAAGATATGGGTGAATTCAGAAATGCGTATAGAGTCTTAGACGGAAGACCTGAGGGAAAAAGAACTTTGGAGAGACCGAGACGTAGATGAGAGGTTAATATTAAAATGGATTTGAGGGAGTTGGGATAAAATGGTAGGGACTGGATTAAGGGGTTAGGTACAGCTTACAGCAGTAAAATTTTTGGAAATATTCAACATTTTTTTCCTCCGTTACTGTATCATTGTACTATAATGAAAATTGGTATGTGTAAAACACTGTCCTTCTGCTACATGAAAAAAAATTTACGATTAAAAAAAAAATATATATATTTTTTTTTTCAAAGTTCAAAATGGTAGCAGTTTACTTTGCAGTAATGAAGCGTTTCCCTCATAACTCATAAACGTGTTAACTTTTTTCGTGTTCTCTCCCTTTTATTTTATTGCTGCAACTCATGTTTACAATATCATGCTCTTTCAACTACATTTCTTCATAAATATTTTTTTATTTTGTATTAGAAGAAAATGCTGATATTTGACCATTTCTTAAAATGAATTTATTTTTTATCAGGCACTCTATCAAAGGTGGAGAAGTGATGTTGCAGCATATTATAGCTATGACATGCATAAATACAAACAACAAATTTCATCACAGAATGTTTGATAGTTTCTTTAGTTAACTTATGTGGGAAACGCTTCATCACTACACAGTGAACAGAATTTTGAAAAAAAAAAAAAATGTAAATAACTTTTTAAAATCGTAGTAGTACATTATGCAAGGAGCCTATAATGGTAGTAATTAAGACGCGAGTATGTTTATGAAACGAGCGCAAGTGTCTTAATTACCATTATAGGCAAGTTTCATACGACTTTTTATGCTCGACCATATTTCTAACTTGAAATTATTCATAATTATTCATGTTATTCTTATCTGACTGGGGAGCGGACCTTGTGCAATATCTCGTAAATTGTGAGATGTGCGCAGACGCGAAAGTATTGATTTTTCCCGAGAAAGAAATGTCATTGACCTTGATATAATCTAGATAGTAAAATAAACATTAATCTTGATATAACTTTGAAATTGATTTAGACATTGATAAACGAGATGACAAGTTGAATTTATTTGAATATTATTTACAATTAACGCTAATTATTATAGTAACAGAACATAACCTTCTGCGACAGTTATTGGATTTCCAGCCTCAGTGACGTTTCGCTAGTTGTCTTTCGATTGCATATCCGAGAATAATCGATACTTGCGCTTTCATATTGCTACAATGATGTTTTCTGATTGGTGGAACACCTGAACTTTAATGAATAGGTGTACTTTAATGAGGTCCATTGAAGGTCTGCTACCAGGTGTATAATTACTACATTTCGGCATGGTCGAGCAGAAGGACAGTGTTTTACACATAATCATATTCATTATTGTACAAGATACAGTAACGGAGGAAAAAAATGTTGAATATTTTCAAAATTTTACTGCTATAAGGTGTACGTAACTCCTTAATCTTGCCAGGGATGGGGCCTGATGTCGGGCTAATGTGAGGGCGGCAATGGACCACTGAGTTCTTTAAAAGCTATTTATAAATAAGTAGGCTTAAGCATTTTTCTGTATCTGCAGTCTTCATAAAATCTGTAATACTCTGACGGAAATCGAACACAAGTCGTTGGACTTGCAGTGACAACGCTACCTCTTAAATCAGAGTGAAAGCTATTATTATTATTATTATTATTATTATTATTATTATTATTATTATTATTATTATTATTCATTATTTCCTATTCAAGATGGACACTTTATATACGTGGAGTATAGGGAAGGGTTACGGGTTGAGATCGAGTGTCTCTGCAAGCACAAGCAATTGATCGGGCATACATAATAAATCGTGTCTTGACTGGATTGCTTACTGCTTCAATTGAAGCTTTCCCATTGCTGCCCAGCTCTACTATTAAGTCTCCGTCGTTGTGCGCCGAAATTAATTTAAAACCAGGACCAGTAGGATATTCTAATCAGATGTCCCTGTTAATTGGTTCCCATTCCCCACCACATCGCAGTAAATTCGGTTTCTTTGCAGCGTCATGAGGTTGAACAGTATGAATAAACCTAGATGATCCTGAGAGTTCTAGTTGTAGATTTCAAAGATCCATTCCTTCTCTTTAATACACAAGTCTTGTTTCTTTTCATGTAGGAATCAATAATTTACCCACAGAATTGTATTTTTTTTATTCACGAGTCTTTATCAGGAAGACGATATTTCTTTCCATGCACAAAAAAAAAAACAGTAATTTACCTTGACAGCTGAATTTCGTTTTAATACACAGATCGATATACTATATACGGTAATCATACACAGTACTTAAAGGGTGTAAATGATATGTTGTTATTGAAGTGTTGTATCAGTGAAGAATTATGTTGTGTCAGTGAAGTGTGTTGTATCAGTGAAGAAGTATGTTGTGTCAGTGAAGTGTGTTGTATCAGTGAAGAAGTATGTCGTGTCAGTGAAGTGTTGTATCAGTGAAGAAGTATGTTGTGTCAGTGAAGTGTGTTGTATCAGTGAAGAAGTATGTTGTGTCAGTGAAGTGTGTTGTATCAGTGAAGAAGTATGTTGTGTCAGTGAAGTGTGTTGTATCAGTGAAGAAGTATGTCGTGTCAGTGAAGTGTGCTGTGTAAGTGAAACGTGTTCCTGTCAGTGAAGCTGTATAGGTTATAGTGGCAGTGCAAAGTATTTGAACAGTGAAATGTTTTGAAGTGTTAGTGAAATCAGGATAGAATCAGTGAAATGTGTCGTAGTTCCAGTGCAGTGAGTGAGTTGACAGCGAAATGAGTGTAATGTTGAAAGGTACTTGTGCAGATATGAACATATACTCGTGGGTTTTAGTTCGATCTTAGTTTTAAGATACAAATTAGAATATTTCAAATGTTATTTTAAGTGATCGTTTCATTTAATTTAGTATATTCCCTGTTGTTGTTGTTGTTATTATTATTATTATTATTATTATTATTAGTAATTATTAGTATTATCATTAATTGTATTTTTAATTAATAAGTTTATTATTGTCATTATTGAGTGTAATTAGTTACCACTGCCACCGGGTATATACCCATTGCAGTGTGAATAAATACATACGTACATAAGAAGTTCTTTTATTTTTTATTGGGTTATTTTACGACGTTGTAGCAATATCTCAGGTTATTTAGCATCTGAATGAAATGAAGGTGACTATTACACTTTTACTACGTCATACTACTTTTGACCAATAAAACGGTATGGAAGTACGTATTTCAACCAATCATGGCTGCTTATCGCACAATTTTATCGCGTCCCTAGCATTTGTTTCTTTGTTTGCTAACATTTCAAACTGCGTTGGTCTGGACGTCAAAAAAAAAAAAAAAAAAAAAAAAACAGAAGATTACAAACCACTCCAGTCGATGCACATCACTTTCAAATATGACTCGCATTGGCATTCAAGAACAAGAATTAATAAAGATCACTGGTCAAAGCTGTGCATCTTCCCTGAAACCTTATTTACAAATAAATGAAGAGCACTATTCGGAAATCCTGAATAAGTTGAGGAATACACCATGTAGGCCTACATCAACGAGTTCCACTTCTTTTACTCACACGTCCAATATAACATCAACTGAACCACCAACCACTAAAACATTCAAATTTGAAAATTGTACATTCAATAATTATTCCTTTTAAAATTATTCACGTTTATTTTTTTTATGCCATCGTCGTTAATTAAAACTTTTCTAACACTTGTATATATTATTCAGGTTATGTTATAGCTTCTGCTATATGATATTATGGATAGTCACGTATCAGAGATTGTTTAATATTAATATTTATTTGAAAATCATCTGTCAAGTGACGTTGATTACTGGGTTTCGGATAATTGAAGTGGAATGCAACTGTTTTAATAAAAATGAAACTGAATCAACAAAGCCTTCTTGACTAGTAACACTGCCATCGTGATCTAGATCGAGAAGGCATTGCTAGTAATCGTCTACAGAGTTCAATGAAGATTCCATAGTTGGCACAACTGATAGCAAGATAACAGGAAATAACAGCTGATTATAACACACTACTGCCATCTAGCATGCATCTAGCGTAATATTTGTAATGTTGAGATGGTACAATAATACATTTGAAGACAGTTGTATTTTCGTAAGTCAATTAATATTTTATTGCATTGGAGTACTTCGTTACTTGTAATCTTTATATACTTTCTTCTAATCGTGTAATAGTCAATTAAATCCCACTCGAGTTTTGATTTTCTCTAGATGAATCAAAATCTCTAGTGAGCTTACTGTTGATAATACCGATGAAATGAGTCCGGGTCTAGCATTATCACCCTCATTTCTAACGTTAATTGATACAGCGTTGTAAAATAAACCAATTAAAAATAATGTCAGTTTTCATGAATAGAAAATGTTATAACTTAGCCTATAAATGCTTACAATATACCATGTATTTATTTTATGTAAATTCATGCAAAATGAAACATATACATTTATATTTATTTCAGTTTAGATTATCTTATTTAATTTACTTCTGTCTTATGAGTAACAGTAATAGAATCCGTAATTTGATAAAGAAACGGAGTCGTTAAATAATGTAGACAACATCTATTTCTTCTAGTTTTCAAACTCTCCCTCTCGCGTCAGAGAAAAATTTGATTCGCCGGGAATGGAACGAGGGTCTCCGCCATTTAAAGCCAACACGCTTGCCGGTTGCCTAGCGATGCACCAGTTTTGATTATTATGTTTTCGAGTTCAATCTTTGGCTCTTGATTTATGTGCTGCATGGCGCGTTGCGTCGTTCTTTTGTTCTCTGGAATAATGTGTCATTTAGTTAATTATGGCTCTGAACTGCTGTAAACTATAACGTATATAAAACAATGCTTCTTTGACTTATTCAATCTCATTGCACTGGGAATATTGAGTTGACTGACTCAGGGGTGTCGAAAGAGTGCTTCTGTTTTTGTTGCATAGTAATGCAGATATAATTAGAAATATTTTATTTATTTTTACAGATTTTATATCTTTCACGGAATTTGTACTAACCAGGTTTTGGGTCACTTTTTGTGTGATAGTTAATTATGTAAATAAAGTAAGCTACATACAGCAAAACAAAGTTGTACAGAGTGGAAGTAATACAGTAGAACTTGGTTATAACGACATCCAAGGGACCTTGAAAATTATGTTGTTATAAACGAGTGTCGTAGTAACCGAGATTCATATTATCAGTCTAGTGAGGTGGAAAATGAAAAATAATAGACATAATTAGGCTTATTTTAGATTTATGTATTCACTTTTAAGCATACCATGAACGCAATAAAATAAATGTACAATTATAAATACAGTATTCTGTATTAAAACAGTTTGTTCATTACTCACCAAGCTTATTTACTGAGGAGTGAAATAATCAGTCATTTTACTCTGTTGTCTCCTAACTTGTCCAATATACACTTTTTAAATTAAATTCTTTTACTCTGTTGTCTCCTACTTGTCCAATATACACTTTCTAAATTAAATTCTATGTTCATTATTTCAGTTGCAATTTCACTGCTCCCTCTCCTAGCTTCATTCTCTCTCCTCTGGCTTCATAGAGATGTTCACAATTCTAATGGCTTCTAAAGTGTCACTCACTTCTTTTAGTGGCCATACTGCGTTAAAATGCGTGCACTTGGTGAAAACTTCCTGTCGAAACTGACCGCATGCAGGTATAGTCCAGATCAGCTTACTTAATACCCTAAGGGTGAAACCTAACCATTTTTCCCCATTACTACATGCTAGTGGATTATGGAGATTTTCTAGTTTAAGTTGTATTTTCTTTTGCCAACTTCTTTCGAATTTCGATACTGACATATACTACAAATGGTTGATTTTGTAACTGGTATTTTGTGCTGAGACAAATATCGATAATATTTGTCAGTACTGGAGGTCCATGAAATTAAAATTGTACCAGATTTCTAAGCCGGTTACTGGAAGCTAGAGAAATTTGAACATACTAATAATTAATTAATATCAGTATTAATATTAATACATAATCGTTATTTTATGTGTTGCGTTGTGGTTTTAATTCAAGACTTTAGTCAGATAAGTTTTCGAAATTGGTACTAATAAAATCAATGGTCAAACAAAATACATTTTTAGGTTAGGTCTCTTGAGTTGTTTAGTCAAACCAATGAATTTCGTATTACTAGGCAAAAATACTTGACATGAACCATTTCTCGTATAGTTTGCCTATGCAAATATGTTACAAATTATTGAATTATTTAGAATAATCTTCCAACATAAAGCACGCTAAGTAAATAAGTCATTTAGTACGTAGGATCGTGTGATTCTGGTAACAGTTGGCAACACTGACAAGACGGCAATATTTGCTGTTTAGGAACTGTTCTTACGTGACCTTCACTATAGCATTAATACCGCATGAATTCGGGCAGGTTACAATGGGGTGGGGAATCTGCCTGCATTCCAGAGGTCTATGATAGAAAGGAACAGTAAAGGATTTGCCAGATTTCAGCAAAATACTTTGGTTCTTAGAAAACTGTATTCCAAACTGAGGTTGAAAATGACGTTATATGCGAGGTAGACGCATATACGTTTGTCGTATTAAGCAAGGTAGAAAAGCATATGTCTTATGGGGAATTAGTTGGGACCACAGAATGTTTGACGTTATAGGCGAGGTGTCGCACAAAACGAGGTCGCTATAACCAAGTTCTACTGTATAACTGTGCAAATTGAAGTAGACAATAGAATACATTGAAATAAATAAAACAACTGTTATGCGTTTTGTAATTAAGTGCATTGTTTATTAGAAAATTAGGCAGAAACTTTGCATAGTTTGGCAACAGCGCATCCCTGACCCACATTCGAATACGCACACGCACTCAGTTTGAACAGCAGCGTTCCGTTCCTTGGTCACTGCAGCAGGGTTGCCAGCCTTCCTAATGGCAGAAAATAACGATACCTACGTGTTAATCTTTTTATTTAATTTGCAAGAAAACCATCCATTTTATTTAAAAACTGTCAAATGATGAATCGTTCCTTACCAGTTTCTGTAATGATATTGAATTTTAAAAATCAACAATCGTAATTTATTCGCCACAATAATTCCTTTCTACAATCCACCTTAAACGCTTTCGTCAACAATTGGATCTTCACTTTAAAGTCATTTTTGTTGTTCAACAAATTCGTTATAAATACTTCCACCGACGACAATGACAACTACTTTATTATTACGCACAACAATGAACTGTTAATCTTAACAATATTTGGACAAACTATTTTCAGAACTATAAAAGTTCTCAGTTCTATTCTTCTATCTCAGTCACTATAGTTCAACAGTATCTGAACCACAGACCTTCAAGACAGTTCACTGTGGAACTCATCCCTCCAACTGCGGTCCACTGCACTAGAACTAAAGTCCCTATCCTGCGGTCCACTGCACTAACTCAATTTATGCTGAATCAGATGCGGACGCACACTCGAGTCGAACTACACAAGTCTGGCTTGCTTGCTCTGGCTTATTAAAATAACTGAAAACTCTGCTCGATTCGCTGGCGCTTCTTCTTTTATAGCAAAATCATAGTTTTTGAGAATTTTCATGGTGTGTGAGATTATCTCGATATCTCCACTTCGACGGAAATGATTAAAATTGGTTTCCTCTGGAATAGTCGGGAAGGTCGTTCCACATTCATTGCGTTAAGTAGCAGCTGCGCGCGCAGCTCCCTCGCGAGGCCCCTTTCCCTTTCCCCGTGAAGCCCGCGCGCCATCCCAAGGTGCTCCGCGCGATCTTCTTGGGGACGCTGGTCGTGAGTTCGAATCTACGTCGCTGTCAGAATATGAATAAAAATCAGAATCGTACTGATAGTACTGACAAGTAAAACTTGTATTCTTCACCTGATATATATATAGGAATATTAAATATAGACGTTTGAAGATTTTGTTGTTCAGCTAAGTTGTGTTGTAACAAATTTCTTATGAAATATTTCAGTCTATATTATCGATGGGTGACTTTTATTATTGGATTGATATTACATATTTGGACAAACGTTTTCCTTATAAAAAGCATAATCAGGTCTATATTATAACTGTTACAATGAACATATTACTGGTAATTTAAAAATTGTGGATCATTAGAGTATTAGAATTAAAACATTATCCTGTTATACTAAGTCAATTCATTGAATAATATTACGTTAAAGTTACACAGTGATTAAAATGATGTAAAATGTACATTCTATGAGTTTCAATTTACAAATTGGTTATTTTTGTTAAAATCATGGTATGTGTATATCTCTTTGTACATAAAATGATATTAAAATTGGTTTCCACAATAAACATACTTGAGTTTTGCTATACAGTATATTACGACTATGGCTATGTTTCTAATGAGGTTAACCTAATAGCTGGTAGTGCTTTACTGTTTACTTACGAGAATATCAAGAAGGTGTTGTTCTATAGTCGTTTCGTGTACAGCAATGCCGTAACAGTGTTATTTTATGTATAAAATTATCATATGTAGTTCCACAAGAGGTTCTGATTGCAAGTGAATTTATCTAATGAAAATCAAAACTTGTAGTAGTATTTATTAGGACTATTTCATGGATAAAATAATAAGTGCGTAACTAATAAAAGAATATAATAACGCATGGCATTATATTTCATTAACTGTTACATTTTCCTTTCCTGTCTGTGATTCCTAATTGTTCTGTGCTAGATTTTTTATTTTTCTCAATTATAATTTTGCTTTTTATCTCTGTTAAATGTTATAGCCTTTTCTCTGTTGAAAATTGTTGTGTGTTGCTTTTTCTCTGTCGAGTATTACTCTTTTTCTCTGTTAAAGATTATTCGCTTCTCTCTGTTGAATATTGTTGCTTTTTCTCTGTTGAAGATTGTTGCTCCTTCTGTCTTTTGCAGATTGTTGCTGCTGTTCTCTGTTAAATGTTATTGCCTTCTCTCTGTTGAATATTGTTGCTTTTTTCTGTTAAAGATTGTTGCTCTTTTTCTGTTAAAGGTTATTGCCTTCTCTCTGTTGAATACTGTTGCTTTTTTCTGTTGAAGATTGTTGCTTTTTCTCTGTTGAAGATTGCTGCTCCTTCTGTCTTTTGCAGATTGTTGCTGTTTTTCTCTGTTAAAATGTTATTGCCTTCTCTCTGTTGAATATTGTTGCTTTTTTCTGTTGAAGATTGTTGCTCTTTTTCTGTTAAAGGTTATTGCCTTCTCTCTGTTGAAGATTGCTGCTCCTTTTTCTTTGAAGATTGTTGCTGTTTTTCTCTTAAAGGTTAAAATTCTCTCTGTTGAATATTGTTGCCTTTTTCTGTTGAATATTGTTGCTTTTTCTCTGTTGAAGATTGTTGCTCCTTCTGTCTTTTGCAGATTGTTGCTGTTTTTCTGTTAAATGTTATTGCCTTCTCTCTGTTGAATATTGTTGCTTTTTTCTGTTGAAGATTGTTGCTCTTTTTCTGTTAAAGGTTATTGCCTTCTCTCTGTTGAATATTGTTGCTTTTTTCTGTTGAAGATTGTTGCTTTTCTCTATTGAAGATTGTTGATCCTTCTGTCTTTTGCAGATTGTTGCTGTTTTTCTCTGTTAAATGTTATTGCCTTCTCTCTCTGTTGAATATTGTTGCTTTTTTTCTGTTGAAGATTATTGCTCTTTTTCTGTTAAAGGTTATTGCCTTCTCTCTGTTGAATATTGTTGCTTTTTTTTCTGTTGAAGATTGTTGCTCTTTTCTCTGTTAAAAGTTATTGTCTTCTCTCTGTTGAATATTGTTGCTTTTTTCTGTTGAAGATTGCTCTTTTCTCTGTTAAAAATATTCTCTCTGTTGAATATTTTGCTTTCTCTGTTGAAGATTGTTGCTTTTTTTTTTCTCTGTTAAAGGTTATTGCCTTCTCTCTGTTGAATATTGTTGCTTTTTTCTGTTGAAGTTTGTTGCTCTTTTCTCTGTTGAAATTGTTGCTCTTCTGTCTTTTGAGATTGTTGCTTTTTTTTCTCTGTTTTTATTGCCTTCTCTCTGTTGAATTGTTGCTCTTTTTTCTGTTGAAGATTGTTGCTCTTTTTGTGTTAAAGGTTATTGCCTTCTCTCTGTTGAATATTGCTGTTTTTTTCTGTTGAAGATTGTTGCTCTTTTTCTGTTAAAGGTTATTGCCTTCTCTCTGTTGAATATTGTTTTTTTTCTATTGAAGATTGTTGCTATTTTTCTGTTAAAGGTTATTGCCTTCTCTCTGTTGAATATTATTGCTTTTTTCTGTTGAAGATTGTTGCTCTTTTTCTCTGTTAAAAGTTATTGCCTTCTCTCTGTTGAATATTGTTGCTTTTTCTCTGTTGAAGATTGTTGCTTTTTCTCTGTTGAAGATTGTTGCTCCTTCTGTCTTTTGCAGATTGTTGCTGTTTTTCTGTGTTAAATGTTATTGCCTTCTCTCTGTTGAATATTGTTGCTTTTTTCTATTGAAGATTGTTGCTCTTTTCTGTTAAAAGTTATTGCCTTCTCTCTGTTGAATATTGTTGCTTTTTTTCTGTTGAAGATTGTTGCTCTTTTTCTCTGTTAAAAGTTATTGCCTTCTCTCTGTTGAATATTGTTGCGTTTCTCTGTTGAAGATTGTTGGTTTTTTTTCTCTGTTAAAGGTTATTGCCTTCTCTCTATTGAAGATTGTTGCTGTTTTCTCTCGAAGAGTGTTGCTTTTCTCTGTTGAAGATTGTTGCTCTTTTTCTCTGTTTCAGATTGTTGCCTTTTCTTTGTTGAAGATTGTAGCTTTTTTCTGTTGAACGTTACTTTATCTCTGTTAGATCGTTTCTGTTTCATTACTTGTTTGTTTTTTACATTAAAGTTTTGCAAATTCTGCATTAGATTTTTACAGTATCTTACCTTATTTAATTCCTTATTGCTTATTCTCTTCAGCATATGTTTCTTAAAGGTGCGAACAACGTTAGTACCTATTGTACATTGTGCTTACGATGGAATCGCGTAGTTTTTTCTTACAACTTTTGATTGTAGTGTTCACATCAGCGTCAAGATCGACTTGGAATGCATTAATAGTGTCATATTAACAACACAGGACGCGACAAAAGTAACTCCCTTATGGAACTGTGCAGTGTTTCCTGTGTCATCATTACATGTGTGGTTTGAAAGTGTGATTCCGGTCGCATTCCCCAAGTTAAACGCTAAGCGCGAAATGCAGATTGGAAACGAGAGCGTTGCCTAGCAACATTACTTTGTCAGCTGTTATTATGGAGTTATTCAGATGTTTATATGCCGTCCTTGAAGGCTGATTGCTTTAATATTTCAACTTAAGTACCTTTGTAAAGGCAATACACAATACAATCACATCGTCTCAAAGAGCTCTACGAGCACAACTCAAAAATTGCATATGTGAATTATAATTGGACTGAAATGTAGTGGTCTATACTTTAATGATGTTGTTACTGTGGAGTAGAGTTTTTTCTGCTTTTTTTCTGATGAGAGTCCTTCAGAATAGATTAGATGACTGGATATGCAGTATTAAAAGCAGTTGTTATGCATATAGCAGAAAGACGTTTATTTGGAATGTAATATTTTGAGTTTTGTTAACGAGTTTAACTGTACAGTTTGGAGGTCTCTGTCATCGATATTTTATAGAAATGTAGATACTGGCACCGATAGAGATACTGTAGGTACCGGTATGTTGAGAGAATTGTAGGTAGATATGGGCATAGATAGACCTATAAGATATAGATATAAGGACATTGTTATGGCATGGAATAGAATTTTCGAGAGGGAGGCATTATGACTCAGCACTGCGACCTTTCACGATCTGTTGCGCTAACTCTCAAGCTAGGCGCATTTCGAAACCCACACCGGCTGACTACACTAAGGTTCGCTGCGTACCCAGGTTTCGAACAAGCCACCTTACTTGTCCCTAGGCAGCCCTCTCCGTGCGTCGCCAGCCAGCGTTCCGGGGATTGCTATGGAATGATGACGAAATGGAGAAATGGTGACGGAATTATGTAGATGCCTAATATGGAGGAACAGGATAACCTAGAGAAAAACCCGAACTGCAACCTTGTCCGCCACAAGTGTTACTGTGGATTTCTCTATGAAAAATTCCAGACCTGACCGGGACTCGAATCCGGACCGCCTGCGTGAGTCTGAAGATCTGATCACTCAGCCGCCGCATTGGTGATACATTAGCATCCATGCCTGCTGAGATAGGTAGGTTATATACAGAGTGTTTTAGAAAATGATTATAGAAAAATGTGTGGGGTTCTTGTATAGTAAGTACAGTGCGTGACATAAGTCTCTCCGCAGCGAGGGCGATGTGTTAGCACACTCAGTTATACTCAATTACTGCCCGTGTCTCACTTCCTGAGCTGTTTCTTTGCGAGGCGAGGCGCAGAGAGGGAGAGTGGGAGGTCCTGTGTACTGCATGTGCAGTTAGTGGCGTAATACTCAATGTTCAACACATCAGCCTTTTCAGGATTACTTTCGTCAGCTATGGACCAAGATAAGCCATCGACAAGCGAATGTATAGGCTGTTCCCTCACAAAACAAATTACGAGGCGCATCTAGAAAGTAAATTTCCCGATTTTTTCCTTGAAAGTAAACGTAATTAGCCGTGTCAATTGCGCATGCGTAACAGATCTATGACGTATCAATCATATGCCAGCCGGACAGGTCCCGCCTGGTGTCAGTAGCATGGCAGCAGTGGTCCGAAATGGAAGCTCTTATTCCTTCTCCCGCCGCCTGCGAGGTTCGGTCGGTGATAAAGTTCTTTAATGCACAAAGCATTGCGCCAATTGAAATTCATCGGCGGCTCTGTCACGTCCATGGGCCGAACATCATGAGTAAGCAGATGGTGCGTCGCTGGTGTAGGCAGTTTTCCGAAGGTCGTCAAAGTGTCCATGATGAAGAGCGCAGTGGGCGACCGTCCTCATCAATGATGATCGTGTTGAGCTGGTGCGGCAGTGCATCATGGAGAACCGTCGCTTCACGATTACGGAGCTGAGCAGCCATTTTCCTCAGATATCGCGATCCTTGTTGCATGAGATTGTCACTAAGCACCTGCTGTTCAAAAAAGTGTGTGCCAGATGGGTGCCGAAAAACCTGACACCCGAACACAAAATGCAACGTTTAGGAGCAACACTGACATTTCTGCAACGGTATCACGATGACGGCAGTGTTTCTCAAACTTTTTCCACCGCGAAACTCCTTTTAATGTATGGTGTAACTTCGGAATCCTTGTAGTATTTTATTAGTATTTGATAATTAACAGACAAGTGAAAGCTAGTATTTCAGTAATTCTGTTCAGTGGGACGAATGTATTTGTTTTTTAAGCCTACAATTTGCTTTTATGGCGGAAAGTTGTAGTCTCATTTCTACTTCTGCATTTTGTCATTTCGGTGTTTTGTTTTAGTGAACACATACGCAGAGAATTCAATGATGACAGTTATAAGTATTATTTTCCGTTTTAGATGTCCATTAAAGATTATTATTATTATTATTATTATTATTATTATTATTATTATTATTATCATCATCATCAAACCAAACCAATAATGTATTTAAAAATAGGCTTAAGGACCTTACTAATAGACGGTATTTATACACAGTATTTAAAGGGTGTAAATGATATGTTGTTATTGACGTGTTGTATCAGTGAAGAATTATGTTGTGTCAGTGAAGTTTGTTGTATCAGTGAAGAAGTATGTCGTGTCAGTGAAGTGTGCTGTGTAAGTGAAACGTGTTCCTGTCAGTGAAGCTTTATAGTTTATAGTGGCAGTGCATAGTATTTGAACAGTGAAATGTTTTTGAAGTGTTAGTGAAATCAGGATAGAATCAGTGAAATGTGTCGTAGTTCCAGTGCAGTGAGTGAGTTGACAGCGAAATGAGTGTAATGTTGAAAGGTACTTGTGCAGATATGAACATATCATACTCGTGGGTTTTAGTTCGATCTTAGTTTTACAGTCTTACTAATAAACCGTGTATAGTTTTTATACCAGACTTATCCAGAGTTTAGACAGAAAACGTTACTAATAAACCTTGAATAAGCTATGGACGTATAAACAGGCTGTAACTATACAATGGGAATTGCTTTGCAGTAGTTATATACAGAAAAACCCCTTGTTTAAGCGTTGTATATAGCGAAAAAATGGCCGCCCCTCTAACAGCTGTTTGTATCGACTGTCAATTTATGATGATGGTTACCATGTAACCACAGAAGAACAAACCAAAGGTCATAGAATTATTAGAATAATATTGCTGTAGCTTGTACTCTTTGACCAAAATGTAGTGTGGTAATCGATTAGAGCCAGTTGTACTATCGATATTTAAAACGCCACACTACAGCGCTCTACCGGATGCAATAGAGAACCTCAGATATTCTATTACCTTTCGTAACGAAGTAATGACGAAACTATGACGTAGCTGTGTAACAGTTATACTGTTATACACGACGTATGTACTGATTATTAGTAAGGAATTTACACAAGACTTATAAACGAGCTACTCATTGTATAAATATAAGACAGTTAAACAGTTAAACGTCTGTATATAGAGTTTTTATTAGTAAGACCGTTAAGATACAAATTAGATTTATTTCAAATGTTATTTTAAGTGATCGTTTCATTTAATTTAGTATATTCCCTGTTGTTGTTGTTGTTATTATTATTACTATTATTATTATTATTATTATTATTATTATTATTATTATTAATTATTGTTAGTATTAATTATTAGTATTATTATTATTAATTGTATTTTTAATTAATAAGTTTATTATTGTCATTATTGAGTGTAATTAGTTACCACTGCCACCGGGTATATACCCAGTGCAGTGTGAATAAATACATACATCATCATCATCATCATCATCATCATCATCATCATCATCGGTGGTTTCATGATATTGATTCATACTTCGTAACATTTATATATTTTTATACTATCAACTAAGTATAAAATAGCCACCGGCGCACCTCAGTCGGCTAAGACGCTTGTCAACAGATCCAGAGTTGCGCTCGAGCGCGGGTTCGATTTCCGTTAGGACTGATTACCTGGTTGGATATAGCTATCTATTGCATAATCTCTTTTTGTGGCTGAGTGTCGAAACAAGGACGCTCATCGTGTCACGAGCCACTGTTTGTTCTCCGCT
Organism: Periplaneta americana; assembly: GCA_025594305.2. Classification (NCBI taxonomy): domain Eukaryota; kingdom Metazoa; phylum Arthropoda; class Insecta; order Blattodea; family Blattidae; genus Periplaneta; species Periplaneta americana. Next base: position 153,398,644 of record JAJSOF020000015.1, read on the forward strand.
GTCCATGGCTTTGATTGTAAGTAGCTGTCTAGGACCCACTGAAGTAGCTTTTGACCCTACCGGCGTTCTGCTACTGCATATTAAGTTAAGAGGCGTACCAAGTGTTTTCATTAAAGACTCTTACATTGTTAAGACGGCGGCGCGGCTCGTGCTGGGATAGAGTGGGGGTTTATAACCCGGGTTTGGTGCGGAATTTGCATTTCCCTGTCAGCGTGCCACCAGATCTGATATTCCGTGAGAACACATTGCGATGATCTCAGATCCAATCGTTTGCCTTCACTAATGGGTGACTTTTACAGTAGGTTCAGTTTGAGATTTTGGTAATGCTAAACGTTTTGCAGATTTTTTTGACGTAGAATTACTTCTTTGTATTCAGTACGGTATGTTGCAACCGCCCAGTAACGATGTCCAAAAAAATGTTAAAATTAATAGCTTAAGGGGAGAGGATGGTATTTTTTAAAACTTTTTATGCTCGACCATGCCGAAATGTAGTAATTATACACCCGGTAGCAGTCCTTTAATGCATGTCATTAAAGTACACCTACTCATTAAAGTACTGGTCTTCAGCCAATGATAACTCAGCTTACATGTGTTCAGCCAATGACAAGTCAGCTTTGTACCGTTATAAAACCGCAAGTATCGATTATTCTCGGATATGCAATCGAAAGAGAATTAGCGAAAAGTCACGGAGGCTGGAAATCCAATACTGTCGCAGAAGGTTATGTTCTGCGTTAATTGTAAATAATATTCAAATAAATTCAATTTGTCATATCGTTTTTCAATGTCGAATTCAATGATCAAGGTTATAATATTATAATATTATCAAGTTTAACGGGACTACGTCAAGGTCAATGACATTATTATTCCTCGGAAAAAAATCAATACTTTCGCGTCTGCGCACATCTCACAATTCACGACCTAGAACAAGGTCACTTCCGATCTTGTCAGATACCTACAAATAAAATGTATGCATCTGAATACCGGTAATTTCAAGTTAGAAATATGGTCGAGCATAAAAATTCGTATGAAACTCGCCTATAATGGTAATTAAGAAGCTCGTATGAAAATTATGAAACTCGCTTGCGCTTGTTTCATAAATATCCATACGCGATTCTTAATTACTATCATTATAGGCTCGTTGCATAATGTACTATTTCCTATCTGGTATAAAATATTATTTTTTTTTGTATGTAGAGAGCTCATAGCTGTGGCAACTCAACCAAATAAAAATATTTTGAAAGAACAAAATAATTTGCGGGCCCAAATTTGAAAAAAATATACCTAATGCAGGATTGTACTAAAACCGATATATCTAAACCGTTTTTAAAGATAGATTCAAACAGTTTTTTGCCATGCATTTGCAAAAGCATGTTCTACAAACTGTCTATAACAGAATTGTGATATTAGTCCCTACATTTGTAAAATAAACAATTAAAATTTAATAACAATTTTCTGATTTCCTTTCTTGCAAACAAACGGACGTATTTTGTAAATGAAATCAATTAACAAAATTCTAATAATCTAAAGAATGTGTGTTCTAAATTTCATGCATGTACAGTATCTTTAATAATTCAGAAATTATATCCATTTTTTGTCTGGCAATGTAGCAAAAAAAAAAAATGAAGTTACTGGAAACCGATAAAAGAGGGCGTGTGATTAAAAAATCCATAGCGCAGGAAGTTTAAAAATGACGCCTCAACATCCAATAAGGGCAAAAATACCCACAAAATGTTATACAATGTATTCCACATACAGTATATCAAAGGGTATTTTAAAGAAAAAAAAAATTTTTTTTTTGAAAATTTAATTTACCTGAAACAACAATAAAAGTGGACGAGTGATTTAAAAATCCATAACGCAGGAAGTTTAAAAATGGCGACTCAACATCCGATAAGGGCACAAATACCCACAAAATGTTATGCTGTGCATTCGACAAACAACAATACTGGACAGAGTATTTTAAAGATTTTTTTATTTAATTTACTCATTTTTCATCAAAAAATACCATCCTCTCCCCTTAAGGATTCTATTTTACGGCGAATAAAAATCTTAAATTTCTGTATGGTCTATTAATTTCGTTAATTTTGGTGTTATTTCGCACAAAAAAGTCTTAAATTTAGTGTTATTTCACATTTAAAATATGTGGCCTTTTTTAAATCTTATAGTGCAAAACACAGAGTCGAAGTGATGTTACTGTGAGGAATTTAAGGGGCAATAGAATAAATTAAAATAAATACAAATTTATTACGAGTTCTGTAATTAAGCGCATAGTTAATTAGAAAATTAGAGTGAAAAATGTGCTTAGTTTGGCAACAGCGCATCTCCGACTCACCTACAAATACACACACGAACATAGGACTGAATAGCAGCATTCCATCCCTTAGTCACTGCAGTAGGGCTGTCAGACTGCGTAATATAAAGAAATATAACGATAGGCTAAGTGTTAATCCTTTTTTAATTTGCAAAAAAAAAAGTCCATTTTATTTAAAAACTAGCCGTACCCGTGCGCTCCGCTCCACCCTTTAGAAATAAATATAAAGTAATTACATAATTAAAATAGGACATTTGATCCAGGGAACATTCGTGTTTGATAGAAGGTTAAATCGTTTATTATGTTACTTAAATTATATTAAACAAATTAAAATGCGATCATTTTGGTCCAGAGACCACTCATTTGGTCATAAAAATTATTTTAGGAAATACAGGAAACAAATAGGCTACGTATCAAGTTTTCTGTGCATAAGAAGATATTTTAATCTTACCTGTCCTCGATTCACTCAGAAGTTACTGTAATAACATTATAACCTTATGTCCATCTAGAGAAACTACACTTTCAAATGGTGAAATAATAATTAATTATACAAATCGGTTAATTTAGCTTCCGATATTACTTTATACAAACACAGAAACATTCTCTGTAGGCTATGTTTCATAACTTTCAATTGTTGTTGTCAAAGGCCCCTTATAGACAAAGTCATTTGTTTTTTTATTTCATTACACCGCCTTAGATGGCGTTGTTATTGTAATTTTGAAACTCAAATATCTCATTAAATATCAGTCCTATCAAAATTTGGCATGGAATAAAATTATCGGAAATGATTTTTAAATAAACTTTTGTTATGTAATATTTTTCATAAAAATTAATAATAAGAGAGATATTTCGATTTATTTAATTCAAGACCCCTTATAACCCCCCCTTTTAAATAAAATATTTTGAATGCCATATAGCCTAAATTCTAAGTTACAACGAACTTAATTTATATTCCCATTTTCATATAAATCGGTTCAGCCATTATCACGTGAAAAGGTGACAAACATCCAGACAGACAGACAGACATACAAACAAAAATAAAAAAATGCGATTTTCGGTTTCAGGGCGATTAATTATATATGTTAGGACCAATTATTTTTGGAAAATCGAAAATTACCAGAAACATTTCGGCTACAGATTTATTATTAGTATAGATTTCAAAGGGATAATTTAATGAATTTTAATAATAATAATAATAATAATAATAATAATAATAACAATAATGGTTTTATTTAATTTGGCAGAGTTAAGACCACAGGGTCTTTTCTAACATTTAATCAGGAGTAAAACTACAATACAATACAAAGAACATCACAAATACACCAAATGTAACACATAAAGAATTGAAAGAGATACAGTAATATACCGTGATTACAAATTTTGGACGATTTCAGAAGACTATATTTTCACTCATATTGAACATAAATACACTATCTTACCACCATTTGAAAACGGGAAGTTTGAAGTTTTATACTGACCTTAGATGCACTCCATGTGAGCTCCACATGTAATACGGCAGATGTCCAGACAGTGATCCCATTCTTGCCAAACCCTCTCAAGCATGTCTTGTGTGACGTTCCTGATTGTTGTGTTAATGCGCCTTCTCAATTCAGATATGTAAACGTCCTTGACGAAACTCCACAGAAAGAAATCACAGACTGAAATCCTGTGAACGGGGTGGCCATGTGCAGAAGATACTGTCTGCGTCCGTAGCACGACCAATCCATCGAACTGGTAGGTGTTGATTTATGTACCCCGGACCTCTATATGCCAATGTGGAAGGGCTCCATCTTGTTGGAAAATGAACCCCTGTTCCTTCTCGTTCGTGAGTTGTGGTATTAGCTTAAATCAACACCTACCAGATCGATGGATTGGTCGTTCAAAAGACGCAGACAGCACCTTTTGCACATTGCCACCCCATTCACCGGATTTCAGTGTGATTTCTTTCTGTGAGGTTTTGTTAAGGACAGTGTTTGTTTACATTCCTCCATTTCCAGCGACTTTGGCCAAATTGAGAAGGCGCATTAACACAGCAATCAGGAACGTCACACAAGGCATTCCTGAGAGGGTTTGGCACGAATGGGATCACCGCCTGGATGTCGGCCGTAATATACGTGGAGCTCACATTGAGTGCATCTAAGGTCAGCATAAAACTTGAAACTTCCCTCTTTCAGATCATGTATTTATGTTCAATACTGGTGAAAATGTAGCCTTCTGAAATCGTACAATTATTTGTAACTACGGTGTGCAATGGAAAGAATAAGTCAATAAAAATGAGACACATATTTAACATGTAGAAAGAAAGAAAAAACATTCATCCATTCATTGTTCTGCCCAAGGGCAGGTCTTTCGCTGCAAACCCAGCTTTCTCCAATCTTTCCTATTTTCTGCCTTCCTTTTCGTTTCCTCATGTGATCCATATATCTTACTGTCGTCTATCATCTGATATCTTCTTCTGCCCGAACTCTTCTCCCGTTCAACATTCCTTCCATTGCATCCTTCAGTAGAAAGTTTCTTCTCAGCCAGTGACCCAACCAATTCCTTTTCCTCTTCTTGATCAGTTTCAGTATCATTGAAAAAAGCATAATAAAATGTAAATAGTGAGTCAAAATGCGTGAGACATATTATATATATATCAGAGTGCTGCATTGGAGTTAAATCGCTCGCTTGAACTCGGTCGAGTGTCGAACCCTCGACTGACGTACAATCGGTCGTGATACGCTCGTAATAAATAGAAGCACAGTACAAGGTCATCTCACCGACATGTCTTATCTTGTATGGAAGGCGACAGATAAGATGCACATATGTTTTGCTCACACGGTAAAAATAAGGCTTTATTTTCTGCGTTTATGACAAACGTTTAATGGAACAGTCAATGGAACGTACCAAAACAGGAACATGAAGTTATAAATAAAATAGTATGAAAAACTTCGTTACACAGTTATTATTGCTAATATTTGATTTACCACATATATAATATGATAGGTCCATACATAGTGTTCCGCCTATATACTGCGACAATGTAGAAACGTTTTACAAAATATTATTGATATAGCAGTAGATTAATAACAATATTAGTACAGAGATAACGTCACAGAAAATATAATAAAACGAATAATCATGCTGCACAACTGTTACAGACGCAAAGATTGGTACACTAATTATTAGAGATTATTATTATTATTATTATTATTATTATTATTATTATTATTATTATTATTATTATTATTATTATTACTACTAGAAAACTTGCATTATCGTGATTGTGTTCTCCGTTTATAATAATTACATTTACATTCAATAACATCTATCAGATGTGGCAAAAACAAAATCGCTCCTGTGTGGGGGGGGGGGGACATTTACCTACAGCATTTATATTACATTTTAAAGCAAGTTTTGTAGTTGTACTATGGAGAGGTTAGTTAAACACTGCAAAGTTTTGAAATGATACACATCTATGATGTTACTACACAGTTCATCACTGTAACAAGAAGGAATGTCTAACGCTCGGCTTATACCGTTCAAGGATTTATCGCTCGTGACAATTTTACCCATCATGCATGTGCGCTGCCTATCGGATTATGCTATGAACTACTTGGCGCTCGAGCGAAAACGTCCGATGCAGACCTCTGCTGTATATAGTGTATAGAAATATTTTTATTTTATTTTATTTTATTATTTTACGACGCTGTATCAACATCTAGGTTATTTAGCGTCTGAATGATATGAACATGATAATGCCGGTGAAATGAGTCCGGGGTCCAGCACCGAAAGTTACCCAGTATTTGCTCGTATTGGGTTGAGGGAAAACCCCGGAAAAAACCTCAACCAGGTAACTTGCCCCGACCGGGATTCGAACCCGGGCCACCTGGTTTCGCGGCCAGACGCGCTGACCGTTACTCAACAGGTGTGGACTGTATAGAAATATGATACAAACTTACTTACTTTTATTTTTTACTGTAGGTCCATTTATTTATTTTTATGACGACACTCGCTTTTTGCGACATAACAGAGTTCAACTGTGTGTAGTTTAGTGCTGAGATTCAGATAGCGTAGATGAACTATTTAGTCTTGAAGTCTCGATGGTACAGTCACTTTGCCGCCATCATGTGATATACAAGCAGGTTAACAAACTTTCGAGCCCCACTGTATGGATCTGTGTGATGTGTCTTTCCGTGACGAAGAAAAACAAAGTTCGTAAGCTGCTAATAATTGCATCGATTGTGTACATGCAGCCCATCTCAAAGTACTATGGGATTATACTTCGATGACAACCCCGCAGTCTATTACACAATAGTCGATTTATGAGCCAATCAAGTGAAGCCTAATTTAACGCATGTCGGAGCTTTGATCATAAATCATCATGGATTATGATGGCGGTCAATTTAATATCCCTAACTAATTGGCAATATACCCGGTACTCACTCGTCGAGAATAAATGGACCCCCACCCCGCAGTAACCATCTAAGTATTAGTTGTATAATTTCGACCCTGCAGTGCGTACCAAAATTTGAGACTCAGAATTAATCAAAATGCAGTGCACGGCCCCCCCCCATGCATTTAATTCCATTACAAGGCGGGTTCATTACTCGTTAGTTTCGACTGTACATGGTCGGGTTCTCGCGTGAGAATGTCATGGACTAAGGCCTCGGGTTCGAATTCAAGCAGGGGTATTATCTTACGACTCGTCCTACAATTTAAGAAGCGCTTTTCGTCTTTAATTTAATTTTAAATGTAAACATTATTATTATTATTATTATTATTATTATTATTATTATTATTATTATTATTATTATTATTATTTTTATTATTACTAGCCGTACCCGTGCGCTCCGCTGCACCTGTTAGAAATAAATATAAAGTAATTACGTAATTAAAATAGGACGTTTGATCCAGGGAACATTCGTGTTTGTTAGAAGGATAAATCGTTTAATATGTTACTTAATTGAAATTGTATTTAAATAATTAAATTACGATCATTTTGGTCCAGAGACACTCATTTGGTGCAATGACAATTCCTTTAACATGTTTCTTATTTGTTATTACACGTAACTATAGTTTAATGAAGATTGACATATCATTTAGTTTTATTGTGTAATACTTTATATTACTTGCTATATGGTTCCATTGAATTATGGTAATAACTTAATTTTAACCCTTGTTTTCTACGTCTTCAGTAAATGGCGCTTGGCGCACTATGGTTCTGAAACCGTCAAATAAATTAAATAGTGATACAGCATAAACAGTAGTAATTATATTTCTTTCTTTCGAAAATGTAAGAATTCACGATCTCCTATGTACCATTGCCATGGAATGAATAATATTATCTTCCCATCTACGTCTCGGCCTTCCCAAAGGTCCTTTTCCCTCCGGCCTCCCAACTGACACTCTATATGCATTTCTGGTTTCGCCCATACGTGTTACATGCCCTGCCCATCTCAAACGTCTGGATTTAACGTTCCTAATTATGTCAGGTGAAGAATACAATGCGTCCAGTTCTGTGTTGTGTAACTTCATCCCTCTTAGCCCCAAATATTTTCCTAAGCACCTTATTCTCAAACACCCTTAACCTTTGTTCCTCTCTCAAAGTGAAAGTCCAAGTTTCACAGCCATAAAGAAAAACCGGTAATATAACTGTTTTATAAATACTAACTTTCAGATTTTTCGACAGCAGACTGGATGACAAAAGCTTCTCAACCGAATAATAACAGGCATTTCCCTTACTTATTCTGTTTAATTTCCTCCCGAGTATCATTTATATTTGTTACTGTTACTCTCAGGTATTTTAATTTTTCCACCTCTTCAAAGGATAAATTTCCAATAGTTTTATATTGAACTATAAAATTAAAACAAAGAAACATCTCAGGACTCGGGAGGTTAAAACTTGCGTCTATCTTCGATACAGCATACACTGATTTTCTTTATAGCCATGTTTAGCCTACTTTATGATATGAAAAATACAGAGGAAATGGGGAGGGAGTAGGCCTGTATCACGCGATTTACCCTATAAGATCTCCCCTAAGAAAACTTTGACCCTCCAAAGCAAAAATTGAATAGACGTCTCTGTAACCACTACATCACCGAAGATACTGTTGTTAATGAATGACTGTTAGCTGTTCTGACGTCTTGGCTGGATAAATCTGCCTGCAAATCATTAGCAGGGTGTCAGGATTTGATGTCCGCGCGCCGCCAAACCATTGAAGCATTCCTCAGCGCTGACGCTGTCAGATGCCCGTCTGCGTGCGCGATACCCGCCTCGGGTAAAGAAAGGGATCCGTCAGGAGAGGAGACCCAACTCGTCTTCGCCGTGACGGTGCTTTTTCTCGTGGACTGGAAGGCACACCTGATGGTCTGAGAAAGCCACCTGCCACTCGATTGCTTACAGCCTATTACGAGATTCAATTCGCAACAGGTCCTAACTCCTGACTACAGGTGTCCTGAGTTCAATCCCGTAGGACCTGTGATGGACCATCTTCAAACTTATCAGCACTATGGCGAGATTTGAAAACAATGGGCATTGGTAGATAGCAGTGGCGGCTCGTGATAAAATATTATGTGTGTTCACAATTTTGTGTTCCAAAACCGAAGACAATTTCAAATCGTACGTTTTTAGCCTAATATGAAATGTCATGATTCCAATGTTTCACTGTCGAAAAACCCGTATATAAATTCAAAACAACATATAATAATAATAATAATAATAATAATAATAATAATAATAATAATAATGAAACCTAGTCTTTTTATTTCCAATTTTTCCTGGAAAGCCAGTTTACCCAGTTCTTTACTCTTCAAAATTACTTGAACAGAGTTCATTGTTTACGTTTGTTAAAAATTAATACATAAAACAATTTACAAAAGCGGCGTGTTCAGTGATATATTTTGATTCACAACACACTGATACACTTAGCCTATACCAGTACTGTAATCCTATTCGCATAGCTTGATTACTATAAATACATGCCAGTAAATATTATTCTTAAATAATATACACCACCATACAGATATTTAAATTCATACCACCATCACATTCAGCCAGCACGTCTTTGAAAGCCAAACTATGCTATATGCCGACACTGAAGTATAGTAATTCACAAGCTACACTCTCGTAGCAGCACTGTACACACATCCACATAAAGTAAACGTTCCGACAGTGAGATTCTGACACCTGCAGGCTAAAATACAGACTTATTCAATTTTCTCCTCGAGATATAGCACGTAAACGATAGGCATCGACGCACCTGATATCTGTAGGCTAGATTCACTGTTCACTTAATGCTTTGTGCTCTTGACGAGTCATAAGCGGCCAGCGAATAACAATTTTCTCCCGCGCATGCGTGAAATTTCTGTAACCTTCTTGAAAAGAGCACGGCTTGTACGTGAACGGTTGTTGCCAAGTTTACATATGCAGTTTATGCAAGATTATGCGGGAAGTTTAAAATGCTCGATCCTGATATTATACATCCCCACTACGCCAATACGGTATTAAATAATAAAACTTGTCGTGCATTAATGGAAACAAGGCGTTCACGTACTCTTATGCTCTTATTGACGCACCGCCACTGGTAGATAGAAGCACCAAGTAAACGACTTTTCTATTTCACTGGACGCTCTTAACGACCATTTTACCACGATACACTTATATCCGATTGACCTCAAGCAGAAAGTACACACAATGCATGAACTACTGCAAGCGACCTGTCAAACGAGCGAGAAATTTTTCTTTACACACGTAACAGACTTAGACGTAAAGAAAGCTATAAAACGGGTAAGTACAAAAGCTGAAGGAGTTGACTGCATCAGCATTGTTCTACTGCGTAGAATCATAGATGTAATATTGTCACAGTCTACTATATACAGTCGCGAAGCTTGGGGTGTTTTTTTTTGCAAATCTCGTGATAAAGCGCTCCAAGTGGTTAGCAACTAGAAACAATAGACTGTCCATGGTCGACTTTGGACTGTGTCGTATTGCTATCGAGTGCTAGCTCGTTGCGTATTTCACATTGATGCTTGTGAAATGTTCGTTATTGGTTGTAATGAAAATGTTAATGGCTAAAATATAATAATTTGAATAATGATATGGGACAAGGAGGAGACGTTTGTAGTGCTATAAATTGTAGCAACAGTAAGAGAAAGAGGCCAGAGTTATCCTTTTTCCGATTTCCGAAAGATTCAGAAAGGTTCCTGGGTTTCCACAAGAATGCTGTGCAGAAACAAAACTCTTAATTTTGAAGTTCTTTGTGACTGTTAGAATACATTATATCCTTAAATTTCACAATGAAATGTTTCAGTCTAACCGAAAGGACATTACATACCGGTTAAAGTTCTGTCACTTAGGCTGTTAAATTTCCAGAGAAATAAAGGTTAGGTCTACCGTACTTTTTTTCAGAGGATATATTTTTAATTGTAGCTATCAATTTTGTTATTATTTTTATGTGTTATTTTACTAAAGACGTAGAAAAATTAAGTTTGTTTTAATGAAATTTATTGATCACGTTTTATTTTCAATTCTGGTGGGATTATTATTGCTTAGGCCTACTTTTTTTTTTCAAAGGACATGTTTTTAATTATAGCTGTTAATTTTGTTGTTATTTTTATTTGTTGCTTTACTAGTGACGTAGAAAAAGTCCGTTACAATAAAATTCATTGATCACGTTTTATTTCCAATTCTTGTGTGATTATTATTGCTTAACCTCATCCCACTTTAACTACGTAAGCCTACACTACAAGTACCTTACACGTAAGTTACTCCATTAATTCATATTTCCATTATTATTGTTGTAAAGGAAATGCAAATTAATATTTATCGGTTTCATAGTTAATTATCGCTATAATCTTGAATGAGTGAAGCTATTATAGTAAATTTCAGTTCGTTTTGCACAAACAAAAATTATATTAACTTATTTCTTGCAGGTATCTTCGAGTTTATGGTGGAATTTAATATACTTCATTAAAATAATAAATTAACTTTATGCATTTAATATTTCAATAATGGAAGGAAGGTGTTAATTTTTCCAAAAGAACACAACGAAAGTGTAACATATTTTGTCATCTGCTAGGCGAGAGATCTGCGATGATGAGGCGATAGTAGCGATCCTAGTGGTGGGCAACTACCCATGTTTGCATTTTTACTACATATTGAGCTTCGCGACTGTATATAGTAGACTGTGATATTGTCAACTGTGACATACATCTTTAATGCCTCACTTTTGACCTCGACATATCCGATCCTATGGAAGAAAGCAAAAAACGGACCGACCCTTGCAGCTAATTTCAGAGCCTTGTTCACTCCAGAGCACGATAGACTAGTAACTAAGACTTTCGTGGTTCGAATCCTGCCTGGGAAGGAAACTTTTTTTTTTTTTCTTATTCAAATTTATTCCCAATACTTTTCGATTGCTGGTAAAATTCATGTTCTGGGAATAATAAGTTAGTTAAGTAGTAAAATATCGCTGCAATCGAAAAGTATTGGGAATAAATTTAAATAAGGAATAAATAAAGTTTCCTCCCAGGCAGGATTCTTAGTTACAACTCTATCGTGCTCTGGAGTGAACTAGGCTCTGAAATCAGCTACAACGGTCGGTCCGGTTTTTTTTTGTCACTACTGTACGTCCCCTTCCTAAAAATAATAATCCTTGAAACCTAAACGATTATCGGCCTATAAGCATCCTGCCCATGTTGTCAAAAGCTTTGGAACGCATTGTTCACAAACAATTGACGGACTTCTTGAACGAATACAATTTATTTAATGAGTATGAGACTGGCTTCAGGCCCCACAATAATTATTATAAATTTACGCTTAATTTTCCGAAATTTAAAATTTTCTACATTAAAGAACATTTTCTCAAAACCTATTTGAGATAAAGTAACGAAATTTTGCACAACCTTTATTATTGAATAATACAGCTTTTTTTTGTTGACAGATTGTTTTTATGTGTCAACTTAAGAAGGGATATGTACTGAAAAATTGGTGAAATTGTGTATTTATTTCTTCTCAGCAATGAATAAATCGAAATTTTGTATTGTGAATATAAGCTACACTAATTTTGTAATTGTACTGTATAGTATTTTCAATACCTTTACGGGTTATTAGTAATACAAAATGTCCCCCATAACTTTTGTTTATTCAGTCGGTTTCCCTGACAACTCAAAAAGTTTTCAAGATTATAGCAGTGAAAATTTGCGAGGTATTATATTTTATACTTATGAACAAACCTATCTGTAACTATTGGTTTAACACTCGTTGTTTATTTAAAAAATACTTTTGACCTAATAAAATGTTAACAAACTATTTTTAAAATATGAATTAAAATAAAAAAATATTCTTAGTGAAGATATTTCAAAGATTCTAGATCATGTTGTTCAGGAATAAGTAGAAAAAAGAATCACTGAGAAATACTGATATTTGTGGAAATTATCAGGGAAATGGCGCTTCACTGCATAAAATGCAGCTGCCATTTTGAATTACTGATTACCCGTAAAGACAATAGCTATATTAAATCTGAAAATAGTGTACAATTGCAGAAATAGCGTATATTAAGCGTATGAAATTTCAAGATTAGAGATTTATTCATTGTTCAGAATAAAAAATATTGAATTTTACCAATTTTTGCAGTAGGTACTTGAAAGTAATTAATTAAAGGTTTATATCCCCCTTGAAGTATTTTACTAAGTTAAACTATTTAGTATGTTTTTAAGAGCATACTTTTAAAAATTAATATAAAAAACAAAATGATATTTTAAAATTCTGTTTACAGGGCTTTTGGCTCTACGATCAATAATGACAACGACATCAGTCTTGAAATTAAGAGAAGAATATTGTGAATTTTATTAGTTACAACAATGTAATTTATTCGTCACAACAATAATTCCTTTCTACAATTCACCTTAAACGCTCTCGTCAACAATTGGATCTTCACTCAACGTTATAGCACTCCACCGACGACAATGACAATTTACTTGGACTATTACGCACAACAATGATCTGTTAATCTTAACTAATATTTACAAAGCACTATTTACAAATCAGAACTACCAGTTCTCAGTTCACAGTTCTTCTATCTCAGTCACTCGAGTTCACAGTGTCTCGAACCACAGACCTTCAGAGACAGTTCACTGTACTCGAACTCAGGTCCCTCCAACTGCGGTCCACTGCACTCGAACTCAGGTCCCTCCAACTGCGGTCCACTGCACTCGAACTCAGGCCTTCGGATGCTGACGCAGATGCGGACCCACACTCGAGTCGAACTCCGGCACACAAGACTGGCTTGCTTGCTCTGGCTTACTCACTGACTGAATAACTGAAAACTCTGCTCTCGTTCCTTCGCGACCGTAATTTATAACCACAGCGACGTAGCCTCGAAAGTTCCACGCGTCTCTAGAGATGGCACTCCAGAAAAATCCCGAGCCCTCTCCTCTCTACCAGCACCAGATGCGCGCGCATTCTCCACTCGCCGCGTTGGCCCTTTCCCCTCTCCGCCGCGCGCCATCACAAAGTGCTCCGCGCGATCTTCTCTCTTGCGGGACGCTGGTCGTGAGTTCGAATCTCACGTCGCTGTCACAATATCTACAACAAATAAATGTTACTTTGGATTACTGAAATATATTAAATCGAAATTCTTAACCATCTCAACTAAAATAAGAATGTATAAGACGCTTATTAGGCCGGTGTTGACGTATGTCTCGGAAACTTGGACTCTGAACAAACAGGACATCAGAAGACTTAGTATCTTCGAGAGGACAATTCTGAGAGCAATTTATGAACCCATGAAAATAAATAATGAATGGAGAATTAGATATAATAAAGAAATATACGATCTGTTTAAGGAGCCAGATATTATAACAGTTATTAAAATTGGTCGATTGCAGTGGGCTGGACACCGGGTAAGAATGGACGATACTAGACCCGCTAAAAGAGCCTTTACAGCCAATCCTGGAGGAAGCAGATCCAAAGGAAGACCGAGGATCAGATGGGAGGATAATGTATACGAAGACGCCAACTTTATTGGTGCACGAATGTGGACAGTCAAGCCAGAAGTAGAGACGGCTGGAATAAAATACTGAGGAAGGCTAGGACTCTCAATGGGTTGTTGAGCCAATGATTGATGATGATGGTGGTGATGATGATGTTTACAGGGCTTTGTTTGGTATAACATAGGGAAAATGTGTACAGAAGTCCAGATCCATATCTCTATAACAGGTCATGAGAAAATGTTATTTATCTTTTGTAATATCAGGTTAGGTTATGTCGGTTTGCACCTGGAATTCCTGTAACGATACAATGTTGTAATTAAGGCCCAAAATACGTAAAGTCACTTTAAATAACCGTACCAAATGTCAAATCGCTAGCTCAAAAATTGTGAGCTCTGTGATCAATTAAATGTAACACTGCATTTTGACACAACCCCCCCTCCTCCTTTTTCTACTTTTGTTTTGAACACGATTTTTTCTTTATACCTTTCAACGTCATTTTATTACATTGCCTCATACTGCCATACCCTTGTTCTGATTATCCATTATCTTTTTTAAACTACGCTACAGTTTTAAATTAGGTCGCTGAGGGGAACGACCGTCTATCTCTCCACCTACGAAACATAGATACATAACTCTCAACAAAAATGTCAGATCCTTATTTTCCTCACATTACTTTAGTTCGACCGTCTACCAACTACTTTAAAGCGTGTAGTAGAATGTGAAACATAGTAACGTGAAATTTGATATCAATTTAAAATTGAAATAATTTACTTCACGTTTTTATTTAACGCAAAATAGTCGGATGTTTAAATTTTTATTAGAAGAGCTTCCAGATTATTGCTTTTGTAAAGTTTTATAATGGTAGAAGTGGGTGAAGAAAGAATGATGCTGAAACTGATCAGGAAGAGAAAAAGGAAGTGGTTGGGTCACTGGCTGAGAAGAAATTCCCTACTGAAGGATGCACTGGAAGGAATGGTGAACGGGAGAAGAGTTCGGTCTAGAAGAAGATATCAGATTATAGGAGACATTAAGATATATGGATCATGTGAGGAGACAAAGAGAAAGGCAGAAAATAAGAAAGACTGGAGAAAGCTGGGGTTGCAGTGAAAGACCTGTCCTTGGGCAGAACACTAAATGAAAATGATAATGGTAGGTACTGATATAATTACCTCCCACGTCATGTCCTGATTGATAGATGAATATAATTCATTACTAGTGTTCTGCCGAAGGGCAGGTTTTTCATTGCAAACCCAGCATTCTCCAGTCTTTTCTGTTTTCTGCCTGTCTCTTAGTCTTCGCATATGATCCATATATCTTAATATCTTCTATTATTTGATATCCTCTTCTGCCCCCGATCTCTTCTCCCGTTCACCATTCCTTCCATTACATCCTTCAGTAGGCAGTTTGTTCTCAGCCAGTAACCCAACCAATTCCTTTAGATGAATTCAAATTAATTAATTGTTAATTAGCCACCATTTACACAATTCATATTTTTGTATTGCAATTACGCGAAAACTACACGCGGAATTCAAAACGGATCAGGATTTAAGAATAATAATAATAATAATAATAATAATAATAATAATAATAATAATAATCATCATCATCTTCACTTTACAGTTTATGCTATTAAAAGCTTTCTTTGCTATTGCTATCCTCCTTTTGACTTTCTGGCAGCAACTCATTTTACAACTGAGAGTATAGGCGTGCCCGGAGTTTTTAGAGTTGTCCATATTGTTCTACTGCCTCATTTAGAAACAGAAATGACAGAGGAGTTCTAACATTTCTTGGATTGCGTGGAACGTTTTTATTCTTGGTGCCGTAAGTAATTTTTAGGTTAGGTAAGTATGGATTTAAAAATTAAATAAATCTTCTACAGGCAAGATAGATAAGCTTACTCCCTATCTAATAGACCTAATTCGATAATGGAGCGTGTGTACAGACGCAATGGAAGGAAGAGATACAATATTGGTCTTGTGAACACAAAATGAGGAATAACTTTTAAAGCTATAAAAGTTAAAAGTATAATTTTAATTATAATACTACTACAAGATTATAATATACTATTATATGAGGGGTTCACATTAAGAGTGGACAAAGTCCTTCTAGAATAATTTTGAGAAATTGAGTCTTAAAGTTCCTGGCTCATGCTTAGCAACCTTCACCTTCCATAGGAATTGCTGCCCTCTGTGGAGTAACAAATGAGTTATGGACTTTGTTTGGTATGGCAATGAATAAATCTAAGTTTTCTTCATCCGAGATTGTATTAATCCACAAACTGACCACTTGTGGACTTGGTCCACTCTGGTTGTGAGCCCCTCATATACATATACTACGTACAGGGCTCCTACAAAAGACCTTTCAGGTTTCGAACACATGCAATTTACGTTGTATGAATCTGAGGTGCATGAAATTAGCACAAATGGAAAGAGAAACTCGAAAAGTTTAGTTGTGGCAACATTGTTTTCCTAGTTGGTCACACTGCCTCATAATAGCACATATAAACAAATTTGTTCATTGTTGAGGCAAAATGGCTGCTGTAGAGGACAGAAAAGCTTGATTTTCATGTGATGAAGTCGATTATTAATGTGCAACGGCATTACCGAACAAAGTTTGGTGCAGATCCACCCAGTCGGCTTACAATCCTTAAATGGTAGGCCTACATTGATTTTAAGGCAAGATTCTTCGTAAGCGGTTTCGATTTGCCCTCTGGTACGACTATTTCTGCATAAGCATTCAGAACTTAATTAAAAATGATGATGTATTTATTCGTTCCGTGGTGTTTTCTGACGAAGCCGTTCTTCATCTTTCTAGTAAGGTGAACAGATATAACCTTAGAATCTGGGGGTCGAAAATCCCGCGTACCTAAGTGGAACTTGACTATAGGCTTGATGTGTGCCGTGTTACCAAGTGGAGACACATTCAACATCTTTAAGAGAAGGAAATAAACTTTTTGAATTTCTCTTTCCATTGGTACTATTTTCATGTACCTCAGATTCATAGAACGTAAATTACATGTGTTCGAAACCGGAAAGGCCTTTGTAGGAACCCTTTATTATGATAAATTATTAAAATGTATGCAATTTCGCGTCCATACAAAACAATTTGAGGCTGTGAGAAAGAATTTACGTGAGCTCCAAGCCTGTTGGCCTCTTGTCTCAGTCCGTTTTTACAGTTCCCTTCAAGGAACTTCAGAGAATTTTGAAGGGGAAAAGTCTAAAATGGATATAACCTACCTAATTCGAGTATTTACCACATGAGGGAGAGGACCGCTTAGAAAACTTCTAGGCACATTAAATAAAGAATAGATTGAGACGGACCGCGTTGAAAACCACAAGGAACGAAGTTCATCTTACACTTTTGTTTCCATGATACCACAAGTGACGCCAGAGTAAATCTTTCATGTCGGTGTTAATTTTTTCTCGAAAAATCGAATCGAAAATCGAAAAAAATCGAAGGAGAATTGGGAGGAAAATTTAAAAGGTACGCAAAACGCGTCCTTGCAAGGGGTTGGGGGCTGTAAAAAACTAAATATGTGAGCTCCAAGCCTGTTGGCCACTAGTCTCACTCCGGGTTACGCTGCTCCTCTGAAGGAGTTCTAGAAAATTTTGAAGGGGAAGCCGAAATTGGACGTAACCTCTTAGGTACCACATACGCGAGGGGGACTGAGATTTGATCAAGTGATCACGGAACGGGGCGAGGAGGAGTTGGCTGGTGTTTTCCGTTAGGATGGCAAGACGCCGTCATCTGTTGTTCGATGACAAAGCATGTGAAGGCCGTCGGTAGAAGCGCCGTGAAATCTAAATCTGCAATTTGAGAGGTCCCTGTCCTTTCAATTTGCGACTAATTGTGTGACATCGTATATTTAATTGACTATTTATAGTATCTGAACTAGGGCATACATCGCTTATAATAAGGGGGGAATATAATATATATATATAGGGAAGGGCATATAGGTCCGTGGCCCATTTCTCATAGGGCTCATCCCGACATTTCTTACGCCTGAGGGAAAACCACGGAATACCTTAGGCGAGATGAGTTGTCTCATGTATAAGAGACTAGCCAATTTGGCTATTATGTAGGAGGTGATTGTTGTCATGAGCCTTGTTGAATCGTCTCAATTTTGAGACAAGCCATTTGGCTATATGATGGCTCAATTACGAAGAGGGGGTAGAGATGTAATTAGTTAATTAATTTAAAGTAATTAGGGAGATTAATGGGGATATGAGTGCAGGTCCGTGGCCCATTTCTTTTAGTTCTCATCCCGACATTTGTGTTAGCGCCTTAGGAAAACCACGGAAAAACCTTGTCAAATATATACATTTCACATAAGAAAGGCGTGGAAGTTTTTGCAGGATGTAAGGACAGTTCTTGATTTTCCGAAATACTGAAAGAATTTTTATTTATTTGGGTGAGCTTTATTAGTAAATACTTAGGCTATTGCAATAGTGTGCATCGCAATCTGAATATATAATTTATCGTGTTTGGCGTCAATAGAAATTACAGGATAATTTAAATTAAAAATTTTCGAGTTTCAAAACGTAGTAAAATGAGTAATTCGTTTGTTTCGCTTGGGATCGAACCCTAAACTCTCGTTGTGTAATTCAGTCAGATCTCTTTTTAAGTCGTGTTCGTATGCACTGCAAATGATGCTTTGGGTTTTTCTTTTTTGTGCATCAGCGTATGCGCACGGCTGTACATTCATTAGAGAGTGGGTGGGGACGAGATGAAAGACAATTAACTGAATCGCCGATAGTGATAATTTCCAATCCAAAGCAAGGCTGACCTTTGAGATTGTTACTTTAACAGCCTCACTCGGAACGAATTGAGCGCAGTGCACACGCTTCAGCTGCAAGGAAACGGAAATTAATTCAATTATAACATAGCCTACATCACCGTCACGTCGGAGTGGAACCCATTTTTCGTTGTATAATTCTGCCGTATGGACAAATGCTTGTTGCAATACTAGAAAATAAATTTTATCTTCTACATAAATTATGTAATTCATGGCAAAAGATATGCAGAAATTCGTGAAAGACGGAAGAAGAAATATACATGGGGAAAGGAAAGAACCCATCGAAGGAAATATTATATCAAAGGAAATATTATCACATCGAAGAACAAAGACGTAAGAATGAAATGGCCATAAAGGGAAAGAAGGAAGATTCACGTGCATGTTTCGCCTCTCCTTATACTTGGTAGCTTCCACCAACTGCATCTTTCTTCTCTCCTTCCGAAACGTGCGTCTTCCTTCTCACACGTGCATCTTTCTTCTCTTCTTCCACCACGTGTATCTTTCTTTTCTCCTTCCACACGAGCTTCTTTCTTCTCTTCTTTCACCACGTGTGTCTTCTCTCCTTCCACGCGTGCTTCTTTCTTCTCTTTTTCCACCACATACGTCTTTCTTCTTTCCTTCCGCACGTGCATCTTTCTTCTCTTCTTCCACCACGTGCATCTTTCTTTTCTTCTTCCACGCACCACACGTGCATCTTTCTTCTCTTCTTGCACCACGTGCATCTTTCTTTTTCCTTCCACGCGTGCTATTTCTTTTCTTCTCTTTTCCATCCATATTTCTTTTCTGTCCTTCTTTTTCTTCTCTTCTTCCACCACGTGCATCTTTCTTTTTCTCCTTCCACGCGTGCATATTTCTTTTCTGTTTCAACACGTGCATCTTTATTCTCTTCTTCCATCACGTGCATATTTCTTTTCTGTTTCAACAAGGGCATCTTTCTTCTCTTCTTCCACCACGTGCATCTTTCTTTTTCTTTCCACGCGTGCATATTTCTTTTCTGTTTCAACAAGTGCATCTTTCTTCTCTTCTTCCACCACGTGCATCTTTCTTTTTCCCTTCCATTCTTTCTGTTTCAATACGTGCATCTTTCTTGTCTTCTTCCACCGCGTGCATCTTTCTTTTTTCCTTCCTTCCACGCGTGCCTTTTTCTTCTCATCTTTCTTCCACGTCACCTGTTTCAACAAGTGTTTCTTCTCTCTTCCACCACGTGCATCTTTCTTTCTTTCACCAAGTGCATCTTTCTTCTCTGTTTCAACAAGTGCATCTTTCTTTTCTGTTTCAACAAGTGCATCTTTATTCTCTTCTTCCACCACGTGCATCTTTCTTTTCTGTTTCAACAAGTGCATCTTTCTTCTCTTCTTCCACCACGTGCATCTTTCTTTTCTGTTTCAACAAGTGCATCTTTCTTTTCTGTTTCAATATTTGCATCTTTCTTTTCTCCTTCCACGCGTGCTTTTTCTTCTCTCTTTCCGCCACCTGCGTCTTTCTTCTCTTCTTCCACCACGTGCATGTTTCTTCTCTCCTTCCATACGTGCATCTTTCTTTTTTTCCTTTCACAGCGTTCATCTTCTCTCCTTCCACGTGTATCTTTCTTCTCTCCTTCCACATATATCTTTCTAATCTCTTTCCATATGTAACTTTTTTTCTCTCCTTTCGTGTGTATTTTTCTTCTTCCCTTCCACGTGTTTCTTCTCTCCTTCCACATGCTTTTTTTCATTTCTTCCACGTGTATCTTTCTTCTATCCTTTCACGTGTATATTTCTGCTGTCCTTACACTTGTAAATTTCTTCTCTCGTTCCACGTGCAGGCCAATATTTGTTTTCTCCTTCAACGTATATTTCTCTTTTCCATCAACATGTATTTCTTTCCTTTCCGTCAACGTGCATATTTCTTCTTTCCTTCAACGTGTATCTTTCTACTTCCCTTCCACATGTAAGCTATCTTCTCATCATACACGTGAAAGACGAAAAGAAAGAATTAAACGAAATAATGATGGGATAGAAACAGATGCAACAGGGAAAATAAGATTTTGGTAAGTGTAATGCGTGTGTATGAAAACAGTTAATATCTCAAGGTATTTCCATAGCAATTAATGAATAACCCTGCGCTATCGTCAGAATATTGACCATAATATTCAAGTTAACGTGCTATGTCTAATGATACTTGTTCATTCATATGAAACGGCAGATCATTATGTTGCAGGATTTATGCTAGCAGCAGTATGTAAGGGTTACGAAGATAACTGCAGTGGGTCGTTTAATCGAGACTGTATGACTGTCAGTAAAATTAATTTATGGCCGTGTCTCTCCAGACCACCTGACTCTCAGGAGAAGTGATTGCTGCACGGAGTTTCTCCCAGGATTCCTTTGTCTCTCCGTCTCCATTCGACTATTGCTCCATTATCTCTCAATTCCCAACTGGACGTCTCGAAGAAATTCTTTCTGATAAGTGAAATTCAAATAAATACGATTGCTTTCATATCAAGGATCTCATCGTGCCTTCTAGTGCCATGACGTGTTGACTGTCTTATTAATGATCATAACTTTGTTCACAGCAGCACACTGGACAATCCAAATTATTGTCTAAGATTCTTTAACCCTTATGTTCTTGGTCTTCTGGAACTCTTCTGCCAACAGCCTTCCCTTGCATTATAAGATGTAGTACGTGATAATTAATATTGTTCTTCACCACGTATAATGTGGCCAAAATACTCTGAATTCATTCTCTCCACTGTCACTATCAGTTCTTTATGCTTCTTAATACTTCTTCGGTTTGTCACCATCTGTACAGCTAACTCTTCTATATAGGGTGATTCATGAGGAAAGGCAGTAACTTTAGGATATAGTTCTTGAAACTGTTTTGACTAATGCCAAAGACCTGAACAAATCAAATTTAACCTTTCGCTGATCCCTGGCCTTACGAAAATGTTTCCAGATATATACTGTATATTACACAATCTCGAATTTCATTCCATTATAAAATAGCGCAACTCAAATCAGACGTAAGTCCTTATATGGTGTGTAGTGGGATTGAAGTTTCAATGAAAATTTTGAGTACTTAAGAGACCTTACAACTTTAACATTTCTCCTGTTTTTACTGATATTTTCTATGTGTAAGAGATCTAAATATACAGTGACGTACTTCAAATTTGTTTATTACTATTATGTTACGATATATTTCTTAATATTATAATATCTTCTAATAGCACATATTTATGCATATCCGTATAAAATCTTTGAAGAATAATTTTTTTTTTCACAGTCCTATTTTTAACAAATTTTAACTTCTGTTTAATTTTGTGTAAAAAAGATTGCTTGTGTCATTATTATACTTATACACTAATCATATATGTGTATGCGTGCGTGCGTGCGTGCGTACCCTACAAAAGACCTTTCTGGTTTGGAACACGTGTAATTTACGTTCTATGAATCTGAGGTGCATGAAAATAGCACCAATGGAAAGAGAAACTGAAAAAAAAGAAGTTTAGTTCCTTACCTTAAAGATGTTCAATGTGTCCCCCCTTAGTAACAGGACACACATCAATCTACAGTCAAGTTCCACATGGGAAAGCGGATTTTCAGATCCCAGATACTGAGGTTATGTCCGTTCACCTTACCATAAAAATGGA
This sequence comes from Periplaneta americana, assembly GCA_025594305.2. Classification (NCBI taxonomy): domain Eukaryota; kingdom Metazoa; phylum Arthropoda; class Insecta; order Blattodea; family Blattidae; genus Periplaneta; species Periplaneta americana. Next base: position 153,421,348 of record JAJSOF020000015.1, read on the forward strand.
AAGTAGCTTCGTCAGAAAACACCACGGAACGAATAAATTCATCATCGTTTTCAATTAAATTCTGCATACTTACGCTGAAATTTCTTCGTAGCACTTTGTCCTCTGGTTTTAGGGCTTGCAGCAACTGTAGTCGGTACGGATGAAATCGCAACCGCTTGCAAGAATCTTGTCTTAAAATCACTGTACCATTTAGGGATTGTTAACTCACTGGGTGTATCTGCACCAAACGTTGTTCGGTAATGCCGTTGCACATTAATAATAGACTGGTTCACATGAAAATAAAGCTTTTCTGTCCTATAAGTTATAGCAGCTATTTCGCCTCAACAATGAACAAATTTGTTTATATGTGCTATTATGAGGCAGTGTTACCAACTAGGGAAACAATGTTGTCACAACTAAACTTTGAGTTTCTCTTTCCGTTGGTGCTATTTTCATGCACCTCAGGTTCATAGAATGTAAATTACATGTTTTCGAAACCGGAGAGGTCTTTTGTAGGAACCCTGTATATATAGTCAACAGTTATTTGTATAGTCTATGATAGGTATGGGATTATGAATTAAAAAATACTCAAATATTTATTATTTGTCTAATGGCTAATACATGATATTTACTATCATTGACCGAGTGGAAAAAACAAGAAAGTGGTGAACAAAACTACGGATACTCAAACATAAATATATATATATTTTTTTAAGTTGGGGGGGGGGGGCGTTCAAACCCGGTAACCCCCACTTGCATACGCCTGGTGTTACTATAGTCGCGACGCTGTTATTCCTGGCGTGACTCCTCCTCTTCGCTTACGTCTTAGGAAGTCAAGGCTCTATAAAGTCTAGGTAGGTAGTATCGTTCGCCATTTTTGTTCTTTCGTTGCCGAGCTACCAGACGAGGGATCTATTTGTCACACCGTTAAACATTATCATGTCGTAGATCCTATGATAATAAATAAAACGCACTGTAATTCAGCAAATAATTGAGCGGCAAATAGCGTCCTCGTGTCCTTTCTGCGAACGCAAACAAAAGAGCCAAAATGGCGGACGATTATATTAAGGGTGCAAGTCATAGACATTTCGCTAGCCCGCGCAATGAGCGTGCTAAACTAGTCCCGGCTATCGACTGGTTACTTGTATGGGATTCATATCGTATCATATCGCTAATACTGGTTGATGAATACGAAAAACATTAGTTCGCTGATCATCCACCGGAAGCCCACGCTAAGAATGTCTATGAATACGGCCCCTAAGTATTTATCGAGCCTTAGGAAATGCTTAACGTCTTCATCAGCGGATCACAAGACGCAAACGTTTAAATGTAGCCGACCTGCAACGTGATTGGCTGCCGGAAATTAGAGCGACGGGACTATACATTATAATTTACCTTTTGTTTACTGAAATGGTTCAATATCTAAGAGACATTGCATCTTTATGACACTTATGCCTATCTTTTTTAAAACTAATATTCTGAATGTTTAAGGAAACTTTGTCTCATGGAATTTTCCGTTTATAAACGTATCCACATAAACGAACACATGTTAGATATTTTGGTGTGAAAAATTTTCTAGGAGATTTCACAGCGAAATTAATTACTCAGTTTCAGTGAGTGATGCAGAAGCTGCCCACTGATCATCGCTTTTCCTGTAATGCAGATTAGATTTAAATATGTAAGAGCGACTCCAATTACAAGCGTTGTTACGCATACTGCCATTTTCTACAGCCATTACGTTATTATTTTGTGCCTCGCGCGACGTCTGCCGGATAATAGCCGTACTACAATACTGCACTCAGCCCCTGTTTTAAATATGGCAGATATTAGTGTCGTATAAAACACACACAGAGCTGGAGTTATTGTTCCAATATATTCTCCTTATTACAGGAGCATAAAAGTGACGCATACCTAGTTAAAATAACATAGATCATCTCGCAATCACGATTATTCATTTGGAGTGCCCAGTTATAATTAACTATTGATTTATTTTCATTTGAAACTTCATCCCAAATAGCGCTGGGCACCGCGCCGTATAAATTACAATCAGTTGAAATGGCCCGATACGTATTTTTTCTGCATGTGAACGAGATAGATTTTATTTTCACGTGGTTTTTTGACCGGTTCGCATTAACTTTATGTACCATCTACTTCGTAATATAGGCTATATCTCCCTCCATTAGAGTGCATCTTGGATGAACTATAGTTCTATTATTGAATCGAATTTCACGGAATGTGTATTTTGAGAGTTGTCTGTAATTGATATTAACTAACTGTCCTGCCAAACGGTTTTCATGAAATTTAACAATGGTTGCTAGGAAAATAATTACTTGAGCGAAAATGTAGTAGTGAAAATTGTAATGCCTGAGAAGGAACAAAACATTTATTCAGTGTTTGATTTCAATACGGAACAATTCTTTACATAGAAAAATTAGCTGTTTATTGTGAAACCAGCCATATCCGTGCGCTGCATTGTATTCTTCACCTGACATAATTGGGAACATTAAATCCAGACGTTTGAGATGGGCAGGGCATGTAGCACGTATGGGCGAATCCAGAAATGCATATAGAGTGTTAGTTGGGAGGCCGGAGGGAAAAATACCTTCAGGGAGGCCGAGACGTAGATGGGAGGATAATATTAAAATGGATTTGAGGGAGGTGGGATATGATGATAGAGACTGGATTAATATTGCACAGGATAGGGACCGATGGCGGGCTTATGTGAGGGCGGCAATGAACCTTCGGGTTCCTTAAAAGCCATTTGTAAGTAAGTAAGTAAACAAAAATGAATTAAAATGCAGTATAAAATTAGGACTTTATGTGGACTAAACAAAGGTTAAGTAGGGCTATAGATGGTCGTGGTTCACTCAAATACATAATTAAGTCATGAAAATGTTTCGACAATACAGGGACATCATTTTATTTTTATTAATATTTCTAATATTAACCTGGCTATACTTTCGGATTAACGGTTGAGAACCGGAAACACCGTTCGCTACCCCCTTCCACGAATGGAGTTCGATGATACTGGCGTAAAATACAAACAAATCACTTTACTGGGTATAGGAGGGAAGAAAAGTAGTTCATCCATTTAGCCTACGTAAACTAGGAAATATCGCGATTTTGAGTTCGATAATTTTCATTAGGTTTTTGTTCAATCAAAATACAGTACTGTATTAACAATAAGTGTTTTTACTCACAAAGTGAGTTAGCCATGCGAACGTATTCATTATGCAGTGTATATTATACTGTCTACAGCACATTAGCGTACAATTTTGAGAACGGAGTTAAATTGAAAAATAATGATAATATCGATATTTAAACACATTTTTTAAAATGGTGGCCGTTCATTATCACCATCTCATTCAGACGCTAAATAACCTAAGCTGTTGATAGAGCGTCGTAAAATAACCTACTAAAAAACTAAGAGGAAGACGGAAAATAGGAAAGATTGAAGATTGGAGAATGTTGGATTTGCAGTGAAAGACCTGCCCTTGGGCAGACAACTATGTTTGAATCATAGACCCATAGGCTACTTTCCATTTGTAAACACAGAAATAAAATACTCAAACTAACACAACTGTATTTACGTGTCGCTGTACTCCCGAACAGATCAGATTTTTTTTATTGTAATGAAACCCTTTCATGTTGAATCCAGGAAACGAATATTTAACTTCTCATTTGTGTATATATTAAATTATTTCATTTAAGCATCTCCTTTGAGTAATATTAGTAAAAAAATAAGCTATGAACTGTAATAGGCTATATGCATTGCATTATAATTAGGGCTGAAAAATTACAGTACACGCGTACTCAAGTTGTCCATCACAAATGACTGACGATTATCTTGGAACACTGCTTGTACTAGGAAAAAGAGCGCCCTGGTCATTGAGAAACAATATGCACTCTCTAGAGACATAGCCTATTTATGATTGGAAACGAAAACAGTGGCAGCTGATGTTTATGAAATTATAATTTCTTCCTGAATCAGCGTTATGATAACTTACAAGGCACTCCTAAATGACACATCAATGTTTGTGTGTGTTAGTTATCGTACAATCTTAGCAGTAGAGAGCGGAATTTATGCAAAAACTATTTTCTTCCTTGATACATATAGGCTTGAGATTTAATATTTACATTTTTCATGGATATATAGGTAGAAAGGAAAGGGTTTTATAGTGCCTAAAATGCCTATTTCGACGATAGTACCTATTTTAAAGTTTTTTTTTTATTTTTGCATAATTTTTCGTAACTGTTTACTGTTTTTCTTAACATCCTGTACCGTTTACATTCCAAGACGGATAACAGTAATTCCTTCCTAGCAGTGAACGACACAATAGAGAAGTACCTCCAGGCCACCTCTTCTCATTCTTACAATCTTTCAATCCTAAAATTTCAACTTTCAGTCGGCCTGGGTAGCGTAGTCGGTATAGCGCTGGCCTTCTGTACTCGAGGTTGCGGGTTCGATCCCTGCCCAGGTCAATGGCATTTAAGTGTGCTTAAATGCGACAGGCTCATGTCAGTAGATTTACTGGCATGTAAAAGAACTCCATCGGGACAAATTATTATTATTATTATTATTATTATTATTATTATTATTATTATTATTATTATTATTATTATATCTTCCTCTGTCAGCAATTTAACACAAACTCGCTGGGCTGTACCCGAATAAGCATTCTCTTACATTCTAAGACAGATAACAACCCCTTCCTTTTTTCTCACCATTTGTAAGTACAGCAGTGAGCGATACAATATCCACAATAGTGCTGATCATCTACTGTGAAGCAAACTATGGAAATGTGATCGGTGAATGAAAATCATTAACTTAAAGATAGAATGTCTTTCTTTTGTGTACCCTTGTAAAATTTGTAAATGTGTGGAAGTTTCTTTTAATCCTAGAATTTTGCGTTAAATTGAGGGAAAGAAGACAGAGGACGGACACTGGAAAGTTTTCTTTTCTCAATCGTACTATCAGGGACTGGAATGCTTTACCTGCAGACTTACTAAAGGCTTTACCAATAACCAAAAATGTAATTAAAAATAGGCTTAAGGACTTTACTAATAGACGGTAGTATATTATACACACTACTTAAAGTGTGTAATTGATATCTTGTTATTTGAAGTGTTCTATCAGTGAGGAAGTGTGTTGTGTCAGTGAAGTGTGTAGTGTCAGTGAAGTCTATTGTGTAAGTGAAGTGTGTTGGTGTCAGTGAAGTGGCTGTGCAATGTATTTGAACAGTGAAATGTTTAGAAGTGTTAGTGAAATCAGGTAGAATCAGTGCAGTGAGTGAGTTGACAGCGAAATAATTGTAGTGCCGAAAGGTACTTGTGCAGGTATGAACCTGTCACACTCGTGGGTCTTAGTTCGAACTTAGGGTTAAGATACAAATTAGATTTACTTTAAATGTTATTTTTAGTGACCATGCTTCATTTTAATTTTAGGATGCTCCTTGTTATTATTATTATTATTATTATTAATTACTGTTTTTTATTAGTTGTGTTTATTATTAATTGTCATTATTGAGTGTAATTAGTTACCACTGCCACCGGGTATATACCCATTTGCAGTGTGAATAAATACATACATACATACATACATACATACATACATACATACATTACATACATACATTACATACATACATACATACATACATACATACATACATACATACATATGCATACATACATACATACAGAATTTTTCCTTTTTGTAAAAAATTTGAAATGTGTAGAAGTTTCTTTTAATCCTAGAATTTTGCATTAAATAAATGTTGAATCTTAAATTAGTGACATTCTTTAACCCTTTGAAGCACAAATTAATTTTTTATATTTTTCATTTCATGGATCATAACAAAGCTTCAATCAATTTTTTCAACATTTTAACACTGCACACAATTTCAAAACACAGATGGCACCTCTGTGTATACTCAAGAGGTGGTTCCTTGGTGGAATATCTGTGCCATAAAATTTAGAAAGAAAGAAAACGGTGGTTGTTCCTGAATAACCACTATGCCGCAAAGGGTTAACAAAAAAAGCCTATTTTTATTTTATACAGCCTAAATAAAAGAGTTTAAGAGCCTGTTTTAGGACCTAAAATTCCGCTGTCTATTTATCAGACTGCAGTTTCACAGATCCGCAGATAGGCAATTCCGAGAAACAGTTGCCGGCCAGCTGTCACTTGTAAGCAACTGCACTGAACATTCGGGTGATGATTCATCTGAAATAAGGCTTTTGTCTAAAATTATTTCATGAAACTTTAATTTCTATGTGAAATAAAATTTTAAAAATATATATGCTAGGTGACCTAGTCTTAAACTTAAAACAGAATTACGAGTTTCTAGTACACTAAAACTAAAATATTTATTTACCTAAGGATCGTAGCCCTAATTGTAATATACTAGTGGCTTGTGCAGCAAATGCTGCAAACTGACTTCATAAGACGTTCAAATAAACATTTTTCAGATTTATTTTCAATGAAGAATACCAGACATTCTGAAAGTTATTTGCTTCCATAATAATGAAAGATACTCTCTCTCGAGCCAATACTGAAGAGAACCACGCATATAAATATCTACACCACACCGTCACTAAATCTACTGAAAAAGACCCAACCCCACTTGATTAATAACTATAAAAATATTTGATTTTTAATAACAATATTATTATCTTACGTAAGTTTTATAGCTTTCAGTAACATATACAGGGACATCATTTTATTTTTACTTCAATTTTTATTGTACCTGAGTTTTTGAATGTACTTCACTCCCACCCCTTCTACTAAGGAAGTTCCAACTCCACACAGAACCAAGACCGCAGTACTGAGTTACTGAGTATAGTACGTTCCAGAAATATGTTCGCGTTTTCTAGTGACGAAAGAGCTTTCAATATTGAATCATATTTTCGCACAGGTACTGTCCGTTTGCCTACGTCGCATCCCGATTTCCCCCACCTGCTTCTGTTCGCCCCTCTGTAATAGCTGGGCTGTCTTAGCTCTTTTCTGAAAACATTAATTTCTCTTAGGAATTGGAAGTTTACGTAATATTATACAGCTGTTTAATTTAACTTAAATAAAAGGGCCTCGTTAAGTAATTAACTGTCACGTGATTTCCTCCTTCCTACAATCCTGCGGCATAACCACTTGGACGGACAGTAGATAGCATGTCTGAGTAATTTTATATTTTCGGGTCGGGCAGAAGTGAAGATTGAATTTACAGTACAGAATTATTTCAACATGAGTTACTAGTACGAAGGACGAAACTGGCAATTGGAATTAGATGCAATAGTCTATAGTGCGATAATATGCACAAAAGAACTGAAGCCTGTATCGGAATGAACGGCCATCATTTTCAAAATTGTGTTTAAATATTCATATTATGATTATTTTTCAATTTAACTTCTTTCTCTATATTGTACGCTAATGTGCTGTAGACAGTATAATATACACTGCATAATGAATACGTTCGCATGGATACCTCAGTTCGTGAGTAAAAACACTTATTTTTAATACAGTACTGTACTTTGATTAAAGAAAAACCTAATGAAAATCATCAAACTCAAAATCGCGATATTTCCTAGTTTACGTAAATGGATTAAATACTTTTCTTCCTTCCTATACCTAGTAGAGTGATTTGTGTTTTACGCCAGTATCATCGAACTCCAGTCTTGGAGGGGGGAGCAAGCGGTGTTTCCGGTTTTCTAAAGGTATAGACAGGTTAATATTAAAAATGTTAGTAAAAATAAAATGATGTCCCTGTACTATATATACTATATAGCCGCCACTCTGTAAAATATAGAAATCAAAATCTACATCTACTTATATAACCCCGGAACGTTTCACTTTCATATCATCAGTGTAGCATTAATATGTATAATTAATGAAAAATAGTCACATCATGGCATTAACTACAATAATATTTCATTTCTAATGGCAATAATGTCATCAAATCACCTCAAGTTTTGTAGTTTTTAATATCTAATACACAGCTGTACCCAGAAAATTACACACCACAGAATCGAACCTGTAAATTATTTTTAGTAAGTTAAGTTTTTAATAACCAATTTAATTTGAGCTCTAAATATGTCAGCATTCTTGCAGATAATGGCCTTCGTGTAATATTTTTTACTGTAGTGTGTGTTTTGTTTTATTCTGAAATGCAATTAGCTACTTCTCAAAATTGACGACAAATGGATTTTGGAAAATAGGAAAATTATGTTGAAAAATTGACATTTCACTGAAAGCTACTATTTTTCTGAAAAACTTTGAGTTCCAAGCTTCAAAATGAGGAGTCATTTATTAAACTTCCTGGTGTCGTTTTCCCGTAATTTCCACCAGTTCAAATTATAAATATATACCAGTTCAAATTATAAAGATAAGTATATGAACTGCCTGCTAAGGAAAGTGTATGGCGCATATCAAGAAAGTTTGTCACCTCGTGACACTATTTTTATGTGTCTATCCTTTGATACAGGACCAAGATCTTTCGAAGCCATTGGTTGTGATCGTGATCTGTTGTGCTTTGGCCAACGCGCTCTTGAAACGCCACCATCTGTCTTTCTTTGCGACGTGCCGGGTCAACTTTCTCACCCATATAAAACAAAACATAATTTCCTAATGTGTTCTTCAAGTCATAAACTTTAATCCGAGTCAAGCGACAAACCGCATTTCGTGACACTCTCTTCTGTTGACTGGCTGATTGAAAGAAAGAGAGAGAGAAGAAAAGAGAGAGAAGAAAAGCGGGCGAGCTGACTGAGAGACAGACAGGGGCAGGACTTGGTTGGATTGATGATTAGAGATGATAGATTTTCACATTCACTTTAAATGCGAAATGTGTTCAAATGCTATCAAAATAAGCTTTTTTTTATGTTTAAAAGCTTATTAAATTAAGTAGCTATTTTATTGTAATTTAAAAATCCTCAATAAAGTGTGAAATTGAGTACAACATTCGAAATGTACAGTATGTCTTTCAGTGAAATAAGAGTGAAATTTAATCCATTAGGGGAGAGTCGGGTAATATCGGAAATGAGTTTCTTTCATCTACCACACGATGATAGTACCTGATTGACATGGTTACGTTTCTCTCATGTCGCATAGACAAACGTAACCATGTCATTCAGGTACTACCATATAGTGGTAGATGAAAGAAACGCACTGTCCGATATTACCCGATGTTCGATACTACCCGACTCTTCCCTAATTTTATTACACAGAAGATTGATAAAATTTGTCTAACTAGAAATATGTTTACCCAACAAATTTAATTTATTCAGATTTTAAAGTATTAACTATTGAAGAAATTTATAAATTTTAATAACTTACTACCACAGAAATCAAATAAAACATAAATCTAATCGACATGAATATCGTACTCGAAGACAAAAGTCTACTCTCCCATTAATTGAGCCTAAATGTTATACAAGTGCAGCTCTTAAACATGGTGCTAGTTTTGGCTCAAGACTTTATAATAAAATTACAAACCATTTAACAAATTTGAAATATTTTTAAATTGAAGTTTTTATGAAAGAAATTTATAAAATTATTCTTGATATATTATATTAACAAATGTGTGTATTTTTTACCTTTTATTTCTGTTGACTATATTCATGTTTTTATTGAATATCACTGGCTTCTCTCTGATTGTCAAAAATGTGTTTTTTTTTCTCTTTTTCTCTTTCTTCTTTTTTTTTTCGCTCTTGCGTGTTATTTATTGGTTGGAATCAAGTTACTTACTGTATTTAGTAAACTGTCCTTGTGAATTTTATATTATATTATTGGCTAAGAACACACCGTACACGAACCTGGCTCTTACGGTAGTGGCTAGAAACATTTTTGTTTTATAATTTTAATTTGTACTCGCTAGCTAACTAGTTAAATAAATAAATAAGTAAATAATAAATAAATAAAAATAAAAATTACGTTTTATGCAATCCTAGCATTAAAAAACACTCTTGTTATGACGCTACAAATCATGCACAATTGTCCTAATTCTGGCACTGGTGCCAGAAAATGTTACGTAGCAGCTAGTATTCCATGACGTCATTACCGCCTTCATAACAGAATTTTATACAACGTACCTGTAAGAAAAATCTACAAAACAACAACAAAATAGCATTGTCTTAGAAACGGTTACTTAGGAACCATGCAATATATTACGTTATATCCAGTACTCATGTCTCTACTACATCATAACATTACATTTTATAAATTTACAACAATTTGTTTTACATATTTTAAAGTTAGAATAGCATAAAACGTTATATGTAACATGTATATAATCTTCGTTATAAACATCGTGTAAAAATAGTTATCTACATAAATTACTATTACGATATATTTTTGTATTTCTTGTAAAAAATCTAACAAGTTCTTAAATCTGTAAACAAGTTTTCCATTCCAACAGTCGCTGGTCAGATCAGTACCACAAACCCTAAAATCTGTTTGCTGCTAAGGCAAGAATGTTAGGGGAGAGTCGGTTAATATCGGACATCGGGTAGTATCGGACAGTGCGTTTCTTTCATCTACCACCATATGGTAGTACCTGAATGAAAGAAACTCACTGTCCGATATTACCCGATGTCCGATACTAACCGAGTCTCCCCTATATGTTTTTCCTGTAGATTCAATTTTTATGTAGTTAATATTATTTAATAACCAGTATTAGAAGCAATTCAGAGGTTGACAGCCTTGCTGATAACATTTTCACTCTTTGCCCCTGCAGCTATTCGGCCTCCTTGGTCCCTTCCAATAGCGTGGATACAGAACGATTTTTAGGGAGTTCAATTTAATTGTCACAGACAGGCGAAACAGATTAAAAGAGAGTAGTTAAAATGTATCTCATGTTAAACTTTCAGCAAGTGTCTTTAAATGAAATAAAACAATTTTTGTCTCGAATACTGATTTGATTTTACATGCATATCGGCATACATGTAGGATACATATAGCTATAAAAAATTAATTTTTACTTAATTTGAGAAAGGTCTGTCGGTTTTGTGATATTTTAAACATTGTAATTTAAAAAAAAAAAATCACAGTATGTATAAAATCATGAAACTGAAGTCTCGACGCTCTTTTTTCCGGCAGCCAATCACGTTACAGGTCGGCTACATTTAAACGTGTGCGTCTTGTGATTCGCTGCTGGTGACGTTATGTACTTCCTAAGGCTCGATAAATACTTAATATAATCGCCCTCCATTTTGGCTCTTTCGTTGGCGTTTGTAGGCATCACTCTTGAGGTAACTAAGCCACGATATAATGGGATAGGGTGGCCTGTTTCTTTCCCTCTTCATTGCATTGCTCAATGCTCAGTTCACTAATCAGTCTTAAGATGAAAGCAACAACAATTAACTGTTTTTGCTCCCACACATATCATACATACATTTCAATAACATCCAGACCTCAATCAGAGGTAACCCTGAAATAGAGATGACTTTATTGAAGAATCTAAAGAAGAGATGGGCATCGTGCCTCACTTGAGAATTTGTGCCTCACTGACCTTCACAGAGCTTATCGCTCTGAGTGACATCATCTTCACAGTCCCCGTTCCTCCCTCACGTAGCTCGTAGGCGTGGGCAGGTCTATATCTGTTTCATAAGTAATATCAGTGGTGGCATAATGGCATTATCAAAGCAGTGTGTACGCGTTAGAAAACGATTATTTCATGAGAAATGGGAAGAAGAGTTTTTTTTTGCTGTTTAGAAGGGAAGAACATACGATGTATGTTATGCTCGAAAATCCTATTAGGCATTAATACATTTAATATACAACGACATTATTCCTAATGTCATAAAGAACATGCTGAATTACAAGGTAAGACAAATTAAATGTTATTTTTCGTACTATTCCGAAGAAAATTTATGATTTGCATTGTATACTAAATACGACATTATACCTTAAACACGCTGCATTAAAAGGTAGCCTACGAGGAATTAAATGTTATTGTTTGTACATATTATTTCCAAAATAAATTTATAAAAACAAAATATCAAATGTGCGTAGAAAACGAAATATGATTTTCTGAAATTATTTTAGATCGAGAACGTGCAAATCTATTAAGTAATCCTGATAAACGCCAGAATATTCAAGAAAATAAACATAGACAACGTGGTGGAATATTATTGGCTAGTTACGCAATTTCTCGCCTGTGATTTAAATCAATTCAGCTACGGAGAAACAGTAAAGAGGTTTATGATTAAAGCTGCCGAATTAATTTGCCAAATTGAATAAAAGTTTTCGAGTCTCTCAAGTTAACCAAGCGCTTTCCTAATAATTCGCCACTGACCACCTTAGCGATTACGATAAGGTGACGCAGGTCACAGCAGTTTATATTTCCCATCCTACTCTGCATTCTCCTCTCCTAGTAAACAAACTATTTAAAATCGAGTGCCTCACGTAACCGAAAATTGTGCCCATGTATGATCTAAAGCTCAAACAGTGATGATATGTATGTATTTATTTACACTGCAAGTGGGCAAGCACCCGGTGGCAGTGGTATATACAATATTAACAATACACAATAAAATGATAAGCAATACACAATAAAATTTACAATACACAATACAATTTACAACACATATACAATTTTATACACAATACAATAAGAATACACAATAGAATTTAACACAATAATAATAAAACATAAAATAAAATACCTAATTTTACAACACAACCTACATAATTATGTATAGGTCCTACATAAGTTTCAATAGTCTTTCACTTTACTCTCATCTCATTCCCTGTAGTGGCACTATGACGCATTTCACTGACACTTTAGCACACATTTCACTGACACTCTGTAACACATTTCACTGACACTATAGAACACATTTCATTGACGCTATAAATTATCACTGATCGGAACTGTTCACTTCACTGTAAAACCATAACTTCACTGACTCACCTCGCTTCACTGATACAACAGTTCAAATAAGTCAAATAATTACAGCCTTATGCATACTTATAAACAGAACTACATTTAAACTAAACATTTCTAGTCTAAGGCCCTCTTACACGCTATTTTTAAATAATTTACAATTCAAACCAAGGAAGTAAACTCGTCAGGCTAGATAAATACATGTCACCTTAAAAATTAAATGTTGAATGTCACCTTAATTTTAATGTTCACTTTATACACAACTCTTTAAATTATTCTTGAATCTCCTTAAGGAAGGACAGCCCTCAAAGACCGCTGCAGGTAGGTCATTCCAATCATTTATAGTTCTATTTAAAATGAGAATATTACTGAACTATTACAGACGTGGACAAATTATTAGCAAAATTGAAGAATTTTATTATATATTTTTACAAAATATGATTCTTCAATTTAGACTACAGTTGACATTTTTGTGTATTTCCAAATTATTAGCAAAATTGAAGATTTGTATTGTATATTTTTCAAAATTTAACTCCTCAATTTGGATTACATTTGATATTTTTGCATATTTACAAATTATTAGCAAAACTGAAGATTTTTATTGTATATTTTTACAAAATTCGATTCTTCAATTTGGACTACAGTTGACATTTTGGATATTTCCAAATTATTAGCAAAACTGAAGATTTTTGTTCTATATTTTTACAAAATTTGACTCTTCAACGCAATTGACATTTTTGCTAATTTACAACTTATTAGTAAAATTGAAGATTTTTATTATATTTTTACAAAACGTATATTTAAACTACAGTTGACATTTTTGCATATTTCTGTCTACTGTAATTATGTAAATATCCAAAATTGTCAACTGTAGTCTAAATTGAAAAGTTAAATTCTGTAAACAATATATCATAAAAATCGTCAATTTTGTTAATAATTTGTCCACGTCTGTATTTTCATGATTTTATTTATTATAGTGAACCTCAAATAGGACGCCCTGTTGACTGTTTTTCGCGCTGCCTTTCCTTATCTTGAAAGCACTCAGTTCGTGCCTAAACGAGGCGGTCTAGATTAGGAATTTAAATTGACATAAGCTTTTGTTCGGGGTCTCGTTCCATTGTGCAGTCAGTTTTTATGGTCGTGCAAAATTTATGTGCGTCATTCCTTGGTAAGCAATCAGTATCCGATCATCTGATTATTGAAATGAATGGAAGCGTCCCTCTTTTAGACTGATTGCAGCGTCCCGCTTGGGATTATATCCCACGCACACACACACACACACACACACACACACACACGCCGAGGCTATGATAATTGTATTTGACTGTACTATAGGAACGGTACGTCGGACTCCAATTAATTTGGAGTTCCAATCAATTTAGCCAAAGAATACAAAACCCATCTCATCAGCTCTCACCAAACCTTGCTCGCCTCAGTCTGCTCAATATCGCTCCCTCTCCGTCTCGCTCTCTCTCCGTCTCCGTCGCTCGCGCTGTCTCGGGGGCCCGTGAAGTCTTTTTTATTGGGACCTGCTCGCGCGGCGACGACGGCGGCGGAGGGGATATTTAAAGTGGATTGGAAAACAGGAACGAATCACGGAGTAAATTGAGAGCAAACGCACGGCCAGTTTAATTGTCCGGTTCTCATTATGTGCGTCTGTCGCCTCAAAGGATCTGCATGGACCGGACTTGAGGCGCGTCCATACTGTGCTTGCAATTGCTTTCTATGTGCGCCGGGCTCCATTTGTCTGCAGTTGCGAACACCTGATCGTTAGCGGGATTTGATTTACGCGGAGGTAACGCCGTGTTCGTTTGACTTTCATTGTGCATTAGATTTAAATTCCAGCAGTCACGACGTTGTCTGAGGAAGAGCTGGTAACAGTTCAAATACTGTAGTCATTGCCCACTGTCATCATCTTCATCGTCATTGTCTTCAGCTTCAACGACATAGCCGTAGTCATCATTAGGGAGCGGATTTTTCTGTGCTAAAAAATTTAAATATATTTATTTTTTATGTGCTAAAAAGTACAAAAATACACTCAGAGACAAAAAAAAAAAACCGGACACTTTAATATTTGCTGGTATTTTGCAAAATATTATCTTCTCATACAATATTATGGTAGCCATCTGTTGTTATGGAGACGTGTATACATTGTTGATTGTTTTTTGTTTTATAAACAAGCCATTGCAACCAAATATTCCAATTTTGCTTTCGGAGTCTCAGCTATAACAATTTTGTCTCAACCATTTTGTGCTTCATTATCGTTATCATTCGTTATTTCTTTATTTTTACATTTTCTGAGTTTAAGTGGGGTTGTAACATTTGTCTTAAAACAAGATGCGACCTGAAGATGTGGCTCGAGCTGTAGCCCTTTACGATGATGGACGCAGTGTACGTTACATTGCAAATGTTATGAATATGGCTAGGAGCACAACCCATGATGCCATAAAACGGTATAGAGAGACCCTAGAATACCCCAGAAGACCAGGTTCGGGTCGTCCAAGAGCTACAAATCCAAATGAAGACAGGTATATGGTGTTGAGAGTTCTTAGGGAGCGCAACCTGCCAGCTACTAGTGTAGCCCAGCAATTTGTTAACATGCATGGACGCCCAATTTAGGCCAAAACAGTTAGAAGGAGGTTGAAAGCAAGTGGACTTATATCAAGTAGACCTGCAACTGGTCCCAGACTTCTCAGGATGCATCGAGTTGAACGATTGCGTTTTGCAAATTATCACAGGGATTGGAGAAATGGACAGTGGAGCTGTGTTTTGTTTACCGATGAGTCCCGTTTCAATCTGTGCTCACCTGATGGACGTGAAAGAGTTTGGAGAAGTAGGGGAGAACGATTTTCACAGTTTTGCATTTCCGAAAATGTGCCGTATGGAGGTGGTGGAGTGATTGTTTGGGCAGGAGTGTGTACGGATGCTCGTACAGAGTTGGTTTTTGTTGAAAATGGAAGACTAACAGCTGATAGGTATATAAATGAATGTTTGGCTGATCATGTTGTGCCATTTGGCCAATTTGTAGGTGATAATTTTGTTTTAATGCATGATAATGCACGGCCGCTTATTGCCCATGCGGTCAGAGATTATCTCCAAGAAGTGGGAATCATGTTCTTCCATGGCCAGCAAGGAGTCCAGACATGAACCGAATTGAACACGTGTGGGACTTGCTGGGACGGTGTGTTAAGAATAGACACCGAGACCAGAATCGTTACAAGAGTTGAGGCAAGAATTGGCGAAGAATGGGAACTTATTCCTCAAGAAGACATTGCTAACCAAATTCAGAGCATGCCAAGACGTATGGATGCAGTTATTCAAGCCAGAGGGGTAATATCCGTTACTAAAAAGAGTTTTTAATGTTTAAGGCACCATAAAATGAAGGAAAAAAAACAGACCAAAGGATGCCATAGTTATACACCCTTTGTAATTTTTTGTAAATTTTCTCATCAGAGATTTTTATTTTTTTCAAATGTTGTCATATAAGGTGCTAAATGGAACATTATTTTGTTTAAATGGGTTTTGTTTCATTTTGAAATAATTGGCAACAAAATACAAGCAAATATAGAAGTGTCCGGTTTTTTTTTGTCCCTGAGTGTATTTGCTAAAAATAATTTTTTTATATATGACAAAAATACCTTACTTACCTTGGAAAAAAAATGTTACTAGGTACTCACCAACCACACTTGAGTGCTAGTAGTTGGCCGAGAATTGCAGTGAACAACAAAGGTCATCTCCAAATTCTCCATCACAAATGCATGCCGATCATGTCTGAACAACGACTTATACTGTGAAAACGATCTTTCCACATCACAGGACGTCAGACGTGCATGTTTAAAGAGAGGAATGTCACGAACACATACACCGTCAATTTCACCTACAGGCACATCCTCCAATACTTGAGAAACTTTACACATTTTTTTTATATCCACTGTTTTTCCCAAACACATTCTGGAATTCGTCCCTTAGTACTTGTACTTCTGAACCTGGTAGCGAGTCTAGTTTAATTTTCACGGCACGCACCTCCCTGTTTCAGACAACAGGTTTTTGGATGTTTCGAGTTTTTTTTATGGAGTCACACAAAAAGCTTAGATTTGCAAATAGGAAAGGCAAATCGTTTTTTAAACAACCATCTTTCAGTATATCTTGAGGGATATCGATTGACGAAATCCGATAACAGGGAATCATAACAAGACGTATTGCCTTACTTGATGGACATGAGCGAGAGGCGAGAGATTTGTTTAAATTAAATAATGTTCATACCCGAGCTCTTATCTGTTGTGATTCACAAACAAAGCGTGGAATGAAATCATCTTCAGCAACAATAAACATTCCTAATTATGTGTTGCAAAATCACTCCTCCTTGTCCTGCTAATTTATTCTGTAATAATAACACTGATATGCTGCCTAGCAGTTCTCAGATCTTGAGGCGATACTATTACGAAAATGGATCACGGATACACCACATAGCGCTTAGAAACACGAAGCAACCAAGAATTCTTAAAAAGATAACGTACTTCTGAGTGACATAGTTGATTTAGTTTTAAAATGTTTAAAAGTTCTTGTAAAAAATTATTTAAGTAAAAAAACGCCAAGATTTATGTGTTATTAATAGATTTCCTGAAAATGTGTATTTACATAATTTTTTTGTGAAAATATGTATTTTTATGTGAAATAAAATTCGAGTTTTAAATTTGAAACTTCATGTTCGGAATTTTTAACTTTGTTAATTGTTTTAGTTTCATTTTGGAGATGCCGATAAGCTCACTGTATTATAATATCAATTTTTGTTTACCACCTGTGCTTATCTTAATATTTGGATTTATATAAACGTTTTCGACACTCGGTGTGTGTCATCTTGAGATATGGGGCCTATGTCATTGTGTGTTGTGAAGCCCTAGCTTCTTAATTATGTTGTGGGTTGTTCACTTGTGTATGGCCTTTCATGATTTCTTAGTTTACTATAAGCAGTATGTGGTTGGTTATTGTGATTCTGTTAAGTTCTATCTTTTGAAAAACCCGTATAGGACAATAAAATTATGTTAAAAACATTATAACACATAATTATAAACAAATAAAACAAATAAATATATACACTGTAAAACACTGTATACACTCTATTACTTTTTCACATATATGGTTGGCTGTGTTGGCCTGTTGTATCGTTAAAATTGGGTTACTTTACTGATCTTGGTAAGAACTGTCTTTTTGACGCACTTTCACTGATATTCCATATTGTATGTTGGGGTTTTTGATGTTGTTCAAGTTGACTGCTGTGGATCGTGGATGCTGTTGTTGAATACTTAGACGTATATATACAAGCTATTTTCTGTTGGGTCCGCTGTCTAGTATGGCCATGCGTGTCTGCAAGAATTTACTTTATATTAATATATAGAATTAATACGATTTTGTTTTTTATTAAGTTGGAATCTGTCGCGTAAAATGTTGTATGGAAAATACTTACTATTTTAGATGATACAACCATACAGGTCCCACCAATACCCCTCCACTTCCCACTCCAGATGACGTACATTAAGAAAATATTGTAATTGAGCCCGCCATTCTAGTCCGAGCCATGCACCACATAGGAACGTTCCAACATCATCTAAAATAGTAAGTATTTTCCATACAACATTTTACGCGACAGATTCCAACTTAATAAAAAACAAAATCGTATTAATTCTATATATTAATATAAAGTAAATTCTTGCAGACACGCATGGCCATACTAGACAGCGGACCCAACAGAAAATAGCTTGTATTATATACGTCTAAGTATTCAACAACAGCATCCACGATCCACAGCAGTCAACTTGAACAACATCAAAAACCCCAACATAATATGGAATATCAGTGAAAGTGCGTCAAAAAGACAGTTCTTACCAAGATCAGTAAAGTAACCCAATTTTAACGATACACCAGGCCAACACAGCCAACCATATATGTGAAAAAGTAATAGTGTATACAGTGTTTTATAATGTATATATTTATTTGTTTTTTATTTGTTTATAATTATGTGTTATAATGTTTTTAACATAATTTTATTGTCCTATACGAGTTTTCAGAAGATAGAACTTAACAGAATCACAATAACCAACCACATACTGCTTATAGTAAACTAAAAAAATCATGAAAGGCCATACACACGTGAACAACCCACAACATAATTAAAAAGCTAGGGCTTCACAACACACAATGACATAGGCCCCATATCTGAAGATGACACACACCGAGTGTCGAAAACGTTTATATAAATCCAAATATTAAGATAAGCACAGGTGGTAAACAAAAATTGATATTATAATTATTTGTTAATTGTGTTTTATCTCAAGCAAAAATAATATTTAATTACATAGGAATCCGCTCCTTAGTCATCATCTTCATGTTCAATATTGTCATTATTTTCATTGTCAATGTTGTACTCATCATAAAACATTTCGATTTTTATCGTTACCTCTGTATTTACTATCAATAACGTAATATTATCGTCTTCACCGACAGATATCATCTTCATCTTAGCTATGGTCAGTTTTATCTTTCATCTACATCGTCAATTACGGCGTTCGTCGCCAATTAATGACTTCATCTTCATTGTAAGCTGTGTTCATCTTCAGTTATTTTTTCTAGTTGTAATTTTCATAATCAGTAATGTTATCGTCGGTGACAGTGATCTTGTCACTTGTCTTCTTCATCGTCCGTATACCGTAGTAATTATTGTAGTCAATTGTCGCCGTCTTGATCGTTAGTTATCGTCACTTTCGTTGTAAGTTATCGACGTCATTGTCGTCAGTTATCGTCACCTTCGTCGTTAGTTATCATTTTTTGATCGTTAGTTATCGTCACTTTCGTTGTCAGTTATCGACGTCATTGTCGTCAGTTATCGTCACCTTCGTCGTTAGTTATCAACTTTTTGATCGTTAGTTATCGTCACTTTCGTTGTCAGTTATCGACGTCATTGTCGTCAGTTATCGTCACCTTCGTCGTTAGTTATCAACTTTTTGATCGTTAGTTATCGTCACTTTCGTTGTCAGTTATCGACGTCATTGTCGTCAGTTATCGTCACCTTCGTCGTTAGTTATCATCTTTTTGATCGTTAGTTATCGTCACTTTCGTTGTCAGTTATCGACGTCATTGTCGTCAGTTATCGTCACCTTCGTCGTTAGTTATCATTTTTTGATCGTTAGTTATCGTCACTTTCGTTGTCAGTTATCGACGTCATTGTCGTCAGTTATCGTCACCTTCGTCGTTAGTTATCATCTTTTTGATCGTTAGTTATCGTCACTTTCGTTGTCAGTTATCGACGTCATTGTCGTCAGTTATCGTCACCTTCGTCGTTAGTTATCATCTTTTTGATCGTTAGTTATCGTCACTTTCGTTGTCAGTTATCGACGTCATTGTCGTCAGTTATCGTCACCTTCGTCGTTAGTTATCATCTTTTTGATTGTTAGTTATCGTCACTTTCGTTGTCAGTTATCGACGTCATTGTCGTCAGTTATCGTCACCTTCGTCGTTAGTTATCATTTTTTGATCGTTAGTTATCGTCACTTTCGTTGTATGTTATCGACGTCATTGTCGTCAGTTATCGTCACCTTCGTCGTTAGTTATCATCTTTTTGATCGTTAGTTATCGTCACTTTCGTTGTCAGTTATCGACGTCATTGTCGTCAGTTATCGTCACCTTCGTCGTTAGTGATCATCTTTTTTTGATCGTTAGTTATCGTCACTTTCGTTGTCAGTTATCGACGTCATTGTCGTCAGTTATCGTCACTTTCGTCGTTAGTTATCAACTTTTTGATCGTTAGTTATCGTCACCTTCGTCGTTAGTTATCAACTTTTTGATCGTTAGTTATCGTCACTTTCGTTGTCAGTTATCGACTTCTTCGTTGTCTGTTGTCGTCTTCGTCGTCGGTTATTGTCCCCTTTGTCGTTCGTCGTCGCCTTCGTCATTGGTTGGCGAAGTCGAC
The DNA here is from genome assembly GCA_025594305.2 of Periplaneta americana. Lineage (NCBI taxonomy): Eukaryota > Metazoa > Arthropoda > Insecta > Blattodea > Blattidae > Periplaneta > Periplaneta americana. The sequence continues at coordinate 153,442,162 of JAJSOF020000015.1, forward strand.
AGTTGAAGTCGTCTTCACTGTCATCAGAGATCAACGAAACATAAAGTTTAAAGTAAAATTGATTTCCAGAAAAACCATATTAAAGATTTAGTTACTTATCATTTTATCAATTATTTTAGATCTTCTGTTCTAATAATAATAATAAATAATAATAATAATAATAATAATAATAATAATAATGATAATGATAATAATAATAATGGTTTATTTTAACTGTGCAGAGTTAAGGCCATTTGGCCTTCTCTTCCACTCAACCAGTATGATAGAAAATTACTACAATGCTATGAATATAACATAATTAATACAATATAATACAATACAATTCAAAGCAATACAATACTACAATACAAGACAATATAAATACATAATTAATATAATACAATGACAATTCTTTTCATCTTCACAACACCAATAAAATAATTATGTAATAATAATAATAATAATAATAATAATAATAATAATAATAATAATAATAATAGTAATGATAGTCATACCTATAGTGTACACCAAAATTTTGCCATTCTACATTTTCCAGCGTTAATGAGATAATAGTTCAGGTGATAGTCTCGTTGTTTAAGGATAGTAGTGACTTCATATTAGTATGATAGAATATTACATTTCTAGTTTTGACCACTCATTCAGAATTACTGGTACACATTTTTTCCAAAATGGTTAGCATGTCAGGAATTTCAGACATCGTCATTCCTTGGTAGTGAAGCTTATTCTTTATCACTTCGTTTTGGGATTAGACGTGTATAGACCTGTGTACTGTAAGTAAGGCTATATATTTTGGTGGATGTCAGTGTTTTGTTTGTGTTCTGCTGAACAGGTGAATTAACCTTTTGTTTTAAGAATGAATTGATATAAACTTAAGAATGAGAACAGAGTTCATTTCCGGTACCTCTTGAGTAATTATTACACACCGGAAATGTGTCCTGACAGGGAAGTGACATTTAAATCCCCCCCCCCTCTGTTCCACACGGTGTTTGTAATCGGTAAAATCTTGCTCTGGCACCTGTTGGGGCACGGCTGTTTCTGAAAGCTTTGGTCGTTGTGTTAGGGCCATGCCGGGTGAGTGGAAGCTTATTTTAAGAGAGAAATCATATCTACAGTGATGTTTTTATTTAAGAATACATTTAAGTATAAAATACAAATAGAATAAAATAATACATATAAGAAGAAAACATAGGATATAAAGAAATTAATGAATTTGAGGGCCGAATGAGCTTATGTTCGGTCTCAGTTCAAGAACTATTTTTTTTACAAGATGAATAGACAAATGGACTAGAAACTGAAACAAGAGCTACAATGAAATATCACAAAAATAATATAATATTAAGATAGGGAAAATGTTACATAATTTTAAGTCTGTCAATTAATAGTACATTATGCAACGAGACTATAATGGTAGTAATTAAGACGCGAGTACGTTTGTTTATGAAACGAGCGCAAGCGAGTTTCATAATTTTCATACGAGCGTCTTAATTATGTCTATAATGGTAATTAAGATGCTCGTATGAAAATTATGACTTTTATGCTCGACCATATTTCTAACTTGAAATTATTCATAAGTATTCATGTTATGGTTATGTAAGTGAGGAGCGGAACGTACCTGAATTGTGAGATGTGCGCAGACGCGAAAGCATTGATTTTTTCCGAGGGACGAATGTCATTGACCTTGATGTAATCTAGAGAATAACATGAAGATTAGTCTTGATATAACCTGGAAATTGATTTAGAATTGAAAAACGAGATGACAAATTGAATTTATTTGAATATTATTTACAATTAACGCTAATTATTATAGTAACAGAACATAACCATCTGCGACAGTATTGGATTTCCAGCCTCCGTGACTTTTCGCTAATTGTCTTTCGATTGCATATCCGAGAATAATCGATACTTGCGGTTTTATAATGGTACAATGGTGATTTCTCATTGGCTGAACAACTGAATTATAATGAATAGGTGTACTTTAATGAGGTGCATTAAAGGGCTACTACCAGGTGTATAATTACTACATTTCGGCATGGTCGAGCATAAAACAATTTATGAAAAGAAACTAAGTAAATATAAGAAATAGGCTATACATACTGTTTCATAGCACCTGTACCACCCTCTCCTCTCGAAAACCACATGACATCATCATCGTCATCATCATCATCGTTTTAAGATTTTATAGATTTTATTGTTATCACTTTGATGGTGAGAGGATGAAATTTCCATTTTATACAATTTTTAAGCTATAGACTTGAATTGTTATTGTAAAGTACTGGCAAGAAAAAAAAACCGGACCGACCCTTGTAGCTGATTTCAGAGCCTTGTTCACTCCAAAGCACGATAGACTGGTACCCAAGACTTTCGTGGTTCGAATCCTGCCTGGGAAGGAAACTTTTTTAATAATAATAATAATAATAATAATAATAATAATAATAATAATAATAATAATAATAATAATAATAATAATAATTTATTTAATCTGACAGGATTAAGGCCATAAGGCCTTCTCTTCCATCCTACCAGATAGCACATATAAATACAAAAAGAAATACAAACATTGATGAAAATGATACAAATTAAGTTAAAGCCCTATAGAGGGTCAACAGAGTCAAAAGTACATTATAGAGCTCTCATCGAGCTAATACAACGAAAAGAAAGAAAACAGAGATAGCAATGATGATATTGATAACTGACAATAATAATAATAATAATAATAATAATAATAATAGCAATAATAATAATAATAATGATAATAATAATAATAATAAATACATTACATGTTAATTTTCAATTTTACAACAGCATAGTTACAATATTTACTATATGTCATGGGTTAAGGTGAAGTTGCGCAACCTGACATGTGTTCAACAAACAATTCCACGAACTAGAATGTGATTTTGTAATTTAAATTTGAATTTTGATATTGTCCGACAGTCTCTGACGTGGTCAGGGAGAGAATTCCAGAGGCGTGGAATAGATATGCTGAAAGATGATGAGTAGAAGGATGTTCTGTGCAGAGGAATAGAGAGAAGGTACATGTTCCGGGTTCGAGGTAGTGAAAGGTAAACAAAACGAGATGCTAGGTAAGATGGTGTGGAGGTGTGGATGATTTTAAATAGTAATAAGAGAGAGTTGAAGAATCTTATTTCTTTAAGTGGACTCCAAGACAACAATTCTAGTGACGGTGTTACATGATCGAATTTTCTAATGTTACAAACGAAACGAACGCAGATATGTTCCTTATTCAAATGTATTCCCAATACTTTTCGATTGCTCGTAAAATTCATGTTCTGGGAATCATCATCGTCATCATCATCATCATCATCATCATCATCATCATCATCATCATCATCTTCCTTGCATGTATTGGGCCTAATGGCCCGTTACGGTCTCTTGCCAATGCTTGAACGGTCTGCCCAAGGATCTCTTGCCCACAGGATGGTAATTTAAAATTTGGCGTGGAATTCTAGAACGAGGCATTCTGATGACATGTGATCTCCAGTTTTGTTTGTATTTCTGTAGGTATTCCGTAATCGGTTCAATTTGCAGTTCTTTCATAATGTCAAAATTTTTAATGTGATCCATTCTCGTGTATCCCGCTGTACGATGCATAAATCTCATAATAGTGTAGTGTAGTATTCTGGGAATAATAAGTTAATTAAGTAGTAAAATATCGCTGCTAGACCACGGACTCATTTCACCGGCATTATCACCGACATTTCAATCAGACGCTAAATAATCTGAGATGTTGATATAGAGTCTTAAAATAACGAAATAAAATTTAAAAAAAATCCATAGACTAAACGTAAGTTACCTATACCTTATTATTCTGTTAAAATAATCTCAGAGTAGCATATTTATCTATTTTATGGCATAAATGCACTATTTTATTCACGTTTTTAGTGCAGAGTGTGAATCTTTCCTCAATATTAGTGCTTCTATTTCAATTCAATTCAATTTATGTGGCCATTAGATATACAGTTTTAGGCTTCGTCAGTATACATTGAAAAACATATAAATACATTTTAAAAAACGCTAATAAAAGAAACAGTAAAATTTAAATAATACAATGAAAGCATGAAATAATTAGAAACTTTTAAATTAAAGAAAACTAACTAAATTGCAATTAAACTTATTTATTAAAATATAATTTCATACAAATTTGTGTTGAAAAACTCAGCAACAGAATAAAAAGGATTATTTAATAACCAATTGTAAAATCTAGTTTTGAAGCTATTGATTGGTGATTTATAATATTGACTTGCGAGCTTATTATATAATTTCATCCCCATAATTAAAAAGTTTGTGTTGCTCTTGTGTAATCTACAATATGGAATATTAATTTGTTCACTATTTCCAATTTCATGATCATGTATATTGGCCACTAATGAGTAATTGTCGATATTTTGTCGAGTGTAAAGTACTAGATCATATATGTATATATATATATATATATATATATATATATATATATATATATATATATATACTAGTGGCTTGTGCAGCAAATGCTGCTGCAAACTAAGTTCGTTAGACGTTCAAATAAAAATTTTTCAGATTTATTTTCACTGGAGAATACTTGTCTTTTTGATAGTTATTTGCTTCCATAATAATGAAACATACTCCTCTGAATTGATTTTTTTAGGCCAAATACTTTTTCTTGAACCTATCCAACTTCAGTTTTTGAGTTTCAACACGAAAACGCAAGTATCAATGTCAGGACGATAGCAGTAGCTATTTCAGGTCATTGTGGACTGTAGGCAAAAGTTAAAAAAATGTCAGGTTTGCTAAGCTTTCGAACAATAGCATTTTCATATAGCTGCTGCATGTAGAACTTGAAATGTAGAGCGTAATATCATTTTATCCTACTAAGAGATCTTGCTTAAATGATCTGGAGACTACAAAATTTTCTAGGCCTCTTATTTTATCAGTAAGTAATACCTTTTATCTTTCCTTAGCAACTGTAATTTTTGCGCTCTCTCGAGCCAATACTGAAGACAATGACACATATCAATATCTACACTACACCGCCATTAAGTATATGAAAATGACCCAACCCAACTGGTTTAATAAGTATAAAAATATTTGATTTTTAATAACAATATTATTATGTTACTTAAGTTTTGTAGTTATATATAGCAGTCACTCAGTAAATCATAGAAATGAAGATCTAAATTAAGATATTCTCTATATTTACTTACATAACCTCAAAACGTTTCACTTTCATGTCATCAATATAGCATCAATATTATGTACAATTAATGAAGAATAGACGCATCATGATATTAACTATAATAATATTTAATTTCCAATGGTAATAATATCATCAAACCACCTCAAGTTTCGTACATTTGAATAGCCAATACACAGCTGTACGTAGAAAATTATACACTGCAGAATCAGTTTTTAATAAGAAATTGAATTGAGCTCTAAATATGTCGGCAATCCTGCAGGTCATGGCCTTCGTGTAATAGCCTATTGTTTATTGTAGTGTGTGTTTTATTCTGAAATTCAATCAAGTCGGCTTGATTGAATAAAATAATTCTCAAAACTGACAACAGATGGATTTTGGAAAATAGGAAAATTATGTAGGAAAATTGACATTTCACTGAAAACTACTACTTTTCCGAAAAACTTTGGGTTCCAAGCTTCAAAATGAGGGGCCATTTATTAAAATCCGTTCAGCCGTTTTCCCGTAATTTCCATTACCAGTTCAAATTATATATATATATATATATATATATATATATATATATATATATATATATATACATAGATATATATAAATTTATGATTGTTAAAATCCGTGATTGTCTGAAAAGTGGCCGACAATGTTCCAGGTAGTTTGATTTACATAAAATTCTAATGGCTTTTTTTTTGTAAAATCAAGACACTTCCAATTTTGGTTCCATTTCCCCAGAAAAGTAGGCACATCTTAAATAATTTTGAGAAACGCAAGTTGTTAATTTCTTTAACAAATATAAAACTTTTGATAGCTTTGTGCATATGTATTCGGTGTGCTTATCCCATGTTAAACTGGAGTCTATAAAAAGTCCTAGAAATTTTGTGTAGTTGAGTCTGTTGTCCTTATTTATTAGATAATTTAGGCTGAAAGTTATGTTGATAGTTTTTTTCTTGATTAAGCAAGAAACTATTAGATTCAAACCATAAAGCCATCTGTGATAGTGTCGTTGTTGAGAGCATGTAAATGATTTAGAGCAGAGGAAGAACATAGGAAAGTACAGGGCCATCATTTTATTTTTACTTCAACTTTTATTGTACCTGAGTTTTTGAATGTACTTCACTCCCACCCCTTCTACTAACGAAGTTCCAAATGTCCTCCACACAGAACCAAAGCCGCATATAGTAAGCAGTACTGACTTAGTCAGTATAGTACGTTTCAGAAATATGTTCGCGTTTTTCAGTGACGAAAAATTTCAATATTGAATCATATTTTCGCACAGGTACTGTCGTCCGTTTGCCTACGTCGCATCCCGATTTCCCCCACCTGCTTCTGCTCGCTCCACTGTAAAGAGTAGTGGCTGGGCTTTCTTAGCTCTTTTCTGAAAACATTAATTTCTGTTAGGAATTAATTGGACGTCTACGTAATATTGTTATGTAACTGCTTAAAATAACTTAAATAAAAGGGCCCCGTTAAGTAATTAACTATTACGTGATTTCCCCCTTTCTACGATCCTGGGACATAACCACTTGGACGGACAGTAGATAGCATTCTGAGTAATTTTATCTGTGCGGGTCGGGCAGAAGTGAAGACTAAATTTACAGTACGTAAGGTACTCTTTTATAGAGTAGGCACAGAATTATTTCAACATGAGTTACTAAGTATGAAGGACGAAACTGGTAATTAGAATTAGATGCAATAGTCTATAGTGCGATATTAAGCACAAAAGAACTGAACCCTGTATCGAAATGAACGGTCACCATTTTCAAAATGTGTTTAAATATCCATATTATGGTTATTTTTCAATTTAACTTCATTCTCTATATTGTACGCTAATGTGCTGTAGACAGTGTAATACTACTAGGTTCAAAAAGTTCCCGGAATTTTACTACCATTTTTCGTATTAATATATAACAAGGGATATTATACATTTGTTTTGTTGGTAACATTCATGATGTCATTTCCTTAAAGTTTGTTGATAATGGCAATTATTGGTTTTGAGTTGTAGGCAATTGTTTATCATAGTGTTTCGTTTGTTCGTCGCATTTTGTAATTATGTCCACAGAGCAAAGTACAAACATCAAGTTCTGTGTTTTGCTGGGGACATGATCAGTATGGCTGATGAAAATGGTGATTTCTTAAACAAAATGAAACTGGTGCTACTTGTACGACCCAGTCCTAAACGACAGTCATCTGAGTGGAAATCGAAAACATCTCCTCGGAAGCAAAATTTCCTAGGGACACTTCCAAAGGCAAAGTTATTTTAAATGTTATGTTTTATTTAACGACGCTCGCAACTGCAGAGGTTATATCAGCATCGCAGGAAGTGCCGGAATTTTGTCCTGCAGGAGTTCTTTTACATGCCAGTAAATCTACTGGCATGAGCCTGTCGCATTTAAGCACACTTAAAGCAAAGTTATGTTGGAAGTTTTCTTCGACTCTCAGGGTCTCATGCACCATGAGTTCATTCCAGAAGGTCGTACTGTAACGAAAGAATTGTACGTAGAAACCCTCCGTCGCCTCTGGGACGCAGTGAGAAGGAAACGTCCAGAAAAGTGGGTAGAAAACAACTGGTTCCTTATGCATGACAATGCACCTGCTCATCGCGCAATTATTGTAAAGAATTTTCTTGCCAGGCACAACATAACTGCTTTGGATCACCCACCATACTCTCCTGATCTCTCACCACCTGATTACTTTCTGTTTCCCCGTCTGAAAAGTCATCTGAAAGGACGGAGATTCAATGCTGAAGAGGTTATCGCAAACGCGACGAGAGCACTAAGACGGGTTTCATAAAATGACTTCCAGGCCTGCTTCCAGGAACTCTACACGCGTTGGCAAAAGTGTGTTGTTGGGGAAGGCAACTATTTTGAAGGGAATGCTGTAGAATAGTGTTTAAGGTACGTTGTTTCTATGATGCTAGCAAATTCCGGGAACTTTTTGAACCTAGTATGTATACACTGCATAATGAATGCGTTCGCATGGATAACTCAGTTCGTGAGTAAAAACACTTATTGTTAATACAGTACTGTATTTTGATTAAACAAAACCTAATGAAAATTATCAAACTCAAAATTGCGATATTTCCTACTTTACGTAAATGGATTAACTACTTTTCTTCCCTCCTATACCTAGTAAAGTGACTTGTTTTTATTTTACGCCAGTATCACCGAAATCCAGTCGTTGAGGGGGGTAGCAAACAGTGTTTCCGGTTCTTAATCATTGATCCAAGGGTATAGCCAGGTTAATATTAAAAAATGTTAGTAAAAATAAAATGATGTCCCTGTAGCATCATCTGCATACATAACTGTTATTGCTTTAATGAATTCTGGATTGTCATTTATTGCTATTAAGAATAATATGGTCCACACCTGTGGAGTAACGGTTAGCGAGTCTAGCCGCGAAACCAGGTGGCCCGGGTTCGATTCCCGGTTGGGGCAAGTTACCTGGTTGAGGTTTTTTCCAGGGTTTTCCCTCAACCCAATATGAGCAAATGCTAGGTAACTTTCGGTGTTGGACCCTGGATTCATTTCACCGGCATTATCATCTTCATCTCATTCAGACGCTAAATAACCTAAGCTGTTGATAAAGCGTCGTAAAATAACCTACTAAAAAAAAAGAATAATAGAGGACCAATTATTGAGCCTTGTGGAACCCCATAATGTGTAGTGGTGAGACTTGACCAATTTTCACTTATAGCAACTAATTGACTTCTGCCATTAAGATAGGTTTACGGAGTTCGAGCGAAAAGTTAAGCAAGTCTGTATAAACTAGAAGCACTACTAAGGTACATGAAGGAAGTGTATAGGTAATGAAGGCGAAAGGCTGATTTTTCATTGACGTCTGAAAATGGAAGACCTTGAGCAGAGCGTGTCTGTCGTGTGAGCGCATGAGGACTTTGTGTCCCTGGGCGCCACGCCCACTGGTTACGGATTTCTATAAAGCAAGACACTACTGGCACAAAAAAAGGAGGTTCGAAGACACAAACTGTCTCATTAAACGGGTAATAAACGGGGGATGGGCGGCCGGGGGTGCTTGCCTTATATGTGGACACCTGCTCCTGTAATTGCACTTCTCAGCTGCGCTCGGCGCTAACTACCTGCAGGTTATCAGCCAGTGGTCCGCGCCTCTAATTATGGGCGTCTTCCAGTCCGACAGTAAATTTAGTAAATGTCATCAGATCTAGACTCGCATGCCGTGCGCTCTGCGGTAATTGATTTGAGGTCGGTAGGCACAAATAGTACATAATGGCGGTTTGCTAGTGATCTGCTCTAGTAATATTGCCATCATAAATAGTAAGACGTATGTCGCATTTCACAAAGATGTTTAGTTGAGAGGAAGAAATTTCAAGAATTAAAATTGGCTGCATAGAAAAACTTATATCTCCTCCATTAATCTTATCCCTTCTCTTCTAACTTCTCTTTCTTTTGGAAATTCTTTCAATTTCTTCCTCACCTGTCAATCTTCTACTCTTCTCTCCTCTTCTACTACGCCTCTTCGTCCCTTTGTGTACTCTCCTCTGCTCTCCTTTCTGTTGTGCCGGGCTATTTTCTTTTCTATGATCTTTTATTTTATCTGCTATTCTCGTATATTTCTTTGCCCTTCTATTATTTCTGCTCCTCTCTTCTTTCCTTCCTCTGTTCTGCTCTCTTTTTTCCTCTCTTCTGCTTTCTTCTTTCCTTTCTCTGTTCTTTTCTTCTTTTTTTCTCTGCTCTTTTCCTTCCTTCTTCTGCACTTTTCTTTTCTTCCTCTGCTCTTCTTTTCTTCCCTTTCTTCTGGTCTCTTCTTTTTTTCTTCTGCACCTATCCTCTTTCTTTCTTCTGCACTCCTTTCCTTTTCTTCCTCTGCTCTTTTATTCTTTCCTTCATATGCTCTTCTCTTCTTCCCTTCCTCTGCTCTCCTATTCTTTCCTTACTCTCCTCCTCTATCTGCTTTTCTCTTCTTACCTTCCTCTACACTTCTCTTCTTTTCTTCCTCTTTTCTTCTGTTCTTTCCTTCGCTTTCTGTTCTCCTTTTTACTTTCTCTGCACTTCTCTTCTTTCCTTCCTTTCCACTTCTTTCCTTCATCTACTATTCGTACTTTTCTCTGCTCTCCTATTCTTTCTTTCATCTACTATTCTTTCCTTTCTCTGCTCTTCTATTCTTTCCTTCGTCTGCTGTTATCTTCTTTCCTTCCTATGCAATATCTTCTTTTCTTCCTTTACTGTTCTTTTCTTTCCTTCCTTTGCTCTTCTATTCTTTCCTTCGTGTGCTGTTATCTTCTTTCGTTCCTATGCAATTACCTTCTTTCCTTCCTCTGCACTTCTTTCCTTCCTCTGCTCTTCTATTCTTTCCTTCCTCTGCTCTTCTCTTCTTTCCTTCCTCTGCTCTTCTATTCTTTCCTTCCTCTGCTCTTCTATTCTTTCCTTCGTGTGCTGTTATCTTCTTTCGTTCCTATGCAATTACCTTCTTTCCTTCCTCTGCTCTTCTATTCTTTCCTTCTTCTGCTTTTCTCTTCTTTCCTTCCTCTGCTCTTCTATTCTTTCCTTCTGCACTTCTCTTCTTTCCTTCCTCTGCTCTTCTATTCTTTCCTTCCTCTGCTCTTCTCTTCTTTCCTTCCTCTGCTCTTCTATTCTTTCCTTCTTCTGCTTTTCTCTTCTTTCCTTCCTCTGCTCTTCTATTCTTTCCTTCTTCTGCTTTTCTCTTCTTTCCTTCCTCTGCTCTTCTATTCTTTCCTTCTTCTGCTTTTCTCTTCTTTCCTTCCTCTGCTCTTCTATTCTTTCCTTCTTCTGCTTTTGTCTTCTTTCCTTCCTCTGCTCTTCTATTCTTTCCTTCTTCTGCTTTTCTCTTCTTTCCTTCCTCTGCTCTTCTATTCTTTCCTTCTTCTGCTTTTCTCTTTCCTTCCTCTGCACTTCTCTTCTTTCCTTCCTCTGCTCTTCTATTCTTTCCTTCTTCTGCTTTTCTCTTCTTTCCTTCCTCTGCTCTTCTATTCTTTCCTTCTGCACTTCTCTTCTTTCCTTCCTCTGCTCTTCTATTCTTTCCTTCTTCTGCTTTTCTTTCCTTCTTCTGCTTTTCTATTCTTTCCTTCTGCTTTTCTCTTCTTTCCTTCCTCTGCTCTTCTATTCTTTCCTTCTTCTGCTTTTCTCTTCTTTCCTTCCTCTGCTCTTCTATTCTTTCCTTCTGCTTTTCTCTTCTTTCCTTCCTCTGCTCTTCTATTCTTTCCTTCTTCTGCTTTTCTCTTCTTTCCTTCCTCTGTTCTTCTATTCTTTCCTTCTTCTGCTTTTCTCTTCTTTCCTTCCTCTGCTCTTCTATTCTTTCCTTCTTCTGCTTTTTCTTCTTTCCTTCCTCTGCTCTTCTATTCTTTCCTTCTTCTGCTTTTCTCTTCTTTTCCTTCTTCTGCTTTTCTATTCTTTCCTTCTGCTTTTCTCTTCTTTCCTTCCTCTGCTCTTCTATTCTTTCCTTCTTCTGCTTTTCTCTTCTTTCCTTCCTCTGCTCTTCTATTCTTTCCTTCTGCTTTTCTCTTCTTTCCTTCCTCTGCTCTTCTATTCTTTCCTTCTTCTGCTTTTCTCTTCTTTCCTTCCTCTGTTCTTCTATTCTTTCCTTCCTCTGCTTTTCTCTTCTTTCCTTCCTCTGCTCTTCTATTCTTTCCTTCTTCTGCTTTTCTCTTCTTTCCTTCCTCTGCTCTTCTATTCTTTCCTTCTGCACTTCTCTTCTTTCCTTCCTCTGCTCTTCTATTCTTTCCTTCTTCTGCTTTTGTCTTCTTTCCTTCTTCTGCTTTTCTATTCTTTCCTTCTGCTTTTCTCTTCTTTCCTTCCTCTGCTCTTCTCTTCTTTCCTTCTTCTGCTTTTCTCTTCTTTCCTTCCTCTGCACTTCTCTTCTTTCCTTCCTCTGCACTTCTCTTCTTTCCTTCTTCTGCTTTTCTCTTCTTTCCTTCCTCTGCTCTTCTCTTCTTTCCTTCCTCTGCTCTTCTATTCTTTCCTTCTTCTGCTTTTCTCTTCTTTCCTTCCTCTGCACTTCTCTTCTTTCCTTCCTCTGCTCTTCTTTTCTTTCCTTCCTCTGCACTTCTCTTCTTTCCTTCCTCTGCACTTCTCTTCTTTCCTTCCTCTGCTCTTCTTTCCTTCCTCTGCTCTTCTTTTCTTTCCTTCCTATGCAATGCTCTTCTTTCCTTCCTCTGCTTTTCTATTCCTCCCTTCATCTGCTGTTATTTTCTTTCCTTCCTCTGCACTTCTCTTCTTTCCTTCCTCTGCTCTTCTATTCTTTCCTTCGTCTGCCGTTTTCTTCTTTCCTTTCTCCACTCTTTTCTTCTTTCCTTCCTCTGTTCTATGGTTTCCTTCATCTACTGTTTTTTCCTTCCTCTGGTCTCCTATTTATTCCTTCATGTACTCTTCTTTCCTGCATTTGTCCTCTTCTTTCCTTCTTCCGCTTTTCTCTTCTTTCTTCTCTTGTTCTTTTCCTTCTTCAGCTCTTCTCTTCTTCCCGTCCTCTGCTCTTCTCTACTTCCTTTCCTCCCTCTGCTCTCCCATCAACTTCTGTTACTGTCTTGTTCTCTTTCCTCGTCCCTTATCAGTTTTTCTCGCACTTAGTGTAACATAAGAGTAATTTAATTACAGCGAGGAGCTGTAGTAACAAGCCTCGTGGTTGCAGCGCACGACTGTGACAGCGAAGTTTAACTTTTTACGATCATATCGCTGAGCGTTCCGCAGATGCGTCCATAAATCATCCTGACAGAGATGCAGGCCGCTGCTGATTGACACCTCTGCAAACGCTGCTCGTAATCTTCTCCTAAATAAAATTTCTACGTCTCTCAAGTTGTGGAGTCAAACAGCGATCATTGTTACGATTTTTAATGAAGAGGTTGAAGCCGAGGTGTCATGGCTTTTGTTTTGCAGACCTCGATGCGCGAATCCAAAATGGCTGAGCTCCATTCACTTGTGCATCTAGCCATTGCGTTAATTTCACAGGCCTGTTGTTACACAACAAACTGATAAAATCTGTGGAAACGGAAGGTCCACATTATTGTTTCCGTCGCCTAGCGACCGTTCAGCTAGGGGTGCACAGCAGTGTGGTGGGGGAATAATAATCAACGATGTGCATTGAGAAAAGTAAGAAAGTTTTTGATTTGTATGGTGATAATAATAATAATAATAATTTTATCTATCTATTTATTTATTGATATTTATGTACTGGAATCAACAATTGGCAAATAAACTTTCAGCACTGTGTTACAATTAATAAAACAATAAAATGAACAACAATGATTCAAATTAACTATATAACAACGACAATAAAAACAAATTGAACATGTCTTGTAGTGATTAATTTACAACGAACGATACTGTTAAATTTATAGTAAGGAGTTAAACATTACAGAAAATATTACAATTTTGTGTAGTAAAGATTACAAATAATTTAAAAGCAAATGGCATTGTCATGATCTAATACTTCTTTCTATATATTGAATTAAATAATAATAATGGTGATAATAATAATAATAATAATAATAATAATAATAATAATAATAATAATAATAAATACATGCATACATACATACTGTAAATTTATTCCAACTCAACAATGTCATTTTATTATCTCAACAATAATTATCACTCTCTACAATTTAATTTCACTCCCGTCAACAATGGGATTTGCTCTCCGCACAGCAACACAGCGTTCGTTATTGCACTTCACAACGACAATGACAATTTACTTGGACTGTTAACAACAATGAACTGTTAATCTTAACTAATATTCACAAAGCACTATTTCCAACACAGAACTGTCAGTTCTCAGTTCACAGCTCGTTTGTCTTGGCTAGTTCTTCTAGCTCAGTCACTCGCGTTCACAGAATCTCGAACCCCAGACCTTCAGAGACGATCCGCTGCACTTCGAACTCATGTCCCCCAACTGCGGTCCACTGCACTCGAACTCCGGGCTTCAGGCTCCACAGTTACGGACACAACTCAAGTCGCGCTCTGGTCTCGAAGCTGGCTTCACTGCTACACAAGACTGTCTGGCTTGCTCTCCACTGACTTTAACAACACTGACTGACTGACTGCCGTTCACTTGCGTCTTCTCTTTATAACCAAACTATAGTTTCTGGAGAGTTCGCCAAAGATTCCGCTCTCGAATAATCTGGATTTCCACTTCGACGGACTTCTGGACGATTCGGGACGGTCCGTCGCCCCCCCTTCACTCAGCACGTAGCAGTTTGCTTCCTTCCATTCTCGGCAAACACCAGATGCGCGCGCAACCTCACCTCGCGCGTCGCAGTAGTACACAGCCCTTCTACCCTCTCAGCATCCAGACGCTCCCCTCGCCGCCACACCTAAGCGACCAACGGACACGCGTTCGAACCCCGGTGCAGTTGTCACAATACGTACATGCATGCATACATACATAAGTGTTCTGCCCATGGACATGTCTTTCACTGAAAACCCAGCTTTCTCAGTCTTTCCTATTTTCTGTCTTCCTCTTAGTTTCCCCATATATGATCCATATATCTTAGGCCCAATTGTATAAAACTCCCTGACTAAAGATCAACTTTGATCGAAGATCGAAATGTGAACCGAGTTCAGACACTTCTTCTATTGTATAAAAATTTTCTGCGATCAAATTACCTTGGTTCAAATGCAATCTAAGTTCACGTGAAAAGGATTTGGCAACATCGCATAAACAGGTGAAATACGTGATGCGCGGACAGGTTTGTTCAGTGTTGCCAATCGAGCGACTTTAACTCTTTTCCAACAACAATTTCTTTTAACTTTTATATTGCTTAAATAGGGATTTAGTGACCTTTTAGCACCCCATAGTGACAAAATTTAATCTTTCTTTGTTGATAATGAGAAATCTAGCGACTTTACAACTACTTTTTGGCGACTTTCCATACACTCTGTTGGAGACACTGGTTTTTGTGCAATGTAAATAATGGCGGACAATAAGAAGAAGGTTGACTGTTCTCCAAGTTGTTATCATGTTATGGCGTTTGATACTGCTAAACATAATAAAGCTTTATAAAACGACAATTTTCGTTTAGTAATACAGTTAATTGAAAATTTATGAATGTACCTATCATATCCATTAATAATTAATGGTTGTTATAAACATAATATAATTATAGGTTATGTTATTTGATACTGCTGAACACGATAGAGCCTTATAAAATATAAGATTGTGTATTAAGGCAAGAAATTGAAAGAAATATATATAAATGTACCTATCATATCTATTAATATTAATAATAATGGATATTTTATTTGCACAATCTGTCACTCATATATTTCAAACAGAAAAGAAATAACTGAACTTGGATCATCTAACTTAATCGGAGAAATTTCTTCAGTCAAAGTTGACTTTAAGATAAATTAATCTGAGATTAGACTTTATACAACACAAAATTCCAAGTTCAGCTGAAACAAGGATCAATTTAACCTCTTATCTAAGATTATATGGTTTATACAATCGGGCCTTAATGTCGTCTATCATCTGATATCTTCTTCTACCCCTAACTCTTCTCCCGTTCACCATTTCTTCCAGTGCATTCTTCAGTAGGCAGTTTTTTCTCAGCCAGTGACTCAACCAATTCCTTTTTCTCTTTCTGACCTGTTTCAGCATCATTCTTTCTTCACCTACTCTTTCCAACACAACTTCATTTCTTACTCTGTCTGTCCATTTCACACGCTCCATTCTTCTCCATATCCACATTTCAAATGCTTCTAGTCGTTTCTCTTCATTTCGTCGTCATGTCCATGTTTCTGCCCCCATACCATGGCACACTCCACACAAAGCACTTCTCTAATCTCTTCCTTAGATCTTTTTCCAGAGGTCCGCAGAAGATGCTCCTTTCTCTATTAAAAGCTTCCTTGGCCATTGCTATCCTCCTTTTGACTTCCTGGCAGCAGCTCATGTTACTGCTTATAGTACACCCCAAGTATTTGAAACTTTTACATGCTCTAAATAATAATAATAATAATAATAATAATAATAATAATAATAATAATGATAATAATAGCCCGTGAATATTATTCACATCCACTCTCTCATTTGATATCCAGGCGACTTCCTTTGTATTATTATTATTATTATTATTATTATTATTATTATTATTATTATTATTATTATTATTATTATAGTTATTATTATTCCCTTCATTGTCTTTTGCTGTGACTAAATCAATTTTTCTCTGTCTATAAACTCCTTTCTTTTCTTTACTAGTTCTAAAATTACTTTGCATTCTCTTCCTCTGAAATTGTTATACCTTTTGCTTCCCCCCCCCCCCATCTTTGTTTAATTATATTTTAAACCTGTCTTATCCATACAAGACAAGAGATCAAACTGCCTGATTTCAGTCTTTTATTTTTACTTTAGCATCATAATGCAATAATAGAGTATGAAATAAATTAATATGATTTGATTTGTAAGATATTAAGTAAAATATTTATCTGCAATGAAAAATAAGGTAAAATAAATAATTTATTAAGAAACATGAACATGTAATAATGTCGCCCTCGGTAGTGCAGTTGGTATAGCGCTGGCCTTCAATGCTCGAGGTTGCGGGTTCGATCCCGGCCGAGGTCGATGGCATTTAAGTGTGGTTAAATGCGACAGGCTCATGTCAGTAGATTTACTGGCATGTAAAAGAACTTCTGCGGGACAAAATTCCGGCACATCCGGCGACGCTGATATAACCTCTGCAGTTGCGAGCATCGTTAAATAAACCATAATTTTAAAAACCTGTAATAATTTGAGTAAAGAACAATTGCTCAGAAATTGAGTATTACCAACTGATTGGTTTAAACTCGGAACATCAAGGCTTAGATTTAAACAACGGTTTGAAGTAATCTACCTTCAAGATAATGTTTAAAATATGGAACATGGTTTAAACCAAGGATTAAGTTTTAATCAGTTTAAATTAAACATTGTTTAAACTACTATTGCAAGTATGGCCCTCAGTATGTTTTTTTTTTCTTGTCAGTTGACGCGATTCGCAATGTTGGTACTTTTTGCTTAGTTTCCCGTGTGAATTAAATTTTTTGGTACTGTTTATTGAACTGCGTGCTGATTCTGGCCTTAGCCGACATTTAGGGCCTACTCTCGATACCATAACGTGTTCACCTGACCATTCACACGTGTTCATGAAACACATTTCTGATCCAGTTGGTCAGGTTTATCTTCTAAACCAATCCACCTGGGACTTAAGAGGGGGATGAGGGCGTGAGAAATAAAATACAAGTTTCAGATATGAAGCTGTTTTTTTTATTCTTTCCCAATTAACAACAAGGTTTTTTTTTTAATGTATTTCGGAATTATGGACTTCCTAAATGTTCCTATACTGTAATAGCCCATGCATCACTGTACTCAATTACCGGAGACCCTTCCACCAATATCCCCGTTTGCAGGTATATTATAAAACGTGCTTTTTAACTTAATATGAAATTACCGACTATGAGATATTATTCGTAATAATTGCTATGGAAACAGACCCTAGTAACGAGACATTTCTGGTGTTTATGGCAACGCTTGAAGAGAGATGCATTTCATTATCTATATATATAATATAATTTGAACTGGTAATGGAAATTACGCGAAAACGTCTGGACGGATTTTATTAAATGATCCCTCATTTTGAAGCTTGGAACTCAAAGTTTTTCGGGAAAATAGTAGTTTTCAGTGAAATGTCAATTTTTAAACATAATTTTCCTATTTTCCAAAATCCACCTGTCGTCAGTTTTGAGAACTACCTAATAGCATTCACGGCCAACTTGATATTCCCTTCGCTTTTTTGCAAAGGAGAAGAGAAGCGAGCATCAAGTCGGCCGTGTTGTATTTCAGAATAAAACAAAACACATACTACAGTAAACAATATTACACGAAGGCCATGATCTGCAAAAATGCTGACATATTTAGAGCTCAAATTAAATTGGTTATTAAAAACTTAACGTACTAAAAATAATGTACAGGTTCGATTCTATGGTGTGTAATTTTCTGGGTACAGCTGTGTATTGGATAGTATTAAAAACTACAAAACTTGAGGTGGTTTGATGACATTATTACCATTAGAAATGAAATATTATTGTAGTTAATGCCATGATGTGACTATTTTTAATTAATTATACATATTAATGATATATTGATGGTATGAAAGTGAAACGTTTTGGGGTTATATAAGTAGATGTAGAAAATAACAAATTAGATTTTGATTTCTATATTTTACTGAGTGGCGGCTATATAGTATATATAGTATATGTTACTGAAAGCTATAAAACTTATGTAAGATAATAATATTATTAAAAATCAAATATTTTTATAGTTGTTAATTAAGTGGGGTTGGGTCTTTTTCATATATTTAATGGCGGTGTGGTGTAGATATTAATATGCGTGGTTCTCTTCAGTATTGGCTCGAGAGAGAGTATCTTTCATTATTATGGAAGCAAATAACTTTCAGAATGTCTGGTATTCTTCATTGAAAATAAATCTGAAAAATGTTTATTTGAACGTCTAATGAACTTAGTTTGCAGCATTTGCTGCACAAGCCACTAGTCATAAAATAAAATGTAACTAAAATATTGATGAGCCATCGGTGTAGCTCAGGCGGTAGGCATGCTTTTCTGCAGATCCGAAGTTGCGTTGGAACATGGGTTCAATATCCACTTGGACTGATTATCTGGTGGGCTTTTTTTTTTCCAACTGTAACGCAGATGTCGAGTAAAATTCGGTTTCATTTCGCCAAATATCATCTCTCTGTCACAAATTCCAGAGGAACTAAATAACTTAGTAGTTGACACTAAGGATTCACGCACTGGAAAATATATTCTTAATATCAGGTAGTGCACTGCCTCACATAAGGTAAAGGTTGGTAATTTTGTGATGTGTGTAATATTGTGATAGTTCTTTTTGAGAATTTATTACAATTTTACTAAGGGAGAGGAAGATCGATTTTTTTTGCGTTAACGTCTTAAGGGAATGTTTTTGCACAAAACCGGTCCTTCTCCCCCTCAGTAAAATTGTAATAAATTCTCAAAGATAACTATCACAATATTACTTGTATCACAGTATTACCAACCTTTACTCTATACAGTTACTTACACGTATCTTTGACACTCGTGTCATTAGCAAGCACTTTCCAAAAATATGGCCTCTACGATCTCCAGATCTCAGTCCGGCCGACTTTTGGTTATGGGGTAGCTTTATAGAACGAGTATTCGTAGTACACCTAACTACCCTACAGCAACGAAAAGATGCTAGCACGCAAGACATTGGGAATATTCCAAGACGTCTGCAAAATGTTGTGCGTAGTATCGAAGAAATAATATTTTCTGAACAAGAGAACAGCGGACATGGGTAGTCCCAGTAATTTGTAAAAACCTAACTCCATTGTTTGCACAACACAGTAATGATATTTTCGTAACTGAAATATTCTAATATATATATTTATAATGCTCTAAACTTCAGATTGCAGTGATTTTTCAGTGACTTTACTTCTAACTCATGTAGTTTGGTGAGTACCTACAACATGTTACTGTACACACTGTGGAAGTATGTAATGATCATTTTCCTTATTCTTAAACTTAGGATGAACTGCATTTCAAATACAGTACAATATGTGATAAGTAGGGCTCGGAAGTTGATGACCTAAAAATCACAGAAAAATGACCTGTGAAATGACTTCAAATTTCTGAGAATATAGCAATAAATTAAAAAAATGGCAATAATTTTAATTGTAAAATACAAACAAAATAGTACCTATACTTCCATCTGTAAAAAATACATTGTTACCAAACTCAATCACCAACTATTAAAAAAAATTTTGCTTTGTTGTATTTCGACATTTTTACGTCTTCACTTGTGAGACACAATAGTCTGACTGCGGACACAGTGTGAAAAATCGTAAATATTGAAACTTGAATGTTTAGGGTAGCCAGTATACAGCAATGCGATGGCAAACCATAGCCAGTAAGTATAATGTATGCATTTTTATTTTATTTTAGTAGATTATTTTACGACTCTTTATCAACATCTTAGGTTATTTAGCGTCTGAATTAGATGAAGGTGATAATGCCGGTGAAATGAGTCCGGGGTCCAACACCGAAAGGTTCACACCTGTGGAGTAAAGGTTAGTGCGTCTGGCCGTGAAACCGGGTGGCCCGGGTTCGAATCCCGGTCGGGCCAAGTTACCTAGTTGAGGGTTTTTCCGGAGTTTTCCCCCAACCAAATTTGAGCAAATGCTGGGTGACTTTCGGTGCTGGACCCCGGACTCATTTCACCGACATTATTACCTTCATATAATTCAGAAGCTAAATAACCTAAGATGTTGATACAGCGTCGTAAAATAACCTAGGCCTGCTTAAAAACCACCGAAAGTTACCCAGCATTTGTACATATTGGGTTGAGGGAAAATAACGGAAAAAACCTCAACCATATAACTTTCCCCGACCGGGAATCGAACCCAGGCCACCTGGTTTCGCGGCCAGACGCGCTAACCGTTACTCCACAGGTGTGAACATGACGTATGAATAAATATGAATATGAACATCCGGTTAGAACGCTCGTTTAGAACGATATGAAGAGTTCGCGGGAAAAAAAAAAACGATGAATGTCACGTTTCTGTTAAGGATTAGATAATGACCTAATTGAGTCTATAACTGCAAGATGTACTGTCGGTGAGTCAGTAGAAGACGAGAGCGGACTGAGGAGGAAGGGATGTGAACAAGTAACATACGACAACACGTACAATATTTGTACTGCAGTAAGCGGAAACATTAGTGACCGGTTTCACCAACCTTCATTATCATTATAACATCTCGTTAAATAATTTAATGACACTTTAGTCAGTTTTTGTGTTTCACCAAGTATCATTATTGCTAACGCATCTTTAAATTCATCGTTAATTTATTAGGACCTATTCGTCGCGTTAAAACAGTAACGATGCGTTAAGAAGTCAACAACATGGCGGACGTAATTATTCGATGATGAAGTTCTTTATTTAGAACTTCAACATAACGACGAACTTATATGTTGTAATAACACTCGGAATAATCATTTTGAAGATTGTGATAAAGAATTCCACGAAAGCTACACATTAAGGAAATAAGTAGTAAGAATGATTCTAGAAGAAACTGAATACTGGTCTACTGTATAGGTTAGAATACGACAGATGGAAATCACCCACTTAACGCCTCTTCAGCACATTCTTCTCGCTTTAAGATAATGTTGCGGGAAGTTTTGAAATGGTAATTGACGATATGAACGGGGTATCAAAAGCTATATTGTCTAGAAATGTGAATAAATTATCAGACGTACTATCAACATTACAATAGTCATTATTTCTATAGGCCTAATAAGCTTATAGCTAAATTGTATGTTGTCATAGACAACATAGATTGTGTACATGTTCCAATCGTATGGTATATCCTGGCAGTAATATAGCCAAAAGAACCTGCAATAGAAGAACATATTTTTCCTTCAATATTCAAACAATTTCATAGGCCTATGTAACGCTCCGTATATAAAAATTGTGGCTAAACTAGCGCTGAGGTAGTTTCCTTCGTACTCTGCTTATACACCTTGCACATACGAATCTGTGACAGTTTACGTTTGATTAGTTTAGGTTTTTGTTATGCCTTGCATATACGATCAAATGCATTACCACAAAAAAATCCCTTATAAATTCAACGATTTTCACTTCTGAAACCAGCAGAACTACCTCAGCGCTAGTTTATTGAAATTGTAATAGGTTAGAATACGACAGATAGGAATCACCCACTTAACGCCTCTCCAACAGATTCTTCTCGGTTTAAGATAATGTTACGGTCTAGACGGATAGCACAACATTCCAAAGGAGGATGCCTTTTAAATGAAAAGGGTGCAAAGAGATTTTCTTTTAGGAGACAATGGATACCCCTTAAAATCCAATTTAATGACACCTCTCCTGAATCCTGCCACACAAGCATGGCAAAATTGTTACAGGATACTAATAAATTTGTATGAAATACAGTGGAAAAGTAGTATGCAATTTATGGAAGAGGCGATTTCCCGTCCTAAATTTAGGCCTAATATAACTGCTTAGAATGCTTTGTATATAATTAAGTGTGGCATCAATTTTGAAGCTGTCGACCTTATAGTCCGCTAAATTTTCTTAGATTTCCTTTAGAAGTAACAATGTAACTGCTCTACATTCCTATTATTTACATTTGGAAGCAGCTGTCTTTTTTTTTTTAATTGCGGTGTGACAACATACTGTGTTTAGGAAGATGTTCTTAAAATTACCGCCTCTTACCCGTTTGCCTATGATTGTTTCCTCATGCCAAACAAAGTCAGCCATGATCATATGTAACCAATGAAATTCGCGATTTCGAAGCCATGGTCGTATGAAAAACAAAACATGCAAGATACAAGTACAAAATCCCCTCGTTAGTAAAAACGCCTGTTAATTTTAAAGATACGAGGCTTGGTGAAACAGTCAACTTTTAAAGGTCCCGTTAAAATTAAACGATCCATTTGTTGACAAGTCGTTCGTGCTGATTTAAAGAAGCTCGGTGAAACCGGCCATAGGTCTCCTTCTGTTCAACGTAGCTTTAATTTCCATTCGCATTGTTACTCATGTTTCCTGCACGAGTAATAACCCGGCTACTGGGATGCTTATCTGAGCGATGTTTATAATAATCAACAGCGATAGTCAAGAAGGTCACAATCTTTCAGCTCGTCTTCTCCTGAGTAACGGACAGTAGTGCTGTTTCTATAGAAAATAAAGGAAAGGATTACTGTATTCGTGGTGATAATTCTCCTTTTTACCATTTTTCATAAGAACAACATTAAATTTCGCAGTGATCCATTGAATTAGATAATGACATCAACCTTAAGGAAACTGTGACATTCATCGTTTTTCCCGTGAACTCTTCATATACAGGGACATCATTTTATTTTTACTAACATTTTTAATATTAACCTGTCTATACCTTTAGAGAACCGGAAACACAGTTTGCTATCCCCTTCCACGACTGTAGTTCGATGATACTTGCGTAAAACACAAACAAATCACTCTACCAGGTATCGGAAGGAAGAAAAGTAGTTCATCCATTTACGTAAACTAGGAAATATCGCAATTTTGAGTTTCATAATTTTCATTAGGTTCTTGTTTAATCAAAGTACAGTACTGTATTAAGAATAAGTGTTTTTATTCACGAACTGAGGTATCCATGCGAACGTATTCATTATGCAGTTTATATTATACTGTCTACAGCACATTAGCGTACAATATAGAGAAAAAAGTTAAATTGAAAAATAATCATAATATGAATATTTAAACATAAGTTTGAAAATGGTGGCCGTTCATTTCGATACAGGCTTCAGTTCTTTTGTGCATATTAATCGCACTATAGACTACTAATTCCAATTGCCAGTTTCGTCCTTCGTACTAGTAACTCATGTTGAAATAATTCTGTACCTACTCTACGTACTGTAAATTCAATCTTCACTTCTGCCGGACACGAAAATATAAAATTATTCAGACATGCTATCTACTGTCCGTCCAAGTGGGTATGCCGCAGGATTGTAGAAAGGGGGAAATCACGTGACAGTTAATTACTCAACAAGGCCCTTTTATTTAAGTTATTTTAAACTGTTATATAATATTACGTAAACGTCCAATTCCAAACAGAAATTAATGTTTTCAGAAAAGAGCTAAGACAGCCCAGCTATTCCAGAGGGGCGAGCAGAAGCAGGTGGGAGAAATCTGGATGCGACGTAGGCAAACGGACAGTACCTGTGCGAAAATATGATTCAATATTGAAAGCTCTTTCGTCACTGGAAAACGCGAACATATTTCTGAAACGTACTATACCCAGTAACTCAGTACTGCTTACTATCTGCGGTCTTGGTTCTGTGTGGAGTTGGAACTTCCTTATTAGAAGGGGTGGGAGTGAAGTACATTCAAAAACTCAGGTACAATAAAAATTGAAGTAAAAATAAAATGACGTCCCTGTATAAGTTAGTAAAATGCTTGTTTGGATTCCTTACCAGCTGTTTTGGCGTGGAGTGTACGGGCTTCCTTACGGCCCCCCGTACCACGAGCAGTTGATGAGGTGTTGATAAAATATATCGCACACGTGACAATCGATAGTTGCCCTAAATGGCATAGTCATGTTCTCGCACGCGACACGGTCCAATCAGCGCTCATCTTATTTCTGTCTGAGGGCCTCCTGCACTCAGGCTCTGGTTCATAATTAAGCAGCGACGACAATATTTGGACCAAGAGACGAGCGGAATGCAGGGGTTGTCATAACCGGCGGCCGGCCTGCCTCGTGTTTTACGCACGCATTATGAAGTGATCGCAGAATTAACGATAATGTTGTGAACCCATCACAAAGATAAAGCCGACAGGTACACAGTTCCCTGCTGGAAATAGATCTAGATCAAACCCAGGATGTAGTGACGTGACAATACTAGTGCAGGGACAACTATGTTGTCCCTTCGAACTCCAGTTTTAGAATGTGTATTTATAAATCAACAAAGCTCTTACGTGGGTAGAAGAAACAGGAAGAACAATGCGCCTGAGTATAAGCGGGTAGTATGTACGGGCTATTCCATCTCAAATCGACCAAAATATAGAGAAAATTGACCTTACAATTTTTAAATACAATAAAACTTTTTCTGTCCGTTGACACCTGTGATACATTGCTTTGTGCAAAGTTTGAGGCATCAGAACTTCATAGTGTTTAAATTAAAACTATTTAAATTTATCGTATTTTCATAAAATTAGCGACTTTAAACTGTTGTGCCTCCGAAACCCTTTCACCCAATGATCAAAATCATGGTTTATTTTGATGCTGAGAAATTAAAGTTTATATTGACATGTAAACAGTTTTTCTTACTTTTTATGGAAATGGAGAAATTTAGATTTTTCTTCATTAAGACGCCTTTGCGCACGAAAAATATTTTTTAAATATATAGTTAGATTCCGCATTGAAAGTACAAATAAACACATATTTTTTACTGGTGCACCGTTGATAAGAAAGTATTGAAAATATCAACTAAAGAAAATAAATAGTACGCGCTTGAACTAACCAGCTGACTGTGAGGCGGGAGCTAGCCGAGGAAGCAAGGCCAGGAGACATAAACATGTGATGTTTCGTCTAGTTACGCATAGCTGGGCTAGCTTTATCACAAGTTTTCATAAACACAGGAGTAAAATGACGCCCAACGTTCGCTTATCTTCAGCTTTCGGCCAGTGCGTGTGGTACTGCGCCGTTCAAGTCCAGGCGTGTGAAAATAATTTATTTAATACCCTCGAAACTTATTGCCGAAACACTAAGCAAACAATGCGAATCCCTCTTAATAATGCAAGGTTTTTTCTCAATATTTTTTACATTTTTACAAATTGGCAAAAGCCTAAAAGTAAGTAAAATCAGATTATCTGTCTCTCTGTATACAATAAAAATAAGGATTACTTCTTATCATAACCTACCAAATGTCAGCTTCAAAATGAGCTCCGTTCAATGTTCCACAGTAAACGGTTCCAGAGTTCTGAGCGCTGAAAGAGGCTGGTTTTTATAAAATACGCTAAATTTGTCGCTCAATAGTACGAAAACCGTTTGACTTTCGATAGTATATTTTTGCAAATGCACTTTCCTCAGCACCTTGTATAAATAGGGAAAAAAATAGGGTATAAAAATGCGAGGTTTTTTACTGATCGATTTCAAATGGAATAGCCCGTACACCTTGCGATAGTATAATTTACTTAAGAAATGTACAGGGACATAATTTTATTTTTACTAACATTTTTAATATTAACCTGTTTATACCTTTAGAGAACCGAAACACCGCTTGCTCCCCTCCAAGACCGGAGTTCGATGATACTGGCGTAAAACAGAAATCACTCTACTAGGTATAGGATGGAAGAAAAGTAGTTCATCCATTTACATAAACTAGGAAATGTCGCGATTTTGAGTTTGATCATTTTCATTAGGTTTTTCTTTAATCAAAGTACAGTACTGTATTAAGAATAAGTGTTTTTACTCACGAAGTGAGTTATTCATGCGAACGTATTCATTATGCAGTGTATATTATACTGTCTACAGCATATTAGCGTACAATATAGAGAAAGAAGTTAAATTGAAAAATAATCATAATATGAATATTTAAACATAATTTTGAAAATGGTGGCCGTTCATTTCGACACATTCTTCAGTTCTTTTGTGCATATTATCGCAATATAGACTATTGCATCTAATTCCAATTACCAGTTTCGTCCTTCGTACTAGTAACTCATGTTGAAATAATTCTGTACCTTCTCTACGTACTGTGGATTCAATCTTCACTTCTGCCCGACCCGAAAATATAAAATTACTCAGACATGCTATCTACTGTCCGTCCAAGTGGTTATGCCGCAGGATTGTAGAAAGGGAGGAAATCACGTGACAGTTAATTACTTAACGAGGCCCTTTTATTTAAGTTAAATTAAACAGCTGTATAATATTACGTAAACTTCCAATTCCTAAGATAAATTAATGTTTTCAGAAAAGAGCTAAGACAGCCCAGCTTTTACAGAGGGGCGAGCAGAAGCAGGTGGGAGAAATCGGGATGCGACGTAGGCAAACGGACAGTACCTGTGCGAAAATATGATTCAATATTGAAAGGTCTTTCGTCACTGGAAAACGCGAACATATTTCTGAAACGTACTATACTGAGTAACTCAGTACTGCTTACTATCTGCGGTCTTGGTTCTGTGTGGAGTTGGAACTTCCTTATTAGAAGGGGTGGGAGTGAAGTACATTCAAAAACTCAGGTACAATAAAAATTGAAGTAAAAATAAAATGATGTCCCTGTATAATGCAAGTCTAATATACGTGGCCAATCCTGTTGGTAGGTAGGCATACATGTCAAATTTACTACCTCCTGAAAATAATTATTTTGTTAGAATTTTTCTTTCATCTAACAGAGAAGCAGCTTTTGCTACTGCAGGTCACTAGCAAGCTAGAAATGCATTAGGTGTTACATCAGCTGCTTGTTTGTGGGGATGACGTATGTTAGAAGAAAATCCACGATCTGTTAGGGAAAACACGCAGGAATTTTACTTGACGCAAGTAATGAAAATAAAACAAAATTAAACCTGTATCTCCAGTGGAAAAAATGTTATGTTTTATTTAACGACGCTCGCAACTGCAGAAGTTATATCAGCGTCGCCGGATGTGCCGGAATTTTGGTCCCGCAGGAGTTCTTTTACATGCCAGTAAATCTACTGACATGAGCCTGTCGCATTTAAGCACACTTAAATGCCATCGACCTGGCCCGGGATCGAACCCGCAACCTTGGGCATAGTCTCCAATAGATCCCTGCCCATTGTGGTATTGTGGGTAGTGAGATTGCAGATTGTTTGGCAAAGGAAAGGAACTGAAATATTACAAGATATCTTATCACAGTGTCAAATTGTTCATACAAAGACAATTTCAAATCAAAATTCTAAAGAAATTTCAAGAAAACAGCGATAATATATCTTTGTCAGCATTGCTTACTGAAAAAGAACTTATACCTGATGCAGTTGCAAAATTTCTGATGCTAACTGGCCATGATTGTTTAGGAGCACAACTGTTTAAAATTGAAATTTTTGGTTCACTAGAATGCATCCGGTTTTGGCATCAAATCTTTTGGATTCGGACTCTAAATTATAGCCTACTGGGAAGCTAGGAGGCGAATGGAGAACTTCCAAGTGCCTGGGCAATAGATTGTACTACTGTATTACTAATAATGAGATAGATTTAAAAGTAAATCCCGAAAAAACGAAGTAATTTATAAAACTGTTGTATTACCGGTTCTTCTGTATGGTTGTGAAACTTGGGCTCTCTCACTTCGAGCGGGAAAGAGAGGCTAAAGGTGTCTGACAATAAGGTGCTTGGAATAATTTCGTTGTGGGTCTCTGGCGTTTCGTCAGCCCACGCGAGTTGTGTGGATATAAAGGGAAAAGTTGAGACGGTGTCGGGTGGAGTTCCCGGGTAGCTCAGTGGTAGAGCGCTGGTACGTTCAACCAGAGGTCCCGGGATCGATACCCGGCCCCGGAACATTTTTTCCCTTGAAATTATTCAAATCTGCTTTACAGGGAGCTTAACCTGAAAGACTAGATTTGCATAGTAAGGTGCTTAGCTAAATATTTGGAGCTGAAAGGGATGAAGTTACAGGGGAATGAAGAAAGTTGCAGAACTGCACGCATTGTATTCTTCACCTGACATAATTAGGAACATTAAATCCAGATATTGGCAGGGCATGTAGCACGTATGGGTGAATCCAGAAATGCATATAGAGTGTTAGTTGGAAGATCTGAGGAGTAAAAGACCTTTGGGGAGGCCGAGACGTAGATGGAAGGATAATATTATAATGGATTTGAGGGATTGAGATATGATGCCAGGAACTTGATTAATCTTGTTCTCTGGCTAGGGTCCAATGGCGGGCTTATATGAAGGCGACATTAGACTAAACATCTGGGTTCTCTAAACTCTATTTGTAAGAAAATAGTGACAGGTACTTGACTTTTCGTCAATTTTCCATTTGAAGCCGGTTGTGTAGACCAATTTACCGACAGGGTTGCGTCATAGGAGGCTGATCCACGCTACACCAGAGATGAGATGATAATGGAGATTTGTTGGGATGCCACAGGGAACCGGAGCTCCTGGAGAAAACGCATGTGTTAGCTGGACCATGAGCTTGCCCAACACAAGTTATAAATCGGGGGATCGAATTCAGCTCCACAGGATTACAAGTCCAACGGTCTAAACACTAGACTACCGTGGCGGCAGTGGGCTTTAAAATACAGTACATAGGGATTTAATATTGTCATTAGAAACGTGTTATAAACAATTGAATCTAATATCTTGTGTTACTAACCTGTGTATTAAATTAGTAGACATTGTAAAATAATAGGGACTACAGTATCTACAGTATCTCCTACTTATTAGCAACTAGAATTATTATCCTGTTAGTATGAACTTTCAAATAATGAATTATTGTACTGCAGAAGACAACTTTTTATTATTTTTGAACTGTACCATGCAGAAAATTCTTCTAGAGAGGTAAGAGATGTTTTTGCTGTATCCGTTTTAGGTAGAAGAGTTATTAAATGCGGAGAATATAAAAACAAAAATAGTTGATTTAACATAGTCTAATCCTAAAGTACTTAAGTGTGGTATTAAGTTACAGATGAATCCTGTTCTCTGTAATTCTAGACCTCGGATTTTTAGGATCGTTTAGCGTAGACTGAAATATACTTTCTTTAATTTACCTTGTTTTATGCAATATCCTCGCTCGAGAGTTCCTCGTGTTGCATACATTTAGGACTTTTTACGCAAAATTATTGCAAACTATCCTATTCGAGCCTAAAAATCCGATGTCTAGTAATTACAGTTTCAAACAACTCATTTCAACTATCAATTCTGTTGTTTTCTTTAGGAAACAATTCTGAAGTAATTAACGATAAGACTCCGCCTTGTTGAATTTAAATACGGAAAGCATAAAGACCGAAATGAAAAGAAATATAAAATTTTATTTCAACTTTCAAAGGTTATTAGTGTCATTACAATCCCAACCATGCTCATAAAAACAACCACGAACAGCAAAGACGTTTGACGCAATAGCAGGAATTCGATGAATCCCTCGACAATTTTTATAGAAGTAAGGCATTGTAAGAACTTGTGTCGCCCTTAAAGCAAACCCTTGTCTGAACTTGCGAGCCTTGATTGTGGGGTAATGTTAAATGTGCTAACTTTTCGATCACATTTGCGGTCACTGTATTTTAAATCTTGGCCCTTTTCACACGCAGAATCAACCCTCTGCGCCGCATCTCCCCTCTCCGTCGTTCTGGAATTTTAAATTCGGGGCACAATACGTCATTTAGCATAACAAATGTCTCTAATTCAGTAGTGCGGATTGATCAAGCGCGTGCGACAAATTGATTCACTGTAGAGCGCGGAAGTCGTGGCAAGGTGGGGCTATAATAGCCAGTCAGCTGGTCCGCAAGATGAAGTCGTCCGACCGGAAACCCCAGACAACCCTGACAGCGTTGTTAAATTGTGGACTCCTGCGACAGGATGAGCCGCTTCTTGAGGGCCCAGTGATTACATTTAGCCTCGATTGCTTTCTCATTGTACAATAATAAAGAAAGTCATTCGATGTTGCAAAAATTGGTTTAGAGATTTTCGCGGAAATATACTACTAGGCCCTACACGTTTTCATGTGATGGGGAGAGAGATTAGTGACAAATATCCCCGCTGTCATTGACAAGATTAGATTGGGATTTGATGGGGAGAGAGATTAATGACAAGTATCCCACTGTCAGTGACAAAGATTAGGTTGGGGTGGATGGGGACAGAAATTAGTGACGAGTATCCCCACTGTCAGTGACAAAGATTAGGTTGGGGTGGATGGGGACAGAAATTAGTGACGAGTATCCCCACTGTCAGTGACAAAGATTAGGTTGGGGTGGATGGGGACAGAAATTAGTGACGAGTATCCCCACTGTCAGTGACAATATTATGTTGGGGTGGGGGATGAGATTAGGACAAGATCCCTACTATCAATGACAAGATTAGGTTGGGGTTTGATGGGGAGAGAGATTAGTGATCCCCACTGTCAGTGATAAAGATTAGGTTGGGGTGGATGGGGACAGAAATTAGTGACGAGTATCCCCACTGTCAGTGACAAAGATTAGGTTGGTGGATGGGGACAGAAATTAGTGACGAGTATCCCCACTGTCAGTGACAATATTATGTTGGGGTTTGTTGGATGAGAGATTAGGACAAGTATCCCTACTATCAATGACAAGATTAGATTGATGGGGAGGGACTAGAACAAGTATCCCCATTGTCAGTGACAAGATTAGGTTGGGGTTTGATGGGGAGAGAGATTAGTGACAAGTATCCCACTGTCAGTGACAAAGATTAGGTTGGAGTGGATGAGGACAGATTAGTGACGAGTATCCCCACTGTCAGTGACAATATTATGTTGGGGTGGATGGGGACAGAAATTAGTGACGAGTATCCCCACTGTCAGTGACAAAGATTAGGTTGGTGAATGGGGACAGAAATTAGTGACGAGTATCCCCACTGTCAGTGACAAAGATTATGTTGGGGTGGATGGGGACAGAAATTAGTGACGAGTATCTCCACTGTCAGTGACAATATTATGTTGGGGTGGATGGGGACAGAAATTAGTGACGAGTATCCCCACTGTCAGTGACAAAGATTAGATTGGGGTGGATGGGGACAGAAATTAGTGACGAGTATCCCCACTGTCAGTGACAAAGATTAGGTTGGAGGTGGGGAGAGAGATTAGTGACGAGTATCCCCACTGTCAGTGACAAAGATTAGGTTGGGGTTTGATGAGGAGAGAGATTAGTGACGAGTATCCCCACTGTCAGTGACAAAGATTTGTTGGGGTGAGATTAGTGACAAGGACAAGAAATTGGTGTTTGATGGGGAGAGGGACTAGTAACAAGTATCCCCATTGTCAGTGACAAGATTAGGTTGGGGTTTGATGGGGAGAGAGATTAGTGACAAGTATCTCCACTATCAGTGGGGTTGGTTGTGGAGAGGGGTTAGTGACAAATAGAGCCACTGTCAGTGACAAGTAGAGCCACAGACTGACAAGATTAGCTACGGTTTGATGACGGGTTAGGTTAGTGACAAGTTGACCCTCTGACACTGATGAAGGCCCACTATCAACGACAAAGTTAGATTGGGTTTGATAGGGAGATAGGTTAGTGACAACTAGTTCACTGCAAGTGACAAGTAGCACCGCTATAGGCGACAAGGTTAGGTTGGGATTTTATTGGGTGATTCATTAGCACTATTAATGATGAGGTTAGATTTTTGATGGGGAAATGTATTACTGACAATTAGATTGGTTCATTGACAACGACAATTAGCTCCATTGTCAGTCTCAAGTAAACCCACTGTCACTGACAAGTTAAGGTTGAGGTTTGATGGGGAGACAGATTAGCGAAAAGTAGCTCCACTGTCAATGACAGGTTTAGGTAGGAATTCATTCTTGGAATTAAGGAAGAAAGACGGTAGTTTCTCTTGTGTCCTGTGTTGAAAGATTTTATTTTCCTATATTTTGTGTCCTAAAAGTGGTGACACAATAATGACCAAATACTGAATTTTATTTCGCTTTGTTTTTCTGTTGTTATTCCATAATTATAAATGATACTCGGGAAGAAATTAAACACAGAATAAATATGGGAAATGCCTGTTATTATTCGGTTGAGAAACTTTTATCATCCAGTCTGCTGTCAAAAAATCTGAAAGTTAGAATTTATAAAACAGTTATATTACCGGTTGTTCTTTATGGTTGTGAAACTTGGACTCTCACTTTGAGAGAGGAACATAGGTTAAGGGTGTTTGAGAATAAGGTGCTTAGGAAAATATTTGGGGCTGAGAGGGATGAAGTTACAGGAGAATGGAGAAAGTTATACAACACAGAACTGCAAGCATTGTATTCTTCACCTGACATAATTAGGAACATTAAATCCAGACGTTTGAGATGGGCAGGGCATGCAGCACGTATGGGCGAATCGAGAAATGCATATAGAGTGTTAGTTGGGAGACCGGAGGGAAAAAGACCTTTAGGGAGGCCGAGACGTAGATGGGAAGATAATATTAAAATGGATTTGAGGGAGGTGGGGTATGATGATAGAGACTGGATTAATCTTGCTCAGGATAGGGACCAATGGCGGGCTTATGTGAGGGCGGCAATGAACCTCCGGGTTCCTTAAAAGCCAGTATGTAAGTAAGTAAGTATTCCATAATTAATCCGGTATGACTGTTTTGTCACAATTTTATCGTTTGTGATTCGCCTCTGTAGTCTACAAGCTATGTTGACCGTACAACTGAAATGACAATGTATACGTCCGTATTAATTGGCCAATTAATGCATTAGCTGCTTGGGTACGACCCTCTCGAAGGCGTCTCGCGCATTCTTCTTATCACCGGCTCAGTATCTGCCGCATGAATGAGGGTCTTGTTGTGTACAATGCCCTCGTCTGTCTCTGGTTGGCAACAATGAGGCTTCTTTATTTTGCTGATGAAGGACTGGCTGTCTGTCAGTGGCGTGCGGTCATTTTTGGTTCGGTTTCCTAGAAGAGCCAAATATATTCTCCTGCCGAACAACTGCATCGCTTTGAATTAAATTTGACTTTGACAGGTGGAGAGTTTGAAGCATGGGTTTTGATTCCACCTTAAATATACTTTGGTGACTTCGAGAAAGCTTTCGACTGTGTTGAAAACATTGAATTGTGAGAGATTTGTTTTTATAAAGATTCTTATTAATGTCTAATAGAAAATGTAAAGAGTTTATGTAGATCAATAAGTCCTATTGACTTTTTTTTCGTAGAATGAGAGGCTATGTTCTCGAGGAATACAGGTTCATTTTCGATTGAGGGTAGGATTTTTAATTAATTAATTTGTGTGTGTATGTGTATATATATATATATATATATAGAGCAGCTGGCTAGGTATGTATTTCGGACTGGAAGGTCCGGGGTTCGATCCCGGAACGTTTTTCTGGTGGTGACAGGATTTTTCTTCGTTGCCAAACTTTCAGAACGGCCCCGAGGTTCACTCAGCCTCCTATAAAATTGAGTACCGGGTCTTTCCCTGGGGGAAGGAAAAAAAATCTACAACTCCAGAAGTCATAGCGTGGTGCCGACCACACCACCTCATTCTAGTACCGAGGTCATGGAAAGCATGGGGCTCTACCTCCATGCCCATAACAAGTGCCTTCATGGCATGTTACGGGGATACCTTTACCTTTTTTACCTTTATACACACACTGCTGTGTGTGTTTTTCTCGTTGCCAAACTTTCAGAACGGCCCCGAGGTTCACTCAGCCTCCTATAAAATTGAGTACCGGGACTTTCCCGGGGTAAAAGGCGTGTGTGTGTGTGTGTGTGTGTGTGTGTGTGTGTGTGTGTGTGTGTGTGTGCTTTCATTTCAAAATTTCGCAGGCTAAATAACTAATTATCTAAATTGAACCAAGCTTAATTGCATTTTAGATTTCATCTCCAGCCACCCCCACTTTGAAATTTCAAATGGCACCCCTATATTTTTATACAGTACTTAAATATGAAAGAGCATTCAATTGTTTATGCACCTTATTCATTTGTTTTCGCATCTTTCGTTTTCTATCGTTGTATTTTTGTTATTATCAGTTGATTATAGGATGAAAACACAGCTTATTTTGTGTAATTTCCTAAATTGAATCAATAAGGATGATTTGTTCTCTCTTGAAGGATATATACCATTTTAAAATAATTTAATACACAAACACAACTATTACATGAAATGCTCAATAAGTTTTTGTAGCTTTATTCTCTTCAGCTCTAATCAACAATAACAACAATCCAGGTTGCCATCGACGATAGAAAACAAAAGAATATAAGGGGAACAAGGGGAATAGGAGAGCAAGATGAATACAAGGGAAACGAGGGAATCCAAGGACAACGAGGGGAATACAAGGATAACAAGGGGAATACGAGAACGACGGGAATACAAGGAGAACGGGGGGAATAAAATAGTAATGCGTAAGACAAAGAGAACAATAAGAATACAAGAGAGTAAAATTGTAAGATAGGGAAAAGAAGGGGAAAGACAATGAGAACAAGTAGTTGTACAGGGTGTATCAAAATTAATAGCGGAAACTGAAACGGTTGAAAG
Organism: Periplaneta americana; assembly: GCA_025594305.2. Lineage (NCBI taxonomy): Eukaryota > Metazoa > Arthropoda > Insecta > Blattodea > Blattidae > Periplaneta > Periplaneta americana. Next base: position 153,477,013 of record JAJSOF020000015.1, read on the forward strand.
TAGCCTTTACGATAATGGAAGCAAAAAAAGTTCCAGTAAACATGGGTTTGCAAACGGGCGAAATAATTGCGAATATTTGGCTCCAACCATGAATTCGTTGTAAACATATGCTTTACTCGTTGCGCACAATAAGCGGTATGCGATGTGCTCTTGTTTACAAAACTGAACATTGCCGAGAGGTGGAACACCTCCTTTAACAGGCACAGTAAGAGTGTACAGTAAATTGCAACATGTAACATGCTGAAGTAGTGTTGTATACCTTGTTAAGGTAAGCCATGAGTGAAATTTGAGCCAAATTAGATGGAGAAGTAAACGAAAAGTCTACATTTCAAATAAATTTATACTAACTCAGACGATATTTATTTTCATAATTAAGTCAGTGGCGGCTATTTGGTTACAAGCCGCACCTGTCTATTTTTGTTTTAAATCGAACATGTAACTACTCTGTCAACTGCTGAATTATCTAGCGCCGGTGAGGTTGCTGGCAGCGAGATAGCATTTGGCGATATCAGTCGGAAGATTCATCATGATACTACCAGGGCTTTAAAAATGACGTCACAGCGGCTGACAAGACCAGAAAGGCGCATTGAAATTTATGTGACGTGTCTGTGACATTTCATTGTACTTTAAAGGAGGAGTAAAAATGGAAGATTTTTCTAGTTTTTCCACTATATTTAACCATCTTCTACCCTCAAAAAGACTAATGTAAAATTTTTCAGTCATATTTCACAATGTCTGAATAGATCTGTGGTTGAAAAGAGATGTTAACCTTTTCGCTCGAATGAGTCCTTTGGAATCACTAAATATTATACCCTTTCTAGCAACATCATATACAGTCTGATCCGTTTGGGCATGGATAATATTAATTTATTATAAAGCTATTATGATAGCAGAAAAAATTTCTTGCTTGTTATATTATGAATAAATGATGGGAGTTTCCATATATGACAATAAACAATGCATAAACGGAAAGGACAAATGAAATTCGTACATGATTAAAATGGCTACTACAAATCAACAGCGGGCATGCTAAATTCTTTGGTATGCTAAATTTGAGAATGTTAAAAGAGTTAAAAGAGAATTTCGACGTAAGTACGGTGTGCGTAATGTACCTAAATACGATTCCATAATGTTGTGGTATCGAACATTTGTAGAAAAGGTTCTGCGTTAAAAAAAAAAAAAACAAACAAAACAAAACAAACATGCAGGAGGTCGCAGGCGAAACCCAGTACGAATGTTTTAGTGATTGGTGGTTCAGTTGATGTCATATTGGACGTGTGCGTAAAAGAAGTGGAACTCGTTGATGTACATGGTGTATTTCTCAACTTATTCAGAATTTCCGAATGGTGCTCTTCATTTGTTTGTAAATAGGGTTTCAGGGAAGATGCATACACATTCTACTATATACAGTCACGAAGCTTGAGTTTTGAGGGTGCTAGAAACAGTAGACTGTGCCGGTACAATTTTGCATTGCCTGTAATGAGGCGATATTAGCGATCCTAGTGGTGAGCAACTATCTAATGTTTGCATATTTACTACGAATTGAGCTTCGCGACTGTATATATTAGACTGTGATGCATAGCTATGACCAGTGATCTTTATTAGGGGAGAGTCGGGTAGTATCGGACATCGGGTAGTATCGGACAGTGCGTTTTTTTCATCTATCACCATATGGTAATACCTGAATGACATGGTTACGTTTCTCTATGCGACATCACAGAAACGTAACCATGTCACTCAGGCACTATCATCGTGTGGTATATGAAAGAAACTCACTGTCCGATATTACCCGATGTCCGATACTACCCGACTCTCCCCTAATTATTGTTCTTGAATGCCAATGCGAGTCATATTTGAAACTGCTGTGCATCGACTGGAGTGGTTTGTAATTTTCTGTTTTTTGACATCCAGACCAGTGCAGTTTGAAACGTTGGCAAACAAAGAAACAAATGCTAGGGTAGTGATAAAAATAAACAAATGCTAGGGTAGTGATAAAAACAAACAAATGCTAGGGAAGCAATAAAATTAAACAAATGCTAGGGACGCGGTAAAATTGTGCGATAAGCAGCCATGATTGGTTGAAGGACGTCCTTTCGTACCGTTTTATTGGTCAAAAGTAGTGTGACGTAGTAAAAGTGTAATAGTCAATAGTAATCTCACTAGAGGTTTTGATTGATCTAGAGAAAATCAAAATCTCGAGTGAGATTTAATTGATTATTACACGATTACGAGAAAGTATATAAAGTTTAGAAGAAATAAAGTACTTTAATATAATAAAATAGATATTAATTGACTTACTAAAATTATGTTTCACTAATTTTACCTTCACCAAAATGTTTGAATGGAGCCGCTATCTTCAGTCGACTATCTATGCGGGAAACAAATTACGATCCCTAAGCATGTTTTATAGTACCGTAAAGAATCTGCAGTTTGAAATGTTGCAAACAAAGAAACATATGCTAGAATAGTGATAAACAAACAAATGCTAGGGAAGCGTTAAAATTAAACAAATGCTAGGGAAGCGATAAAATTGTGCGATAAGCAACCATGATTGGTTGAAAGACGTTCTTTCGTACCATTTCATTGATCAAAAGTAGTATGACGTAGTAAAACTGTAATAGTCCATATAAATACCTGAACGTAATTTCGGTACCGTATATTTAATCGGAGACAGATTTGGTATGTTAATAGTAGGCATTGAATTATGTAAGTCACTATCGTCTTCTGTTTCCATGATAGGCCTACTACGTTTGACGTTAGAGTTTACAGAAAACCTATAACAAAAGATTACAATTTTTCTGTACTTGTAGGTCAAACATACCTATACTTTTCACGTAAAAATCTACAATTACAGTCATACTCTAATTGTTTCTGAATAGCCTCTGAATTTTAAAATGGAGTTTAAATAAATGATTCCAATTAAAAGATCCATTGAATTGTCTCTTACGTGAGAATTGATTGTAATCTTCTCAGAAGCTGCTGGGGTATCTGGTTTTGCACGCCACTGCAGACGTAGTTATCAATAAATTCCCCGTAACATCCCCCTGATACAAACGTGGCAAACGCTGTCGCGTTGATAAAAAGAATTAGCCGCTATATAGTGAGATGTTGACGATTATTCTGCGTGGGTTCCCGCCCCCACCACAACGGATTTGTGCCGCTGTCTTCCCACGGACGTATTGAAAGCCGTTCAGATCTACCTATAAAGTAATTCTAAGAAAAAAACCGACTCTGGTAACTCAGAAACGAAGCCTAATGTTTTTTTCTAGCTAGTGTATTTCTCTCTCGTTCGGTCTCGCCGATTTGGAGACGCTACTGCGTTTTTGGTGGTTGCACAATGTGTAGTAGCATGATGTTCTTTGCATAGAGTTCAAGAAATAACATTAAAACTGTAAGAAAGTGATGGTCTCTAATTTTGTTATATAAAATATAAAGCCACTGTTGTGATGCTATAAACGTTATGATTGAGATATTTTCGTCAGCAGAATTTATCGACTAGCTAAGAATATTGTTACCGCATCCAAAATATCTGTTGTCCTCGACTAGGTCTCAACCCTGAGAGTATGGATCCAAGAAATGAAATGTCATCTGTGTATATCAGTGGTTCCTAATTCTTTTGAATGACACGGACCCTTAACCCTTAAATTCGCAAAGTATCCTATAGGATATTGTATTTGTATTCCTTGGGTTGTGGAAGAATATTGAAGGCCTGACTAGTTGTGGAAGGCCTGTGGCCTTAACTACACCAGAATAAATAAATAAATAAATAAATAAATAAATACATAAATAATTAATAAATAAATAAATAAATAAATAAATACGATAGAACAGGTTAATAGGCTATATACCATAATTTTAATAGAACCATACGATACAGCCAACACAGTGTGATGATCATTATATCCTTGATACCGAAATGTCGCATTACCAGTGTACCGGTATCGTTGTACCGGATGTTATAATGACCGAAATGTCTTATTAGCCGAAGTGTTGTATGACCGAAAAGATTTGTAACGTAAAAAGAAAGGCCAAACCCGCCTGAAACGAAGACCATATGTATAGTCCGGGTCAGCTTACTTCATACCTTAAGGGTGAAACCTGACCAATTTTCCCCATTACTACATATGCTAGTGGATTGTGGCAATTTTCTAGTTTGCAGGTGGAATTTTCTTTTGCCAACTTTGTTTCGAATTTCGAGACTGACAAATACTACAAATGGTATTGATTTTGTAACTGTTATGTTGGCAGCTGAGACAAATGTTGTCGGCACTGGAGTTCAATAATATTTAAATTGTTCTAGATTTCTGAGCCGGTTACTGGAAGCTAGTGAAATTTGAACATACTAATAATTAATTAATATCAGTATTACTATTACTATTAATACTTATTATTTCATGTGTTGCGTTGTGGTTATAATTCAAGACTATAGTCAGGGAAGTTTTCGGAGTTAGTACTAATAATTTCATGTGGTCAAACAAAATACATTTTTAGGTTAGTGTCGTGAGTCAATTGTTCAGTCAAACCAATGAATTTCGTATTGCCAGACAAAATACTTGACATGTTGATCCCTTTCTCGTATAGTTTGCCTACGAAAATATTTTACAAATTATTGAATTATTTAGAATAATCTTCCAATATAAAGTACGGTAAGTAAATAAGTCATTTAGTACGTAGGATCGTGTGATACCTGGTAACAGTCGGCAACACTGACAAGACGGCAATATTTGCTGTTTAGGAACTGTTCTTAGGTGACCCTCACTATACCTAGGTTCCACGCACCTCTGTTGGGTAACTCGTAGACCCCGGGTCCGAGGACCACATATTGGGAATCGTTGGTGTAGCTCATTATGCAGCAATAGAAAAAGAATATACGAAAGCTGGCGCGAAATAAAAACTAGGTTGCAGCCGCCAAATTACTCTTCAAGGAACGACCACTCATATAAATTGAGGGAAAGAAGACAGAGGACGGACACTGGAAAGTTTTCTTTTCTCAATCGTACTATCAGGGACTGGAATGCTTTACCTGCAGACTTACTAAAGGCTTTACCAATAACCAAAAATGTATTTAAAAATAGGCTTAAGGACTTCACTAATAGACGGTAGTATATTATACACACTAGTTAAATGGTGTAATTGATATCTTGTTATTTGAAGTGCTCTATCAGTGAGGAAGTGTGTTGTGTCAGTGAAGTGTGTAGTGTCAGTGAAGTCTATTGTGTAAGTGAAGTGTGTTGGTGTCAGTGAAGTGGCTGTGCAAAGTATTCGAACAGCGAAATGGTTAGAAGTGTTAGTGAAATCAGGTAGAATCAGTGCAGTGAGTGAGTTAGCGAAATAAGTGTGCAGATATGAACCTGTCAGACTCGTGGGTCTTAGTTCGAGCTTAGGGTTAAGATACAAATCAGATTTACTTTAAATGTTATTTTAAGTGATCATGCTTCATTTTAATTTAGGATGCTCCTTGTTATCAGTATATTATTATTATTATTATTATTATTATTATTATTATTATTATTATTATTATTATTATTAATTATTGTTTTTTATTAGTTATGTTTATTATTAATTGTCATTATTGAGTGTAATTAGTTACCACTGCCACTGGTATATACCCATTTGCAGTGTGAATACATATACATACACACATACATACACACATACATACACACATACATACACACATACATACACACATACATACACACATACATACACACATACACACATACATACATACACACACATACATACATACACACATACACACATACATACACACATACATACATACACACATACATACACACACACATACATACATACATACATACATACATACATACATACACACATACATACACACATACATACACACATACATACACACATACATACACACATACATACATACATACATACATGCACACATTCATGCACACATACATGCATACATACATACATACACACATACATCATACATACATACATACATACATACATACATACATACATACATACTTCATACATACATACATACATACATACATACATACATACATACATACATACATACATACATACATACATACATACATACATACATACATACATACATACATACATACATACATACATACATACATACATACATACATACATACACTTACATCAGTATATCTAGGAGTTAACCAGCCCGTAAATTCTGATAAATTTTTTTACGTATCTTATAATAGAATTTCAAAGGCATATTGGTTGCGTTAAGTTCAATGTTACTTGAAAAATGAGTTCTATTCGGTCAATACTTAACATAAAACACAATAAAACATGTTATAATAACATTTACACAGATTTAAAAACAAACGTTTTCGCCAATTTTGATTGGCATCTTCTGGTCGTGTAGGTCGAATGGAACATGTTATAAAAAGTGAACACTTGGTATATGACGTTAAAAACCAAAGTTACAACTGTAATATCACTTAAAAACAGAGAATAGAACATAGCAAAAAGCCACCACGATGTGTGTAGAATCACTGTGTTGAAGAGGAGTGTGAACCAAGGAAACAGCAAAACTCTTCTGTCATTGCAGATACAGTTTTCAAGATAGAAAGATGCTACGAACAGGTCGGTCGTGCGGCCGTTATGGAGAGCAGGAAAGATAAAAAAATGGGAGAACGACTGATCTTTACATTAAGTTAAGTGGTAGCGTAGCCACGACGATGTGTGTCGCCGTCCTCATGGATTTCAAGACGTTCTTCCATTTTTGATCTTTCCTGCTCTCCATAACGGCCACACGACCGACCTGTTCGTAGCATCTTCAAATCTATCTTGAAAACTGTATCTGCAATGACAGAAGAGTTTTGCTGTTTCATTGGACACAGCCTCTTTCAACAAGTGATTCTTCACTATCGTGGTGACTTTTGATATGTTCTATTCTCTGTTTTTAGATATTACAGTTGTAACTTTGGTTTTAACGTCATATAACCAAAAATGTATTTTTAAAATGTTCCTTCTACAGGACTTGCAATCTAATTGACGAAAAGTTTTTTTTTTTCAATTTTATTTATTTCAAATATACAGAATAAAGAAATATAATTACAAAACAAACAAAGAGAAATACAAATAAAATAATACAAGCAATATAAAAAGAAGATGTGTAGTATTAACAAAATTTGAGACCGAATGAGCAGCGCTCGTGCTCGTCGCAGTTCAGATATGATATTAAATAAAAAATAATAATATAAATAAATAAGTAAAATAAAATAGGAACTAAAATATAATTACAGCGGCAATGGAATTATATAATATAATATTAACACTAGAGAAGAATAATATCGCACGTGAAAAGTAGGACTAATATATATTTCAAAATTATAGAATACAAATATAATATAGGTTGATTAATTCATACACATAGGCTATAAATTTATGTAATCAAATTGAAGATATTAACACGTTTCTAATTTTCTTGTTATATGTTAGTGGGTTACATGTTAGAAGTTCTGGGTGTAATTTAGTTAAAGCATTGTACAACCGAGGAAAATTTATGCTATGCTTTAGACCAGCAGATGTGAGACATTTAGGTTCTACTAATGTTGAATTAATATTTCGTCTTGTGTCATAATTGTGTGTCTGTAATACAAACTTATTACGATTTTTATGATAAAATTTTAACAGCGTATACTTATAAATTTGTTCAATATTAAATACATTAAAGTCAGAATAAATTAATTTAGTTGGATAATCGAAACGTTTCTTGAAACAAATTTTAATTATTCGTTTTTGTAGTAAATTTAACGGACTAAGATTAATTTTTTGTACTTCCACCCCAAACAATTATACCATATTGAATGATAGACTGAAAAATGGCCAAATAAACATTTCGTATAACTCTAATAGGTAAGTAGCATCGAAGATTAACGAAATTTTGTTTTTAAATTTGTGTAAATGTTATTATAACATGTTTTATTGTGTTTTATGTTAAGTATTGTCTGAATAGAACTCATTTTCAATTATAATAGAATGTTTGCTATGTTGTGTGTGAAAATATAACAAAGTGATGTCGTATTGAGAATATTTAGAATTTGCTTTGTCGGCATGTACTCCTTAGGGATTCATAATTCTGAACCTCTTTAACGCGGTCATCTGTACAGCAGCAGCAGATTTATGAGCAATAAAATTGTGGAAGCAGCCTTCATCATCACTTGTTTTTCCTTCCTTTAGATCCGGATCTCTGCTTGTGAAGTGTTGATACCATCGTCTGGATCCAGTTGACAAGATCTCACTCGCTTGTCCTTAAATATCTTTGTGTTTTTACGCATTATTTTGGATAAACCGAGTTTATCTGTTGCTGTAAAACAAATAATTTCCTTTTGTTGATAGTCGTGCTTGAATACACACTGTTGAGGGCAATATCGCGCCGACACCATAAAACGGTGACCAACCCTGTCTCAAGTTTGTCCTTTTTAACGAGGCGATAAAACAGACAAGCACGGTTGCAACATCTACGCGTTACAGCGTACACATCTTGACTTAAAATCTCCAACAAATCATTAAGCTTAGCAGTTTTCATTCTCTTGCGTGTATGATCCTCTAAAACCACGACTTTCCACGCTGAAAACCGACTTGTAACCGGTGTTGAGTGTAAGTGGAGTTGTATCGTACGAATTTTCTTCCTTCCTATACCAAGTAAAGTGATTTGTTTGTACAGGGACATCATTTTATTTTTACTTCAATTTTTATTGTACCCGATTTTTTAATGTACTTCACTCCCACCCCCTCTACTAGTAAACTTCCAACCGTCCACCACAGAGAACCGAGGCCGCCTATGCAGTACTGAGTTAGTGAGTATAGTACGTTCCAGAAATATGTTCGCGTTTTCCAGTGACGAAAGAGCTTTCAATATTTAATCATATTTTCGCACAGATACTGTCGTCCGTTTCCCTATGTCGCATCCCGGTTTCCCCCACCTGCTTCTGTTCGCCCTCCGTTAAGTCTAGTAGCTGGACTGTATTAGCTCTTTTCTGAAAACATTAATTTCTGTTAGGAATTGGACGTCTACGTAATATTATACAAGTGTTTAAAATAACTTAAATAAAAGGGTCTCGTTAAGTAATTACCTGTCACGTGATTTCCCCTCCCCCTTTCTACGACCCTGCGACAAAACCACTTGGACGGACAGTAGATAGCATGTCTGAGTAATTTTATCTTTTCGGATCGGGCAGAAGTGAAGATTGAATTTACAGTACGTAAGATATTCTTTTATAGAGTAGATATAGAATTATTTCAACATGAGTTACTCGTACGAAGGACGAAAATGGTAATTGGCATTAGGTAGAATAGCCTATAGTGCGATAATATGCACAAAAGAATTGAAGCCTGTGTCGAAATGAACAGCCACCATTTTCAAAAATATGTTTAAATATCCATATTATGATTATTTTTCAATTTAACTTCATTCTCTATATTGTACGCTAATGTGCTGTAACAGTACAATATACACTGCATAATTAATACGTCCGAATGGATAGCTCATTGTTAATACAGTACTGTATTTTGATTAAACGAAAACCTAATGAAAATTATCAAACTCAAAATTGCGATATTTCCTAGTTTACATAAATGGATGAGCTACTTTTCTTCCCTCCTAAACCTAGTAAAGTGATTTGTATTTTATGCCAGTATCATCGAACTCCAGTCTTGGAAGGGGGAGCAAGCGGTGTTTCCGGTTCTAGACCTTTAATCCGAAGATATAGCCAGGTTGATATTAAAAATATTAGTATAAATAAAATGATGTCCCTGTATTTTACGCCAATATCATCGAACTTCAGTCGTGGAAGGGGGTAGCAAACGGTGTTTCCGGTTCTCAGCCGTTAATCCAAAGATATAGCCAGGTTAATATTAGAATTGTTAGTAAAAATAAAATGATGTCCCTGTACAAATTTCAATTGAACAGTTGAGGAATTATAGTCTTGTTTCCAAGTTTCTTGGAATTTAAAACGAAACGTAGCTTACAATTTATTTGCCATATTCCATATTCCACCAATTTACACAGCCCTGATTAGGACGCTATTTTACGGCTTATTGTACATACACGGAGACAGATAGAATATTTGTGGACGGAGAAATGAAGATGTAGTGTCCAAGCGGGAACATATTGCCCATGCCCGGTATAGGCGAAATTTACTAGTTCTAAGTGCCCCCAACCTGGTCGATCTATACGTATTAATGTATTATCTGTAGGCTTGTGATGGAAATAGGAACCAATCCGGCATATACCTTATTAACTAATTTTATTCGAGGTCGAGAAAACCACTAAAAGCCCGGATCACATTGGCAGACCCCAGGATTTTTTATTTTTATTTTATTGGGTTATTTTACGACGCTGTATCAACATCTAGGTTATTTAGCGTCTGAATGAAGTGAAGGTGATAATGCCGGTGAAATGAGTCCGGGGTCCAGCACCGAAAGTTACCCAGCATTTTCCCGTATTGGGTTGAGGGAAAACCCCGGAAAAAACCTCAACCAGGTAACTTGCCCCGACCTGGATTCGAACCCTGGCCACCTAGTTTCGCGGCCAGACGCGCTGACCGTTACTCCACAGGTGTGGACCCCCAGAATTTGAACCCAAGATCTCCGAAATATAAGTTCAGTATTTTATCAATGAGACACTTGAATTTCCTATTTCTTTTTTTCGCATATATTTTTGTAGGTTATTTTACGATGCTTTATCAACATTTTGGATTATTTAGCGTCTGAATGAGCATGAAGGTGATAATGCCGGTGAAATGTGTCTGAGGTCCAGCACCGAAAGTTACCCAGCATTTGCTCATATTGGGTTGAGGAAAACCCCGGATAAAAACTCAACCAGGTAACTTCCCCGACCGGGAATCGCACCCGGGTCACCTGGTTTCGCGGTCAGACGCGCTAACCGTTACTCAACAGGTGTGGACTTTTTCGTATAATAGGAAGGAAAAGCTGTTATATAAACATTTTTTTTTATGTTTTCCTCTGTAATAATCAAGTGTAGACGAGAGAACGCTCATAGTAAATTAATGTCTGAATGCATTATCTGGAATTGTATCGAATTGAAGCAACGCTTGAAACTAGTCATTGTTTCCTGGCTGCTGCCACCCTCACATAAATAATTTAGAAATCAGGTGTGAGGCCGAATCGGAAGTTGTGTGGGGCAGATATCCTATTCCACTTCGATAATCAGGAAGAGGAAGACAGCCCACCCCCGATTTCACACGTTCCCCACCACCATCACCTGCCGCTCTATTAAACATCTGTTTCCCGCAAAGAATGATACCGATGACCTCAACCAGGCGTCTGCCCTCCGAAGTAGGGTCACTATAAGATACCTGATGCAGTGTACTGTACGCAAAGTTAACAAAACATGCAAGGAGTATGCGAACTAGCCGCAGCAGTTGACAATGTGCGTGGTTGTACAGTCTGTCTAGATGTTCTTCCTTCCAGCATGTGATTCACGCAAGCTGTGAACGCTTCAAAAGAGAACTTGGTATCAACATACATGGCGAAGTGCATCAACATTGATTAAAAACTCAGTAATCATAGATTACGAAACGATGGTTAAACAGTAGCCGTGGTTAAAATGTAATTTATGTGCACCATTCATAATCACAGATTACTAAAACTTGGCTAGCTGACACCTCATTTAACCAGAGTAAAGTCTATGATGGTACATTGTTTCTACAAAATGACTAAAGGAGAGCATCCATACCGCTGCAAAGATAATAGTCAACGTTTAAAAACGACTGCGCTCACTATGTTTTACATCGAAATGAACGTATCCTACATTTTCGCATTGCATTTGTTTGCCTTTGGGCGCTGTTATATTTGTGAGTTCCATTTCTTTGTTTTTCAGTACTTTTAGGTTAAAATCGTAAAAAATGGAAAATTGAATCCAAAAATGATTATATCTCAATGTTAGGTTGAAGTATCGATAGACTTAATTACTAGATTTAAATGTAGGCCTATTATATAAAAAAGATGGAATATCCATAAAGGAAAAGGATGCAGAAAATTGGTAGGAATGTGTGTACGATCTTGGACTACACCAGGGAATTGTGCATTATCCTAAGATCCATCCATAACCTCTCTTTGTTCAGCCAGTGACATAGAGAAAGAGATACTGGTATTCGAGTATTCCCTCTTAAAATACAGAAAATAATAGTTACATAGAATCGTAATATAAGCAGCCGATCCGTAGGAGAAATATGATTGTTCTTGTGTTATTTCAATTGATCCATTTGTAGATTTTGATAAACGAAATCCCTCCTGAAATTTTCTGTCACCTAATTGCTCGCAAGAATTCTCTCTTTCCACTAAAGAACCTTCACGCTCACGCTCTCTATCCAAGTAATTCAAGTACTGTACAATAATAATCGTCTTCGAAATAATCACCTGTGGTTATGGCCGCCATTTTGCTTTACTTGCTCTACTAATCGCTGGTTATCTCCTTTAACCGCTCATATTTGGCCGGTTAGAGATTACTGTGGTTAACTTCCTATTTAAGTCGTAACCGAGGTCGATCCATCGTAAAAATGCTTAATCGGGGATTAGGTCACAATTTTAACCGATGGTTACACTAACCGACGTTGATGCACGTGGGCAACAGAGTGAACCGTAACCCTAGATCATGTATGTAACAGATATGTCGGGCTTATAGGCTTTGAGGTTAACAACTTTTGTCAGGTTTACTACGCTGCCATCTAGTTGTTACATAAGGAGTCACGTCATAATTCTCATTTGAATTGCATTAGCGACTGTGCTGCCATCTCGTGTTCGTTTACGGCGGACGGGTGGCGATCCTGGCGGTTGTTCTCTTCAAAGTGCTGCCGATTTTAACGTAGCGAAGAGTTATCTGTTACATATATGATCTAGGCCGTAACTAATGTCATTAACTTCAGGGTGTTATTCTTTGAGATATTTCAAACAAAAAAGTTAAATTAGTAATATGCGTTACAAGAGCGGTATGTTGATGTTTTCATGTTCGAGGAAAAGATTGAAAAAGCGAAACGTAGTTGAGCTTTTTTAATTTCCGAGAACGTGAAAACAAACATACCGCTCGTGTATCGTACATTATTTTGTGCGAAGATCGTTTATTACATACCTGAAAGAGGAATTTCTAATTAGTTGCAATAAAATCTCCATCTTGGTTTCTGTTCAATGACGGAAACTTTGGAAAACAAATATATCTATCTTCAACATTGTTGCTATAAAATGTTTTCTGTGTTTACTATACTCCAGCAGGCCGTGATATACGTCTGTCTTTTTTTCCCCAGTCTATAAATGCGAACTTAAAACAAACGGTAAGGTTATGTAATGATTTATTTTTCATTTTAATATTTTAACAATATTATTTATATAACATATTGCACTAATAACATCGGCATCTGGAATCTCGTTGATTTTTTCACGGCTTCCTTAATGTTACTTGCATTACAAATTCAGTAACTTTTGTGGTGTTGTAGAGTTTACTTAATTTTTGCAAATATTTAAAAACAATAATTAACAGTGCAATTTAGGTGAAATTGCAGTGGTAAGTTTCCAATTTATAATTATTACTATATTGAACGATCTAAAAATAATATGTTAAAAGCCTAAAGCAGTAAAATGAATATGGCGCTTAAGCGGTAAGAAGAGGGAAATTGTTATGTATGTTAGGTTGGGAATACTGAATGTGGTATTTCACACTTACCGCGTATTGGTTTTGTGCGGAAAGCAAGCAAATACGCACGATCTCGCACAAACAATTTTGCTCGTTTTCGCTTACTTTTCCAGATAAAAATTGTTTTATATGAAACATTCCATAGCGTGTTTTGGGAAAGCCATTGATTTAATTCCCAATATTCTCAGTCATATTAAGAGCGCGGGCTGCAGAACTTTGATCCGAAGAAATGTAAAAAATTCCTTTGGAGAATGAAAAGTTGCATTTGTTCCGATAAAATGTATGTACATTTAAAGAAAAAAATGTAAATACTTTCAATCATTTATTGTCATAATACACTGTTGTCACCAAGTTAACAATAAACGTTTATAGAAATATAATCGTATTTAAGTCCGGTGATCTAGGAGACCACTCTGCCTAAGGGTATATCACATGAACAGTTAATTTGCGGACCATAGTTTATTGGAGCATTTTTATTCTTTCAGTTTGTACTTTTCATCTGTAAATTATTGACCATCACTTTTGAAACACTTGTATAGGCAACCATAATTTTTAATATAGCTAAATTCTTAAGCTAACAATGCTAAACGATTTAATTTTAGTAGCTAAATTAATCGGAAAATATAGCTAAACAGTATGTTTCTAATTTAAGATATAAACATTGTAGTAGCTAAATATATACTAAAAAACGATATCTAGCTACAAAATGGCTGATTTGGCAACACTGTGAGAGTAACATTTCATGCGTATCTTTTTTAAGGTATAAAATTATTAATGTGACTAATGTGTAGGCCTATAGTAGCAGAGGTTAAATAGTTTAGATTAGAAATGGATATCTTTTAAAGCTCAAATATCTTTCTTCGAGTTTGAGGCCTGCATTGGGTTACCTTGCGGATAGTATAACATCGCTGGAGGCAAGAGTACTCTTCCTCCTTGTCAGAGCTGTGGAAATGGTCCTCAGTGTGGCGGAAGACGTTTCTGAAATACCGGGTGATGTGGGTGATGCCATCGTATTAACGTTCACGGAGATACTACAGAGGAACCCTGGTTGGAATGAAATTAAGATTGCTGACATCTATTGAGGAATTTCTGTGCCATAGACACAGGTGACACCTACAAATAGGGGAGAGTCGGGTAGTATCGGACATCGGGTAGTATCGGACAGTGCGTTTCTTTCATCTACCACCGTATGGTAGTACCTGAATGACATGGTTACGTTTCTCTATGCGACATCACAGAAACGTAACCATGTCAATCAGGTACTATCATCGTGTGGTAGATGAAAGAAACTCACTGTCCGATATTACCCGATGTCCGATACTACCCGACTCTCCCCTACAGCTTCAAATACTGATCCATTACCTCATGTGAGGTTGAGAAATCATTCTCTCAGTTCGGGAGTCTTGTAAATGGCACAAAACTTCACTTTAAGCAGAAAATTAGAGTAACAATATTGCATCACATTGTAACATCGTTGAAAAGTGTTAATTTGGTATGTCAAGGTTCAGTAGGTACTACTGTGTTTTAAATTGTTTCTTTCTCATTTTTTTTGTTTTATTAAGCGTCTTTTTAGGTTTCCCATTTCCTATTTTTAGCGCCTAAAAGTCCTCAGCTTAATCATTTCCAAAAATAGGACACCACTTGTGTTTGCGTGATGTCGAATCGATCGTTCGCCATAATGGGTAGTTCTTCATGGTTTGTACAAAAATTGTTAGATGGTGGTACAGTCTAGACGATTCATAGTTAGGTGAGTGTTATCGGAGACCCTTGTCAACCCCGGAGGTACAGTTCATAATAGAATGATTCAGATCCTGGCTTATGCGACGACGTTGTTATTGTAAGTAGATCCATACAAGACTTGCAGTCGAATTTCCTGCAATTATAACAAGAAGATATAAAAGTAGGGTTGAGAGTTAATGAGGTGGAAATGAAATATGTTACAACTACGAGAAATGGAATCAAATGGGCATATACAGATAATATACAAGTAGGAGTGCGTAAGTTTGAAAAGTTTAAATATTTAGGGTCACTCATTACAGAAAACAATACAATAGCAGATTAAATAAATGAAAGACTAAAAGAAGGAAATTGATGGTATTGGGCATTACAAAATCTAATGAAATCTAAGTACCTCTCCAACAATGAGAAAAAGAATTTTACAGAACTGTAATTAGACCGCTGATAATATATTCATCTGAAACATGGGGTTTATTAAAGGAGGACGGAAGAAAAATTGCAGCATTGAAAAGGAAAATTCTGCGAAGAATGTATGGACGAAAATTTGAACTTGGAGAATGGAAAGCTCACAATAACAAGGTGCTATGTTAATTGTATGAAATCCAGAGAAAATTAGAGAAATAAAAAGCTCAAGGCTTAGATGGGTTGAACACATTGAAAGAAGTAATGAGAGATTTCTAATCAAAAATATATTCAGTGATAAATCAGGTGGTACAAGATGTATCGGCAAACCTAGGAAGAGATGGTTCGAAGATATGGAGGAGGATATTAAAGAATTGGGAATAATGTGTTGGAGAAAACGAACTCAGAACAGGGAAAAACTTGTCTTCATTATGCAAATCAAGATTTCAGGTATAACTCCCTGTAAAGTTGATTTGAATAATTTGGAGGGAAAAATTGTTCCGGAGCCGGGTATCGAACCCGGGACCTTTGGTTTAACGTACCAACGCTCTACCACTGAGCTACTCGGGAACTCTAACCGACACCGATCCAATTATTCCCTCTATCCACAGACCTCAAAGTGAGCTGACAATCGTCAAGCAACCAACTTCGAGTGCACACTAACTCCGTGTGACTTAAATTGTGGTTTTCTGTTAACGAACAGTGACGTGTATTATGCAAATCAAGATTTCAGGTATAACTCCCTGTAAAGTTGGTTTGAATAATTTCGGGGGAAAATTGTTCCTGAGCCGGGTATCGAACCCGGGACCGGGTCTTCATTAGTTAGGTAGGTATTGGCTCTAGAGGGACAGTAGTGCCAGACAGAGAGAGAGAGAGAGTGTGTGTGTTACCACAGTCATGAAGCTCAATACGTAGTAAATATGCATCCATAGATAGTTGCGAACCACTAGGATCGCTGATATCTCCTCATTACAGGCAATGCGAAATAGTACCGGCACAGTCTATTGTTCCTAGCACCCTCACAACTCAAGCTTCGTGACTGTATATACTAGACTGTGGTGTTACCTGAGCCCCCACCTCAAGCTCTTACTTGCCTGACAGGAAAATGACGACGACTTATATGTAGATCTGTATGATCCAGCAGACCACCAGAGATATGGTATAGCTACAACATATACGATGGCTGAAAGAAGTGCGTAGTGGTATGACGAATGGTGGAGCCACAAGTTGTAGATTTTACTGCTCGTGGATATATCGACCACAGCTAGACACTTGTGGAGGCGAGGACTGCGTCACATGGACATTATTGTGATGGGTTGGCCCTGAAGAAAACAATGATATTCCGAACGATCTCGATGAACGCGTTATTTTTGTAACCCCGTTGCGGAAGTCGTTACTGCGCTCCATTTTCCACGCAGGCTGAATAGGGATGCAGATTGTACCTGCATCTTCCTGTCATCCATCACTCCACTAATGACCAATGACAACCATACGCGCGGTGCCATTGCACACACCTTATTCGTTCATTTATTAGTACGCCATTTCTGACTAGTTTTTATCATTGAGTGTTTTCGTGGTGTTTTTTTGGGAGGAAGAGTAACTTATTGTCATAGCAACGGTTAACGGTGATGGAAACGTGCAGTAGGTGCTGAGATGAATGATGGCTAACGTATTACTTGTCTCTCTTATGTTGGATAGCAAACAGCAGTATAGCCACCAATAATATTTATCATCAGGAAAGGATTTATATGTAAATACATATTTACTTATAAAGCTATATAATTTATATTTTGCATTATCTTTATGTTTCAAATGTGTAGGGTTGAAAAATCCTACTTTTATTTTCCATATTTTTCCATATTTTAGAGTTTAGTACATATTTTCGTTAATTTCATATATTTTCCATATTTCATATAAAACAGTCCATATTATATTAGGTTTAACAATAAAACAAAACAAAATTCCATTAACTTTTAAAAATACATTTCAACAATAGAGATTTAAACACATGTTCAGTAATCCCTTTAACATCAGAGTTATTTGAAAATTAGCAGTCCTATCAACAATGGGAAAGTAAGTTACAAAACTGTATTAATTTAATTTAAAATTTTTAACAGACTTCAGTTGTGCAGCTCAACAGTTAAATGCCAGTCAGAGTACACATAGGTTCAGTTTTGTAAATCATACTATAAAGACGGTAAATATGCCAAAAGTACGTTGTTTAAAATCAAAACTAACAAGTTACATTTCAGAATTTAAAGAAGATGGTTTATCAACTGACAATAAAATATTATTTTGTAATTTGTGTCATGTGACATCTACACAAAAGTTCCTGGTGCAACAACACATTACAACTAGTAAACATCAGGCCAACAAACAACTAAATTCCAAATAAGACAATTGTTTTTAACACAACCAACAACATCGAATGTAAGATCTGAGTTTAACATCGACCTGTGCCGTTCTCAACATCTCATGATATTCCTCTCTACAAACTAAAGAATAAGGTCTTCAGGAATTCCTTGAAAAATATACTCAACATACAATCCCGGATGAGTCAACACTTAGGAAGACGTATGCTCCATCCATCTACGATGAGACAATACAGAAGATAAGAGATGAAATTAAAGATAGTTCAATTTGGGTTTCCATTGATGAGACTCCCGACAACAGGTAGACTTGTTGGTAATGTAGTTATCGGTTTGTTAAGTGAACAATATTCTGAACGAATTCTTTTACATTGTGATGTTCTAGAAAAGTGCAATAACAAAACTTAGTTAAACTGTTCAACGCTAATCCTGTGGCCAAAGTTATTACGATAATGTGTTATTCTTTATTAGCGATGCTGCCCTTATATGGTCAAACTGACAAGCATTATCTGTTGTATATCCTAAATTGACTCATTTTACTTGTTTGGCGCATGCATTTCATCGTGTGGCAGAAGTAACAATTTCCCTAAAGTAGATTTGTTGAGTTCATCAGTGAAAAAGTATTTCTCAAAGCTCCCAGTAGAGTTAACGTGTTGAAAGAAATGTACCCTGAAATTCCATTGCCACCAAAGCCAATTTTAACTAGATGGGGTACATGGCTAGAAGCAGTTGAATATTATGCCGAACATATAGACTCTATTAACAATGTTCTCTTGCATTGGACTCTGAAGATGCAGTCTCAATTGATACTGCGAAAACAGTTACCTGTGACATAAGTGTGAAGAATGACTTAGCTCACATTCAGCATACATTTTCATGCATCATAAAAACGCTCAAAAGTCTCAAAATAGGCACCTTTCACTATCTGAAAGTTTTGAAATTATAAATAGTACTGTGGAACAACTGAATCGTGGTAGAGGTAAAGTTGCAGATGCAGTAAGAGCTAATGGACACTACTTTATCAACTACAAAGGTTGTTGCTGTGATGAGTGGTGAATCAACAGTGAAGATTAACTTGGATTATCCCCAGCAGACATTGTGAAATTGAATTATGTACCAGTTACTTCTTGTGACGTCGAACGCTCTTTTAGTCAGTATAAATCTATCCTCAGAGACAATAGAAGAAGATTCACTTTTCAGCACTTGAAAGAAATGTTTGTAACCTATTGTTATGGTAACAGACAATAAAAATTGTGTTTTGTTGAAACTACATTGGAAGATAAGGTACGTCCATTATATTTTTTGTTTAGTTTGATTAAAATGTACCAATATTTAACTACATAGTCATTTTTTATAATTTTAAGTCCATATTTAATTCCATATTTTGGTAAAAATCCATATTTAATTCCAATTTTGGTAAAAATAACTACATATATATTTATATTTCATATAAGTCCATATAAATCTTCCCTGTTTATCATCTTGTACATATGTTTATTTCCTCGTCTGTGGTTCGGCTCTAGCAAATTCGTCATGTTGCCAACTGAAATTTACAAAATGTCACCAAACAATACCTACTCCAAAAGTCGCTGAGTCTTTATGTATGTATGTATGTATGTATGTATGTATGTATGTATGTATGTAATAAACTTATTAATTAAAATACAATTAATAATAATACTAATAATTAATAATAATAATAATAATAATAATACTTACAAATGGCTTTTAAGGAACCCGAAGTTCATTGCCGCCCTCACATAAGCCCGCCGCAGGTCCCTATCCTGTGCAAGATTAATAGTCTCTATCAATCAACCACACCTCCCTCAAATCCATTTTAATATTATCCTCCCATCTTCTCGGCATCCCTAAAGGTAACTAACACTCTATATGCATTTCTGGATTCGCTCATACGTGCTACATGTCCTACCCATCTCAAACGTCTGGATTTTAAGTTCCTAATCGTGTCAGGTGAAGAATACAATGCGTGCAGTTCTGCGTTGTGTAACTTTCTCCATTCTCCTGTAACTTCATCCCGCTTAGCCCCAAATATTTTCCTAAGCACCTTATTCTCAAACACCCTTAACCTATGTTCCTCTCTCAGAGTGAGAGTCCAAGTTTCACAACCATAAAGAACAACCGGTAATATAACTGTTTTATAAATTCTAACTTTCAGATTTTTGGACAGCAGACTGGATGATAAGAGCTTCTCAATAATAATAATAAAAAATAAAAATAATAATAATAATAATAATAATAATAATAATAATAATAATAATAACAAACATCCTAAATTAAATCAAATTAAATGCACGATCACTTAAAATAACATTTAAAATAAATCTAATTTGTATCTTAAATCTAAGTTCGAAAACCACGAGTATGATATGTTTATATCTGCACAAGAATCTTTCAACATTACACTCATTTCGCTGTCAACTCACTCACTGCACTGGAACTACGACACATTTCACTGATTCTATCCTGATTTCACTAACACTTCAAAAACATTTCACTGTTCAAATACTTTGCACTGCCACTATAAACTATAAAGCTTCACTGACAGGAACACATTTCACTTAACAACACACTTCACTGACACAACATAATTCTTCACTAATACAAGACTTCAGTAACAAAATATCATTTATATCATTTACACCCTTTAAATGCTGTGTATAATTACCGTCTATTAATAAAGTCCTTAAGCCTATTTTTAAATATATTTTTGGTCGTTGGTAAAGCCTTTAGTAAGTCTGCAGGTAAAGCATTCCAGTCCCTGATAGTACGTTTGAGAAAAGAAAACTTTCCAGTACTATCAATAGAGAGAGTTTGTTTTGAAAAATTAAAAGAAATTGCTGCCGAAAAGCAGTTAAAAGTCGCCACATTTAGTGACGTAAATTCGTAAAACTAGTATTTCTCCAGGACGTCTGGATTCGATCTCTGGTTTAGTCATGATCAGTGTTGTCATGGTAATTTTTTTCTTGGCCATACATCCAATTTTTATTTTCTCCTTTGAAATACATTTTACTCTCCTCTCTCTATCTAAAAGTCGCCACATTTAGTGAAAATTCGTAAAACTAGTATTTCTCCAGGACGTCTGGATTCGATCTCTGGTTTAGTCATGATCAGTGTTGTCATGGTAATTTTTTTTTCTTGGCCATACGCTCCAATTTTTATTTTCTCCTTTGAAATATATTTTACTCTCCTCTCTCTATCTCTTCTACTGTCATTTAATGATTTTTTAAATATTAAAGAAGAAGTAAATAAATTGTTTTACTTTACATTTTAATTGTACAACAAGTTTGATTTAAAGAATACACTATGTAGCACCACCGTAGATGCACACTTGTATCGATGAATCTTGGAGTGTGTATTTGCAGCACTTCTTGATTTTGAACCATTATCTATATATATATATATATATATATATATATATATTGAACTGGTAATGGAAATTTGAACTGGTAATGGAAAAGGGGGCTGAACGGATTTTAATGAGTGACCCCTCATTTTCATGCCTGGCATCCAAAGTTTTTCGGAAAAGTAGTAGTTTTCAGTGAAATGTAAATTTTCCTACATAATTTTCTTATTTTTCCAAAATCCATCTGTTGTCAGTTTTGATAACTAATTGTATTGAATCACAGCCGACTTGATTGAATTTCAGAACAAAACACACACTACGATAAACTATAGGCTATTACACGAAGGCCATGACCTGGAGGATTGCCGACATATTTAGAGCTCAATTCAGTTTGTTATTAAAAACTGATTCTGCAGTGTATAATTTTCTGAGTACAGCTGTGTATTGGATATTCAAATCTACCATTATTACCATTAGAAATTAAATATTATTATAGTTAATATCATGATGCGTCTATTTTTCATTAATTGTACATAATATTGATGTTATAGTGATGACATGAAAGTGAAACGTTTTGAGGTTATGTAAGTAAATGTAGAGAATATCTTAATTTAGATCTTCATTTCTATAATTTACTGAGTGACTGCTATATTAAACTACAAAACTTAAGTAAGATAATAATTTTGTTATTAAAAATCAAATATTTTTATACTTATTAATCCAGTGGGGTTGGGTCTTTTCATATACTTAATGGCGGTGTAGTGTAGATATTGATATGTGTCATTGTCTTCAGTATTGGCTCGAAAGAGCGCAAAAATTACAGTTCCTAAGGAAAGATAAAAGGTATTACTTACTGATAAAATAAGAGGCCTAGAAAATTTTGTAGTCTCCAGATCATTTCAGCAAGATCTCTTAGTAGGATAAAATGATTTTACGCTCTACATTTCAAGTTCTACATGCAGCAGCTATACGAAAATGCTATTGTTCGAAAGCTTAGCAAACCTGACATTTTTTTAACTTTTGCCTACAATCCACAATGACCTGAAATAGCTATTGCTATCGTCCTGACATTGATACTTGCGTTTTCGCGTTGAAACTCAAAAACTGAAGTTGGCTAGGTTCAAGAAAAAGTATTTGGCCTAAAAAATCCATTCAGAGGGAGTATGTTTCATTATTATGGAAGCAAATAACTATCAAAAAGACAAGTATTCTTCATTGAAAATAAATCTGAAAATTTTTTATTTGAACGTCTAACGAACTTAGTTTGCAGCAGCATTTGCTGCACAAGCCACTAGTTTTATATAATTCTGGATTCCAGTATTGCAGAGGTGGACAATTTTTGTTTGTGAACATCAAACAAAATACATTAGAAACGTTTGACGCTATTGATTCGATTAATCCCCTGTCACTTTTTTGGATACCGAGACATTTTTAAACGGCGCTTGTAATATGTTTACTGTAGTCTTTGGTCTACATCACAGTAACGTACAAACCTGTATGTCGCGGCATAATATGCATACACCGCAGTCGGCGTTGACTTGAGTCGGGCATCGTAAATTAGCCGTTAAGTGCTTGTAGCCTACAGAATGTACTCTAAGTGCAGAGCGGCCTTTCCTTCTTAATTGGAGCTGGTCTATCACTTTCGTTTTCTCACGTACCCATTCGTCTCTGGAAAGTGGCCGAGCAAGTTTAATTTGATATGTATCCAGTTTGTATCCCGGTTATGCCGTAGGTTGCAATAGGGCGGATTGCTTGTCTGTCAAATCTCCACATATTGTTGCTAATACCCACACCCAATTCACACTAGAAAGGTGGTGTGGAAATGGCCTCTGGTTAGCAAATAAGTCTGGTTACACTCTTTATGCCAAGGAATCTGCGAGCATTCAAAGAGCAGACCTAAGGATCACGATGGAGGTTGAATTTTTATTAGCGTAATAATGTTGACAGTAAATAGCCTCAGAAATATGTAGGTATATTTTAAGTTGATTATTTAACGACGCTGTATCAACTATTAGGTTATTTTGCGTCGAGATTGGTGATAGTGAGATGGTATTTGGCGAGATGAGGCCAAGGGTTCGCCATAGATTACCTGGCATTCACCTTATGGTTGGGGAAAACCTCGGAAAAAACCCAACCAAGTAATCAGCCCAAACGGGGATCGAACCCGCTCCCGAGCGCAACTTCAGACCGGCAGGCAAGCGCCTTAACCGACTTAGGTTTACATATAACGAGAAAGTTAAGGATAGATTGAGTATTAACTAAGAATAATAGGCAGAAATATGACATATACTGTATGGTATTGCAGAATTGTGTAATAAAAAGACGAAAGGAATGGAATCAACACATGACAAGAATATCGACCAACAGGATTATTCGTTTTGTTGGAAATGGATCCTATCAAAGACGGAAATCACCCGGTAGACAAGAGGAATATTGCATGGCTCATAATATGGATGTAACGGATCTAAGAGATAGGAAAAAAAAAATAGTATATTATGATACAAGTTTCGGAAGTGGTTTTTACAATCGAGGAAAAGTTTGAAAAAGGAGCAGAGCGATTTGCCCCCCCCCCCCACCGAGATTTCGTAATGCACTTCACAAACTTGTATTGTTCAGTATTTTTTGCACGACAGTATATTTTGAAAATAATATTTTTTAAAATCTTAATATAGGCCTACCGATATGTCATACAGTACGTACAGTAGTGGCAAAAAAAACCGAACCGACCCTTGTAGCTGATTTCAGAGTCACAGATTCAAATTTTGCTAGTCACAAAACACATCCATCTTGTATAATTAATTGTAACAATGAAATTGATTGCATTTGTTCGATTCTTACCGTCTTTTGTTTCCTTCAGTGCCTCAAACTTACAGAAGAAAAAACTTTGAGAGTTTTGTTTTCATCTGGGATCAATATTACATTTCTGCCTCTATTCGGCAAAGATAACTGCGTATTTTTACATTAAATAGCAGTACATACCTCTGGCTTCAATATCCATATTGAAATTACCACAGTTTGACACAATACACAGCACAGGATTCTTTTGTATCAGCTACAGGAGTCGGTCCGGTTTTTTTTTTGCCACTACTGTACATTACACTATGAACAGCTGACTGAAGGTTAGCAGTCTGGCCAACGTATAAATTTTAGCGTGAAATGATTCAGGTAGACCTACTTGTAATATTTCATGTTAAATTAGAATAATTCTTATTTATTTATTTCTTCATTTATTTTTATATATTAATTTATTTGTTTAATTATTTATATTTATTTATTTATTTATTTATTTATCTATTTATTTATTTGCTTATTGATTTATTTTTTGGTAAGTGAAGTTTGAATTGTTTAAATAAAGTTCAATACATTTAAATGCAGTGATTTATTTCTTTTAATGTATATTAAATAACACTGCGTTTTGCTTATCAATTTTACATGCATTGTAAGATTTTAGCATACATAGAAGGCAATGCTGCAGGAGATGCACTATCACCTTTACTTTTTTAACTTCGCTCTAGAATATGCCATTAGGAAAGTTCAGGATAACAGGCAGGGTTTGGAATTGAACGGGTTACATCAGCTTCTTGTCTATGCAGATGACTTGAATATGTTAGGAGAAAATACACAAACGATTAGGAAAACACGGAAATTTTACTTGAAGCAAGTAAAGCGATCGGTTTGGAAGTAAATCCCAAAAAGACGAAGTATATGATTGTGTCTCGTGACCAGAATATTGTACGAAATGGAAATATAAAAATTGGAGATTTATCCTTCGAAGAGGTGGAAAAATTCAAATATCTTGGAGCAACAGTAACAAACACTCAAAATGAAATATCGGTCACATTATTATTCGGTTGAGAAGCTCTTATCATCCAGTCTGCTGTCCAAAAATCTGAAAGTTAGAATTTATAAAACAGTTATATTACCGGTTCTTCTGTATGGTTGTGAAACTTGGACTCTCACTCTGAGAGAGGAACATAGGTTAAGGGTGTTTGAGAATAAGGTGCTTAGGAAAATATTTGGGGCTAAGCGGGATGAAGTTACAGGAGAATGGAGAAAGTTACACAACGCAGAACTGCACGCATTGTATTCTTCACCTGACATAATTAGGAACTTAAAATCCAGACGTTTGAGATGGGCAGGGCATGTAGCACGTATGGGCGAATCCAGAAATGCATTTAGAGTGTTAGTTGGGAGACCGGAGGGAAAAAGACCTTTAGGGAGGCCGAGACGTAGATGGGAAGATAATATTAAAATGGATTTGAGGGAGGTGGGGTGTGATGATAGAGACTGGATTAATCTTTCATGGGATAGGAAACCGATGGCGGGTTTATGTGAGGGCGGCAATGAACCTTCGGGTTCCTTAAAAGCCATTTGTAAGTAAGTAAGAAGGTAATGCTTTTCATTATAACTCTAGATCAGTTATTTGTAATATTTCAACATATATCTAGGTTGGCAACTCTGAATTCAGTAAAATCAACTTTCAATAGTGGCGGTCGTTTGCTGTAACGACGAGAAAACACATTATCGCGCAAAAAAGTATTTTTCGAATAAGTTAAAGTTTGAAATGTTAGTTAATGGTTGATTTTCATTTAATTGTACATTTTTATATTCTGCTTTAAGTTGCTAACATATATTTTTTTGTTTTTTGCAGGTAAGTGTTGCCACTTCACATAAGCTGTCATTTAATAGACGCTGCATCAGCTGATCACGGTAATGTTTAAAATTTTAACATAGAACGTTTAAGTGAACACCTATTAGGGTAAAATGTGCGCTACCAATTCTGTTATATTTTATGCACATGTTGCTCCTTTGTGGCGATGCATTCTGTAACATTACTCCTTAGGGGCAGCGGTCTAATGCAACCCGCAAAATATAATTATTGGAAATATGAAATAAGTTTGAATATTGAATTGAATTGAAGGAGAGAGAAATGGGAGGAGAAACTTTAAGGGGAGACTCCTCCGAAAATCATGAAAACTTTCCAAAATATTTTATTGGCTATTTCACTTTTTTTAGAATGTCTATTTTCATATCCCAAATGCATTTTCTTCAATTCTGATCACAAATATGTTTGAAATTTTTGTTTTAAATGTAGGCTGTAAGGGGGCGTGGCATTTAAAGAGCTTTCAAAATTATTTCTTCATCAAAGAATTCTTTTTTACAAGTTTTGAATACAAATCTAGTAACTTTTTGTTCTAAAGTTGGCTCCATAAAGTTGTTAGATGAATGTAGAGAAGGAGAATTTTAATAGGTATGTGTCACATAAAAGTAATTTTACTTTCAAATCCATTTTTCCGTAAGTTTAATTTTCTTGATTCAACACCAATTTTTTATGCCAAATATTAATCAGTCTGGATGAAATTTTTACTGCAGGTATTTTTGAGGTAGTAGCGTGTTTCTATGCATTTATTTTGTGAGAAATGCTGCTAGTTAATTTTATTAATACTTTCTCATGAGTTATAGAGAAAATAACATTTTCAGAGCTTCAAAATAATTTTTCAAAGTGAATAAATGGGATAGTTCATAAAATGAATACATAGAAATGTTTCTCTATGTCTTGTGAATGTAACAAAAAAAGGAAGAAGCTTGAAAATTGAGATCTTCTATTAAAAACTTGAGTTCGAAAATATTTATAAAAAGTGGAAAAAATAAAATGTAAAAAAAAATTGGGAGTTCAAATTAGGATTTTGTTAGTCCTTTACATAATAAACACGCTCTCAACGTTTGGTTGAAAAGAAAGTGATTAGGAAAAAAGTTGTTATTTTTAGTGGAATGTCGCCTTAAAAGGTACACGAAAACGCGTCCTTGCAAGGGAGTTCGGGGCTGAGAAAACTGAATATGTGAACTCCAAGCCTGTTGGCCACTTGTCTCACTCCGGGCATCGCTGCTCAAGTTTGAAGATCGACATTACTCTTGGTACTGAAGTATCTCTGTCTGTAGTGAAGGAATCTGTAGAAGTTTTAAGAAACTATCTCTAGGCTTAAATAGACTGACTTCTTTCTTATGGCGATTTGCCCACTTGTTGGGTCCTGCAACTAATGCTGAATAGATGACTGCGATCACCAGATAACAAACAGATACTAGAAAGAGTTGCTCTTTCTTCTAGAATTAATGATGATTTCTTCAATCGTTTTCAATTTTTTGTAATTGTGTAATTTCTTTTTCTTTTCCTTCTTCGTTGTTTTCTCTTTTTTTTCATGTTTAATTGTTTACCTACCATTTATAAAAAAAAACAATTTTATGGTAGGTAAGTTTTGTCTTATAGGCAGTCTCTACTTAGAGAAAGCTGAATAAATGAAAGTTTATTCAAAATAAATAAATATATATATATACAGACGTCGGACAAATTATTAGCAAAATTGGAGATTTTTTCTTATATTCTTTTTACAAACTATGATTCTTCAATTTAGACTACAGTTGACATCTTTGGGTATTTCCAGATTATTAGAAAAGCGAAGATTTTTATTTTATATTTTTACAACATTTCACTCTTCAATTTAGACTACAATTGATATTTTCGGCAGCGGTCATATTTACAAATTATTAGCAAAAGTGAAGATTTTTGTATATATTTTTACAAAATGATTCTTCAATTTGGACTACAGGTGACATTTTGGATATTTCCAAATTATTAACAAAACTGAAGATTTTTATTATATATTTTTACAAAATTTTACTCTTCACTTTCAGACTGAAGTTGACATTTTTGCCATAATATTTACAAATTATTAGCAAAATTGAAGATTTTATTTTATATATATATATATATATAAAGATATTTATATATATATTTTTTTTATTAAATTTGACTCTTCAATTTTCTGAATAGCAAATTTGAAATTTTGCATGTTTCTATTGCTACTGTAATGATAGAAATATGCAAAATTATCAACTGTAGTCTAAATTGAAAAGTCAAATTTTGTAAATAGAATTAATCATAAAAATCGTCAATTTTGTTAATAATTTGTCCACGTATGTAATATATATAAATATTTTACATTATATTATATTCAAGATATTAGGCTGCTAGTGA
This sequence comes from Periplaneta americana, assembly GCA_025594305.2. Taxonomy (NCBI): domain Eukaryota; kingdom Metazoa; phylum Arthropoda; class Insecta; order Blattodea; family Blattidae; genus Periplaneta; species Periplaneta americana. Next base: position 153,505,605 of record JAJSOF020000015.1, read on the forward strand.
CTTGAGCAGTGAAAGCTCCATTTATTTTTGTTACAATTTTTATTAAAAGTTCAAGTTCTTTGTTTTGTGATTATGCTAAGACGGTTTCCATCATGCGATGACGTATGATAATTTTAAGTCCTACAACCATCAACTACTTACACGTTCTTCACTATTATTTCCTGCCATTTTTAACGTACATTTTTAGAGCCTAAAACAAATTAAATTATGGTTTATTTAACGACGCTCGCAACTGCCGAGGTTATATCAGCGTCGCCGGTGTGCCGGAATTTTGTCCCGCAGGAGTTCTTTTACATGCCAGTAAATCTACTGACATGAGCCTGTCGCATTTAAGCACAATTAAATGCCATCGACCCGTGCCGGGGTCGATCCCACAACCTCGAGCACAGAAGGCCAGCGCTAACCGACTACGCTATCCAGGTCGACTTTAGAGACTAAAAATCCGAAGACTAGTCATAGCTAACTGGAATCCACCGAACGTTGGATCTTTATTTTCGCGGTCCGTAGCGGTATCAGATTATAGGAGAGAGAGAAATGCAAATGCTCACCATCTGATCATCCCAGAGCCGTAGCTTACGTTTATTGTGGCGGTGGATCGTTGACCCGTTATCGGCCCGAGAGGGATCTTCAGGGTCGTGAATGGCCCATTGTGTGTTGATGGCGGCGTCACAGAAAACACCTGTTGAAATGCTGATACCAATCCTTTTTCTTCGCCCCTCCCTCCCCCATCCTTTTATCCCCTTTGTGTAGAAAAGCGCACCGCAGTTTCAAATGGATGAGGGTGTTTAAAAGAAGTTCTGTGCCTTCATAATTTTTTTCTTACATCTGATATGTTTTTAAGTCCCCGAAACTGGAATGGAGTTCAGTTGACTGTGTTGACAGAGCAACATCCCAGGGAATGAAATAGTCCAGGTTCAAGTCCAGGCTGAGGCGTTTCACCTCGCCGTTATACTTACGCTAATTGCATGCCGAGTTTTGATTTCATTATTATAAAAATAATACATGTTGCCACTAATTTGTATACCAAAGTTAGAAATAATAATATATTCGATATAAAAGTACTTGATCTGGTTAACACATTAACATTTACAATAAATAAATAAATAAATAAATAAATAAATAAATAAATAAATAAATAAATAAATAAGTAAATAAGTAAATAAGTAAATAAGTAAGTAAGTAAATAAGTAAGTAAATAAGTAAATAAATAAAGTAAGTAAAATAAGTAAGTAAGTAAATAAGTAAATAATAAGTAAGTAAGTAAATAAGCGTAAGTAAATGGATAAGTAAGTAAATAAGTAAATACTTAAATAAGTAAATAAGTAATAAATAAATAATTAAATAAATAAATCATTAAATAATTAAAAAATTAAATTAAAAAATTAAATAAATAAATAAAATAAATAAATTAAATAAATAAATTAAATTAATTAAATAAATAAATAAATAAATAAATAAATAAATAAATAAATAAATAAATAAATAAATAAATAAATGAATAAATAAATAAATAAATACGTAGTAGGTAGGTGGATGGACGAATGGATAAATAAATTAATTAATAGATAATTAATTAATTTATTTATTTATCTATTAATTAATTAATAGTTAAATAAATAAATTAATTAATAGATAAATAAATAAATAAATTAATTAATATATAAGTAAATTGGTAAATTAATAAATTAATTGATGATAAATAAATAAATTAATATTAAATAAATAAATAAATAAAAATGTGAGCTTTATTGCCTCACATAAAGATGAGGAAAAATTTGAGACAGAAGATACCTACGTATTACTGTAAAAAAGAGGAACTTGCAAACTATGTTATGGAATCCAATTGAGTTCAGCGGTGATATATTCACTCGCTCATAATTTTCTGCCCAAGAGCAGGTCTTTCACTGCAAACCCAGTATTCTCCAATCTTCCCTATTTTCTGCCTTCCTCTTTGTCTCCTCATATGATCCATATATCTTAATGTCGTCTATTAATTGATATCTTCTTCTGCCCCGAACTCTTCTCCCGTTCACCATTCCTTCCAGTGCATCCTTCAGCATACATTTTCTTTTCAGCCAGTGACCCAACCAATTTCTTTTTCTCTTCTTGATCATTTTCAGCATCATTCTTTCTTCACCCACTCTTTCCAACACAGCTTACTTTCTTGTTTTGTCTGTCCGCTTTACATGCTCCATTCTTCTCCATGTCACATTTCAAAAGCTTCTGTTCGCTTCTCTTCATTTTGTTCTAATGTCCATATTTCTGCCCCCATACAATGCCACACTCTACACAAAGCATTTCACTAGACTCTTCCTTAGTTTTTTTTCCCCCCCCAGAGGTTCGCAGGAGATTCTCCTTTTTCTATTAATAGCTTCCTGTGCATATGTATCTTCCTTTTGACTTCCTGGCAACTGTGGTGATATATCAGGGCATTCGAAAAATAATGACAATCATAGTTACTGTTTCATACTACATTTATTTAGGTTATTTTTGGCATTACACTCTTCAAATATAGTCCCTCGCCATATCAACGATATGTTGCAAAATCCTTGGAAGACGACGGACTCCATCTGCAGCATCATTTCTGGATCTCTGTCTCACTGATCAATCTAAAGCCCTTCGGATGTCAACTCTTGATTGAAAGCGAATGCCTCGTCTCCACCCATCTTGCAATAGTTCGTTATGGTTGGACTTCGCTTCCATAAGTTTCTTGTAATGTCGCAAAGCACTGGGTTGCATTTTTTACTCTTGCAACTTTTATTTTATGAAGCATCTTTGGCCATACCTACTGAACATTTTTAGGGCGGTATTATTAATGCAAATCAGAGAAAGTCCCTGTATTGACATAATGTGGTTACTTAAAGATTAAATATTCCAAATTTATGCAATAATCGCTCCCCTATTACGTACTAAAAATGCCGATGTTCACTGCTAGGAGCGCTGATTTACAATATTGTTGCCATTACTTATTAAATGCCCTAGTATGTGCATCGAAAATATATAAATCACATATACTTTCATCTTTATTTTCATGGATTTGAACCCTTAGATCATAATAGAATGTTTTATTTTCGCTGGCCTTTTTCCAGTCAACAAGCCGCCCTTAATTAATACAGTAGTTACATCATATTTAGATTATGAATATTTAAATACACTTATGGTCTTATCTACCTAAAAGCCCTCAAACAGATTTAACTTATCTTATACTTATACAATGAGTAGCTCTCCCTATAAGTCTTTTTCCTTCCTCCCAACTAATAATCACTACATACGTCTGGAACAGTATAACTGTTACATGCCTACCCATCTTCAAAAGGTAATGGAATATCTGAGGTTCTCTAATTGCATCCGGTAGGGCGCTCTAGTGTTGTTCTGTGTTAAATATCGATAGTACAACTGGCTCTAATCGATTACCACACTCATTTTGGTCAAAGAGTACAAGCTACCAGCAATATTATTCTAATAATTCTATGATCTTTGGTTTGTTCTTCTGTGGTTACAAGGTAAACATCATCATAAAATGACAGTCGATACGAACAGCCCCAGAGGGGCGGCCATTTTTCATCATATACAACGCTTAAACAAGGGGTTTCGTGTATATAACTACTGCAAATCAATTCCCATTGTATAGTTACAGCCTGTTTATACGTCCATAGCTTATTCACGGTTTATTAGTAACGTTTTCTGTCTCAACTCATGCATAAGTCTCATATAAAAATTATACACGGTTTATTAGTAAGACTGTTAAAAGATTGTCGACCGATATTCTTCAGTTAAGTGCTCTCATTTTACGAGGAAACTTCGCATCGATCCCCCGCTGGCCCCGACAGCAGAGTTGGAAGCCAGTTCTACAAAACATCCCAGTAGCTCGTAGTTGCTAAATGTCTTGATTTGCCGGTAGTAACGGAACACGCTCCCTACGCAAGCACGACACGCAGGAAAGTGTACGTACGACGGAGTTCCGCTGTAATCTAGTTTCGTCGTAAAATGAGAGCACACTATAATAAAAATAATTATTTTGTGAAAATTCTGCGTAAGAAGTGAAGTAGGCTATTCATCACAGACAAGTTAGAGCAATTGCCTTTAATTTTTCGCACAGAGATTACTGTTCGCGCAACTTATCTGGGCAGCTAGAAGAGCGGGGAAGCGGGGTACAATTGTAGCTAGCGTGAGGAGAGGGAAGGAGAGGGGCAGCGAGAGAGCAATTTAATACAATACAATCTGTGTAATAATTTCATATTCTAGCAACTAATTAAAACAGACATGGAGAGCACGTGATCCTGTTGCGCAGAAACGTTTTGAATATAGTCGCCTTTCGATCTGACGACCATTATAGGCGGCAACGTTACGTCATTTTGTCATGAACAGCACCTGTTACTTTCAATATGTGTAGAGGGGATATGCTTGGTTATTGTTAGTCTACGGTTATTTCTAATTAAATGTTAAGTACTTTTAATAATCACTTGTTTGTGCAAACTAGCACATGCGCATTACGACTTTTTGTACACTACGAAGCATTTGCATACCCATTGAAACGAAGGCGATTCAGACTGGCCAATAATCGACTAAATATCGATTGTACTGCCATCTGGAGATAAGTGCTCCCGCCAACGGAATGCGTTTTTCACCAGTGCTCTCCAAAGTCATTAGGCCTACATTGCGCAAATTGCATTTCCAAACCAGATTTTGCAGATTGTATGTGCGTGTAAACGGTTCTTCAGAGGACATGAAGCAAGCAACTTACATCTAGCAACAAGGAAGATACAGTTATTCAGAAACAGTTATAGATATTATAGGATTTGATAGTTTGAACTATTCTACTGTAAGTAAAAAGTGTCGTTAGATATGTGTCAAATTTTCAATGGGTATGAGTTACAGCTCATTCCTGATACTTTAGTTTTAATTTAATTAATTCTTATTCAATTCTTTTTTGAAAATGTAATTTTATCCCCAAGTTATGAACATTTTTCGTATAACGCAAGTTTGAATATTATTTTTGCTCTGTGAGGAGGGGGAAAAAAAAAACAGAGACGGTATGCTACCCCAAGATTTGCTCTTGGCATACCCCGATTTAAAAAAGGCATACCCTTATAACATACACATATTACATGATGTAGGGGAGAGTCGGGTAATATCGGACATCGGGTAATATCGGACAGTGAGTTTCTTTCATCTATCATACGATGATAATACCTGATTGACATGGTTACGTTTCTGTGATGTCGCATAGAGAAACGTAACCATGTCATTGAGGTACTACCATATGGTGGTAGATGAAAGAAACGCACTGTCCGATACTACCCGATGTCCGATACTACCCGACTCTCCCCTATACAATAAATTGTTTCGTGCAGTCAGTAATTCGAATCTTTGAAGCTTACGCAACACTTTAAATTTCTTAATAAAATAATTTCAAGTTACTTCAGCTATTTACTAAATTAGCCTATTTTCCAATGTCCATTGAGACTTATCATTTAAAATAATGTTAGAACTTCAAAGTTCCTTGCTCGATTATTAATAAACAGTACAACAACAACAAAAACAACAACAAATGACACAGGTACTAAATTGGCAACAATGACCACCACAAGCATACTTGAAACACTACCGTTGTAAGCATTCCAGGGGTTGACTTATCAAATGTGTCTAAATAAACACTGAATACAGTTCCAGAAGGCTGTAGTTTAGATTTACAAAGCAAACTGGTAGTACTCTTTGCTGTGAAGAAATATATAAATAAATTTTTATGATTCACATTTTTTCAGTAACGGTTTGTCGTTTTTCACTAACGGTATGTTTTGTGGCCATAGAAACCAGTGGCGGTATTTCATACCGGCGCATACCGTCTCACTTCCCTCACTGTTTTTGCTACATTTTCAGTGTTAACTCTTTTTTATAAATTTAAATGTAATAAAATACCTGTGTTAAGTGAAGTACCAAGGGATTTAACGTGTGTATGAATGTTTGAAAGTCTGAAGAATTCTGAAGGGTAGAAACTGAGAAAAGGTGCATTTTTAACAGAATATATGTATATCTTACGAAAATTCGCCTTCAAAAAATTTAATAAATCCCATCTCCATTTAAGTTGTTATCTTTGAAGAAATTAAAAATAATTTGATAGAAACGTATCTGGTGAGACGTTTTTGTTTACATTCCCCTCCCGCAAGTCTTTCGGAATGGATGATTGCGGTTACATTTATCCCACTGAGGATCAATGACCTCAAGGAGCACTGCTTCGCTTTGCAATGTTGCAACACGTTACGTTTCGTATTCTCAAAACTATTGACAAAAACTTGTTCGCATTGACTTGTTATTACCTCTGTGAATTAATATAATAGGCTCCCTTCCACCCTGCATATGCCGTTTGGAAAGGGAGCATTTAAGGGAATATAATACTTACTTACTTACTGGCTTTTATGGAACCCGGAGGTTCATTGCCGCCCTCACATAAGCCCGCCATTGGTCCCTATCCTGAGCAAAATTAATCCATTCTCTATCATCATATCCCACCTCCCTCAAATCCATTTTAATATTATCCTCCCATGTACGTCTCGGCCTCCCTAAAGGTCTTTTTCCCTCCGGCCTCCCAACTAACACTCTATATGCATTTCTGGATTCTCCCATACGTGCTACATGCCCTGCCCATCTCAAACGTCTGGATTTAATGTTCCTAATTATGTCAGGTGAAGAATAAAATGCATGCAGTTCTGCGTTGTATAACTTTCTCCATTCTCTTGTAACTTCATTCCTCTTAGCCCCAAATATTTTCCTAAGCACCTTATTCTCAAACACCCTTAACCTATGTTCCTCTCTCAAAGTGAGAGTCCAAGTTTCACAACCATAAAGAACAAACGGTAATATAACTGTTTTATAAATTCTAACTTTCGGATTTTTTAACAGCAGACTGGATGATAAAAGCTTCTCAACCGAATAATAACAGTCATTTCCATATTTATTGTGTGTTTAACTTCCTCCCGAGTATCATTTATATTTGTTACTGTTGCTCCAAGATATTTGAACTTCTCCACCTCTTCAAAAGATAAATTTCCTATTTTTATATTTTCATTTCGTACAATATTCCCGTCACGAGTCATAATCATATGCTTTGTCTTTTCGGGATTTACTTCCAAACCTATCTCTTTACTTGCTTCCAGTAAATTTCCCGTGTTTTCCCTAATCGTTTGTGGATTTTCTCCTAACATATTCACGTCATCCGCATAGACAAGCAGCTGATGTAACCCGTTCAATTCCAAGCCCTCTCTGTTTATCCTGGACTTTCCTAATGGCACACTCTAGAGCAAAGTTAAATTTTTAGGAGGTTTTAGGAGGTTTAGGGGAATATAATGCAGTCAAAAACTACAAATGAAAATTTTCACTATTTTTAAAGATCTGGGTTCCCATAATACATTACCCGCAGAATCAAAGTAGAGGACTATTGAGGACCATAACGTCAGTGTTGCCAACACATAAATTGTATCTCCGTCAGTCTAATACCTAAAAATCCGTCAGAATCCGTGAAAATAAAAAAAAAATCCACTCATATCTATATATAAATAAAAAGCAAATTTTAACACAACTAACTTACCAATCTTGATTGAAATAATAATTCATCCACATCATCTGTCTCTATTTCTACAGTTGATGTTCTGGGTTGGTCTGCGTTCCCCCGAAGATTAAGCAATTAAAAATTACAGCACCTAAAAAAGTCAAAAGACGATGTAAATCGTAATTTCTGTCCTAAAATCCGTCACCCGTCAAAGCCATTCTTTTCCCGTCCGTTATGTTGAAATTCCGTCAGTTTTGACGGAATTTCCGTCCAGTTGGCAACACTGCATAACGTTCTGAAACTGTAAACTGTGAAGCATTGAGGTCAGCACTGTGATGCGCCCTGGTGGTGCAGTTTCGCGCATGCGAAGTGGGCGGTTTCAGGCTCGGCGAAGTCGCGGCCACGTGTTCGGCAATCTGGCTCCACCATCTGCACCGGGTCTGTCCCGCTGCACCGCTTGTCCTTGATACCCGGTGACCTCCGCGGCCAGCCGGCCGGCGCATCGTGGCGTTATCGAGGACTTCCCATCTTCCTCTGCGTGGGGGGTTGGCAATTACAGTCCTTGACTGATTATGCCAACACGTCCTGATTTATAGAAGCAATTACCGCAAATTATGAAGGAACTTTCTGGTCCGCTCGAGGCACGCTGTTCCCACCTCCAGAAAGCGGCCGCCGCCACACCCATCACCCGTGGGCCAGGCTTCACTCACGACCACGTCTGTTAGCTGATATCAGGTCACTGCGAGCATTTTCCACTAGGAACGCGCTCTCGTCCCAGTTTTGAGACTTGGCAACTCGGCTTCAATAAATCTCCGGTGGGGGCAAAAGGGCTTAAGTCAGTACTTTTTTGTGATATAAGATTTTAATGTCCTCTGATTGAGGTTCTGGATGATACGTACATCTATTATCAGGCAGTACATCTCACTTGACGATATGTGTCGGAGGAAGAACAATATTGTTTGTATACATTTGAAGTCTGACTAGTGTAATACGTAGCTAGTCGGCGATGTATGTAATGGAGCGAGAAAGGACCTGGCCATCCCACCCATTATCTCCTGGCCTAGTTGCCTCATAAGTGGTGCCTTCTTGGTATCACTTGTGAAGTTCAGACATATCTTCGGACAGTTGACTAAATAACAAGATTTTAATTGTATATTCCTTCATTAAACCCGTTTCCTAAAAGAGATCCTAAAACCAGTGAGTTCAACAATAAAGAAAATCATGAAATAACCGAAACATTTCGCTTTTCGAATTTACAGAGTTGTTCAAATCTTCAAAATTCCACCTGTAAATTTTGCATGCAGCGACTGAAGTCCTTTTGCCTGCCCACCAGAGAAATAATAATAATAATAATAATAATAATAATAATAATAATAATAATAATTTAGACTTCGTTGAATTGTCACACGCAGCATGCAATCAGATTGCCGATGTACGGTAGTATAGAGGAGGTGAGCGACCGCCCGGTCTGGTAGTATAAGCAGTTCATGTTAAGAGATGTGACCGGTCCAAATAGATAGAGCAGCTACAGCTAATGTATACTTATGTAAGCACTTGTTTTTGTATTACTGTGGTTGGAATAGTCAAAGCTTAACATTTGTTCAGTCAGACAAGAATTCAATCAAACATACTACAATGAGAATTCTAAATAATTGTCCCTGGAATACCCTTACCCCCGCAGCCAGTCTTGACCCGTTGGGGAACGTGATTGGATGCTGTTAATTATTATGCAGAACATTACGGCAAAATAATGGAGGTAATTGATGCATTGGATAGCATAGACAGTTCCGCTGTTGCAGCTGTAAAATCATTGCCTTCTGAACAGCTATTGGAAGATATTCTGTTCATTAATTCTAATTTTAAAATGTGTCCAAAAGCATCATCCTGTTAGAATCGTCTAAACTACAACTCTCAGAAGCCCTTAATATAGTGGATAAAGTATCACAAACCGTCATCCAAAATAACAATTCACTAATTTCAGAAAAAGTGAAATGTAAGTTGCGAAACATTATTGCTAAAAATTCTGCCTATTCACAACTACGTATTATAAATGATGTACTATCAGGTCACGACAAGACATCTGAAGTAGTTGTACTAAAAAGTAGTGACTTTCCGCTCTTCAAATATGCACCTATTACATCGTGTGATGTTGAACGTACATTTTCCCAATATAAAAACTGTTTAAGTGACCATCGGAGGAGGTTACTTTGCAGTCGCTCAAAATGTACGTAACTCTTCACTGCAATGCACATATTTAAGAATGATGTGAGTATATTACATTAAATTTTTAAGAGTTAATATATCTCACTATAAAATAATTGTGTATTTACATGTTTAGACGTTTCCTACTTCAATGATCATTCATTATATTTCTTGAATGCAGGATACAGGTTTTATTGTAACCGCAGTATACTGCTCAGTGTTTACATCAGAGGCATACTCCATCTTTTGCACGCTCCTTGTCATACAGTCTATACTGCGTGCGTAGTAAACCTTGCGATTCTCGTGGCAATTCCACGAAGTCTAGTAATAATAATAATTTTGATGATAATGATAATAACATAATAATAACTTAATAATAATGATAATAAGAACGCAATATTATTATTATTATTATTATTATTATTATTATTATTATTATTATTATTATTACCGGTATTATATTTCACAGAGGCTATCCAGGTTATATTATAATACAGATTGTAACACAGTTTACTATAGGCCTACATAGGCGTTGAAATTGAGGAATCTTATATGTAAATAGAGTAAAGGTAGGTATTATTGTGATACTAATAATATTATTGATAGTTCTTTTTTAGAATTTTTACAATTTTACTGAGCGAGAGGAAGATCTGTTTTTGCGCCAACATATTAAGGGAATGTTCGTGGACAAGTTGCTGCACAAAACCGGTCCTTCTCTCGCTCAGTAAAATTGTAATAAATGATCAAAATTACTATCATAATATTATTAGTATCACAATACAATTTACCAACCTTTACCCTACTTTCTTTCGTGAGTCTTCGACAGGAAAATTTTTATTGAGAATAATTTTACTTGTTTAGTCAACTGTCCGAAGACAGGTTTGAAGGAGGTAATGGGGTAAAGTGGCCAGTTCCTTTCCCCTTCATTTCATACATCGCTGAATATTTCACTAATCAGACTTAAGATGTATACAGGACCGTATTCAGGGGAGCAAACCCTAAAATTGTTCTAACCTCGTGTATGTGTAATTTAACGCGCAAAACATCGCATTTCTAGATGATCTTTATGTATGTAATTGTATCTTTATGTATGTATGTATGTAATGTATGTATGTATGTATGTATGTATGTATGTATGTATGTATGTATTAGTAGCGGTCGGTGATCCAAATTCTCTGTGAGGCCAGATGCAACTAGTTTAAGTGCCTCCGATATATAATGTTTATTTATGATATTAATTATTAATATCATTGTTGTATTATTATTAATATTATTATTATTATTATTATTATTATTATTAATGAAAATAATAATTTCACTCACCAAATAAGCTGTTATTCTGTTTCAATTGTTTCAGTGTGATGAAGCAACCCATATTATGTGTTGAAATTCCCTTTCTTTCTTTTCTTTTTATTTTTTTCCTTTGACAGCAACAAACAAGGCCAACAGAGAAGTTTATTTTGCACCACATTACCACTTAACCATTTATGTTGCCCATACCAGGATGCAATAGAAACTCGCGTTTTAAGATTATCTGTCAGAAAAATTGTCAGCGATGTCGTAGGTATCTCGGTCGGCTCTCTCTTTATTTAAAAGTTCCTTTCTTTCAATATCATTTCTTCTCGAAAAGGACACTCTAACAATGAATTAACTGAACCAGCATTATTTCTGGCATTTGTTTCTGTTTATATTTTCCCGAAATACATAACAACATTGGCCCAGATTCACTACTGTACTACGAAGTACAATAGTACAACACCCTCGCTTAAGTCATAAACTAAGACATAAGAGGAGAGAATAGTGTGGGTCTCTGCCTGCCAAAGAGCTGGAATGTTTGTTATTTATGGCCTATTTAGGAACCTATTCCCATCCCACTCTACCCTTGAGGCCGGCCCATGGTTGAGAGGAGTGAAACCTGACCAGGCCAGACGAATTGTGCCTCAGTTACAACGTTTAAAGCGCAACGTCAAAAACCCGCGAAGACAAACTAAAATCCAGAAGCAGACCCGGCACGAGCGATCCTGGCCTCATGAACAAATTTTACTGCAAAACAGATCTATATACATCACAAGCTAGACCCGGCACGAGCGATCCTGGCCTCATGAAAAATTTTACTGCAAAACAGATCTATATACATCACAAGCCAGACCCGGCACGAGCCATCCTGGCCTCAGGAACAAATTTTACTGCAAAACAGATCTATCTACATCACAAAGTTTTCAAATGCTTCTACAGCGATATATGCTTCATTCAAATAACTAATGCATTACATAAAAACAAAATTTGATTTCAGTTAAGCCAAGTGACTGAGGCCCGGCCTCACTTGCCTCAGTCAATCAGCCGCCACTGGTATGTATGTATGTATGTATGTATGTATGTATGTATGTATGTATGTATGTATGTATGGTTGTATGTATGTATGTATGGACGTGACCTGTTGGGTACAACTTTAAAAGAGAGAAGAAAAGTGTATTTTCCAACAGCAGGGCAGGACTGTCTGATATGTTGGCCAGGACAGAGAGAGAGAGAGACAGAGAGAGAGAAGCTAGAATTACAGCCCTCACTAGTCAAAGGAAGCGTGGCCTTACACTGGGTGAAGGAAGACCGAAAATAGCTCATCAGAAAGGCCCCGGAAGCACGCGAAAACAAAGACTGTCATTTGTGAACACATTCTACAGCAGCGGTCATCAGCACATTGCAATCTCGGGCTAGCGTCTCTTGCAGCACCAGCGTGCAACCGTGACTACTGGCGGGTATGCTTCCTCTCGCACGGCGGTGCATATTTTGTTACATTCCTTGCACTCTACCCATTTCAGCGAGTGCTGACGACCACTGTTCTACAGTATTTGGAGGATGGAAAAAGCGAAATATAAAAAGGTGGGGTATCATGTAGGTCCGTGGACTATTTATAACAGGACTCACCTGCCTTAGTGCCTTAAAAAAACTTCAAAGGTGTGAAGAGTTGTTTCAATTCAGCAGATTAGACGGTTGGCTGTAAATAACGCAGTAGCTTAAGTATTCGAACGTATTGCATGCCTCATTTGTAAAATTTGGTTTTACGGTAGATCATTTGTGACAGCGACGTGAGATTCGAACTCACGACCAGCGTCCCGCAAGTCAGATCGCGCGGGGACGGCGCGTGGCGGAGAGAAGTTGGACCTCGCGGCGAGAAAGTGGAGAGGGAGTTTGCGCGCGCATCTTCTGCTTGCCAGAGAGGCCGAGAAATCCGTCGAAGTGGAAGAATCGCGAATTCGAACTTTCGAGGCTACGTCGCTGGGTTATAAATTATGGTCGCGAAGGAACGACAGTAGTTTTCAGTTATTCAGTCAGTGAGTAAGCCAGAGCAAGCAAGCCAGACTTGTGTGCCGGAGTTCGACTGACGTCCATCTGCGTCTGCATCCGAAGGCCTGAGTTCGAGGCAGTGGACCGCAGTTGGAGGGACCTGAGTTCGAGTGCAATGGACCGGTTGGGGGACCTGAGTTCGAGTACAGTGAACTGTCTCTGAAGGTCTGTGGTTCGAGATACTGTGAACTCAGTGACTGAGATTAGAAGAACTTAACTGAAACTGATAGTTCTGATTTGTAAATAGTGCTTTGTAAATATTGTTAAGATTAACAGTTCATTGTTGTTCGTACTAGTCCAAGTAAATTGTCATTGTCATCAACGAGTGCTTAACGAATACTTGTTGAGTGAAAATCCAATTGTTGACGAGAGCGTTTAAGGCTTGTAGAAAGGAATTATTGGTGAGGAATAAATTACATTGTTGTTACTAATAAAATTCACAATATGAAGAGTCCACTGCAAGAATGATGGATGTCACTTTCTTGTCGAAAATCAACCAAGACTGTCAATGCATAGCTTAAGACATATAGAATGTACATAGAGAGTTATATGGCATTAACACTGATAGTCATTGTCCAGTAATGATCGGAAAATCACAGTTAAGATTTGAGAGCTAAGCATTTCAAACTTTCGATTGCTGCTCCTGCAAAATGTATTCCAAATGACATCCATCATTCTTGCAGTGGACTCTTCATATTTAGTTTCCACCCGAAACGGTATCACCAAAATCTGTGGTCGTCTCCTTGTTTTCCAGAGCAAAGAAATTGTTATATAATTTTTAAGATTAATTATGAAGAGCGAGGAATAGACGCACGCGACTTGATATTGTTAGGCTGGGCTCTGTGAGCCCCTCGATTCAGTATAAGGCGATGGGTGTGCCAGTCCACCAGTTGACAAATAGTCATCTTCCAGTCGCACCTGCGAGGCCATGAATCATGTCTTCATCAGAGCGCAATAAACAGGCGTTTAAAAAGTGTTGAATGAGTATTAAGAACCTTGATGCAGAGGATTTTCTTCCGCTGCGTTTGAAGCAGTAAGCGGTAACTTCGCTGCTTATGTGTGTAATATAGCCTGTTCTGTTCCCGTTAGCAATGTGTAGCCATACATTCGATAAGGATGTCTGACAAATTCCATACGAAATAAATTATTACGGGAAAGTTGCGCGACTGAGAAATCCTTTTCTGTTGCCATTAATTTACAGTAGACCTAATGTTTTTCCTTTATTTCCACGTTTTAGAACCATATCTATATATATAATTTGAACCGGTAATGGAAATTACGGGAAAACGGCTGAACGGATTTTATTAAATGACCCCTCATTTTGAAGCTTGGAACCCAAAGTTTTTCGGAAAAATAGTAGTTTTCAGTGAAATGTCAATTTTCCTACATAATTTTCCTATTTTCCAAAATCCATCTGTTGTCAGTTTTGAGAACTAATTTTATCGAATCACGGCCGACTTGATTGAATTTCAGAACAAAACATAAACTACAACAAACAATAGGCTATTACACGAAGGCCAAATATTCAAATCTACGAAACTTGAGGTGGTTTGATGACATTATTATCATTAGAAATTAAATATTATTATAGTTAATATCATGATGCATCTATTTTTCATTAATTGTACATAATATTGATGCTATAATGACATGAAAGTGAAACGTTTTGAGGTTATGTAAGTAAATGTAGAGAATATCTTAATTTAGATCTTCATTTCTATAATTTACTGAGTGGCTTATACATTACAAAACTTAAGTAAGATAATAATATTGTTTTAAAAATCAAATATTTTTATACTTATTAGCCCAGTGGGGTTGGGTCTTTTCATATACTTAATGGCGGTGTAGTGTAGATATTGATATGTGTCATTGTCTTAGTATTGGCTCGAAGAGCGCAAAAATTACAGTTCCTAAGGAAAGATAAAAAGGTATTACTTACTGATAAAATAAGAGGCCTAGAAAATTTTGTAGTCTCCAGATCATTTCAGCAAGATCTCTTAGTAGGATAAAATGATTTTACGCTCTACATTTCAAGTTCTTACATGTTTATACGAAAATGCTATTGTTCGAAAGCTTAGCAAACGTGACATTTTTTTAACTTTTGCCTACAATCCACAATGACCTGAAATAGCTACTGCTATCGTCCTGACATTGATACTGCGTTTTCGCGTTGAAACTCAAAAACTGAAGTTGGATAGGTTCAAGAGAAAGTATTTGGCCTAAAAATCCATTCAGCGGGAGTATGTTTAATTTTTATGGAAGAAAATAACTATTAAAAAGACAAGTATTCTTCATTGAAAATAAATCTGAAAAATTTTTATTCGAACGTCTAACGAACTTAGTTTGCAGCATTTGCTGCACAAGCCACTAGTATATATATAATTTGAACTAGTAATGGAAATTACGGGAAAACGGCTGGATGGATTTTATTAAATGACCCTCATTTTGAAGCTTGGAACTCAAAGTTTTTCCGAAAAATAGTAGTTTTTAGTGAAATGTCAATTTTTAAACATAATTTTCCTATTTTCCAAAATCCACCTGTCGTCAGTTTTGAGAACTAGCTAATAGCATTCACGGCCGACTTGATATTCCCTTCGCTTTTTTGTAAAGGAGAGACGAGCATCAAGTCGGCAGTGTTGCGAAACAAAACACACACTACAGTAAACAATATTACACGAAGGCTATGCAAGAATGCTGACATATTTAGAGCTCAAATTAAATTGGTTATTAAAAAACTTAACTTACTAAAAATAATTTACAGGTTCGATTCTGTGGTGTGTAATTTTCTGGGTACAATTGTGTATTGGATATTAAAACTACAAAACTTGAGGTGGTTTGATGACATTATTACCATTAGAAATGAAATATTATTGTAGTTAATGCCATGATGTGACTTATTTGTCATTAATTATACATATTAATGCTATATTGATGATATGAAAATGAAAGGTTTGGGGTTATATAAGTAGATGTAGAGAATAACTTAAATTAGATTATGATTTCTATATTTTACTGAGTGGCGGCTATATAGTATATATAGTATATGTTACTGAAAGCTATAAAACTTACGTAAGATAATAATAATATTAAAAATAAAATATTTGTATAATTATTAATCAAGTGGGGTTGGGTCTTTTTCATATATTTAATGGCGGTGTGGTGTAGATATTTATATGCGTGGTTCTCTTCAGTATTGGTTCGAGAGAGAGTATCTTTCATTATTATGGAAGCAAATAACTTTCCGAATGTCTGGTATTCTTCATTGAAAATAAATCTGAAAAATGTTTATATGAACGCCTAATGAACTTAGTTTGCAGCATTTTCTGCACAAGCCACTAGTCATAATATATTTTACAATGGTGTTGTATTTTAATTTAATTCAATTTCTTAAGCCATTAAACATACAGTGATAGGCTTCTTCACAATACAGAAGGGGGGGAAGAAAAGATATATTTGAAAATACACATATAATTCTGTAGTGCTCGGGAAAAATGGCACAAGTCAAAAATGTTAATTTTACAGGAGAAGAAAAAAAACTGTCTTCACACTGGTTTATGTCGTTTTGATTTTCTTCTGTATGAATTATTGTAATGGGAGAAATATTATACTTATGTCTCTTTTCCCAAGCGAGCAGATGTTCCGTAAGTTGTCAATAAATTATTAAAAAATGTTTGTGGAAACTGACTTGTGCCACTTTTCCCAAGCACTGCGGAATTATATGTGTATTTTCAAATGTAAATGTATCATCTTAGCTAGAATGGTTTTCTCATTGCCTGTGTGGTAAAATGTGGTGGCTCCCGAAAATAAAGAGGCAGGCTCTTGAAAATGTTTAGCTGTGTCTAACTGTGGTAAAAATGATCTTTTATTGCATATAAGCTGCCTTTAAATAAATAATTCTTCATTGTTATTAAATTCAATTGGTATTTTGTACATGAGTACACTTACTATTATTGTTGTTCACCGACTTACAAACACAGGTACACAAATAGATGTGAACACAGTACCGAAGCGCGCGGGGAGAGACCACAGATTACACACTATTGACTGGCAACTTGCTCTCCGTACGAAGCGAAACTAGTATGATCGACGTGCACCTAACTTATATTTAAAGCAACCCAACGCAGCACTCTATTAATAACACGATTGAAATAAAGGTGGTCTCGTTCGGCCGGGTATACCTTATTTTATTTCAAGGAGTGCAGTTCGGTGGCTCCTTTGAACACCCACTTACAGATTTATGACTTCCTACACAAACAACTCTGACAATTCCATCCTGTCCCCTCGTCCCAACATTGCACAGTTGCCATAATCCTGGTGACCTTCGAAATTTTGCAGTGAAACAGACGGGATTCTTGAAATTCGGAAAAGATGCGGCAACTCTGCCTCCACGTGGATTTGACGGGCACCTGTCAATTCTTCTGAACGAGGGTTGTGATTGGTTACTAACAAGAGAAGACAAGATTTCCGTCACAGTAAGGAAGACATTTATTTATGACAACCAATTAGTAGTGGGCAGTAGAAGGTCTGTCGGCAAAGTCCTTTCTGTGAAACTGCACTCCATGAAAAAAAAATAAAGTATATACGACTACGATGCGAGCATGACCTTGAGTTGGCTCCGCTCATGCGCGAGGCGCGGGTGGGGGCCTGCGAGGATTGGTGGCCATTTTGGGCGTGGGCGAAAATTTCGGGGCAGTATATCTCGTGACTCCGATGTGCTAGCGCACTGATTTTGGTGTCAATCGAAAGATCTCGTCCGTAACTTACTTTCTTGCTGCTCTAAAGGAGTATAACTAGGTGCGTTTGAATATACTGTGAAAACCATACAATTTGGTATGGGGCTCATTTCTACAGCGTTTCCACATCGTGGCTTCCCCTTGTAAGACGAAACCTGTAGGTGTGAACTTGAATTTAGTGTCTTTATCCGTGTGTTTGAGGTTTAATATGACTGAAGCTTCGGAATTCAATTCAGAGCTTCCATCATCTGCTCTGTGTCACCAAAGACTGTGCTTTGTGTTGATGCAACTGTTTCCCACGATGCTAAATAAATATTGTTATGGCCGTTCTGGAAAGGTGAGTGATTTCAGTTTCCTAGAACAGGTAATTCTGCACACAACAAAGACTTGAATACCTCGTTACTTAGGCAACCAACCAAATTACGATAAGAGACGCAACATTTCGCACAAAGGTTTAAAAAAAAAGGGAAGGTAATTAAAATGTATTATTTTAAGCCCAGATATGCACAGCGCGGTATTCAAGGAAGTGGAACGCCTATTGGACGGCAGCCTTGGAAATCTCTCAGGTCAGTGGATGCAGTTCCGGTCATGACACAGGATGTTCCGTGGCTTGTCGATCATATCGATGGGAACACTCATTACCATAGCATTTCATTCACTCTGTATGACATGCGCAGTGACCTGGAAATCCGGTACTTAAAGACGCTTACGAGATGTGTATCAATTAATCGTATCGTAACATAAGTGTTGGCCCGCGGACCGGTGGGCGTGGCTTCACGACGCGATCGAACCGGTTAAGTAATTGGTGCTCCTCTTCTGCGAACCCGAGTGAAACCCGTTCTGCATGACTCTTGGACCAATGTATTGTTAATCAGTAACAACTGTACATTTCACTTGTTTTCTTAGTCTTCCCGTGCTGTTATCCATTTTATTCTTACGTGATCTCTACTTCCCAGTCCTCCTCTGCTCCTTTCGTACTTGTCTTTTCCCTCCTTCCTATCGTAATGTTTCTTTTCATCTTCCCTTTATCTTTCCTAGTCTTCACATTCTTTCATTCGTTTTCTATTCTCTTTTCATTTTCCCCTCATTCGTCATCCACATTATCTTCGCCTCCATTCATCTTCTCTCCTCTCCCCTTTAATTTTCTCTCCCTCCTTTTTCATCTTCCCTCTTTTCACTCCTCTTCCATTTTGTATTTTTCGCCTTTAATTTCGTCTTTTTTTTCCTTCTGTTTTCTCCCCTTCCCTTCCTTTTTCTCTCTTTCCCTTTCAATTTTCTCCGTCTCTTGCAATCTTCTTTCCCTTCCCCCCACTCTATTCCTCTCCTCCATTTTTATTACTCGCATTCCATTTTCTCACTTTCCCCTTCTATTTTTTTCACCTTACTCTTCTATTTTGTCTCTTTCCCCTCTCTATTTTTCCTTTTAATTTTCTATCTTCTTTCCCTTCCTGCCTGTTTTATCTCCCTTCCCTTTAATTTGATCCCTTTCGCCCTCCTTTTTGTCTACATCTTTCTTTTTTGTCTACATCGCCTTCAATTTTGTCTATATCGCCTACCATTTTGTCCACTTCTTTTTTTGTCTCCATCGCTTCTATTTTGCCACCCTGGTCTTGTTCACTTTTTTGTCTCCATCCCTTTCCGTTTTGTCTCCTTGTCTTTTTTTGTCTACTTTTATTTTGTCTCCATCGCTTTATTTTATCTACCTTGGCTTCCATTTTATCTACATCGTCTTCCTTTCGTCTCCATCGCTTCTATTTTGCCACCCTGGTCTTGTTCGTCGACTTCCATTTTGTCTCCATCGCTTTCCGTTTTGTCTCCCTTGTCTTCCATTTTGTCTATATCGCCTTCCATTTTGTCTCCATCGCTTTACATTTTGTCTCCCTTGGCCTTTTATCTACATTTCCTTTCGTCTCCATCGCTTCTATTTTGCCACCGGTCTTGTTCGTCGACTTCATTTTGTCTCCATCGCTTTACATTTTGTCTCCCTTGTCTTCCTTTTTGTCTATATCGCCTTCCATTTTGTCTATATCGCCTTCCTTTTTCTCTACATCGCCTTCCATTAGGCTATGTTTACATCGTGTTCCTTTTTGTCTACACCGCCTTTCAGTTTGTCTACATCGTCTTCCATTTTGTCTGCATCACCTTCCATTTTCTCTCTCTCGTCTTCCTTTTTTATCTCCACCGCCTTCCATTTTGCCTCCCTCGTCTTTCTTTTTGTCTACATCGCCTTCCATGTCGCCTACCATTTTGTTTTCCTCGTCTTCCTTTTTTGTCCTTTCTTCAGTTTCATCTCTCTCCTCTCATTTTCTTGGTCTGAGAGACCAGATGTTTCTAATTAAAGATGAAACAAATAGATGTTTCTGGTTAAGGGTTTATTATTATCTGGTATGCTTTGTCTATGGGAAACTTCGAAATTTGTGGAAGGAATAAAATAAAATATACTGCCACAACTATCAGGCCTACTACTACCATCACTACTACTATTTCTTCAAAAAACTGTCATTACATATGTACATAGAAACAATTTTGTTAGTTAGGATTTTTCCGCCTAAAATCTCCATTAATTTTGAACAGGTTTTAAACGGTCATACTTGGCTCTAGAAGTATGAAGAATTCCCTTTAGACCACCTAAGACGCCAATTAATCTCGGAATTTAGTTGCGACATTACTTCTACAACTGTTTTTGCCGTTCACTGAGTTAGCGTGAAATTCGTTGCGTCCGCATTGCGTTGCTATTTTGTTTCACTCTCCGATAGTATCAATCATAGTCAATCACTGGGCGGGATTGGATTGTGCTTTATATTCACTGCTTTCCTAAACTAATTAGTGGAACAAGATCTTGTGACGTATCTGGACGCTTGACGTTTGACGACCCGTTCAAAAGTTGCCTCGGCTGGGACGCTGTTTGAAGACTAATTAACAAGTATTTTGCTGCGGCAGATCGCTAGGCCCGTCTGCGGCCGCCGTGGCACATTTCAACATTATTATGTACCCACCGCGAATATTACATATTAATTTAAAATTTCTTCTAATTGCAGTACTGTAAGGGGCTACATACAGATTAAATAGGCTACATGAAAACTACGTTTTTTTTTTTCTCAAGTCTCCCTTACTTACTTACTTACAAATGGCTTTTAAGGAACCCGAAGGTTCATTGCCGCCCTCACATAAGCCCGCCAGCGGTCCCTATCCTGTGCAAGATTAATCCAGTTTCTATCATCATACCCCACCTCCCTCAAATCCATTTTAATATTATCCTCCCATCTACGTCTCGGCATTCCTAAAGGTCTTTTTCCCTCCAGTCTCCCAACTAACACTCTATATGCATTTCTGGATTCGCCCATACGTGCTACATGCCCTGCCCATCTCAAACGTCTGGATTTAATGTTCCTAATTATGTCAGGTGAAGAATACAATGCGTGTAGTTCTGTGTTGTGTAACTTTCTCCATTCTCCTGTAACTTCATCCCTCTTAGCCCCAAATATTTTCCTAAGCAACTTATTCTCAAACACCCTGAACCTATGTTCCTCTCTCAGAGTGAGAGTCCAAGTTTCACAACCATACAGAAGAACCGGTAATATAACTGTTTTATAAACTCTAACTTTCAGATTTTTGGACAGCAGACTGGATGATAAAGAGCTTCTCAACCGAATAATAACACGCATTTCCCATATTTATTCTGCGTTTAATTTCCTCCCGAGTGTCATTTATATTTGTTACTGTTGCTCCAAGATATTTGAATTTTTCCACCTCTTCGAAGGATAAATCTCAAATTTTTATATTTCCATTTCGTACAATATTCTGGTCACGAGACATAATCATATACTTTGTCTTTTCGGGATTTACTTCCAAACCGATCGCTCTACTTGCTTCAAGTAAAATTTCCGTGTTTTCCTAATCGTTTGTATATTTTCTCCTAACATATTCACGTCATCCGCATAGACAAGAAGCTGATGTAACCCATTCAATTCCAAACCCTGCCTGTTATCCTGAACTTTCCTAATGGCATATTCTAGCGCGAAGTTAAAAAGTAAAGGTGATAGTGCATCTCCCTGCTTTAGCCCGCAGTGAATTGGAAAAGCATAAGATAGAAACTGACCTATACGGACTCTGCTGTATGTTTCACTGAGACACATTTTAATTAATCGAACTAGTTTCTTGGGAATACCAAATTCAATAAGAATATCATATAATATTTCCCTCTTAACCGAGTTACTGAATAATATTTTTTGGTTGGTTATTTAACGACGCTCTATCAACTACTAGGTTATTTATCGTCGATGAGATTGGCGATAGTGAGATGGTATTTGGCGAGATGAGGCCGAGGATTCGCCATAGATTACCTGGCATTCACCTTACGGTTGGGGAAAACCTCGGAAAAATCCAACAAGGTAATCAGCCCAAGCGGGGATTGAACCCGCGCCCAAGCACAACTTCAGACCGGCAGGCAAGCGCCTTAACCGACTGTGCCGCGCCGGTGGCGACTTACTGAATTAAGTTGACTATTTCGTTTATATTACGTCATTTCCATTTTCGACCAATGAAGTGTAATGAAATTTTGAATTCCAACCAATCACAGTCATACATCGCGATAATTTTTGCAGCTCGATTTATCACTATCAATTTATCGCATGGTCTTTCTTTTGTTTAGTCAGTGTCGCCAACTGTTTCCCCTTAAATCGATGAGCATGAATACATTGTACTAAATAAAGTGCAAAATCCTACTTCCACATCTACATCTTCATCTTCTAATTCCATGTCCATCGTATCTAAAGAAAATGAGACTCTTTCATAACAATTGTTCATTTAATTAATGTAGCTATTAATCAGGTTATTTGTAATTATATTAAAAATGTTTAAATTAAATTATGATTTCAGCAGATAATGAAAACGTATTTGTTAAACCTATATTTCGCTTTTCGCAATTGGCATTACTGAATAACATCCAGAGAAATATTCATCTACTTCAACAATGTCTGAATGATTAACAATTAATAATATTTTAAGCCTTTATTTCGCATTTTTTTTTATTCACAAATTGGCAAATCTAGTCTTTCAGAATAACATTTGAATAATTTCAATTTCTTTATTGCAGTAATGATATTCATCTACCGTCTCAACTTTTCCTTTATATCCAAACTGTCTGACGAATAGAGACCCACAACGAGTGCACACATTCTGTGTGACTTGGAATTGTGGTTTTCTGTTAAACAATTATTATGAAAATCTATTTTTCAGGTGAAGCTCCCTGTAAAGCAGATATAAAGGGAAAAGTTGAGAGATATATTAATTACATTTTTATTTTATTCACGAAATAGTCATAATAAATGTCACATTATTATAGAAAATTAACCAGGTTTGTTTTTAAATCTCAGACCTGTCTTCATATTTACAAGATTTTTCACATCTTCACTGTTTGGATTAAAAAATTACCATATTTTAAATTTTCGAAATTTTGACAACTCTTTTTACAACCAATCACCGTTTCCCTCCTAGCTCCCACAAATTTAAAAATATTTTAAATGTCGTTTGTGCGGTGAGTTCCAGAAGGTTGTGACAACAAAGTGAATCAGTACCATTAAATTATTATTTTTCAGTAGGCTATAATTAGTCAGTTAATTTTTTTTCTAATTTTCCCGAAAAATATTCACTCAAAGATGTTTATTTTTATTATGGTGGCATATCTGTACGATTGTAGCTTTGTCGAGCAACGCTCCGTTGTGCGATTTTTGTGGGAAACATGTCTGGCAACAAAGAATATCCATACACAAATGCTGGTCGTGTATGTTCAGCATTGCCTGCAATGTCAAGTTGTCTACAATTGGATGCAAAAGGTCTTTGAAGTGTGGACAAATATCAAGTCGGTCGGCCAGTGGAGATTGCCATTGGCAACTTGATCCGAACAGACAGGATGAAGGGAACGATATACTTACTGGCCCGGATAGTCACAAGTGATGGGTTCATCATTACCAGGCAGAGATACGGTGTGCATCAATGCTCGGATCACTGGTACACTTGTGGAGAAGTTCCTCCATTTTGCAACTGCTTCTTCTTTGTTTCGCTTGTGCGCACATGGATATTACAGCCATCTAGCGGTAATGGCTTCATGCGCCTCATTAAAAAATGCAGGTCGCTACCTCAATTTGTACCGTAACTTATTCGCTGATCTATTGCTAGATCTTGAAAAGGTAAGATCCTGGAAGGTGGAACGAGGAATGTTACCTAATCGATGAAGTGATGATGATGAAAATAAGCAAATTGTATTAGCTTTAGTCAGTTAATGTCAGTAAGATAATTTATTAATCTAATATCGTATCAAACTGAAACGTGCTTGAGGATAATACTGTACATTCAATATGTTCGTCCAGTTAATTTTTTTATTTTTATTTTATTTTATTGGGTTATTTTACGACGTTGTATCAACATCCAGGTTATTTAGCGTCTGAATGAAATGAAGGTGATAATGTCTGTGAAATGAGTCCGGGGTCCAGCACCGAAAGTTACCCAGCATTTGCTCGTATTGGGTTGAGGGAAAACCCCGGAAAAACCTCAACCAGGTAACTTGCCCCGACCGGGATTCGAACCCGGGCCACCTGGTTTCGCGGCCAGACGCGCTGACCGTTACTCCATAGGTGTGGACTCGTCCAGTTAAGGCAATTATTGATTTTGAAACCCAGAAATGTAGTACTCACAAGTACTGATCTAGTTCAATAATTGAGGGGCTTAAAACTAAAGTAAGTGCTTGTTGTGATAGCCCAAAAGGATGTTTCTTTGGGATAAAATCAGGTAAGTGATCACCAGGGAAAGGGATTTGGAGTATTATAAAGAATGGTGAAACGTAGTATAGATATTCGTAGCTCAGTGACTGTCAAGCGAGTGCATGGACGAGTACAGTCCACTTCATACAAACTTACACGCAACGTGCTGTAAACATATTTCAGAATAAACAAATGTTATAATTTAATGACATATAGTGGCCTACATACATAATCTGCATTTAATTTTGAACTACATGTGTTTTTTTCTTGGTAATGCACAAGACACCAATAAACAATATTACAAATATACATAATTAAATATCAATCTCTGCATCCTCGCGTAAAATATTGATGGCTGATAGACAGTTGTTGTCTTCTTATGGAACTCGCCTCTGAATATGTCGAACCAAACGAAATGGCATTTTCAATTAATGCTATGTTTTGTTGATGAAACAATTATTCCTGCTGTGCCTTGTTATAATAAATTGTAAATATCATTTTCAAATTTTCAAAATACAACTTTGCTCTTTTGCAAGGAAGGAAATTTTTTAACATGGAAAAACTCCGCTCTACATCTGCAAAGACAATTTTGGAGAATAAATACTTGAAACAAGATACATCAATTAAATTCACATGGTGAATGACGTCATTGGGACACGTCTTTGTTAGTACATCTGAAATCCGACTAAGAATACTGTACCCATCATTTTTAATCAAAACTCTGTTCATTTTTTCACCAACACGTTTTCCTACTTCACCTTCTACAATAGTCCTCATAATATTTATTTTCTCAACTAGTTCTACTCCTGACTTTTCTAAACGAATAATGGCATCCGGTAAATATAAAAAAAATTGACTTAATATCCGTGACGTCTTTCTCGATTGTTCTATCATTTAGCAGTTCCTGGCGTATTTGAATCGCAGCCGCGTCATTGGGATCGAAAGAATGGACCACTTTCTTCACAGATTGGAAGTGATGTGCGTAATAATTGCAAGCTTCTAACCATGACCTCCAGCTCTTAAGAACTGGACATGGGGGAAGCGACAATTTAGGGAATTGTTTCTGAATTTTAATATTCGATATGCAGCTTTTACAAATATAGGATTTCAATTTTATATTGTTAGTTGGTTTCACTTTCGGCATTGTACCTGCACTTCACTACTCTGAACTGCAAACCTGCACGTTGAAGTTCTTATGCGACAACTGTCCCGTTCACCTGTTGTTGACGTGCAGAGATCTGCGAGTATGTCATGGAGGGGAGTACTTGGTATAAAGGGTTGTAAACAAATGGCTGTGTAGATGCCAATACTAGCTTTTACTACTCCAAATTTCGTTCCCTAGTGATCACACTGTGCAGTGCTGCTATATGGGCATCATTTCACCAGACTAGTGTATAATATTTCATTGCATGTACAACTTTAACTGTAATTTCCTCAAAACTAGGTTTCTGTCACTTACCTGCTTTTTGTTCTAAGCCCCTCAATTGTCATCAAGATGTGATGAATCTGGCTTAGGCATGTCTTCGGTAACGACAAATTGAAAAGTTACTCAAGCAGTAGCAGAATGGAACATTTTACTTTGTATTTGAAATATATTTTTTTTGTGTCTTACAGAATGCATTAACAGCTGTTGTAGATCACTTTCAAAATGGGTTTCGATCCGATTTAGTGGCATGTTTGTTAGTCGCACGCATATGGGACGTCATGTTAACAAAGACCCACAAGCGCCAGAATTAATCATCTGTGGTCATTTAATCTTCCAACTAATCACAGTTAAAAGATCTGTTAGTTTAACGGGAGAGGAAACCATATTAGGAAAGTAACAGATACCGGAGGAGAGGAAGACTTACAAAGCGGAGCAGCTCTTGCTCCCTGAGACTCTCTGGCACATTATGCGACGTTCATGGAACGGTGTGAAGATGGCCAAGTATTAAGCATAAAACGTTTCCAACGTAAATTTCTCCCCGATGGGAGACGATGCAAAAAGGACGAGCCAGTATCTGTCTCAAATACCTGAAATGTTAGTGTTTTGTGTTATAACTCTTGGTATTAACTTCGCTATATATAATCTTCACATTTTTAAAATTAATTTTATGCTCGACCATGCCGAAATGTAGTAATTATACACCTGGTAGCAGATCTATAATGCATGTCATTAAAGTACACTTATTCATTAAAGGTCAGGTCTTTCAGCCAATGACGACTCAGGTTGCAACTGTTCAGCCAATGACAGGTCAGCTTTCTACCGTTATAAAACCGCAAATATCGATTATTCTCGGATATGCAATCGAAAGAGAATTAGCGAAAAGTCACGGAGGCCGGAAATCAAATACTGTCGCAGAAGGTTATGTTCTGTTACTATAATAATTAGCGTTAATTGTAAATAATATTCAAATAAATTCAATTTGTCATCTCGTTTTTCAATGTCTAATTTAATTTCAATGTTATCTCTGTAGGTTCTTATGGCCTAGCAAGGTCAATGTGGACATCTGTTCCTCGGAAAAAATCAATACTTTCGCGTCTGCGCACATCTCACAACATACGGGACATTGCTCCAGGTCAGATACAATAAAATTAATAATATCAAGTTAGAAATATGGTCGAGCATAAAAAGTCGTATGAAACTCGCCTATAATGGTAATTAAGAAGCTCGTATGAAAATTATGAAACTCGCTTGCGCTCGTTTCATAAATATCCATACTCACTTCTTAATTACCTTCATTATAGGCTCGTTGCATAATGTACTATTATGTTACTTTGTCACTTCTGCATTATTTTCACTATTTGTATTCATAACGCTTCTAATTAATTATAGGACTATAATATTCATTGTTGTTACTATGTATGTTAGTTCTTATTATTTTGTTGTATAATTTTCATTATTGTTGCTATTTTGTTCTTATAACTCTTGTTATTACTGCGTAATGTAATCATTATTGTAACTTTTAAACGTTTTAATATTTATTACTTCGTTTTATAATCATTATTGTTACATTTTAACGTTGTAACTCTTCTTAGATTACTTCTTTGTTACATAATCTTTATTTTTGTTACTTCTTAATGTTGCAACTCTTGTTACTATTTTTTAAAATAATCTTCATTATTTTTACCTTTTTAACGTTGTAACTCATTACTTCGGTACATAATCTTCATTATTATTATCGTACTTTTTCAGCGCTATAACCCTTGTTATTAACGTTTGAGATGGGCAGGGCATGTAGCACGTATGGGCGAATCCAGAAATGCATATAGAGTGTTAGTTGGGAGGCCGGAGGGAAAAATACCTTTGGGGAGGCCGAGACGAAGATAATATTAAAATGGATTTGAGGGAGGTGGGATATGATGATAGAGACTGGATTAATCTTGATCAGGATAGGGACCAATGGCGGGCATATGTGACGGCGGCAATGAACCTCCGGGTTCCTTGAATGCCAGTAAGTAATATAATAATAATAATAATAATAATAATAATAATAATAATAATAATAAATGAGACTAAACATCGGGCGATATTATTAGTCTGCTATCGCTGCAACATATCGTTCGTTCTCTAAAGAGTGTATAGATGTGTTGGTCCGTGTACCTGTGTCCGCCGAGGAAAGGAATCGTTTAATTGTCCAGCGCACATTCAACGCAGATTAAAGGCTTAGTGTGTGAATAACGCCGTGTTATCAGTCCACCCGCCATGCATAAACCATGCTTGATAACGCTACATAAAGCCAGCTTATCTGCCGCATACTTCCTAGCGTCTGCATCCGATCGAACGGACCGACCGACCGACCGCATTTGCATAATTCAGCTCAAAAGATGTCATCAAAGTCGGATTTTTGCGTCACACGTCTGTCTGGTTGGACTCGTCGCGCGTTTGACTACGGATTGAACGCACTACAGTTGTAACAATTGCGACGTGGGGAACAAGTTCTTTTCCATGTTATTCTCCGGGGGCTTGCAGTTTTAATAAGTACGAGTCTGCCCGACCATCAGCGGACACGTTGCTTCAATTCCGCACAAATCTTTGGGCATAATTTCTTGGAATTTCTGGATTTATGCAGCTGTTGTCAGTTTTCAGTCAACATCAGGATTCCATCGCCTCTGAGTAACCTTTCTAGCGGACACTGCAAAATGTATTACGGCTAAAAATGTGAGTCATTTCGTAAAATTTTCGTGATTAGCTATTGCTTTTTACTATGTAATGTCATACACTCATACACAATCTTAATTAGCAATAATCTCATACACGGCATTGTATTTGCAACATTCTTGGCGAAATAAAGTTTAAATATAATAATAATAATAATTTTAATAATAATATTTATTTATTTTTAAATATTAACGTGCAAAATAACAGCACAAAGCCAATTACAGTCTAGCACAAAATAAAAAACAATACAAAACAGAACAAATGATTATGAGAATGAATGACAGAAATGACAGTGAGATGAAATACAATCAATATAATAGTCAACATTAATCATTTACCAAATGCAACAAAATAAATAGCAATATCTAACAAATAATAAAATATATTAAATAACAAGTAAGGATACGAGTATATTATCATGCATAAGTAAAATGAAATCAGATCAATAATAATAATAATAATAATAATAATAATAATAATAATAATAATAATAATAATAATAATAATAATACTTTTTTCCCGGGAAAAAACAGATGTAATTTTGAATATTTTTATGTGCTTATTAATATAATAATAATGATAATGATAATAATAATACATTTTCCCGGGAAAAAAAGATGTAAATATTTTATGATAATATAAGAATAATAATAATGATGATAATAATAATAATAATAATAATAATAATAATACACTTTTCCCGGAAAAAAGATGTAATTTTGAATATTTTTATGTGCTTATTAATATAATAATAATGATAATGATAATGATAATGATTTTCCCGAAAAAAAGATGATTTTGAATATTTTTATAATAATATAATAATAAATATGATGATAATAATAATAATAATAATAATAATAATAATACACTTTTCCTGGGAAAAACAGATGCCATTTTTTTTTTATTTTTTATTAATATAATAATAATGATAATGATGATAATAATAATAATAATAATAATAATAATAATAATAATAATAATAATACACTTTTCCCGGAAAAAACAGATGTAATTTTGAATATTTTTATGTGCTTATTAATATAATAATGATAATAATAATAATAATAATAATAATAATAATAATAATAATAATAATAAACTTTTCCCGGAAAAAACAGATGTAATTTTGAATATTTGTATGTGCTTATTAATATAATAATAATGATAATAATAATAATAATAATAATAATAAACTTTTCCCGGAAAAAACAGATGTAATTTTGAATATTTTTATGTGCTTATTAATATAATGATAACAATAATAAATAATGATAATAATAATAATAATAATAATAATAATAATAATAATAATAATAATACACTTTTCCCGGAAAAACAGATGTAATTTTGAATATTTTTCAATTTTTTAAGATAATATTCCAATAATAATAATAATAATAATAATAATAATAATAACTTTTCCCGGAAAAACCAGATGCCATTTTTTTCATTTTTGTATTAATAATAATAATAATAATAATAATAATAATAATAATAATAATAAAATGTAGATCTCGTTAATCCGAACTAATTGGGACCAAGATCTATTCGGATTCAAGATCTTCGGATTAACCTAAATATTTCCTGTAATGCAATGCATGCTATTCACGAGCGTTGAGAGACGGTGATGGGGTGGTGGGAGTACCCTGTTGCTATTTTTAGAACCACAACCAACAGGTTCACTTCATTACAACAGAAAATTACTGATTTATGAGCATGACAGATGTGTGAATTATGAACAGAAAACAATAATTGTTGTAAGTACCCTTGAATGCGCCATTTTCATAATTTTTTAAAGTGAAAGAAATTGAGTGAACTTATACATTTTTTTCTTTTCAATACTTTGCACTATTGCAATAAATTAATTTTTTTTTCTTAAAATAATTTTGTTCAATTAACCAGTTTTCGAATTAGAGACTTCTACTTAAAAATAATGACACACTTTCCATGGAAAAACCAGACATCATTTTTTTATTTTGTGATTTTAATAATAATGAATAATAATAATAAATAATAATAATAATAATAATAATAATAATAATAATACTCTTTGTAAATCAGCTTTCTTTTATTTAACTCAATTTATACAAGAGTCGTTGAATAAAAAAGTAGGATAGAACATGTCCGTATTTTTAATTTCAAGAAAACGACATTTTAGTTAATCAGCTGGTTTATTTTACACATAATCAATGGTATAGACTACATACAAACGTTACTAAATTGCCTTTGTATCTACACCTTGAAAATGTGCAAAATAAACCCGTCAATGAACTTAAATGCCGTTTTCTTGGAATACGAAATCTGGACATGGTTCATTTTTTTACTCAAAGACTGAAAGGTTCTATAGGTCATTAAGGAAAGTAACAGAATTCCAAAGTAATATGTGTCCCTATTCTTTAGCAGCTAACATCTTCGGAAGTAATATACTGTATTTCTTAAAAAATAATTTTAAAAAGTGCCCTTCTTTGTTTTTGTCGCAGAAATTAATATTTTTCGCAGAAACAGCCAATGCTCGCGAATATTGGCGGCTGATTTCCTGTAATAAATCAGTGACATTTACGATGAAATCTGCATTAATCTTCTTGGTGCATCTGTCTGTCATATTTCACATTTATCGCTAATAACAAAAAATTATTGCTCTGCTTAGCCTAAAGGTTTGTGATAAACTGACGTTGCAGAATGGCAGGACTCACGCGATGTGTTTCATCTCCGCTATAATTTTCGTTTCCACACCTACATCATCGTTGTGTCATATTCTTATCATTTCATTGTATGAGATTTAACAGCTACAAAACTGCAGTATGGTAGGATCGCTCCGAGTAATCCAGATTTCTGGCAGATTCTGTGGTTCGTGAATCCGATGCTGAGAAATAGACCATCCTGCGTCAGTCTCGACTGAGCCAGGTCTTATCCCCAAACGAGTACCTTGATATACCTGTTTTGGTTTATCTTGTCTCAGTAGTAATAAAAACCAAGTCCCTTCAAATGAGGGTGGAGATTATAGGAGGGTTGTAAATTTTCAGGATTCCTTTCAAAACCTTGTTATTGTACAGGCTGTCTCGGAACTCCCTTCAAATGTTTCTTGAAAGACAAACTCAGTGACGGAACTTTCTTGAAAGACAAACTCAGTGACAGTACGAAAAGAGATATTTTGTTATTTTATTTTGTGCTACAGAATGTATCAACTAATCCCTTCCGCCACTGGATGGACGGACGGCATCGCTCCACTCCCCCCATCGCCATAACAATACAGACGAAGTAAGACATATCTCCTTTCTCTCTCTTTTCACAGTCAGACAAGATTCACCCCACATGCTTTAGCTCTATGTATTTTTTAGTATTGCAGACGATTAATTATTTGAAATGGAGGTGGAGGGTATTTGTGGAATGACGGAAGGAAGCGGGAGTATGCCGAGAAAACTTCTCTTCAATGTCTACATTGTTCACCACAAATCTAATCATGAGCTGACTGGAAATCGAACCTGGGCCGTCAGGATAAAAAAACCACCGCTCTAGCGTTCAGTTATAAACGTGGCCAGAGACGAAAGAAGTATGACGAATGAAGCTATGGTCAAATGAAAATAGTAAGGAAAATGGAATACCATAAATTCTGACAGGAGTTTGTATGGATAGAACTCTAATAGTCTTTCAGCTGATTTATGCGTTGTTAGTTCGGTGGCCGCTTGTTATTAAAGCGAATATTTCTGTGTTTCTAATTACTATTAACTTTTGTACATTATTTCATCAAATATTAAGTAATACTCTCATATTTCGTACTTCTGCTTTCATTTCCCCTCCCTCGATCCTTGTTCTGTGAATTGTTCTGGTTCGTATTTCTGTTTCGCCATATTCCAAAGCGTAGATGAGTAAGAAACGCGCAGAGAGAGATGGAAACGGAGAAGAGAAAGAGAGAGAGAGAGAGAGAGAGAGAGAGATTTTTCCGGAAACCCGGCACGAAAATGAAAAGCACAATTAAGACCGTCCGCTCCCTTCTCTCCTCTCCACTTCCTTTTGAGACGATGGGTGCGTTCGAATGTCTGTCCTGTCTTAATTTACAGCTACGAACTCAGACGATCTGGTCATATCGTAAAGTTTCGAGTCTTATACTCTGTCCAGCGAAAGAATGAAGTGATCTAATGCGAAGAATTGCAGTTATGAATAATTGAAAGTGCATAATCCGTTGCTAAGGCTGGTATTACACAATCAAAATTCTTTGCAAAGAATATGATAAAATATTTTGTGCGAGATCGTGCGTATTTGCTTGTTTTCCGCGGTACGTGTGAAATACCACATTCAGTATTCCCAACGTAACACACATAACAATTCTCCTCTTCTTACCGCTTAAGTGCGACATTCATTTTACTGCTTTAGGCTTTTAACATATTATTTTTAGAGACGTTTAACATAGTAATAATTATAAATTGGAAACTTACCACTGCAATTTCACCTTAATTGCAATGTTAATTATTGTTTTTAAATATTTGCAAAAATTAAGTAAAGTCTACTACTCCACGAAACTTATTGCATTCCTGATACAAGTAACATTAAGGAAGCCGTGAAAAAATCAACAAGATTCCAGATGCGGATGTCATTACTGCAGTATGTTATATAAAGAATATTCTTAAAATATTAAAATGAAAAATAAATCATTACATAACCTTACCGTTTGTTTTAAGTTCGCATTTATAGACTGGGGGAGAAGACAGACGTATATCACGGCCTGCTGGAGTATAGTAAACACAGAAAACATTTTATAGCAACAATGTTGAAGAAAGATATTTTGGTTTTCCGAAGTTGCCGTCATTAGTCAGAAACCAACATGGAGATTTCAATGCAACTAATTAGAAATTCGTCTTTCAGGTATGTAATAAACGATCTTCGCAAAAAAATAATGTACGATACACGAGCGGTATGTTTGTTTTCATGTTCTCGGAAATTAAAAAAGCTCAAGTACGTTTCGCTTTTTCAATCTTTTCCTCGAACATGAAAACGTCAACATACCGCTCTTGTAACGTATATTACTATTATCAAAGATCTGTGACGAAAGGTAATATTTTGAGTTTATTACACTACGAGTATTGAGAGAGAGACTATGTATATTTAACGATGCTCGCAACTGCAGAGGTTATATCAGCGTCGCCAGTGTGCCGGAATTTTGTCCCGGAGGAGTTCTTTTACATGCTAGTAAATCTGCTGATATGAGCCTGTCGCATTTACGCACACTTAAATACCATCGACCTGGCCCAGGATCGAACCCGTAACCTCGGGCACAGAAGGCCAGCACTATACAGACTGCGTCACCCAGGGCCAACTCTACGAGTAGGGCTATATAAAATATTTTATCAAAGATAAACTAAAATTAAGGCACAAGAACCACCAACCTCCATTTATAGTTAACATAATAATAGTAATTTATAGTATAAGAGTGTAAAATTAGATTTTATGCTCGACCATGCCGAAATGTAGTAATTATACACCTGGTAGCAGTCCTTTAATGCATGTCATTAAAGTACACCTACTCATTAAGTACAAGTGTTTAGCCAATGACAAGTCAGCTTACAGATGTTCAGCCAATGACAAGTCAGCTTTGTACCGTTATAAAACCGCAAGTATCGATTATTCTCGGATATGCAATCGAAAGAGAATTAGCGAAAAGTCACGGAGGCTGGAAATCCAATACTGTCGCAGAAGGTTATGTTCTGTTACTATAATAATTAGCGTTAATTGTAAATAATATTCAAATAAATTCAATTTGTCAACTCCTTTTTCAATGTCTAATTTAATTTCAATGTTATATCAAAGTTAATATTTAGTTTACTCTGTAGATTCTTATACAAGGTCAATGAGGACATCTGTTCCTCGGAAAAATCAATACTTTCGCGTCTGCGTGCATCTCACAATTTACGAGGTATTGCTCAAGGTCAGTTAGATACAAATAAAATTAATAATTTTAAGTTAGAAATATGGTCGAGCATAAAAGTCGTATGAAACTCGCCTATAATGGAAATTAAGAAGCTCGTATGAAAATTATGAAACTCGCTTGCGCTCGTTTCATAAACATCCATACTCGCGTCTTAATTACTACCATTATAGGCTCGTTGCATAATGTACTATTATGCCTCGGGCGATAATTTCCACGAGCGCATAAAATTTGTTAACTCTCGTGTGCTTTACAATATTTTATCCATTACTTGTATCTAATTTTCACTTTAAATCGTACGCCTTTTCGTTGTAATGTGTTCTTTGTGAAAAAAGTATAAATGAATGAATGTAGCCTATGCATTTTATGGTTGCTAATGTCTTGGTTGTCATGGAAAAAGTTTTAATTTACAGCAATGAATTAAAAACTTTTAAGTCAGTGCTGTAAATAAAGTCATTGTTGAGGTTGCTAAGGAAGATGAAATTTAATAAACATCAGTTTAGG
This sequence comes from Periplaneta americana, assembly GCA_025594305.2. Taxonomy (NCBI): domain Eukaryota; kingdom Metazoa; phylum Arthropoda; class Insecta; order Blattodea; family Blattidae; genus Periplaneta; species Periplaneta americana. The sequence goes on from JAJSOF020000015.1 coordinate 153,540,754, forward strand.
TACCAGTTATGGATAAAATATTTTTTATCACAGATAGGTATGCAAAAATGAATGATGAACAGTAGGGCTATTATGCGTATTTAGCTACAATTAGTTCAGAATATTACAAAATGCATATTGATGAAAAAGAAACAGAAAACGAAAAGTCTGTGGGTTAAACTATGGATTGCAAAACATGACAAGAAAAGTAAACAATTTAATAATCGAAGCGCACTAAACAAAAGGTACAATGCGAGGACTTGAAATTATATAAATTATTTGAAAATGGATAAAGATAATTTTCAGTTTCTCTAGACATGTGCATCACTCCTGTTCCAGTTTTTGTAGTCCGTGTTTTGTGTTGTATAACTAGAGGGCGTATTTTAGCATATTTTCTTGTTTTATTCTTCAATTGCAAATCATATGCTACCATTATATGAATGCACTTAAAGTTATTTGTAACCAAAGATCAAAATTTTATAGTACATATTTAAGGGATTAATGCATATCAGCTTTCAGCGCATATAAAAGCTTATTTTGTTGTTCTTTAGCAATATGGTGTTTAATCCAAGAATCAGAATACGAAATATCGAAAATATGGAGACAGAAGAAACGCGGGAAGCGGAATTCTCGTCACCAGAACTCTCGTCATTGTATCACCTAGTCACTGCAGTTTTGGTCACCCGATAATTTGGTCACCAGTACACATTTTGTTAAAAATAATATATTTTGACTAGTAAAATATCCATAGGTACACTGTATAAAATGTTATGTGATTAACATTTGAAAATTACCACACTGCATAAAATGTTACAGGATTTATATTTCAAAATTATCACCCAAACTGTGTCCGATGGCTTTGAGGTACGTAAGAACATCACCATCTTCTTTATAATCAGGCTATCGTTCTCGATCCTGCTAATCCTTCTAAATCCTCCACTTTCTTTTTTACGAGGTGGGAAGTGACCTTCTTTTACCCACTCCTTGATATGTTTGTGAATCCTTCCAACTTCACTTCAAAATAACCCTAGGAAATGGTATAACGACGGATGAGACTTTCGTCCGATATTTTGGTCACCCCATTTTCTTAAAAATAATAATTTATTTTAATAATATAATAAGTAAAAATGCGCTCGAAAGAGCATTGATAATACACATTATTGTTTTATCAAGTCGTTCAACGACAACGTCCATCTTCTACACTGTTTGAAGTGATATCTGCCGCACTTTTTTTTTTTTGTTCACATAACTTGCATTCACACGAGTCACTCGGTTGGTGGAACTTCACTGTCTTGCACAATTTATGGTGGAAACCGTGCGTGGCCAAACCTATAATAGCATGATAATAATTTATTTTGACAAGTAAAATATCCATAGGTACACTGTATAAAATGTTATATGATTAACAGACATCGGATTCTAGGGCAAATGCCTATTTTGTTTCTTTAGGAGAAAAGTAAAAATAATTATTAATATTTATGTTTCATGGAAATTGAAAGGTATTCAAAGAGTTTTATAGTGCCCTAAAATGCCCTAAAACGGTTATTAGAGCCTAATTTGTTAATATTCGCCTAAAAATGCCTAACTCACTGTAAAGTTTCGCATTTTACTCTTACTTTTATAATTTATACATGCATTCACTGCGAAATTTAAGGCATTTAAAAATGGAAAGTTTGCTTCACACCGGCCATGAAACCATTGATAAAGGAAACAAAATGTTTTGAATCTCACGACACTCGCAATAGATTTCACCGAATTTAACATGTTTGGAGGCATAAATGCCGACAAAGAACCAACCTTAGTTTTGAAGCAGGCAATAATCACAACATGTGCTGCTACCGATTCAGAGATATACTATACTATAAAAATGACTGTTTTCGGTCTGAAACCGATTAGCTGTACTGCCCTTCAGAGAGTCATAAAAATCACAATTTTTAGAGAAAGAGTGTTTTTGAAATATTTATGAAAAGTCGTAAAACTACGAATTAGTAGGGTAAACCGTTACAAAATATTTAAAAGAATGGCCCTCCTAGTGTTAATACTACCAGGAAATGCAACAATAAGTGGAACTTTGTATTTTTGTCAATTGAATCTCAATAACAACGGTTCATTTGAATGCTCGTTAACAGTTGCTCTTTCCCTCACCTTATTTGTGTTGAGAAGTTTTGAGCGGTAGGACGTTTTCCTGTGAAGTTTAACGCGATAATGCCGAAAAATATAAGTGCAAAATCTACATTGATCCGGCAATGGCTAACAGAATATTCAGAATTCACTTATGATGGAAAAATAATATTCTGCAAGATTTGTAGCAAACAGGTATGTAACAATAGTTGAAATATATAAATTCTATTAATTTTAATGAGTAGGCCTATAATATTTATACATTGACTGAGCTATCCTGAGGTATAATTCTTTTTAAGACCACTACACTTTAACCTTTTAAATTCCGAACTGGAACTGAATTTCAATAACTTAAAATGAGTAATCTTGATATCAATAATCATTATTTCATTAGTTTCAATATATTAAATTTGTGCAGCTCTGTTTATAAATATAATATAGTATTCTTTTTTAATGTTTAAACATACTTTTTTGTGCGTATTTTAGTGTATAACTAAAAATTTCAGTGAAAGAAATAAGTATGATACCTTGATGTGCCTAAAATGCCTATTTTCATTAAAATAGAGCCTAATTTTACAAATTTTGAGCTTATTTTAGGCGCCTAAAACTGCAAGTTTTAGTGCCTAAAAATCCGATGTCTAATGATTAATATTTGAAAATTGTCACACTGCATTAAATGTTGTATAATTTTATGTTTCAAAATTGCCACCCAAATTGTGTCCAATGGCTCTCAGGTACGTAAGAACATCACGTCCACACTTGTGGGGTAACGGTTAGCGCGTCTAGTGCGAAACTAGGTGGACCGGGTTCGATTCCCGGTCGGGGCAAGTTACCTGGTTGAGGTTTTTTTCGGGATTTTCCTCAACCCAATACGAGTAAATGCTGGGCAACTTTCGGTGTTGAACCCCGGACTCATTTCACTGGCATTATAACCTTCATCTCATTCAGACGCTACATAACCTAAGCTGCTGATAAAGCGTCGTAAAATAACCCACTAAAATAAGAACATCACCATATTCTTTATAATCAGGGTATCGTCCTGTGATCCTGCTAATCCTTGTATCTAAATTCTAAATTTTTCCAATGAAACATTAATGAATTATTAAATGTAATCGGTGACAAGAACAACAGTGACTAAAATGTAATTATATATTATTTTAATGTACCGAAGTACATATGATAGTTCCATGCAGATATTCTGCGTCATCATATGATGAAAGAGTAATGGAACGGAGAAAAAGTCTCTCCGGCTCCGGGATTTGAACCCGGGTTTTCAGCCCTACGTGCTGATGCTTTATCCACTAAGCCACACCGGATACTCTTTCATCATATGATGACGCAGAATATCTGCATGGAAATATCATATATACTTCGGTACATTAAAATAATATATATGATATGCGTAAATCACTTCGTGATTTAAGACGGCGCTTATTCCCTCGGATCCCGGCCAACTAGTCACTCATATCGAGTGCACCTCAGCACATGTGTGGACTTCGGTCCTGCGTTCATAGACATCTATGCCGTAGTGCAGAGGGCGGCCACTAGAGGGAACCCAAGAGTTGGAGCTTAATCTGAGACGATTCTAACCGGCGTCGGAGTTGTATCCGGTGTGGCTTAGTGGATAAAGCGTCAGCACGTAGAGCTGAAAACCCGGGTTCAGATCCCGGCGCCGGAGAGAATTTTCTCCGTTCCATTACTCTTTCATCATATGATGACGCAGAATATCTGCATGGAAATATCATATATACTTCGGTACATTAAAATAATATATATGATATGCGTAAATCACTTCGTGATTTAAGACGGCGCTTATTCCGTCGGATCCCGGCCAACTAGTCACTCATAACGAGTGCACCTCAGCACATGTGTGGACTTCAGTCCTACGTTCATAGACATCTATGACGTAGTGCAGAGGGCGGCCACTAGAGGGAACCTAAGAGTTGGAACTTAATCAGAGACAATTCTGTCCGACGCCGGTGTGGTATCCGGTGTGGCTTAGTGGATAAAGCATCAGCACGTAGAGCTGAAAACCCGGGTTCAGATCCCGGCGCCGGAGAGAATTTTTCTCCGTTCCATTACTCTTTCATCATATGATGACGCAGAATATCTGCATGGAAATATCATATGTACTTCGGTACATTAAAATAATATATATGATATGCGTAAATCATTTCGTGATTTAAGACTGCGCTTATTCCGTCGGATCCCGGCCAACTAATCACTCATAACGAGTGCACCTCAGCACATGTGTGGACTTCGGTCCTACGTTCATAGACATCTATGGCGTAGTGCAGAGGGCGGCCACTAGAGGGAACCCAAGAGTTGGAACTTAATCAGAGACAATTCTGTCCGACGCCGGGGTGGTATCCGGTGTGGCTTAGTGGATAAAGCATCAGCACGTAGAGCTGAAAACCCGGGTTCAAATCCGGCGCCGGAGAGAATTTTTCTCCGTTCCATTACTCTTTCATCATAAAATGTAATTGGTGACCAGAACAGTCGTAATCGGTGACAAGAAGGTATAATGACGACATCTCCGGTGACGGGAATTCCTAGATCCAAGAAACGCAGACAATAGAACATGTTAGAGTCGTTATATTGTATTTATTGCAATCTGACAACATGCAAGCATTGCACTGTTGTCGGCGAATCTTTGTGGACAATTTCCGTGGCAATCAAGAAAGCATTCCATTATGAAATACATTGCTGACTGTGCAAATGTAGAAAATTGTAACGTTATGATGGTGGATGAAAGTTGAGATTAAAAGAACAGCTAAAGAGATAATTAAAACTAGAAGCCGCCTTACGGTTTACGCATACGGTTTTGACATTTGTTACGAGAATGCTGCAATATGATCGGCAAGGAAGTTCCAGGAAGTGTTGATAGACTTCTTAGCGCTCTCTAGACTCGAATTTCGCCGCCTCTAAGTAATGATATAGGCACGATGACGCAATTTTCTGTTTTCCACTTGCCGACATGGAAAATCAGAATATTTCAAATCAGACATATTTCGACAGTGTCTACTGTTCTCCAACCAGGAGATAAACCGTGAAAGGAATGTGCTTACTATTGCGTCATCTATTGGAGCGAAGTAGATAGATAATATTAGAGTTATAACGTCAGTAAAAATCATGCACTCTCCTGCATATGTTATTTCCTGTAAGGAGGGATTAAAAGACCAGGAGATTAACCGTGATATAATTTTGTAACTAGGGTAGTATAAAATGTGTATATATCAGTGTTATGGTTTGTGCTTTGAGAGATAGCCAATAGAGGTACGAGTACCCACGTGTGTGACCTTATGACATCTTATGACATCAACGTTCATTCACAGCATCACCCGGCTTCGTCTCATTCCCAGGAGACTTTCTCGTGGTTGGAGTGTATTGTATTTTAGAACAGTTTAGTCGCAAGAAAATGATTAATTTTGAATTAGTTTTTTAAACGATGCCTAACGAAAAATGTGCCAGAATTGTACTGCATAAGCAGTGGGTTGAAAGACACACAACTTTGAAAAAGATTAACTACCCTATATCGTCAATGTGCCAATGTTAAATTTGCTTATTTAATTATCCATTATCTCAGGAATTGCTCACGGTATCAAACTAAAAATTTTTACAGGATAAATATAGGATGTTTCTAAGAAACTGACGCTGATTTATGAAGAAAATGTGAAAAGAAGTCTGAATCTTTAAAATAATGTTGGCTTTATTTTGTTTTTTTTTTTATGGAAATGTCCCATTTTCTTACGAACTATGAGTGATAAACGAATTATTTTTTTTAAAATTTTATTGGGTTATTTTACGACGCTGTATCAACATCTAGGTTATTTAGCGTCTGGATGATATGAAGGTGATAATGCCGGTGAAATGAGTCCGGGGTCCAGCACCGAAAGTTACCCAGCATTTGCTCGTGTTGGGTTGAGGGAAAACCCCGGAAGAAACCTCAACCAGATAACTTGCCCCGACCGGGATTCGAACCCGGGCCACCTAGTTTCGCAGCCAGACACGCTGACCGTTACTCCACAGGTGTGGACTGATAAACGGATGAACATTTTAAACACAAATCAATAACGGTACATTAATGAATTTAACGCACATTAAGTGGTGTATGTCTATTACTTAGATCACAAAAGAATATTTTACATAAAACTTAACAAAATGAAATAAACATTAAGTAAAAAAATCAAATCTAGTTTTACAATTTGTGGAAACAGGTTCCGTGTTAGAAAACATACAGGAGGTCGCAGGTGAAACCCAGAACGAGAAGCAGCTATCTTTTGGCTTGGTCCCCAGATCTAACCCCTCCTGACTTCTTCGTGTGGGATTTTGTTAAAGATATTTTATTTTAAGAAATTTACTACTGTTGACGGTTTTCCTGTTATAATAAGAATATTAAAACGTCATCAGTTATTAAGTGGAGATTAAATGTCCTATATCGCCTTTGTTAAATTTGTTTATTTAATGACCCATTATCTCACCAATTAATGAAGATACTATATTGCATTTTTTATGAGATAAATATAGCCTACAATCTTTCTAAGCAAACTGATGTAGACTTATCAAGAAACTGTAGATTATACAGGGTGATCCGTTTGGGTATGATAAAAGAAAAACACTGTAAACCATTTACTACTGAACTTTATTTGTTGAAACTTTGTGCATACAACACTGAAAGATGGGAGATTCCTCAGAGCTCAACATGACCCCCATTGCGCACCCTGCACAACTCATAACCGTGATGCAGTTCAGCCCATGTCCGTTGCAACATAAGAGGGGTGAATTTACACAAGTAAGGTCAAATTCAACAGTGTTCATAAATGAGATAGTAAGTATACAGAGAAATAATTTATTACAGTTGTATGAACACTTTAAAAAAAAAAAGTGTTCATACAACTGTAATAAATTATTTCTCTGTATACTTAATAAGAGGGGTGATTTGTTGAAAAACGTGAGTAATTTTTACTCTCAAATCATCAATGTTCCTGGGCTTCAACTATGGCTTAAAACTTTAGGACGAATTATTTCTCAGTACCCTGTTTTAGTTAACATAAGTACGATTAAATTTAAACTGAAAATTAAAGAAATTATGAAGAGAACTTAACATGAGGTTAGATAGTTAATTGGTAAATATTAGTGTTATATTATTATACTTGTAAATATTGGTTATAGCCTAAACATTTTAAATTGTGATTGTTCTTTATCGTATAGGCTCTTGTTTTTGTAATCTGTGCTATTTTATTGCTTATATATTATTAATTTCTTTATTTTGTCTTCTTCTTTCTATTAATATTTGAGGAGAAAAAATTTGCTCTGGCGCCAGGGATCGAACCCGGGTCCTTGGTTCGCACCAAGCGCTCTGACCACTGAGCTACGCCGAATTCAATCCACAGCACCGGACCGAACCCTCCTCCTTCAATGTTTCCCTTTGTGGCCTGACTCCAAGTTAGGCATATATGTTGACGTATATGTCCAATGTCAACTGCCATTATACTAGGAGCGCACTCAGCTGGGTGACTTGTTGGCCGGGATTCCTCAGTTACGTGCACAGTAATTTGTACAGATATATAATAATACTAATAATAATTTATTTAACCTGGCAGAGTTAAGGCCATACGGCCTTCTCTAACACTCAACCAGGAGTAAAGACTGCGTTACAAAAACACTACAAATTTGCAAACTACACTACAATTTTACACACAAAACTGAATAAGATAATAATAATAAAATGTAAACAACAAGTAAGAAGAAATCAGACATAATATATACTTACTTACAAATGGCTTTTAAGGAACCCGAAGGTTCATTGCCGCCCTCACATAAGCCTGCCAGCGGTCCCTATCCTGTGCAAGATTAATCCAGTCTCTATCATCATACCCCACCTCCCTCAAATCCATTTTAATATTATCCTCCCATCTACGTCTCGGCCTCCTTAAAGGGTTTTTTTCCTCCGGCCTCCCAACTAACACTCTATATGCATTTCTGGATTCGCCCATACGTGCTACATGCCCTGCCCATCTCAAACGTCTGGATTTTAAGTTCCTAATTATGTCAGGTGAAGAATACAATGCGTGCAGTTCTGTGTTGTGTAACTTTCTCCATTCACCTGTAACTTCATCCCGCTTAGCCCCAAATATTTTCCTAAGCACCTTATTCTCAAACACCCTTATCAGACAGACATAATATATAACACACAGAAAGAAAGGAAAAAAGCATAATAAAATGTGAACAGTAGGTCAAAATAAATGAGACATACAAATTATAAAAAAATAAGACAGTTAATAATAATAGTCATAATCATAATAATAATAATAATAATAATAATAATAATAATAATAATAATAATGATGATAAAAAATAATAATATGCACTGCAGCTATGAGAATATTATAGATTTATTAATTTGTCCTACAGAATAATGTCTGTAATATTGACAATTAATATTTGAGGAGAAAAATTCGCTCCGGCGCCGGGGTCGAACCCGGGTCCTTGGTTCTACGTACCAAGCGCTCTGACCACTGAGCTACGCCGAATTCAATCCACAGCACCAGACCGAATCCTCTTCCTTCAATGTTTCCTTTGTGGCCTGATTCCAAGTTCGGCATAAATGTTGACGTATATATCAATGTCAACCGCCAGCGGTCCCTATCCTGTGCAACATTAATCCAGTCTCTATCATCATACCCCACCTGCCTCAAATCCATTTTAATATTATCCTCCCATCTACGTATCGGCCTCCCTAAAGGTCTTTTTCCCTCCGGCCTCCCAACTAACACTCTATATGCATTTCTGGATTCGCCCATACGTGCTACATGCCCTGCCCATCTCAAACGTCTGGATTTTAACTTCCTAATTATGTCAGGTGAAGAATACAATGCGTGCAGTTCTGTGTTGTGTAACTTTCTCCATTCTCCTGTAACTTCATCCCGCTTAGCCCCAAATAATTTCCTAAGCACCTTATTCTCAAACACCCTTATCAGACAGACATAATATATAACATAGAGAAAGAAAGGAAAAAGCATAATAAAATGTGAACAGTAGGAAAAAAATAAATGAGGCATACAAATTATAAAAAAATAAGACAAAATAAAATTCATAATAATAGTAATAATAATAATAATCATAATAATAATGATAAAAATAAGAATATGCACTGCAGCTATGAGAATATTATAGATTTATTAATTTGTCCTACAGAATAATGTCTGTAATATTGACAATTAATATTTGAGGAGAAAAATTCGCTCCGGCGCCGGGGTCGAACCCGGGTCCTTGGTTCTACGTACCAAGCGCTCTGACCACTGAGCTACGCCGAATTCAATCCACAGCACCAGACCGAATCCTCTTCCTTCAATGTTTCCCTTTGTGGCCTGACTCCAAGTTCGGCATATATGTTGACGTATATATCCAATGTCAACTGTCATTAATTGTCAATATTACAGATATTATCCTGTAGGAGAAATTAATAAATCTATAATCTTCTTCTTTCTGCTTATCTAAAGATCAGTTTACTCCCGACCACGAGCGTTTGCACATACGGGGGTAAATTCCTTCTGTTTTATGTACATCGTAGTTCATTAATGTACTCGTATCTTTTTTTAAATTTAAATAATGTAGTCTAGCTAATAAATAAATATTTCGAACATTTCTGCATTGTTTTTTTGTGAAATCTTGTATTCCTCGTCCTACAGTTAGCAAACCCAGCTTGAGAATTGTGAGTGGTCGCGTTGTAGTGAAGGCAGGTATCATCATTGTTTATGGTGAAATATCGTTTTTATGATGATTTATTACCCTTTGCTGCCCTCATTTGTGTTTCTAATTAACATGCGAACCATTGAATGCTGCAATATCGTAGATTCCTGACATAAAGCATGAACAGAAAGTGCTTAATGGTATTTTAGATTAACTCTGACTTTGATGAAGAGTTCGAAGAAATTATTACAAATTGGCTGCAACCACGCATTTGTCTTGTTTACCGCGCGGGACCGCTGTCATTCTTGTTGCCAGGCCAAACATCCGTCACTCAGTCCCAACAGGAATATGTCGCATTGCTTCTAGAGTCATTCATTCCACTACTTACTCCGCCGCCTGTTCCCATTTCTTGTTTTATGTTTTCGTTTTAAAATATTACTAATCTACATAATCTTCTTCATTACATTAAGCAACTGTAACATTTTTTGTCTATCCTACATCCACCACCACCACCACCACCACCACCACTTCTACTTCATCTTTATCTTTATCTTTATTTTAAATTCCCTCATCACCAGTATCATAATCAAGCCCCGGATTCTGTTGCTATCTCGTTACCCTCGAAATATCACATTTATTTTCTGTTTTGTGTACCAACGGATACTTACTTACTTACTGTCTTTTAAGGAACCCGCAGGTTCAATGCCGCCCTCACATAAGCCCGCCTTCGGTCCCTATCCTGAGCAAGATTAATTCATTCTCTATCATCATATCTCACCTCCCTCAAATCCATTTTAATATTATCTTCCCATCTACGTCTCGGCCTCCCTAAAGGTCTTTTTCCTCCGGCCTCCCAACTTAACACTCTATATGCATTTCTGGATTCGCCCATACGTGCTACATGCCCTGCCCATCTCAAACGTCTATTCCTAATTATGTCAGGTGAAGAATACAATGTGTGCAGTTCTGTGTTGTGTAACTTTCTCTCCATTCTCCTGTAACTTCATCCCTCTTAGCCCCAAATATTTTCCTAAGCACCTTATTCTTAAATACTCTTTACCTATGTTCCTCTCTCAAAGTGAGAGTCCAAGTTTTACAACCATACAGAACAACCGGTAATATAACTGTTTTATAAATTCTAACTTTCAAATTTTTGGACAGCAGACTGGATGATAAAAGCTTCTCAACCGAATAATAACAGGCATTTTCCATATTTATTCTGTGTTTAACTATAGCTTAAAACATATTTAAATTTTATAGAATGTGTGTGTTTGTGTCTATTGCTCAATATTTAACAGTAAAATCATTCTCCTTCTTGCTTCCCAGTATTTAGATGTAAGGTCCATAAAATTTTTACAGAGGTTCACAGATTTTTAGATGTTCCATGTTCATGGAATCTTCTTTATTGCACAATAGACATTTAGCGGAGTCCAACAAGCCGATTCGCTGTATGTGTATGTATGTATGTATGTATGTATGTATGTATGTATGTATGTATGTATGTATGTATGTATGTATGTATGTATGTATGTATGTATGTATGTATGTATGTATGTATGTATGTATGTATGTATGTATGTATGTATGTATGTATGTATGTATTTATTTACACTGCAAGTGGGCATGCACCCGGTGGCAGTGGTATACAATATAAACAATACATTACACAATAGGCCTACAATTTTATACACAATACAAAAAGAATACACAATATAATTTAACACAATAATAATAAAACATAAATAAAATACCTAATTTTACATTACAACCTACATAATTATGTATAAGCCCTACATAAGTTTCAATAGTCTTTCACTTTACTCTCATCTCACTCACTGTAGTGACACTATGTAGATGTTTTGTAAGACAGTCATGACCAGTATAATCAGTCTGAACATGGCCAAAGCAGATTTTCGTGGTAGATCAGGAATGGATTTTAAATCTTGTAGTAAATTGTTCCATCTTGAATTTCGATGTTCACTTGGAGTATTAGTGTGGTGATTGCTCTTAGGGAAAAGTTGGGTAGTATCGGACATCGGGTAATATTGGACAGTGAATTTCTTTCATGTACCACCAGATGATAGTACCTGAATGACATGGTTATGTTTCTGTGATGTCGCATACAGAAATGTAACCATGTTATTCAGGTACTACCATCTGGTGGTAGATGAAAGAAACGGACTGTCCGATACTACCCAACTCTCCCCTAATTTTCCTTTTGATAACTCGCTTTATGGACTCGTATGAAAAACTGCAGTTCTTCTTTACGTTTATTCTAGTTTCTTTCTTGTAAAAAGACCTAATGTGTAGGTTAGGACTTAAAATTATCTATTTTCCTTGTTAGAACCTAAACATCTATTTATTTATATTAAATATATAGGTTGTACCGTAAGTAATGTCATTCATTTCAGGAAATTATTTTTCTAGATATTTGAAACAATAAAGTTTCATACAATTTTGCTCTAATTTGCTTCCTTTTCGAGATAAAAATGGTTTTATGTGAAACATTTCATAGCGTGTTCTGGGACAGCCATCGATTAAATATCCAATATGCTCAGTCAGTTTAAGAGAGCTGTGTATTATGATAGTTAACGAGTGAAAGAATTTTAGTTTTGTCCTTTAAATGTGCATAAATATGATCCGAACAAATGTAACATTTTAAACGTTATTTTCAGAACGAAAAATTATATCTGTTGGGATAAAATTAGTGTATATTTAAAGAACAAAACTAAAATTGTTTCAATCATTTATTATAATAATACAATAGACTTAGTCAAAATTGAAACTTTTTAGACGCAAATTATTTTAAAATGTTAGCATATTAAATTTTATATAGGCTATTTCTGTACTGTGTAAAAGTTTTTTGCTAAGAGCATGTCTTCTAATTTAGTTTTTAGCATTATAATATTACAAACATTTCTAATTCTAAGAGGAATTTTATTAAAAAGTTTCGCACCACAACAAAATGGCTATTACAAACCTTGACTAATCTACATTTAGGGACAGGTAATGGTTATTTCTGGTGTCATGATAATGCACCGTATTATCAGAAAGATATTGTGTAAATAAATATTCTTACAGGCCTAAACACAATAACACCACCATCATCACACTAAACAGCACCACAAATAAAATAAATGCCACCATAAACACAGCAAGCAACAATGTAGATAATTATTATCACCACCATGAACACAATAAATGTCACCAGAATCATTACAGTAAAACCATTGCAAATACAGTGAACATCGCAATTATAATAAATAGCATCAACATCACAGTAAACACCACCAAAACAATAATCACCACAACTATCAAAATAAATACCACCACAATCACAATAAGCACCACAATAAACTCTGTAAACATCATAATATCACAATTTGGTATGACATTATATACGAGGCGTGGTCTTAAAGTAAGTTCCAAAAGGGTGTAGAAAGTAAACGGGAAAATATTTACAAACCATTTTTGTAGCATTGTATTCCCACACTTCAATTACTTCTCACCATAATTCCACCATTATTGAGGCATTTATCGAGTCGTGGCACAAGTCTTTCTATCCCCTCATTGTAGAAAAACCACTCCGTAACATTTGTAAAATTCAAGGAAAGAAGAAATAGTAACCTCCTGTCCTCAAATTTTTTCATCGACAGCGGCAAAATCGTCATTGATCAAAGATGGCCGACTATTTTCAAAAACAGAAATGCGGCCCTCGGAACTTGTCAACCCATCTCCTTCATTAATAATCATCATCACCATGTAATCGTTGATGATGAATGTCACTTTTGATGTTTCTCGCATTCAAGAAACGGATAACAGACCGCATCTCAATCGGCACGATCACTTTAAAATTTCAACTGATCACAACATAACCAAGTCACACACGGACTGTGCTATCAAAAACTGCATGCACAGCTTGCCTGAGGACTGTAAGAAAACACGCATTTTTAATAACGATTGCAGCGATGCGACAGCTATAAAAAATGGATCTTACTTTAAAACACGCCTAACCATTCATTTAACACCACCACCTACAAAATAAGCAAACCATTATTTCTACCGTCATAATAATTTGTCATCATTAGGGAGCCTTCGGACATCGGGTAATATCGTGTGCGTTTCTTTCATCTACCACCGGATTGTAGTACCTGAATGACATGGTTACGTTTCTGTATGCGGCACCATTATCCTTATTTCTACGATGACTAACCACAGTTTGACGACATCCGCTTAACGTAACGTACGACAATCACATTGCAGACGACACAGCTCGTATCTGAGGAAGAGTACAAAAATTGAAGGAGGGAGGATATTTTCACCCAACTGTAGAACCCGTTTATAAGAGCCAGTATTTTGGATACCGAAGAAAGATACATGATGTTTCTTTTCCACATTATTCCTGTAATGTGATTAGGAGGTAGAGACTATCACAGGGATTGGCAACCTGTCTGAACAGTCTTCCTGTAAAGGGGAGAGGATGGAATGAAAAATGAGTGAATTAAAAATATAATATATTTAAAATACATATGTGTGGAATGGATACAAATATTTTGTGGATATTTGTGCCATCAGATGTTGAGACGCTATTGTTAAACTTCCTGCGCTATGGAAAATCACTCAGCACCATCGGTTTACGGTAACTTAATTTTTTCTACATACTTACTTACTTACTGGCTTTTAAGGAACCGTCATTGCATAAGCCCGCCATTGGTCCCTATCCTGAGCAAGATTAATCCAGTCTCTACCATCATATCCTACCTCCCCAAATCCATTTTAATATTATCTTCCCATCTACGTCTCGGCCTCCCCAAAGGTGTTTTCCTCCGGCCTCCCAACTAACACTCTAATGCATTTCTGGATTCGCCCATACGTGCTACATGTCCTGCCTATCTCAAACGTCTGGATTTAATGTTCCTAATTATGTCAGGTGAAGGGAGCTCTGATTGTGTAACTTTCTCCATTCTCCTGTAACATCATCCCTCTTAGCCCCAAATATTTTCCTAACACCTTATTCTCAAACACCCTTAATCTCTGTTCTCTCTCAAAGTGAGAGTCCAAGTTTCCAACCATGGAACAACCGGTAATATAACTGTTTTATAAATTCTAACTTTCAGACCTTTTGACAGAAGACTAGATGACAAAAGCTTCTCAACCGAATAATAACAGGCATTTCTTTTATTCTGCATTTAATTTCTCCCGAGTGAATTTATATTTGTTACTGTTGCTCCAAGATATTTGAATTTTTCCACCTCTTCGAAGGATAAATCTCAATTTTTATAGTTCCATTTCGTCAATATTCTGGTCACGAACATAATCATTACTTAGTCTTTTCGGGATTTACTTCAACCCTATCGCTCTACTTGCTTCAACAAGAATTTCCCTCGTTTTTTAATTGTTTGTGGATTTTCTCCTAACATATTCAGTCATCCGCATAGACAAGAAGCTGATGTAACCCGTTAAAAACCCTGCCTGTTATCCTGAACTTTCCTAATGGCATATTCTAGATATTTAAAGGTGATAGTGCATCTCCCTGCTTTAGCCCGAGTGAATTGAAAAGCATCAGATAGAAAATGGCCTATACGGACTCTGCTGTAAGTTTCACTAAGACACATTTTAATTAATCGAACTAGTTTCTTGGGAATACCAAATTCAATAAGAATATTATATAAAACTTCTCTCTTAACTGAGTCATACGCTTTTTTGAAATCTATGAATAACTGATGCACTGTACCTTTATACTTTTGTTCTCCAATTTCTGTCGAATACAAAAATCTGATCAATAGTCGATCTTTACGTCCACATTGCCAGACAAAAATGGATATAATTTCTGAACTATTAAAGATAGAACACACATTCAGTTTAGACTATTAGGAAACTTTTCTCTGTAACAGAATTTTGTTAATTGATTTCATTTTAAAACTACGTCCGTTTGTTTGAAAGAAAGGAATTTAGAAAAGTATTATTAAATTTTAATTGTTTCTTTTACAAACGTAGGGACTAATATCAAAATTCTGTTACAGACAGTTTGTAGAGCATGCTTTTGCAAGTACATTGCAAAAAACGGGACGAATCTACCTTTAAAAATGGTTTAGATATATCGGTTTTAGTAAAATTCTGCATTGGGTATATTTTTTTTCAAATCTGCGCCCACAAATAATTTTTTTATATTTATTTTTTTGATTGAGTTGCTGCAGCTATGAGCTCTCTACATACAAAAATTAATATTTTACACCAAATAGGAAAAAAGTTAAAAAAAATACCATCCTCTCCCCTTAAGGGTGGTACGGGTAAGCAGAACTCCAGACTACGGAAGGAACACTGTGGGAGAACAAAACCCGTTCGCGAATGAGGGGGATGACGCTATATACAAGCGTAATATAACATTTAATTCGTTAATACTTCCAACATGTCGAGGCTTATCGTCAGATATGATGAAGTCAAGAGAACAACTTTATATTTAAAAATTTCCTGCAATTTTTTTCTGAAACAGTGCATGTCATTACCGATAGGAATATGGCTACTAATTGACCGCGTCCAATCTTTAAATGCTAATTATACTGGATTTAAACAGCAGGTCAGAAGGTCGACAATCTCATCAGCAGTTACACCAAGCTTATATAAAAAAACAGAAGTTGTAATATGGCACTTAATTGCTACATTACGAAGCATTTAATGGGAACAGATATGAGCAGCATCATGCTGATGCGAACTGCTGGATGATAAATAGCCTGCTTCGTTGTCTGCTTTCAGAAAAAAAATGTGCCAGAATTGTTATCAAACTGCGTGAAACAGGACAATTCCATCTGATGCATAATGACCAGACAGCATCATGAATCCACAAGCCATAGATTTCGACCGCTCTTCATATTTTCCATTGTGGAGTCTCTGATACTTTCTAAGTAGCTTTAATTACCTCTAAAACCACTGTCGCGTATATCTAAATTCGTTTTTTTTTTTAACTCAGATACACGAACAATATTAATGAGTAGAATACGCATCTGCCTGCCTTAACTGGGTTATTTAACGCTACAGTTACATTTGTAATACATTAGGTTGTAGGCCTTAATATTACAGTTACGTTAAATTCATTGCGTTGTGTAAGATTACAGTCACATTTAATTCATTGGGTCGTATGACATTAGTTACATTTAATTCATTGGATTGTATAACATTACATTTACATTAAAATTATTGCGTTGTGTAAGATTAGAGTCAATTATTGCGTTGTGTAAGATTAGAGTCACACTTAATTTATTGGGTCGTATGAAATTAGTTACATTTAATTCATTGGATTGTATAACATACACTTACATTTAATTCATTGGGGTGTATAAAATTACAGTTACATTTAATTCATTGGGCTGTATAACATTACAGTTACATTTAATTCATTGGGTTGTATAACATTACAGTTACATTTAATTCATTGGGCTGTATAACATTACAGTTACATTTAATTCATTAGGCTGTATAACATTACATTTAATTCATTGTTACATTTAATTCATTGGGCTGTATAACATTACAGTTACATTTAATTCATTGGGCTGTATAACATTACAGTTACATTTAATTCATTTAATTCATTAGGTTGTATAACATTACAGTTACATTTAATTCATTGGGCTGTGTATAACATTACAGTTACATTTAATTCATTGGGTTGTATAACATTACAGTTACATTTAATTCATTGGGTTGTATAACATTACATTACAGTTACATTTAATTACATTTAATTCATTGGGTTGTATAACATTACAGTTACATTTAATTACATTTAATTCATTGGGCTGTATAACATTACATTGGGTTGTATAAACATTACAGTTACATTTAATTCATTGGGCTGTATAACATTACAGTTACATTTTTAATTCATTGGGTTGTATAACATTGGGCTGTATAACAGTTACATTTAATTCATTGGGTTGTATAACATTACAGTTACATTTAATTCATTGGGCTGTATAACATTACAGTTACATTTAATATAACATTACAGTTACATTTAATTCATTGGGTTGTATAACATTACAGTTACATTTAATTCATTGGGCTGTATAACATTACAGTTACATTTAATTCATTGGGTTGTATAACATTACAGTTACATTTAATTCATTGGGCTGTATAACATTAATTCAGTTACATTAATTCATTGGGTTGTATAACATTAGAGTTACATTTAATTCATTGGGCTGTATAACATTACAGTTACATTTAATTCATTGGGCTGTATAACATTACAGTTACATTTAATTCATTGGGTTGTATAACATTACAGTTACATTTAATTCATTGGGTTGTATTTAACATTAATTCATTGGTTACATTTAATTCATTGGGCTTAATTCATTGGGTTGTATAACATTACAGTTACATTTAATTCATTGGGTTGTATAACATTACAGTTACATTTAATTCATTGGGTTGTATAACATTACAGTTACATTTAATTCATTGGGTTGTATAACATTACAGTTACATTTAATTCATTGGGCTGTATAACATTACAGTTACATTTAATTCATTGGGCTGTATAACATTACAGTTACATTTAATTCATTGGGTTGTATAACATTACAGTTACATTTAATTCATTGGGTTGTATAACATTACAGTTACATTTAATTCATTGGGTTGTATAACATTACAGTTACATTTAATTCATTGGGTTGTATAACATTACAGTTACATTTAATTCATTGGGCTGTATAACATTACAGTTACATTAATTCATTGGGTTGTATAACATTACAGTTACATTTAATTCATTGGGTTGTATAACATTACAGTTACATTTAATTCATTGGTATAACATTACAGTTACATTTAATTCATTGGTATAACATTACAGTTACATTTAATTCATTGGGTTGTATAACATTACAGTTACATTTAATTCATTGGGCTGTATAACATTACAGTTACATTTAATTCATTGGGTTGTATAACATTACAGTTACATTTAATTCATTGGGCTGTATAACATTACAGTTACATTTAATTCATTGGGCTGTATAACATTACAGTTACATTTAATTCATTGGGCTGTATAACATTACAGTTACATTTAATTCATTGGGTTGTATAACATTACAGTTACATTTAATTCATTGTATAACATTACAGTTACATTTAATTCATTAGGTTGTATAACATTACAGTTACATTTAATTCATTAGGTTGTATAACATTACAGTTACATTTAATTCATTGGGTTGGATAACATAACAGTTACATATAATTCATTGGGTTGTATAACATTACAGTTACATTTAATTCATTGGGCTGTATAACATTACAGTTACATTTAATTCATTGTTATAACATTTAAATTCATTGGGCTTGTATAACATTACAGTTACATTTAATTCATTGGGTTTAATATAACATTACAGTTACATTTAATTCATTGGGCTGTATAACATTACAGTTACATTTAATTCATTGGTATAACATTTAATTTAATTCATTGGGTTGTATAACATTTAATTCATTGGGTTGTATAACATTACAGTTACATTTAATTCATTGGGTTGTATAACATAATTCATTGGGTTGTATAACATTACAGTTACATTTAATTCATTGGGCTGTATAACATTACAGTTACATTTAATTCATTGGGTTGTATAACATTACAGTTACATTCAATTCATTGGGTTGTATAACATTACAGTTACATTTAATTCATTGGGTTGTATAACATTACAGTTACATTTAATTCATTAGGCTGTATAACATTACAGTTACATTTAATTCATTGGGCTGTATAATATTACAGTTACATTTAATTCATCGTGCTGTATAATAATAATAGGGTTTCAGGGAAGATGCATAGCTATGACCAGTTCTTTATTAATTCTTGTTCTTGAATGCCAATGCGAATCATATTTGAAAGTGCTGTGCATCGACTGGAGTGGTTTGTAATTTTCTGTTTTTTGATGTCCAGACCAGTGCAGTTTGAATTGTTGGCAAACAAAGAAACAAATGCTAGGGTAGTGATAAAAATAAACAAATGCTAGGGACGCGATAAAATTAAACAAATGCTAGGGACGCGATAAATTGTGCGATAAGCAGCCATGATTGGTTGAAAGACGTCATTTCGTACCGTTTTATTGGTCAAAAGTAGTGTGACGTAGTTAAAGTGTAATAGTCAACAGTAATCTCGCTAGACGTTTTGATTTATCTAGAGAAAATCAAAACTCGAGTGGGATTTAATTGACTATTACACGATTAGAAGAAAGTATATAAAGATTACAAGTAACGAAGTACTCCAATACAATAAAATATTAATTGACTTAGGAAAATACAACTGTCTTCAAATGTATTATTGTACCATCTCAACATTACATATACTACGCTAGATGCATGCTAGATGGCAGTAGTGAGCAATGCCTTCTCGTCGAGAAGTTCTCGATCTATTATACACGATGGCAATGTTACTTGTCAAGAAGGCTTTGTTGATTCAGTTTCATTTTTATTAAAATGCAACATTCCACTTCAATTATCCGAATCCCAGTAATCAACGTTACTTGACAGATGATTTTCAATAAATCTTAATATTAAACAATCTCTGACGTGACTATCCATAATATATATAGCAGAAGCTATAACATAACCTAACTAATAAGTTATACACAAGTGTTAGAAAAGTTTTAATTAACGACGATGACATAAAAATAAACATGAATAATTTTAAAAGGAACAATTATTGAATGTACAATTTTCAAATTTGAATGTGGTTGGTGGTTCAATTGATGTTATATTGGACGTGTGCGTAATAGAAGTGGAACTCGTTGATTTAGGCCTACATGGTGTATTCAACTTATTCAGGATTTTCGAATGGTGCTCTTCATTTATTTGTAAATCGGTTTCAGAAGATGCATAGGTATGATCAGTGATTTTTATTAATTCTTGTTCTTGAATGCCAATGCGAGTCATATTTGAAACTCCTGTGCATCGACTGGAGTGGTTTGTAATTTTATATATATTTTATTTTTTGACGTCCAGACCAGCGCAGTTTCAAATGTTGGCAATCAAAGAAACAAATGCTAGGCGATAAAATTGTGCGACAGCCATGATAAAATTGTTTTATTATAACTTAAGAGTGTTCTTTAGTCAGCTTCTAATAATAATTATTTATTTATTTATTTATTTATTTATTTAGAATATTAACGTGCAAAAACAACAGCACAAGGCCAATTACAGTTTTGCACGATACAAAACAGAACAAAACAACAAATGATGATGAGATTGAATGATAGAAAATGGCAATGAGATGAAATACAAACAATATAATTGTCTACATAAATCATTGATCAAATAATAATTATAAAATTATAAAATTAGTACAATGAGATAATTGAAATAATGGAATAGTCTACATTAATCAATTGACCAAATGCAAGAAATAAAATGGATAAATAATTATTAAAATTAGATCAGTGAGTTAAAAACTCAAAGATATACTACACATTAAATGGATTCAAGTTGAATCCATGCAAATTAGCATATTTAATACATCTGCAGACCTGAGAGAGAGATTTAGGATTCTTATTATAAAACAATTTATGAAATCTTAAACCATTAGCAGGAATACGAAGACTGATATTCCTTATGAAAGATTCACAATCAATATCACCCTTAATGACTTTACAAAAAAATAAATAATCAAGATCCTGACGTCTGGTGAACAAACTACCGCAATTGAAATAATTGCATTATACTCATAGTTATAATCGGAATTTGGTAAAAATCTATAAGAACACAAGGAAATAAATTTTCTTTGAATATTCTCCAATTTAGCCGTGTCAGTGGAAGTAATGGAGTTCCATACAACAGATGCATATTCAAGCTTGGATCTAACCAACGTATAGTATAAAATTAATAAACACATAGGAGTGGAAAAAGAATAAGTTATAGATCTAATTAGACCAAGCATTCTTAACGAATGGGTATAAATATATTGCACATGATCATGGAAATATAATTTAGAATCAAGTAAGACACCAAGATCTCTAATACAATCTTTCCTAGTAATTAATATAATAGTAATAATAATAATAATAATAATAATAATAATAATAACAATAATAATGAGGGAGTACTGCAGCCCTCGCTCCAGAACCCTCCTCGCGGCTATTGGTCAGTGACGAGCAGACTGCTGACAGGCGGACAGCTTGACAGGGAGGTGATGGAATGATGGATGGGACAGGCCATCGATTCCAACCCTGATTCCAAGCCAATAACAAGGAATACATCTTTGTGCATATCGAGCAGCAGCTTGTTCAGTGGCTCGTTCAAATTTGCAGGATGCAAACCCATCACCCCAACCTGCACCGTGGCAGCGCAAAATTAATTACTTTTCTGTAATTCAGTCACATTTGATCGTGTTAAGACGGCCGGGCGAGGACTGGCGCGTGACATCGTGGGCTTGGAAGTGACACGCTTGTTGCTCTGCTAGCGGCAAAACTAAACTTGTCTGCATGCATGTGTGACGCAGTGAACGTCTGGGCCTGGTTGTAACTGTAGCAGTTGAGTGATGGGACGATGCGAAGAAGGAAATAGAGGGTGAAGAGTTAGTATACTTACTTACTTACTTACAAATGGCTTTTAAGGAACCCGAAGGTTCATTGCCGCCCTCACATAAGCCCGCCATCGGTCCCTATCCTGTGCAAGATTAATCCAGTCTCTATCATCATATCCCACCTCCCTCAAATCCATTTTAATAAAGGGTGCGTCAGAAAGAACGGATGGATTTCACAGGGCAAGAAAATTGTAAGGATTCATCAAATCAAAAATGTATTGAATACAATATAATATTTTATTACTCAGTCAATGACAAATCAAAGTAAAATAATGACTTAGTTTATAGTCATTAAGTTTATATACATGAATTACAAAATTGCGAACGTTTTCGCCTATTCAGGCATCCTCAGGCAGAGTTATATAATATCTCAATGTCATATACGCAGCTATTGGTGTTGAGTACTATTTAAAATTAATGATGTATAGGACATCTCCATTATTAAAATGTAATATTACAGGTAATAAACCCTCCAATTATTATTTCATTACAGATAATTTACATAAAACACAGGATGTTTATAGTGATCCATACAGTTGCTAACTATGCAGTTGTCATATTTTAAACGACGTGAGTACTTTTAAATATCCAATCCGATTACAATTTACATTTGATAATTTCCATTTCTATTCGTATTTTTTATATATTTCAGATACATTCACCACTCTTTGGACTGAACAAGTGTTCCACATATTATGAAGTTTAATTACTACATGGTTTTTAATATTTTTTAACATTATTTAAGTTTATTACCTGTAATATTACATTTTAATAATGGAGATGTCCTATACATAATTAATTTTAAATAGTACTCACCACCAATAGCCCATCCCATCCCTGGAAGCAATAGGTTGGCTTAAACTAGATAAGAAAATAAATTTACATTCACTTCTCTTTCTCTTCGAAATCTTGAACTCTTCTATTCCTTCGTACCTGTCGTCTCGCTTCACTTACCTTTCTTCCCACCATAATCTGAACACACGCTCTCGTCATGAAACAATACTAACAATACCATCCCATCGCACCTCCTCATACTCATCTTCTTTCACAATAGCCCTGCCAAGACTCTGGAATTCGCTACCTGCTAGCATCAGGGACTGTCGAAATAAAATTGAATTCAAACGAAAACTTACTAGGCACTTGGTCAGTAATTGATTACTTGTAAATAGTTTCTTTAATCTATCACAAATATTTCAATATTCAGTAATTTCATCACTATACAATTTTGTTATTCTAGATTTAATTTGTAATTCAGTAAATATAAAATATTCTTTGTTTCTCTATGATAAATTATCTAGCTTTAATTATTCAGGTAATCTTTTCGTACTTTGATTTTATTCTAATTGTAAATTTAATACTAATTGTAATGTTATTTGTAATTGTAATTGTAAATCTAATACTAATTGTAATTTTATTGTTGATATTGTAGTTGGAATCTCCTGGTAGAGGGGCAGAGAAGGCCTGACGGCCTTATCTCTACCAGGTTAAATAAATAAATACTAAATAAATACTAATAGCTACGTATATGACATTGAGATATTATATAACTCTGCCTGAGGATGCCTGAATAGGCGAAAACGTTCGCAATTTTGTAATTCATGTATATAAAATTAATGACTATAAACTAAGTCATTATTTTACTTTGATTTGTCATTGACTGAGTAATAAAATATTATATTGTATTCATTTATAGAAATTGACAATCTGAATATTCCATCATGCTTTCTAAGTTTCAAAAATGTATTGTTGTCAACAGATTCACCAATACATGCAGTTAATTTACGGTATACAACATCATCCATATGATGTCCTTGGCTTTCGATACAGGCATAGAGGCGTGTTCTGAAGTTCGCCGTAACTTTCACAGTCATAGTTGGTGGGATTGTCGCAATTTCTTCACGAATCGCCGTCTTCAGTTCGTCCAGTGTATGTGGTTACTTACGCCTTCAAGTGGTCCCAAAGAAAGATCTTATCCTAACCTCGACAATCTCAGTGCAATAGCATGTTTGCGGGCTGATGGTTGAGGTGGCAGGACAACCTACTGTCTGTCTCCACATTTGCAGGAGTACACGCGCTCCGTGTTCGTCCAGGTGATTTCTTCTTTAATGTTGAACCTGTGGTACGAAATGAAGCCGCCCGAGTTGGAATCCTAGTGTGACGTCCGATGTCGAAATGAGTCCTGAGTGACGATCACAGACTCTTCATTTTTCAAAAATGTCTCTGCGATGAAAGCACGTTGTACACCAGACCAACACCATGTTCTCAACTGAAACTGCATTCTCTCGCTGACCCAACAGTCGTGGTCCCCCTCACTCTATCCCTCCCCTCGCTGCGTATTGATAGTTTGAAATCCATCGGTTCTTTCTGACGCACCCTGTATTATCCTCCCATCTACGCCTCGGCCTCCCCAAAGGTCTTTTTCCCTCCGGTCTCCCAACTAACACTCTATATGCATTTCTGGATTCCCCCATACGTGCTAAATGTCCTGCCCATCTCAAACGTCTGGATTTAATGTTCCTAATTATGTCAGGTGAAGAATACAATGCGTGCAGTTCTGCGTTGTGTAACTTTCTCCATTCTCCTGTAACTTCATCCCGCTTAGCCCCAAATATTTTCTTGAGAACCTTATTCTCAAACACCCTTAACCTATGTTCCTCTCTCAGAGTGAGAGTCCAAGTTTCACAACCATACAGAACAACCGGTAATATGTGGTACAGTCATTAAGTTCTGACACTGACGCCTGAAGGGTAGGCACCCACAAGAATCTGGATGTCTCAGAAGATGCCGCGTGATACGGCGTACACTTAAACAGATCGACATCCTCCTCAATATAGTCGCCGTTGGCCGCTATGCACGTCTGCCAACGTTGGTGTAGCTGCTGGAAGCACCGCTGAAAGATGTTGGCAGGAAGATGCCGTACGGCTTTTCTTGTGGCAGTCATGACCTTTTCGGCCGCATAAAAATTACGCCCTCGTAGGATTGATTTCATGAAGGAAAGAGAAAAAAATCGCATGGTGCGAGATCAGGTGAGTACGGAGGGTGTGGCAAAACAGCGACCTGTTGCCTTGCAAGTTCCTCTTGGACAAGGATGGAGCGATGTGCAGGGGCGTTGTCGTGTAGCAACAGCCAATTCTTCCTATGCCAAAGCTCAGGACGCTTACGACGAATTGAATTGCTTAAACGGCCAAGAATCTCTTTGTAGAGGATCTTGTCTACAGTTGCACCTTGTGGGATGAATTCTATGTGAACAATTCCATTTGAATAAAAAAAAAAACTGTTAAAGCATCACCTTGCCTTTTGACCTGTCTTGTTGCGGATTTTTCTGTCGTCGAAATAATGGCGTTTTCCAAGTGGCGGATTGTCGCTTCAGTTGCGGATCGTAAAGGAAACACCATGTTTCGTCTCCAGTTATGATCGGTTATAGCAGTTTCGCCTAATTTCTGACAGAACGTGACGTTTGCCCGTTGCTCAAACTGCAACATACTCGAGTTCCGACGCGCGCATTCAAATCACCGTCACAACAAAGACCGTAGTACTGCTTACAGTGCATGCACTCAACTGTCTCTTGTTGGGTCGAGAGACTAACTGACACGGTATCATACCATGGCGCCACCTATGCGCTATAGTGCACCACAACGCCACTATGCGCTCAGTATTAGAACTTAATGACTGTACCACGTATAACTGTTTTATAAATTCTAACTTTCAGATTTTTTGATGAAGAGTTAGTATAGAGAAATGTAAAGATAGCAAGCAGCGAAGATGGGCATTAGGCCTAACTGCATAATAACGGAGAAGATGAAGAAGGCAAGAGAGAATAGGAGTAGGCCTAAGGAGTTATACCGGGAGTGCGGTAGATTTTTTGTTTAGTAGGTTATTTTACGACGCTTTATCAACATCTCCAGTTATTTAGCGTCTGAATGAGATGAAGGTGATAATGCCGGTGAAAAGAGTCCGGGGTCCAGCACCGAAAGTTACCCAGTGTTTGCTCATATTGGGTTGAGGGAAAACCCCGGAAAAAACCTCAACCAAGTAACTGGAGTGCAGTAGAAGAATGTAGAAAATAAAGGGAGGAAAGGAAGAATAAGGGCGAGGGAGTCAAGGGAGATAAAACAAATGGATAAAAAAGAAAGGATAGAGTGAAGGAAGAGTGGAGAAAGGAGAGAAAAACACTGGATGGGTGAAGGAGAGGAAGAGTAGCGGAGAAAGTTTCATTGGGTGGTTGAAGAGTGTAGGGGAGTAAGAATAGAGGGATGGAAGTGTGGGTCGATGGTCGAATAAGAGTGGAGGGATGGAAGACTGCTAGGAAGAGTGGACAGATAGACGAAGAAGAGTAAAGGAAAGGAAGAATGCATGTGTGTGGACGAGGAAGAATGGAGGAAGGTAAGATTGGGTGGGTGGACGAGGAAGATAGGACGGAAGAATGGACGGATGTACGAGGAAGAGTGAGTGAATGAGTGGATGGATAAGGAAGAATGGGAATATGAACGAGGAAGATTGGAGAAATGTAAGATTGGATGGGTGAATGAGGGAGATTGGTAGGAAGGAAGAGTGGTTGGGTGTACGAGGAAGAGTGATTGGGTAGATGAGGAAGAGTAGAGGAAAGGAAGAGTGGGTGGTTGGATGAGGAGTGGGGGAACGAAGAGTGAGTGATTGGGTGAGGAAGAGTTGGTGGGTGGTTGGACGAGAAAGAATAGGTGGATGAATGAGGAAGATTGGTTGGAAGAAAGAGTGGATGAATGGGTGGATGAGCAAGGGTGTAGGAAGGAAAAGTGGGTGAATGGAAGAGGAAGAGTGGGTGGGTGGATGAGAGAGAATGGAAGAAGGAAGAGTGGGTGAGTAGATGAGGAAGAGTGGATGGGTGGGTGAGTGGGTGGGTGAGGAAGAGTGGGTGCGTGTACGAGGAAGAGTGGAAGGAAGAGTGGGTGGATGAACAAGAGTTTGGGAAAGTAAAAGTTAGTGTGGACAAGAAAGAAGAAGGAAGATAAGAGTGGATGAATGGACGAGGAGAATTGGTAGGCATTAAGACTGGGTGGATGTACGAGGAAGAGTGGAGGAAATGATGCGTGGGTGGAAGAGTTAAGAAACAGAGAGGGAAATAGTGGAGTGAGGGTGAAGGGAAGTAAGGAAGTAAGAAAAATGGAGAGAGGTAAATCGTAGGGAGAATTATTTGGGGGACGTTGCAGGATAAAACATTGAAGAAATTAACGCGCTAAGAATAGAAAAGAAAGAAAAAGGGGAGATCAAGATTCAGAGATAAGGAGGAACAGTGGAATGTAGGGCGAAAGAAGTAAGAAAGGAGAGAGAGAGCGATAGAGAGAAGAAAGGAGAAAAGAAGCAAAATAGTTAATGGTGTGAAGGAAGAAAAAATACAGACGGAACTTAGAAGTAAAACGAACGACGGAGAAAGGAGTTAAAGACGTAAGCAAATATTTGTTTTCTGTTAGAGAAAAAGTGAAGGTTAGCAAGTTTCCGTCGTCTACTTATTCTTGCTTTCATCACTGATGCTATCGCATTCCAAGAGAAGAATTATGATTTTTCCGTCTAAGTTTGTCGCATCCTTGAAATAAAGTGGAATTATTGCATTGCTGCAGAATTATCACTTTCAGACTTTCACCGATTTACGGTTTCAGTACCTAACAAGAGGTGTAAGTTACGTTTACCCCGCCGTCTATGTAAACTACTTCTCTTCATATTAATTTTTCAAGAATCGATATTATCCTTGTCGGATTCTGAATAATTTCAAACTTTTCAGACAAATTGAACTTTTTACACTATACATACTGTACATGTGGCGGGATCCCCACGATGTGGTGTTAGAACTGCGCCTGAGAAATATACTAACCTACATGACGGGACAATGAAACCATCGGCAAATAGCTCAGGCAGTATTGCGTTTGCCTTCTGATCCGGAACCGTGCTTGAGGTGGGTGAAGGGTGAAGGGAAGTAAGGAAGTAAGAAAATGGAGAGAGGTAAATTGTAGGGAGAATTATTTGGGGACGTTGCAGGATAAAACATTAAAGAAATCAACGCGCTAAGAATAGAAAAGAAAGAAAAAGGGAAGATTAAGATTCAGACATAAGGAGGAACAGTGGAATGTAGGGCGAAAGAAGCAAGAAAGGAGAGAGAGAGCGATAGAGAGAAGAAAGGAGGAAGGAAGCAAAATAGTTAATGGTGTGAAGGAAGAAAAATACAAACGGAACTCAGAAGTAAAACAAACGACGGAGAAAGGAGTTAAAGACGTAAGCAAATATTTGTTTTCTGTTAGAGAAAAAGGAAGGTTAGCAAGTTTCCGTCGTCTACTTATTCTTTGCTTTCATCACTGATGCTATCGCATTCCAAGAGAAGAATTATGATTTTCCGTCTAAGTTTGTCGCATCCTTGAAATAAAGTGGAATTATTGCATTGCTGCAGAATTATCACTTTCAGAATTCACCATTTACGGTTTCAGTAAACCACAACAAAGTCAACAGTTAGTTTACACTCATCTTGTTGCTTGACTTCTCAATTTTTCAATATCTAAAAAAATTGGATCCTGTCGGGTATTCCGGGTAGCTCAATGAGCGTTGGTACGTTTAACCAAAGGTCCGGGTTCGAACTTGTTACACGGATACAATACTTACATTCGGGATCCCCGTGGAAACAATTTTTCCTGATTTACGTTTGCGGTTTATATTAACCTGAAAACCATTTCAAAGTGAAACCATCGGCAAATAGTTCTTTGCGTTTGCCATTCTGAACATAGAGGTGTAAGGTTACGTTTTACCGACGTTTTCCATCTATGTAAACTATTGGATAATGCATGTCATATTAATTTTCGATACAAGTACAATTTTTCCCTCGAAATTATTCAAATTAACTTTACAGGAGTTATTCTGAATGCTTAATTTGCAAACTTTTCAGAAAATTGTCAACTTAGTTACACTCAAATGTTGGTTGCTTGACAGCCCACTTTGAGGTCTGTGGATATAGATTGGATCGGTGTCGGGTAGAGTTCCCCTCAGTGGGAGAGCGTTGGTACGTTTAACCAAAGGTCCCGGGTTCGATACCCGGCCCCGGAACAATTTTTCCCAAAATTATTCAAATTAACTTTACAGGGACATTCCTGAAACCATTTGGCAAATACGCTCAATTTAAAGTCACACAGAGTTAGTATGCACTGCGTTTTGCCTGTGGATGATCCGCTCAGTGGGAGAGCGTTGGTAACCGTGCTTTCCCTGGGTTAATTTGCGATATTCAGAAAACCAGAATTTAAAGTACTTGAGTTAGTGTTTACACTCAAATGTTGGTTTTGCCCGAACTGTGAAGCAGATATTGATAATGCGGATTGTCAGCCCACTTTGAGGTCTGTGACTATAGAGGGAAAAATTGGATCGGTGGGTTGAGTTCCCGGGTCCTCGGTGGGAGAGCGTTTGGTAATGCGTTTAACCAAAGGTCCTGGGTTCGATACCCGGCCCCGGAACAATTTTTCCTCGAAAATTATTCAAATTAACTTTCAGGAGTTATTCCTGAAAGCTTAATTTGCATAATACACGTCACTGTACGTAACAGAAAACCACAATTTAAAGTCACACAGAGTTAGTGTGCACTCAAATGTTGGTTGCTTGACGGTTGTCAGCCCACTTTGAGGTCTGTGGATATAGAGGGAAAAATTGGATCGGTGTCGGGTAGAGTTCCCGGGTAGCTCAGTGGGAGAGCGTTAATTCGTCATCATTATTATTATTATTATTATTATTATTATTATTATTATTATTATTATTATCATCATCATCATAATCATCATCATTCATTCACGAAGTAGTCATTGTAGTATATCCGTTTCGGCCTTGTCAATTATTTGGTTTAGCTAGGTTTTTTTCGCGGTAGTACAGAATGTCCAAAAAGTTCCGCACCATAGGACAAAATAAATTATAGGATGTTTATGTATGCTTTGGATGATAACTTTCCCTGTTGAATTGATTGCAATAGTTCTGTCAATTGAGCTCCACGTTCTCCAACTTTATTCCCCTGAATTTTGCTTTCTGGGGATGTTAAGTCATAGATCTGCAGAGTCAATATTCGAGACGTGGAATACCTACGCGAAAGGATCGAAGAGAGTGCTGCACCATAAATAATAATAATAATAATAATAATAATAATAATAATAATAATAATAATAATAATTTATTTTAGCTGGTAGAGTTAAGGCCGTAAGGCCTTCTCTTCCACTCAACCAGCAAAAAGTGTATATACATATGCATGAACTTACAAAGAATTCAACAATTTGATTTAGATGATAGTTACATGTATACAAGAGTTATATACGAATTAAACAACAAAATACTATGAACTATTAATTAGACACTGAAATAAACTGTGTAGCAGAATTAAACTAAAATACATAGAATGTTAATATATTTCAAATAATATTAGATAATAGAAAGAGATTATTATGAGACAATTTTGAAAATACAGCACTATCAGGATGATGTCTAAAGAATGAAGTAACAATGTAGTCAGTGACAGTTTAAATCAGTAAGATTGGAGTGAATTGCTAACAAGGTTATCTTTTAAGCTGGCTTTGTGATCCGTGTTTTAAACTACATGCGGTTTCGCTTTCAGACATGTGTGTAGCTTTGTAGAGCACATATTATGGAACATATGCTGTGATTAGTGCATTGGTGTACTTTTTGGACTTTCTGTAGTAATATAAGTTACTGTTTCTTTAACGTAAAACTTCAATGTTCGAGGTACAAAAGATAAAAATTGTAACATTTTGGCATGAAAGATGCACTCTTGACGAAGAATTTTTGTTACTGTTTTGGATCCATGGTCCTGTATTCATGAGTTACGGTTTGTACATTGTTAAATGTGGATCTTTTTTTTTATTCTTTTGGATCCGTGGTCCTGTATTCATGAGTGTACATTGTTAAATGTGGATCTTTTCGTTTTTTTTTTTCTGGATCCTTGATTCTGTATTCATATTGCCATTAGGATTCGTGGTTCTGTATTCATAAGTTACGTTTTGAGTCCACGGTTCTGCATTAATGAGTTACGATTTGGACATTGTTAAATGCGAATCTTTTCGTTGGTACTGTTTTGGATCCATCATTCTGTATTCATAAGTTACGATTTGAGCATAGTTAAACGTGGATCTTTTCTTTGATACTGTCTTGAATCCATGGTTCTATATTCATGAGTTAACGATTTGGAGCATAGTTAAATGTGGATCTTTTCTTTGATACTGTCTTGAATCCATGGCTCTATATTCATGAGTTGATTTGGACATTGTTAAATGTGGATCTTTTCTTTGATACTGTCTTGAATCCATGGTTCTATATTCATGAGTTAACGATTTGGACATTGTTAAATGTGGATCTTTTCTTTGGTACTGTCTTGAATCCATGGTTCTATATTCATGATATTCATGAGTTAACGATTTGAGCATAGTTAAATGTGGATCTTTTCTTTGATACTGTCTTGAATCCATGGTTCTATATTCATGAGTTAACGATTTGGACATTGTTAAATGTGGATCTTTTCTTTGATACTGTCTTGAATCCATGGTTCTATATTCATGAGTTAACGATTTGGACATTGTTAAATGTGGATCTTTTCTTTGATACTGTCTTGAATCCATGGTTCTATATTCATGAGTTAACGATTTGGACATTGTTAAATGTGGATCTTTTCTTTGATACTGTCTTGAATCCATGGTTCTATATTCATGAGTTAACGATTTGGACATTGTTAAATGTGGATCTTTTCTTTGATACTGTCTTGGATTCATGGAGTTCGAATTAGACCAGGTAGAGGTCCTGTCTCTCAAAGAGAAAGGCATGTGTAAAAATGTGCATTTTAATACCCTCGTCGAAATGTAAAATGGAAAGTACATGAGGACGGTGTCGAACTGCGGACCCGGGCGCGCAGCTCGCGACATTGGGACGCGGCGACGAGCGCACTCTGTATTGTTACAACAGCAGGCTTCCTTTTATCGTCTTGTAGCTGCTCCTGGCGTCTTATATTAATTAAATAACTCTTTTCTTGCTTGCCTGCCTTGCTTGCCTGGTCGTACGGTAATTAGCATTGCATTCAGTTAATAATAATCCCTACGGTCTGGTATTCATTACGCTGAATACCCATTTAATTAGCTCATTAGCTGTCTAATTGATGCTACAAGCATTCGGTCCTCTGCTGCTGCTGCTGCTGCTGTAAATAAACTTTCCCGCGTCTTTAACTCGGATGCTGCCATGCCAACAGCGTCGTCATGACAAAAAAAAAAAAAAAAAAAGACAAAAGAAAGGCGCGACGCGGTTCTTTTTTGTTTTCCTTGAATAAGGCCCCTATTGTTGTCCGTTACCCTGGCGACAGCAACCTGAGCATG
Organism: Periplaneta americana; assembly: GCA_025594305.2. Lineage (NCBI taxonomy): Eukaryota > Metazoa > Arthropoda > Insecta > Blattodea > Blattidae > Periplaneta > Periplaneta americana. Next base: position 153,573,508 of record JAJSOF020000015.1, read on the forward strand.
TAAGCTCATTTAATAACAAGGGCTTTGGAAGTAAATAGAAATGCGGAGAGGTTGGGGTTGTGGGTGGTGCCAATAATGGGAGCTACTTTCGCAAATTAGAGAGTTTAAGCTGGTTGCTAATGTATCGTCAGGAAGTGTTGATTTTATCAACGTCATCCTGTGTTGACAATCACTAGTCTGAACTAATCCTATAATGGGTTTATTCCGTTAGGGGAATTTTCAAGAATTGAATGGTAATCTAGCTAAATGGCGTTATCCAGATAGCTGTTATCAACTTGGGCACGAGTTAATTGCTTGCGATAAATATTGATACCCATTTTTTTTTTTCCGTAATTTTCTTGTATGCGTGTCTCTGAAGTAATGATCTGATTTGACTTTCACCCTCTGTATGTAGGGATGCTGGGCAAACTTATTTACTGCATGGCCATTTTGTGTCCAACCCTCCTCCACCCCTCCGCAACGCTTTTTTTTTTCATGTGAACCCGCATTCCATCGTGCGCTAGCATATCTCTGCCGAGGGGAGGGACAGAATCAAAATTCTCTCACCCCCTAGTACCACCGATCATTCGACATGCTGTTTCAGAAATTAGATACCGACACAACGGAATAATTGCAGGGTGACAGGCCTAGCGCTAGCGCAGTTCGTAATGGATTCTCACCAAAAGCGACACAACAGGTTGGATTCCGAGAAAAACATCAGAGATTTATGGTGGTAATGTCTCACCAGATCTACGTTTTCCCTGCATCTCTAATTCTCCCCTGCTCTATTGCCAATATTTAATTATCTTTTAATAACCTTATCTTTGAAGAAGTGATGTTAAACAAAGAAAAAAATAAAACTAGAATCATCTCATCGACTCTGTAGCTACAAATCAACGTTGACAAAGAATTACAATAAGCATCTCATCGTCTCTGAATAGCCTCTGTATTTTAGAAGAGATTTGAATAAAGATTTACAATTACAGCCATCATCTCATAGTGTCTAAATAGTCTCTGTAGTTTAAGAGAAACGTTAAATAAAGAATTACTTAAATAATCATCTCATAGTGTTAAATAGCCTCTGACATTGAACAAAGAATTATAATTACAATAATGTTCTCCTCTTCTCTGAATAGAATCTGTAATTTTAAAAGAAACGTTGAATAAAGAATTGCAGTTAGAATCGTGATCTCATCGTCTCTGAATAGCGTCTATAATTTAAAAGAACGTTCAATAAAGAATTACAATTACAATCATGTTCTCATCGTCTCTGAATAGTGTCTGTTACAATCATGTTCTCATGCCTCTGAATAGCGTCTGTAATTTAAAAGAACGTTCAATAAAAATTACAATTACAATCATGTTCTCATCGTCTCTGAATAGCGTCTGTTACAATCATGTTCTCATCGCCTCTGAATAGCGTCTGTAATTTAAAAGAACGTTCAATAAAGAATTACAATTACAATCATGTTCTCATTCTGAATAGCGTCTGTTATCATGTTCTCATCGCCTCTGAATAGCGTCTGTAATTTAAAAGAACGTTCAATAAAAAATTACAATTACAATCATGTTCTCATCGTCTCTGAATAGCGTCTGTTACAATCATGTTCTCATCGCCTCTGAATAGCGTCTGTAATTTAAAAGAACGTTCAATAAAGAATTACAATTACAATCATGTTCTCAATCGTCTCTGAATAGCGTCTGTTACAATCATGTTCTCATCGCCTCTGAATAGCGTCTGTAATTTAAAAGAACGTTCAATAAAGAATTACAATTACAATCATGTTCTCATCGTCTCTGAATAGCGTCTGTTACAATCATGTTCTCATCGCCTCTGAATAGCGTCTGTAATTTAAAAGAACGTTCAATAAAGAATTACAATTACAATCATGTTCTCATCGTCTCTGAATAGCGTCTGTTACAATCATGTTCTCATCGCCTCTGAATAGCGTCTGTAATTTAAAAGAACGTTCAATAAAGAATTACAATTACAATCGTGTTCTCATCGTCTCTGAATAGCGTCTGTTACAATCATGTTCTCATCGCCTCTGAATAGCGTCTGTAATTTAAAAGAACGTTCAATAAAGAATTACAATTACAATCATGTTATCATCGTCTCTGAATAGCGTCTGTTACAATCATGTTCTCATCGCCTCTGAATATCGTCTGTAATTTAAAAGAACGTTCAATAAAGAATTACAATTACAATCATGTTCTCATCGTCTCTGAATAGCGTCTGTTACAATCATGTTCTCTCGCCTCTGAATAGCGTCTGAATAGCGTCTGAATAAATTTAAAAGAACGTTCAATAAAGAATTACAATCATGTTCTCATCGCCTCTGAATAGCGTCTGTAATTTAAAAGAACGTTCAATAAAGAATTACAATCATGTTCTCATCGTCTCTGAATAGCGTCTGTTACAATCATGTTCTCAATCGCCTCATCGCCTCTGAATAGCGTCTGAATTTAAAAGAACGTTCAATAAAGAATTACAATTACAATCATGTTCTCATCGTCTCTGAATAGCGTCTGTTACAATCATGTTCTCTGAATAGCGTCTGTAATTTAAAAGAACGTTCCTAAAGAATTACAATTACAATCATGTTCTCAATCGCCTGAATAGCGTCTGAATAGCGTCTGAATAGCGTCTGTAATTACAATCATGTTCTCATCGTCTCTGAATAGCGTCTGTTAATTTAAAAGAACGTTCAATAAAGAATTACAATTACAATCATGTTCTCATCGTCTCTGAATCAAATCGTCTCTGAATTTAAAAGAACGTTCAATAGAGAATTACAATTACAATCATGTTCTCAACGTCTCTGAATAGCGTCTGTAATTTAAAAGAACGTTCAATAAAGAATTACAATTACAATCATGTTCTCATCGTCTCTGAATAGCGTCTGTTACTGTTCTCATCGCCTCTGAATAGCGTCTGTAATTTAAAAGAACGTTCATAAAGAATTACAATTACAATCGTTCTCATCGTCTCTGAATAGCGTCTGTTACAATCATGTTCTCATCGTCTGAATAGCGCCTTCAATAAAGAATTACAATTACAATCATGTTCTAATCGCCTCTGAATAGCGTCTGTTACAATCATGTTCTCATCGTCTCTGAATAGCGTCTGTAATTTAAAAGAACGTTCAATAGAGAATTACAATTACAATCATGTTCTCAACGTCTCTGAATAGCGTCTGTAATTTAAAAGAACGAACGTTCAATAAATCAGAATTACAATTACAATCATGTTCTCATCTCTGAATAGCGTCTCTGAATAGCGTCTGTAATTTAAAAGAACGTTCAATAGAGAATTACAATTACAATCATGTTCTCAACGTCTCTGAATAGCGTCTGTAATTTAAAAGAACGTTCAATAGAGAATTACAATTACAATCATGTTCTCAACGTCTCTGCCTCTGAATAGTTCGTCTTGAATAGCGTTAAAAAGAACGTTCAATAAAATTACAATTACAATCATACAATCATGTTCTCATCGTTCTCAACGTCTGAATAGCGTCTGTAATTTAAAAGAACGTTCAATAAGAATTACAATTACAATCATGTTCTCAAATAGCGTCTGTAATTTAAAAGAACAATTTACAATCATGTTCTCAACGCCTCTGAATAGCGTCTGTAATTTAAAAGAACGTTCAATAAAGAATTACAATTACAATCATGTTCTCATCGTCTCTGAATAGCGTCTGTTACAATCAATTACAATCATGTTCTCAACGTCTCTGAATAGCGTCTGTAATTTAAAAGAAACGTTGCATAAAGAATTGCAATTACAATCATCATCTTATTGTCCCTTGCAATTTAAAATGGATGTAAAGAAAAGAAATACGATTACAATCGTCATTTATGAATAGCCTCTGTAGTGTAAAAAGAGCATAAAATAAAGAATGAAATTACAGTTACAATAATCTTCTCATTATGTCTGAAATTCCTCATACTTTTAAAGGAACGTTGAATATAGAATTGCAGTTACAATCATCCTCTAATTGCTTAGCCTCTGTAGTATGAGAGGAACGTTAAATAAATAATTACGTTTACAATCATCATCTCATCGTTTGTGAATAGCCTCTGTAGTTTAAAAGGGACGTTAAATATTAGAGGTACAGTAAACCTCTCATTGGCTTGCAATAGCCTCTGTAATTGAAAAGTAATGATAAATAAAGAATTACAATTATAATCATGATTTAGCCGTATCCGAATAGCCCCTGTTGTTTAAAAGAACGTTAAATATAGAGAGTTACAATACAATAATCATCTCATCGTCTATGAATAACCTCTGTAGTTTAAAATTAACGTTAACT